>CM067066.1:19571168-20276168 GCA_033980235.1 Diadema setosum | reverse complement strand
TTCGCAGGTTCGGCGACGTCATTTTGCGTTTCTTTACGGATGAGTTACGGACAATTACGTCTACATACGTCCCTGCGGATGCCTGCGTCCACGCTGCGTCCCCCTGCGTCCACTCATTCGTATCTATCCGCGGCGGACGTAATCCATCGTAAAGCACTGTGTGACTGGGGCATCACATCATTTATTTTCTGGACAGATGATGCTCCAGGCACGTCTGTACAATGTACATGAAAACTGAGTTGACACCCGTTGTATAATACTCTTATTGTTCTTACACAGCTTTACGAGGCACAATTTAGCTGATGACTTCTTGGGATCTATTCCAAGAAATTCGAGTATTTAGTCTTTGTTTTTATCTATATGATAGGCATTGCACAGCCTGAGCATCATTTTAACTGCTTATCGATGTTTTTAATCTGCATACAACACGTGCGCATTGAAGATACCATACCTTGATTCAGCTCATAGCCACAGAAACTTGGCCGCATGCAGGGCTTCGATTTCTAATAGTCTGTGACGCATTCTAAGCATATATCACGCATGAACGGAATAATGGTGTAAATGATAGTGTTCGTGCTTTGTGTTCCTAACCGCTCAAACAACGACGTTTAAAATGATAACTTTTTTAATCTTTATCAACGGATCGCGTGTACCATGACTCACCACAGGTTCCTCCACAATGTCCCTACGAGAGTAGCATTTCAGATATATCTTTTCCATTCGCCGAAACATATGTGAAGGTCATTTGGCTACGTTTTGGAAAACATATCATTTCTATAAATAACATGTCACCACAGAAGTCTACACCAGCTGATTTTGAGTGACAGAAGCGTTACAGGCAGTCCCTTTCTCTCCGAGAACCCCCGTGTCGAGGTAAGGAGAACTTTGTCCAACGTCACCGGCGCACGTCGCTCGGGGTGGTGGTGGTGTTTGTGTGCCAGGCGACGAGCGAGACGTCGACGGAGAAATCTACAGCCTAACAAAATGTTACCACGTCGTCATTACGGCCTATTTCCACATTCTAAGGCTGTCACGTCACAACAACCCCCCCCCCTTTTCCAATCTAATTCCAAGCTTATTTGATTATCTAAAGAATGTACAATTACGTGATTCTGAGTTCGATGAAAATTACGATAAACAATACAAAGTTTGAAAATGAGGACATTAAAGACAGTTGATGGTCTTGTCTGTCATCAGCGTTTTGTTGCATTCAGTAAAAGTAAATATCTTTCCGGCGATTCGTACGTATGATAGTGCATCATAACTGTAGGCCTAAACATTTTCCAACATGTGATCTCAGAGGGATGAATATTTCTTTCATTTTTTGGAAGCAAATCTTGCTGTCATCAATCACCCTGCGCTGCGGTGGTTAATATATTTCACAAAATGTTCCCATCTCAGCACTACGTGCATGATGGTTAAAAGGCAACAAAACTGTAGCATTATTTTGCTGATGGGGAAAAAAGGGAGGGGGCACTGAAGGGATTCGAATCTAATCTGATCTAATGTTATACCAAGTACAAAATCTCAATCAAACTTAAGTTGTTAAAGACCCTCGCCCTCTCTCTCTTCTTCCTTCATCTTCCTATCCCTACCAACGTATCATGCTCTTTATTAAGTTCTCACAAGACGCAGATGATGCCTTTAATGACATCATCATACCTACTACATAATCCCTAAAACACTTAGTTGAGTAAATAAACGATGGGATTTAATATGGTGTCTCAAATCTAGTCTTAATTTCTAAGCATTTTTGCGGTGTTGGACCTGGAGTTTACGTGTGGATGCTGGTGCACTTCAAAAGTGGGGGCATGTCCGGGAGTCGAACCCAGGAAATACAACGATAACAACAACAACAACAAATTATTGAGCACGACAAATACAATTAAGCCAAAGTGCAATGTTATCTTGCCGAGGCAGAAGCCCGGAGATGAGACAAAAATACATGAGGGCTATTATTGCCTTTCGAGTGCATATTCTAAAATGGTGCACGGCAGACCATTGACCAATAACTGTATACATTAAATAAAGTGTATCTCGGATTCATATTCACATTGCACAGTGCATATTACCGAGAAAAATATAAGATGTCATCATTGTCATGTGGTGCTAACACTTAGCCAGTCACAAATCATTTTATACACTCTTTACCATATTGTGCTGTATTGTTGAAGTTCTTGATATTGACACGATTATTGAAGTCAGGGGTATAGAGACAATTAGGATGGTGACGATGATTATAATATTTCAAAGTTTAGAAATAACATGAATAAAGACTTTGACATATAATCAGAGCGTGTGTTCAATATCTATGTCATGAGAATCGCTCTAATTCCTACTTTCGATCAAAAATTATCTGTTCTCACACAATTTTATTCCATTACCATATAGCCACTTGCTTAACAACATCGCCTGTGTACAATTTATTTATGATTTCTTCTTTTGTTCTGCCTCCTTAAAGATAATAAAAAGTTTTGGTACCTCAAAAGCTTACCTGAATTTCCTTGTCTTGGTTTGTGTTTCGGGTTAAAATACGTTGTCTGTGAGAATTACTCGCCCCAAAGTGCTCTCATGTCTTAGTAATCATGCAATAATGGTTTCGTACCAGAGCCGACGCTGACCAGCGTCGATAAATATTGTACGAAACCACTGACTGCGACCAGCAGCGTGCAGCCCATTGTACGCATAGCTAACTGCGACCAGCAGCCCCATACGCAGAGCGTAATGGGGCTTCGCATTGTAGCATTCAGGATCATGACAGATTTAGTATCGCGGGTAAATGTCAACTTAAAATCCAAAAATTTCTTCGATTTGAAGACTTACCAATTAAGTTGAAGTATTGAAAACAGGCTTCGAACAACGTTTGGTTCTGCCAATAGTCCCTTTCTGTTCGAATTGATGACTGAATGTGACTCGGTCGAGAGGACCTTGGGAGAGCTACATACACTGGATACTATGGCCAGCGCATGCGCACACAAACATCTTATCCGTTCATGGATTTGAAATTTGTGTGCGGACTGCATATGATGTGTTCGCAGGCACTGGCTGTAGTATTCAGTGTACTGTATGTAGCTCTCCTAAGGTCCTGTCGACCGAGTCACATTCAGTCATCAATTCGAACAGAAAGGGACTATAGGCAGAACCAAACGTTGCCCGAAGCCTGTTTTCAATACTTCAACTTAATTGGTAAGTCTTCAAATTGAAGAATTTATTGGATTTGAAGTTGACATTTACCCTGCGATACTAAATCTGTCATGATCCTGAGAGCTACAATGCGAAGCCCGATTACGCTATGCGTATGGGACTGCTGGTCGCTATGCGTATGGGGCTGCTGGTCGCAGTTAATTGCATGATTACTAAGACATGAGAGCACTTTGGGGCGAGTAAGTCTCACAGTGTTAGTTATATGAAAGGTACTTTAACCTGAAACACAAACTAAGGCAAGGAAATTCAAGGACACTTTTGTGGTACCAAAACTTTTTATTATCTTTAAGCACCAAATTTTGCATTCTTATGTGAAGCTGCTATGTCATCATCCTCGTCCATTTGATTTCTTTAAATGAATTTTGAAAACATTCGTATTCCTCATCGCAATTGCAATAAATTCTGAACCTCTGGACCCAGTACAGTATAACCGGCTTATAGATGTTCAAATGCTATAAAGCCTGGAAATCATCTGGAAGTCTCCTTTAAAAGAGAAGCATTTAGTGGGCTACCATCGTGCTGGATGAGTTCCCTGATTCGTAGGATGGGGGACGATTCTTGAAGCTATACTTACCGCCCACCCCTTCCTGCTCTAGTTTTTGTAAGACAATCGCTTTGCCATAGATGCTTGAACGCAGGGTCAGAGATGACGAAGGTTACACGAAAGAGGGCATTAATGTCATCAAAGGCTTCTGCAAAGATCATCGGTGAAGGGGTCCTTTCTCAGGTCAGATTCACCTCCCCCTCCCCCCATAAAGCTCGGAACGATAAACACATATAGCAATGATGTTGATGTGCATGAGTCAAGCCGTCAAATACTCTTTCAAACCGTCTCTAACGAAGTAACCACGAAGCTGACCAATAAAGATATGTAGAAATAAGTTTTAAACACACACACAAAGACATCTACTTTCACAAGTCACCTGGGTGATTTGGAGAGCAGTAGAAAAGCTTGTATCACCATGACCACGTATACGTAGTGGGACGATAAAATAACGTTGTGCATGTACATGTACGTATGTGGTGGGGCGTTCAGCGAATTCTCTTCTTCTGTCTTTCTTTCTTTAATGATTATGCCATTACTCCTGCTACTACTTCTATCTTTTTCAATACCGTTTTATTATCATCGACGTCTGTATCATCTTCATCATCTTTAATACTACCATTATAAGTTTGTTTCTTATTTTTAAGCCGAAAACAAGGAGTATGTTGTTGTTGTTTTAAAGAACGAAAGGAGAGAGAGAGAAAAAAGAGAGAAAAAAGGAGAGAGAAAAAGGAGTATGTCTATAATGTGGTGTGAAAGCCTCGACGAAATCATGGTGATATTCTCCTATGAAAGGCGAACATCAAACAAACGAAAAGTCGCACAATTAACGTGGGTTTGCCTCCAAGAGTGTTAAAGCGTCTTATGTGACGGTACGATTGAAGTGAAAATCGACATACAAGTAGGAATGTCAGACATAAAATGACAGGGGTCAACATTTCAGAGGTAAAAAACAACAACAAAAAGAAATTGTTTAGTCCAAGTATCTCCAATTAAGTGTCACTAAATGTGAACGCCATTGTTAATGGCAGAGTTTTTTTTTTTTCTGAGACTTTTACTCTTGACATTATCACCTCTGACATATTTACTTCTTGACATCTGACAATGTCACACAACCGACCGACGACACCATTACATTTGTACACGTGTATTATCAATCTTCTTGCGGGGTTGGGGTGGGGGAATCTTCCACAGCGATGGCGTAAAGTGAGGTTAACAATTTGGGTGTGCTAGGTATACATTATTAAAGTCAATATCACATTATATCTTAAGTTTGTAATGCGTTACTGCCCGCACATTTTTTTTCAAGCATTTCATGCATGATTTTTTTTTCAGCTACATAAAGTAAAGCGATGACTGCTGAAATAATTACAAAATCTTCGTATTCATGTGCAGTTACAATAACAACGTGAACACATATCTCTCAGACGAAAGAAAATGCCAATTATTTTCATTTTAAGTGAAGAATGTCTTTTGTGCGTAGCACCGTATCAGCAAAAACCTTTCCTGCTTCAATTTGACCACTGCTTTGTGCAAACCCTGTCAAGAATCAAATCATGCACTGTATGTTTGGCATACTTGAAATCAGATTCATAATCACAAATCCTGGTCCAATTCATATGGAACAATAATGAAGACATTTTGCTCAACGAATTTGATTTGCGCATAAAAAAGAAAATGGGTCATCTTTATACGAAGTATCTGCAGCTTGCTATACTCATTGTCATTTTTTTTGTAGTTGTTGTTGTTGCTTTTGGCACGGACGGCTACGACTTAGTACATTAACTTCTTCATTAGATCACAGTGCATTCTGATTTCTTAAAGGTATACATTGTTTACCATTTTGAGCAGTGATGTAAAAAAATGTTCGAGCTATCACATTTTGATGCATATGAGTAGGTCACTCGTATCACAAAACATCCTTCCACACACAAAAAAAAAATGCGATAAAGCCTAAAATACAAGGAGATATCACTATTTTTCTCACTGTACCATAACTGTAGACGGTTTAGTCTAGAAACAATTTTTTATGACAATTGTTCACATTTCATATATCTAACAATACTTTTGATTTATACTGATTAGGATTTTTACATTAATGGTTGTTTCTATCCCAAACTTACATTAAAAAACTATTTTGAAGCACTAAAGCTGGATTTTTGTTTCATCTGCAAATGGTAAATAATGTCTTTAACTCTTTTGGCTACTTGTACAACAAAATGGTAATAGCAGTCAGATTGTGCATGAGTGTTCGCATTAGCATTTCGCGAGGAGATCACCTGTGAACTTGTGTCAAAACACCAAGCCCTTCCAGACGTCGACAAATTTACTGATAAAATATTTTTCCTGACCCCCGCGGGAAGTCAATGTAGGGCCTACACGTCTACTAATGGTCTTTTTTTTTTTTGTCCCTTCTACAATTCAAATCTATTGAGAAATTTCTTGGAAATGGATGAATGAAGAGCTGTGAGGGAAGCCGACTTATCGCGGCCTTGCCGAGTGAGAAACTGCTTGACTTTATTGTCTGCCTCTTGGAGGGGTATCGCAAGGGTCACGACACTAGTCAACGAGTATCAAAGGGGCTCAGCTTTTGATCGTGACCACAGGTATGTCTTCGTAAGAAGATGGAGATAAAAAGCAACCAATTCAAGATGTCGCGAACTTTGCCTCGTTTTCCTGTTTTCCTTGTTTTGGTTTCGTTCCCATTTTCCCCTTCTTTCTCTCTCTATCTCTCCCTCTCTGTAATCTTTTCCCTCCGTCCGCTACATATTTTCACATACCCTCCGCGGAGTCGGGGGTTTGACCACATCGCAGAGACAATAATAAATTTCCGGGAAAGTATGCGAGATATTTGGACACAAGTGAGACAGATCTTCCCCTGACAGTAACGTTTACGACGAGAAAGGAAAGGTAGGGAGCTCCGAAAACCCAGAAAAACAGAGTGTGGTTGGAGAATGACGCCTCGAAACGGCGTCATTTTTTATGAACGGATAAGAATAGAAAGACAGAATATATATTTGCCCCTCATTGGAGCCCTCGGCGTGCGCGTATTCCTTTGATTATGATTGCAGTAGTAGACATGATTCATTAGAATTATGATATGCTTTAAGCTGACAAAATCACAAACATGTATAAATTCATATCCAGAAGAAGGTGATATTATTTGTCAGATGTAAACCTTACGCAAAGGCTGAAAAAAATCTATATATGTATACATATACATATATATATATATATATATATATATATATATATATATATATATATCGTCGCTGGGGCGACAAGACCTCGTATCTCAAAAATGTCAAATGTTCAGGAGAGCCAAAAAACATGGCGGCCAAAGCACTATACTGAATGGGATAGCCGTTCCTTTGACATGCCATGTTGGCTTCGTTTTTGGGGTAAGACAGCTGGGATTTGGACAGGACATCACTTAACCGATTATTTGGCCACTAATGCAAAAAAAGTCATTTTCACCAAAATTTGATATACAAGGTCTTGTCACCCCAGCGACGATATATATATATATATATATATATATATATATATATATATATATATATTTATATACATACATGCAAATACTGAGCTGTTATTACGGCGGCGTCTGTTCCAGGCACCAACTGTGGAGGGCGGTCTGTGAAGCTGAGCAGCTGCATACACGTAGCTTGAAAAAATCTCATTAATACGGACACGACTGTCAACAAATACAAGTTTGTATAAGCTTTAGTGTACTATCTACAATATGTTTTTATATATACCTCCATCATCTCATTTGTGAAATATATATGTTTATATGTTTTGACATATAGTTTTTCGAGTGCTCACGTTATATAAGCTTCGTTGTGTGTGTGTGTGTTGTTTTTTTTTTAATAGTAGATCACTCTTTTCAATTTCTACTATTATGCAATTTACTTTTTGTCACCAAAGTATAATACATGCATTTCTTCGATCAATATAATTTATTTGTTTTATATTTTGTATCAAACTTTATGATTTTGTATTTATGCTTTTTTATGATTTGTACTTATGGTATTTACGGTTTATGAATGAATACTTTGTACTTGTATTACTTTTTGTTGGCTTGAACTTAAGTACAATTGAATTAAATTGAATTGAACTGAAATGAATTGAATTGAATTGAATTGAATTGAACTGAATTGAATTGAATTGAAACTATATAAATCTATACCTAAACTACATATCCGTATCCCGACGGACACGTGTAAACAAATTCTCTCGGTAGCCATTATTTCCGTAGCATCATCTACTCATTCTATAGCACACAGATAGGAGACAATATGAATCAAACACACACTCAAATACTCACACACACACACACACCCACACACACCCACACACCCACACACACACACACACACACACACACATACACACAATCAAAATCAAAACCAAAGCTTCCGCTGGTGGTTTCCTCCATTTTCCGTAATAATTTTGATTGAATACTTATTTTCCCGTTGTTGGTGTATCAATTTACGCATACTGTATGATTAATTTTGTATATGCATTTTTTTTAATGTATGATTAATTTTGTATATGCATTTTTTTTAATGTATGATTTTTTTTTTGAATTGTTTTTTAACGATATATTTACTTTGTGAAAAACACAGAAATAAAAATCAAATCAAACCAAAATGACAAGGAATAGTTATTTGTGAGATGTCTTCTATCTCTTGAAGCAAAAATAAGCAAAAGATAAGCAAAATCATCTTAAATCATGCTTATAATATCAGTTTTTGTTCATCGCTGTTTGTGTTGTGCTTTGTTTCTTTCCTGTCTTTTTTTTTTCGTAATTTCGTGTAGTCCAAAAAGATTTTTTTTTCCACTTCGCTGTAGAGCATTGGACACTGAAACATACACGTTGTGACTGAAGCAACATTCTCAAACAAATAAATGAATTCGTCATGAGTAAAAAGATATATATATATATTTTTACGTATTTTTTTTTTTTACGTATTTTTTTTTTCAGAGAGTCTTAAATAGATTTTTTTTTTTTTTAAATCAAAGAAACAGACCGGTAGGAATTTCACTACAGTCCGACCTTATTATGAAAAGCGAATTTGTAAGTTCTAGTTCCATAACACTTATTTTATGCAACAGAGCAGTAATAATTCTCTCAGTTACAAAAGCCAGCTATAAAACGCGGTATGTTTATGTTATGGCCTAATACATGTCTTAAGTCTCGTGTTGACTAGCGCACAAATCTTTGACTATTTCTTCGATGAAATCAAAATAGCACTAGATTGTATCCTTCGTCTGATATCATTGTACCACATAATAGCTTAGCAGAACATGAGAAACAAGCTGAGCACTCGAGCACATGAGGTGGCAAGCAATCACTGTTTCATGGGGGAAAAAAAGAGAGAGAGGCAAGTTTAAATTCCGCATTTTTTCAGTTTCAATGAAACTAAATCAGTACCGTTTGATTTGACTCCGTTCATCACCTTCAAGTATATCACGGAGCGGTACATCAAAGTAAGTGTAGCTTCATTACAAATGAGACGTATTTAACCTAAATCTACATGTCAGTATCCAATTCAGAGATATCAAATAATGAGAAACAGATTTTACGGGGTAAAACTGACTGTAATAAAATAAACACGCTAATATCTCACTTAACAAAAATTATTCTCTAAACAAAATTACAGTGTAAAATATCTCCGGGGATATCAACTTGTTCACTTCTGTTTTCTTTCATTTATGAAAGAAGGCTTGACTTTCAGTCTTGGTTAAACAAATAATGTTTAGTCTTGGTTAATTATTAGTAAACAACTTGCCCATGTTTATTCCAGTTCAATTCAATTAATCTTAATATTCCCATTTTTCTCAAAGGAATAACAAATTTACTAATATTGAAACAATAGATAAGAATATAAAATGTATGTAAAGAATGTACTGAACACAAACTGGTCATGTTATGATATAAAGGTATGCCAAAGAAGTAATGGGAATATGATGGGGCCTACATAAAGCCAGCTTATAAAACTATCTGTCCCAAAATTCATAGGTGGGATAATTACGGAGAAAGGATATGAATGTCTTGACCAATCAAAATTATTCCAATATCAAAATCAATGTTGAAGAATGAACTTGCATAGACCACATGTTCCTTCGACCTAACTGTTGAATAAATTCACACATTTCATGATATTAAATCTGTAAACAAAATACTATACATTATGAGACCTTCCATTGTCATTATATAACGTTACACAGCGAGCATGTGTTTATAAAACAAGATAATATGATTAAATGTGATTAAATCATGATCTAAATTTGGGTATGAAAAGCCAACTTCCGCAATACATACCTTACAGAACTATAGGAAGTTTGAGATTGATGCTAACGAATCGCTCTATACAAACTAATATGAAATCTGAATAAAAATAACGTAATGTTTCTGCAATGTAACTACTACGCTGAACGGAATGTTTTAACTCTTAAGAAAGCTGACTGACGCTATTTGACGAAAAGAGATTGATGTTGATATTCTTCCCTTGTGTACTTAAAATACATACTGTGTACATTTCACTTCAAGACAAAAAAAAAACGCAATGTGCATTATTGATGTCATGTGCGCTTGCCGTTGACAGTTGAGATATCATCCTTTTTGTTGAAATTCAGGAATCATCACATCCATTTTGAATGAGCTTATTTGAACTTTTACACTGACATGCACTATTTTTCACTCAATAATTTGCGATTACCATAAATCATTAAATACAAGGAGAATGATCAATGTAACACAGAGCCTGTGCTTTTGTCAGGGGTATAACTAATTTCATTCCCTTCTATAAAATTCGTGAATCATCAAACAAAAGCTTAATGAATAAGCTTATTCGACAGTGGGACGTCGGATTTAGGTGGATGATATCAAGATACGAGTTGAAGATTTGCTTTAAATAGCTTTATCCGATGGAGTGAGGAGCATAAGACGAAAGTATTAGGTGAATCGATAATCTTTAGCAAGCAATATACTTGAAATGTATGTGAAGTTGTCTCTACTGATGGGAGTGAACGATCTATGTCGTCCATTAGTGGTGCAAACAACGTAAAAGATCGAAGTACCGCAATTAGCGACTCACACGGAAACTCGCCGCTGATGTGGTTGCCAGTGATGATAAAACTTCCCCCCAAAACTGTGGCTGCTGTGAGAGCCGGGCCTCGCGGTGAGACGTCAGTGCGGTACTCCAGCAGGCTTTTAGTAGAGAAGCCTGAAAATGTGTGGGGCTTGGTATCTCTCGCCCTAGTGTCCACCGCAAGCTCGGAAGAAGCCCCCGCTGAAATCGAAGCGATTTATCGCACAGATTACTTGCAAAATTGCTGTCTGTCGACTTGCCCGCATTTCTCTCAGTTGTGCATCTCGAACATCCGTGTCGATAATTCGTTTTGTTCGATCGACATCTGTGAAAGTTGATATCATATGTGATGTTATACATACATATTGTGTGCAAGAGATGTCTTGCTACTTTCATTTTGGGGAGAAATAGAAATACATGCACACATACAGAAATATTATATATATATATATATATATATATATATATATATGATATAAATGAAGGGTTTTATTGCAAAATGAGCTCAGCGCCATTTTTAAAGGTGTAATTTACCATTTGCAGATGAAACAAAAACCCATCATTAGTGCTTCAAAATAGTTCTAAAATGTGAGTTAGGGATAGAAATAACCAATGAAAAACTTTTAACAAGTATAATCGATGTTAAGTATTGTTAAAATATGCAAAATGTGAACAATACTTGTAATAGAAATGTTTCCACACTGAACCATCTACAGCTATGGTTTAATGAGAAAAATAGTGATATCTTTTTTTATATTTTAGGCTTTATTGCAAAATCTTACATGGTAGGATGTTTTGTGCTAAAACTGACCTACAAATACACATCAAAAGTGATATCTTTAAGAATGTTTAAATCACTGCTCCCAAAGGTAAACAAGACATTTAAATATTTCAAAGTAAGTTCATCACCAGATAGAGGAAAATTAAACCTTTCCAGTTATACCTCACTTGTGACATAACAACGAATATTATGAATGATATTAATAATATTACGAAGTTATAATTAAAAATATCCTGTGTTTTCTTATCATTTTCTTTGTTATTTAGCAGATTCAATCACAAATATTTCAATTTAAGAAGAATGGATTTGGCTCTTTTTGCGATAAAACTTTTCAAATATTATATATATCTTTAGGGCAAATAATCCAGTTCGTAATTTGCTCATGTTCACACTTAGGAAGATGGCCTCTCTTTTTCCAATTCAATTCAAATCTGTCTTCATCTTGCGATAAAAACATAATATTTGCTTCACTCTATTTTGTAACAGAAAATAATGTCATCAGTACATTGTGAAATGAACAGAATATACAACAGCAGCTTAAACATTTTCATTGATGAAAACTTGTAATAAATATCTTAAGTGAAGTGGAGAATATTCTGTGGTTGGTTAAGCACTTAATTCGTTATCATAAAGTGACATCATTACAAGCTTGTCTGACGTAACACTTTAATAAGGCATTCAGAAAAAGAATGAACTTGCGTAGACCAGGTGACCAGAATATAGTCAATTAATACTTTGGGGAAACATTCATTTTATGTGTTGTTTTGCATTGAATGCATTGAAGAAAAAATTTTGTCCCTCTATCATTATTGCCCATATATGCTTTAATGACCACTTTGTTGCTGTCAGTTGCACGTGCTGCCAAATGCCATATATAAGGATTACATGAAAAATGATCATATCATTGCAAATGCTGATATCGTGCATTGAAGTTTAAAACCAAAATGGCTGTATGGCATTAATGGTTTCACAAATTTTTGCATGTTTACATACCATTTTGATAAATTCAGAATATGTTCATTATTTTTTGCATGATATGTTTTGTGCATTTATATTTTCATTGAAAATGAAAATGAATAAAAGAAATGAAATGGAATGGCAAACGACGCTCATGCGCAAAGTGGACCCAGGAGTTGGCTGATTACACCTCCATGATTTCTTTCTGCTCCGAGCACATCCTGTCTGTAGGGAGCCGGGAGAGGGACCCATCCAATTATCTGATGTCTCGTAGACGACATACCCCTGTGTCAAGACAACCAGACAAGGAAAAAACACCCCGTGGCAGATTGTCGAGAAGCAATCAGAAACACCATATGTTGCCTCGGAAATTTTCATTATCGCGTGGGCAAACCATACACCTTTTTTCTCTGGTAATCAATTATTATTTGGATTGTTTTGATGATAGGAAATGTTTGTGTTAAAACGGCAAGTGAGAGAGAAGGCCCAGCTACTGTTACAGGCGAAACATTCAAAGAAGATTACTTACAAGGGATAATTCCATCTGATATCATTTGAATACCATAAATTAGCTACTGGGTGAAACATTCAAACAAGATTACTTACAAGCGATAATTCAATTTGATATCATTTGAATATCACAAATCCTCATATCATTTTCATTCAATCTCGAAATAGTGGAAATAACAGCACCCCATGCTGAAACCCATATAGTAGTTGCGCCTTCTGTACTCGTCACTTGAGTTTGCCTACACCGTATTTTGTTTTTCTCTTTCAGTCTTGTCGTTGGATGATTTAATATAATTCTCTTCACTTATTTTATTTATTGATATATAAATTCCACATCGATGTATCAATGTCAGGTCATCCCAAGTGGTTTGTGACAGTTTTTCAAGGCCTGTTCCACTTTCTCCTGTCTATCGTCTGCTCTGGAACTTACCATGTTCGTTACAAATAAGTTTGGAGAACGTATAATTGTGGTGAATACCAAAATGAGATAAACATCTTTCTCTCCATTTTTTTTCTCTCTCTCTTTCTTCCCCTGTCCCCAGCGCTCCATCTAACACTTCCCCACACCCGATTTTTTTTCTCTCTCTACCTCTGTTTCTCCTCCCGTCTAGTGCCTTGTACATTTCTTCTTGGCATTGGTACTTTTCGGCGCTTGATTGACATTTTAGTCGTGTACGTGGTTCTTGCATGCGTGGTTTCAAATTCAGCTGGCAAAGTGAAATGTGCATGAAGCCTTTCAAAGTCATCAAAAAATGTGAAGTTTCTGGTTGCCTTCTCCCCCACCCCCTCCTTCCCCCTCCACCACCACCACCACCACCACAGGTGATTCAAAAATGGGGGTCTGGGAACACGTACTGCAGCGCATCCCTCCCCCTCCCCCCCCCCCCCCCATCCCGTCACCAACTACACTACTGGAGGGTAACCACTCCGCCAGCCTTGTCAAAGGACACGTGTGTATCTTGACAGCGCAGACACTGATAAAACTATATCTGTCATCATTTGATCTGTCATCATCAGACGCCTCCGTAACGCTGTCGAAGAGAACTGCACGTCAAAGTAACTTGACCTTTTTAGGAGGAGGGTGAGAGTGAGCCAGAGCAAGCGACAGGATGCAACACCAACGAAACAGTCTATCACGTTTTCCACTCACGTTTTTATCTGCGACTTGATTACAGTTTTCTTGAAAATATCCATTTCACGCGGCATCACGTTGGTAACATCATATTTGTGGAGGGGTCGCTATAGAAAGTCATCGCAACGTTTGGTAATTTATATCTACAAATAATATGTAACTTTTTATCTCATTCGTGTTTAGGTTGATATTGCAGTATCAAGCTTTATAACGTCGACTGATAGGGACCTGCCCAAAAACTAAAAACAAAACGAAACAAAGCAAAACAAACAAACATTTCTATGTGGTTTACAGAAAGGCCTGTAAAAGCGTTGAAATAAGCAAGCAATCTGTAATCAATATCAATGCAACAAAACTATAAATTTACTCGCCCTTTCTGTTTTCGAAGAAATTCTTGACGACAAGAAGGTGTCGTGGTTTTATGAGACTGAGCACATCGATCAAACTTAATGGTTCGAGCGTCACCATGGCACTTTGCTGAATTCAAACTTAATTGGTCATTTTATTCATATCAGTAGCTCATCTCCACCCAGAACTATCTAAAAGGGGTATATTCTCGGCTGAAGACGAACGCAGAGCGTGTGGAAATGGGTGTGTCGCGCCAGCGAGAGCTGGGACTGCCCGCAGTGCTCCCGGTAAAGGGGGAATGAGTCCTGCATGCGTTCTAGCGGGTTTGATTCCAGTCACCGGGTTGAGAGGACGTTGTGATGTGGTCTTTGAACCTCGCTTTGGCAGACACACACACACACACACACACTAACTAACTAACTAACTAACTAACTAACTAACTAACTAATTACTCTCAGTTTTATACTATTACAATGTACAAAGCACCCCAGTACACTGAAACACAGTCCACACCTTCCTTTTTGAACATTTTTTTTCTTGTAGTATCGTTCATCACTTTTACCGACAAATTTGGATTCGACGATACTTCTCTTACTTACACTCTGTTTGGAAAAATTAGATTTCCAAAGTTCATTTTACATCATAAGTTCTTAAAATTATTTATCAAATTATTTCATACTCAACAGATCATATTGTATGAATATATTTATCTCAGTGAGAATGCAATATGATTTTAAAATGGAAAGAAAAATAACCAGATTATACTGTTATGTAATTTGAAACTTTGCGATGAAATGGCAGACGCTTATGAAAATAAACGTAATAAAGCAATGGTTGGAATATCAAATGACATGCACTATATACGCATATAACATTTTAAATGATATAAAAATTCAGTTTTCCGATCATAAAATGAACAACTTTTCCGGTAGATTAGGTGTACGGAGAGCCTCTGAAACGGGAGAGCAGACGTAGATAATTGTGTGTATACGGATAAATGATATGACTAGAAGATAATGTGATGTTATATTTCGGGGGGGGGGGTGTATTTTTGCAATTGGCAAGCAACGGGTGAGGAAGACATATTAGGGCCTTACATACACAAGGTGCCTGAAGCCGATCCTGCAGTAGGTTCAGGTGGTTTGAGCATGGATCAACATTTTAAATGCCGCTCACTGTACCAGCTGATTTAATTGAAACAGAGTAAATTCAAACTTAAAATAAACTTATATGTCTTATCAAAATCGCGAGGTAAATGAGAGCGACATATTGAATAATGGAATTATAAAGTTTCAGGCTATATGCAAAGCAGTTGTACCGATCGCAACATTTGTAAGTTTGATGAGGGGATGCTATTACCTCACAATCTTCCCACTTATTTGTAATATTTCTGTATGAAACATAATATATATATATATATATTTATATACATATGTATATATATATATATATATATATATATAAATATATATATATATAGATACACACACACACACATATATATATATATATATATACATATACATATATTCATGTTTGTGCAAAAGTGATATTTCTAGTGGATCATTACTCATCTCCAAGTCCCTCATCAGCGAGAAAGTCTATATTTCTCTTCACAACATTTTATATTATTTTCTTGTTTTATCTTTCCCCGATTAATAGCATCTTAAAAAAAAACTTTTTTACCTAGTTTTACTCAGTTTTAACTTACAGTGTATTTCTTTTTATGTCATAAATCTCGTTATGTATAGATAATGCGTCCGTTTATCCTTATCATTATATGGAACTACAAGAGATCTCCACAAGAGATCCATGTTCTTACTTTAATATCTAACTGCAATTTTTACCATGGGGAAATTCCATTAAACAAGATAAAACTCCCTCATACACCAGCCCAAAAAAAAAAGCAAAAGCAAAAACAAAAACAAACACATCGATACGAATTTGTATGTCTCCGCATTATCTAGCAATTGCAGATTCAATGTTTTACGAATCTAAAACGCTTATACTAGAAGATGATATTCATGTATTTCAAACGGCTATCTTTATGCTTGAATTCTCTGAACAATCTCTCCATTTACTTTTGAAAACTTGTAATAGTGAGTAATTGATTTCAATGTCGAGACCAGATAAAACTTTCTCTTCTGTTCTTTTAAAACCAAGCAAAATTATCACTGAACAATAACGATATTTCTCCACAAAGCTAAAATTCCCATAAAGACCCATACTGAACCATTACACTTTGCACACATAGTACAAACGTATGTAATTTCAGAATATATTATGCAAAGAGGCAAATTACAATTATGATGACATTAGTGTTATCCGAATCCTCCATACCCATACGTATGTATTTCTAGGGGCTGCTATCGCTTTAAGCAACTGCCTATGAGAGTCTCGCCCTCGATCTGCACTAGTTAAAATTTTATCTGTATCATCAATTGAGGTTCTGTGACGAATACATCTATGTACACTGTATTATTTGCGTCTTTATCACCAAATTCATTTGTCATTTATACAATATTATAGGTTTTCCCGGCCAATTTCCCGGCCAACTTTTGTCCGTCCATTTGATAAAAGGTTCATTCAATTTAGCGAAAATCCTCGTCACTGTACATTCTGTCATTCAAAATTGCAACTTGTTCGTTCAATTTAGCATTTCGATCAATGAAATTCGCACATGTACCTTTCGAATTCGTAAAACGGGCATTCAAATTGGCACGTGCTCTTCAGTCATTCAAATTCGCCAGCACTCGCGGAAAATGGTAATTCAGTCATTCAATTTCGCGTATGGGCAGTCAAATTCCAAACATGTTCATTCAAATTGGCGTAATGTTATTTGAAAAGGTGAGAATCGTGATTTATTCATATTTAAACGTAAATTTTTGTTTCATCCACACACTTTTAAATATATAGTAAAGGTATCTTTGACCCTAAATAACTCATTCTTTTTTTTTTGTTCTGTAACGCCCCTCTTCTTTCATACATGACGGGTATTGTTATCAGAACTATGCATGTACCAGTACCATACATTCACTTCACTTTCTTATGTCCAGTTATGGCAGCACAAGTTAGATACAGCCGTATCTCTCAAGAAGACAGAGAAAGAATTATATAAGTATTTGAGGGTAATAACCTTGACAAATTGATGGCTATAGAGATGATCCAAGAACCTTATTCCTAGTGATGATTAACGCAATATACCACCCACCAAAGGAAAATAATGAAACATGCAGATGAAAGAAATAATCACGATGTAAATTGAAACCTCCTTCTCCCAATTAATGTCAAAACAAATTTAAAATTAATGTATCTGTCAATGAAATAATACTATCGAACATTATTAACGCATACACATATTTTAAAAGTACTGTTGCAAAGATGATATCAGAATAACGAATGAATACGAAAATATGAAATGTTATGATTCTTGCAAACAATACCTATGATGAATGAAAATGGAAAAAAAAAAGAATAAGAGCATAAACGTGTCTGCTAAATTGACTGCAGTAAATGCGAAATTGGATGTCCAAGAATGAATTCGAATGAACGAGCGCAGCGTATACGTGATCACATGACTATATCATGCTAAATTGAATGAACGATTTGCGAAATGGTGCTTGTCTTACGAATTTGAACTGAAAAAGTGCTGATTCGAATGATGTTAAAGGTGATTTGAATGCTCCAAAATGAATTTGAATGAAAAGATTATAAAATTGAAATACCGAACATGCCATCTAGGCTAAATTGTGCTAAACTGAATGTAGCAATTAGGAATTGGACTGAAAAAAGTGCGAAATTGGCCGGGAAAACCTATAATATATCTAAAATACTGCTGGAAATAGAAGCGAGAAAACCACTATCAGAACAAATACTGTTAAAACACTCAAAATCAGTTACTATTATCTCTACATTCAAGACATGACTTTAAAACGTGAGTATGCATTTGATGCATTCTCTAATATTTTTACAAACTTCGAAAGGTAAATTTCGGTATTGACGAGTTATCATCTAAATTGATTGTGTATATGTGTGTGTATCATGATTAAACATGTGTGTGTGTGTTTGTGTGTGTGTGTGCGTGCGTGTTCGTGTGCGTGTATTCTTTTGTTTACTATTGATAAAATACACAAAGTTGTGCTCACGTTATTCTTAATGTAACCCGATGTGAGAAGTACGAATTAAATTGAATTGAATGGAATGGAATTGAAGGAATAAAATCGGGGTAGTCGTATGTTTCAAGCTATTTAATGAATGTATAATCATCACAATCATCCGACATTAAAAGTTCAGTGCACAGAAGTACACAGTGCATATGGAAGTGCGACACACGCTCATACCAGTAAGTACAAGCAGTGGATAAGTGGAAAATCTTATCGAATTGGTGTGTAGAAAATAGCATGTGTAAGACTTAAATGTCAGTAACTTTTGTGTGACTTTCATTTCATTCATTTAATGTCTTTTTTGTCCAAGTTATGTGTAAATACATGGAATGGATATTTTGTTTTGTCACACGTTCACTATGATTAAACAACATAAAAACGAAAAACAAATTACATTACATATAACATCGAATGGATACTGAAAATTGTTACAAGAAACCAAACATTCAATCAAAACACAAACTTTTATAGTTACGTAGTTAAAACTATTGAAAATATTGTAATTATCGTAAATATTGGTGAAAGTATTGTAAGTATTGCGAATATTTTTACTTGGGTTATTTGGGTAGAATTTGGGTGAAATGTTCATCTCTCCGTTTATCATGGATTAAGAAGTATTTTTCTGGGGAACAAATGTCATGGAAGATTTTGTTTCAATATTGGACCAAGAAAATTGGCGGAATGCCTTTGTGTTGGAAATTTAATTGCAAGAAAAATGATATATTAAGAATATGCAGAAGGAGAAAAATACCTGAGTTTTACATTGACCTTTTCTGTTAATGGTCTGAGTTAAAGTACACAGATATGTTTAATGTTAATGATATAAAGAAAGAAGTTGTTTGGAATAATAGTCATATTAGATATGAAAATGAAATGTTATGTTTCCAAAGTTGGATAAAGGAAAATGTTATCACAGTGAAACAGAATATAGAAGATGGGGAGTGGAAAGACGTTACATCCATAAATGAAACCTTCCGAGATAGGCAGCTGCTCGTCTCATTTGAATTGTCTAAGTTAAAAAAAAAAGCATTCCCCAGGTTTTGGTTGGACAAGTTACGTATAATAACATACAGACTCCTGTACTGCTGCACACAGAAGAATTTGATGCTATTGAGTTGTCAACAGGTGATAAAATCAGTGTACAGAAAACGTCAGCTAAACATTATTATAGATTATTTTTGCATAAGGAAAAACAAGAACCTTCATGTTTATACCTCTGGCAAGGTTATTTGAATTTACAATGTGATTTTGATTGGAAAAATGTATTGCAATATAAGTTTCATCAGATTAATGATAAAAGAATAAAACAATTTAATTTCAAGCTTTTTCATCGAATACTGCCCAGTAAAGACACTGACATTTTGAATGATAATTTGTGTACTATATGTAATTGTAAAGAAATCACTTGTCATTTTTTGCTGAAATGCAAAAAAAAAAATAAAAAAATAAAAATGTATTGGAAAGTGGTTTCGGTTTTAATGCGAAATATTTTTGATCTTGTAATAGATATCAATGAAAGTCATTATTCACGGATATGATATAGGTAACAAAAAGATGAAATTAGTAAACCTTTTTTGAGTTATGCCCAATTCATTGTCTACAGGAATTATGTCAGAGAACGCAATGAAAGAAACAAATGTTTGTTCAATGTACATCACTTAATAGAAGATTTGAAAGCGGAATTAAGATTTTATATCAGTTTGAAGTGCAACCAAACAAGATTCGATGATATTGGATTAAGAAGAATACGCAATTATTTTGGTTGGTATCATTGATGTACCCTTTTATTATATTTTTTTCCTGTCACAATGATTATGTTGAACGCCTTTTGGATACTTGCAGATAAAGTGATTGTAAATATGCGAAGTTATGTGGAAAAATAAAATACCTCGGATGAGGAAAATAGAAAAAAAAATTGGGTAGAATTCTTCCTCTCAAATTTAGTTCTGAGCCAGCTTTCCCTTTGCAGTGTCCAAACTCTGAAAATGCTTCTTTCTCTCGAGTGATACTAAGTTGTGAGCATTTATATATATATCATATATATATATATATATATATATATATATATATATATATATATATAAACGAGAGTAAAGAGGCGGTAGACGTTGCTTAATCCTCACAAGTGAGTTTACTCAAGCTTTCGGGCTTCCTGCCCTTTGTCAAGACTGGGGACAAGATACAAAACATGGATATCATATACACAAATAGAAAATAATAATGATGATCAAAACAATAGCGGAACTGATAACTACAGTGAAGGAGGCAGAGGCGGCAGGGAATAATTACACAGGTGGGGGTGTATATATGCATCAATCTTGCATAAAATAACATGCAGATTATATACAATCACAAACAAGCAGATGTTAACTCATACGTACACTGTATTTGTAAATGTTTATATTTTGTATGCTTGTATGCTTGAGTAAACTCACTTGTGAGGATTAAGCAACGTCTACCGCCTCTTTACTCTCGTTTACATACACACTCCAAAAAGATGCGACGACCCAGGGGTTCATCATTAGCTGAAGACACACGACTCACAACTATATATATATATATATATATATATATATATATATATATATATATATTGCCTGATGATTGCCCCTAAATGAAGGTGGCATGAAACTCCGAGTAGCAATAAAATACGGATGAACCTGATGTCAACCGAGTGAACTTGTTGCAATACTTCTATATATATATATATATATATATTTATTTATTTATTTATATGTATATGATAAATTGCATTTCTTCTGGATTAATAGACACATATCTCGAAGACACATACAAAAAGTATGTTTTCTTTTATCTTACATTGTCTCATACATATTGATAGATCCAAGATAAGGATCAAAGAGGAAAAGGTAGTGAAAAGAGAAAAATTTTAAGAGGGAAAGATCAATGATCTGTGTGTAAAAAGCAATAGATTAAAAAAAAAAAGACTAGACAATAAGTATCTAAAATATTATATGAGAGTACTCTTGGGCCGGAAAGTAGGCTATAAGCAAATAATGTAAGAACAGACAGACAGACAGACAGACACACACATTCCCCAACACTCCTAAAAAAAAAGTTTTTTTTTTTTTGTCGGTATGCCTTTTCTTGATGTCACAAAGCATCGTAAAACTTCACTTATCGTGAAAAGAGTCAGGAATTTGGTTTGAAAGTCATGACCTCAGTGTACAGAACAAAATGAGTAACGCATCCTCCGGGCATGTGCTGCGTCATTAGTGGTCAAACAATGTAATGATGCCTTTGGGATAATGACTCAATGCCGATCAAATTTTCTTTAATGAATACATTTGTTCCGCGGTTTCGTTTAAATTTACACATTTTATTATATTATGGTATAATTATGTTCGCAAGTTTTACTGTTTTTATTCACTGTATACTGTATTTTTCTTTCTCTCTGTGGGGTAAATCGTCATTAAGTTCGAATGTTTCAGTTTGCTTAAAAATTTGCCCATACCACAAACAGAAGTATAGTCACTGATACAATCTATACTTTGTATGAGTCACATTCGGCTCCTCGGAAATGGCGGGTGATAGTGATAACCCTCCTACCTGAGTGGAACCCTAGCCGAAATCTCCGGCTGATGTGAAGACAAAGAGTAGACAGGTCGCATAGCAGTAAGTCCTGGGCTGTTTTGATTTAAATGATTTGAATTGTATTGAATTGAATTGATTTGAAATCGAATTTATTTCCACTTTCTATTCACAGAAAAACAAACGTAACTGAATTGCAATGATTATAACTATTAACAATAACATTTTGTCTTTTTACGACGTAAAAAGATAATCGAAATGTATTCAATTAATAATAACAAACTTTTGCAACAATGGTATGGTATGGTATTGTATAAGAACAAAAGTGTGTGTTTGTGTGTGCGGGGGGGGGGGGGGGCTAGATTAAAAGCACACAGCTTGTGTTACTTAGGCCCCCGAAAATCAAATACCGTCTTGACGAAACATATACCAAAATTATTTAGATAAAAACGACAAAAGTTTTTTTTTTTAATTACTCTAAATCTATGTTGCGTTTCAAAGTAGGGCCTACACACGTAGGGTCTAAGTGTCATAAAACAAGAAGCGTTAAATGTTGTCCTTCTCTCTTTTTTTAAGGGTGTTATCTTCTCTATTTAATTCTATCACAATTTCAAAGACTGGTGAAGTTTGACACCGTCTTGGCAATCAAAAAAGGGACACGACTTTAAAACCTCATGTAAAAAGTTTACATTTCATTAAAATTAGCCCACGTCGGCTACCTTACTTTGCACATACAGGTAGCTGCAATTGACCATGTTAACCCCGGTCAATCGGTCATCTTTATGTAAAAATAAAAAACAACAACAATTAAACAAGTAATGTATATTATTGTCTTCACAAGTTTGTCGCTTTGTAACAACTTATAGGGATTTTTTTTTTCAAGAAAGGAAGTTCTAATCATACCTACAAATCATTATGCCTTGAAGGTGTATGACCTCCCTCTAGTTGGACTCCTTTTCTTTGTTTGTAGATTCCGAAAATTGCTTCTGTTCAAGTTTTCTTTTGCGCTAAACTTGACTTATGCTATGTCTTGACAGCACGTTTTTATAGCCTTATCACTGACAGCTTCGTTTGATATAGCTGAAATTCAGTCACATTGATTTAATAGAATTAAAACAAGCTGCTTCTGCAGAAATTTTGAATTCCTGCTTAATAGCATTTTGGCAAGAGTAATTTGAGTTCTGCTTCAAAAGAGTTTTACGAGACCGGTGAGGAAGCAGTTAAACACTTTTATAGCCGTGTCAAAGCATGGACTCAATACAAGAAGATAACACACTTCTGTTTTATCTGCTCAGGAAGGAAAAGGCGTTTCATAAAATGTTCTCATTCATTATAAGATTTGTACTAATCAAATAATGCCACCTGATATATTATAAATAGAACAAAGAAAGGAAAGAAATTCAAGAAAAAGCCCATGTTCTCAGATATCAACATGCTCTCTCTTTCCAAACACCTGCACTGGGCGAGTATTTGATGAGTCCGTGGAGAAAAGAACATGTATTTCACTCAAAATTATTGTTAGAGAGATGTTGAGCATACGCTAAGGAGGGTCGATTAGGGTGATCCTATTTTAGAATGTCAGACTTTACATCCGTTTGCACAACACGCGATGATTATACATGCACACACTGGTTTGCCTCGCGGAATTCAAATTCTCGTAAAAGTGCTCTTCATGTATTTCCCTTCGTCAGATCTCACTTTTTGATATTGCTTTTTATGGTGTGTTAAACAAATATAACCGCATTATCATAATTGCTGTGTACTTGTAGAACAGTGAACAACGAAACCACAGGGGAAAAAGACAAACACTCTGCGCAGAAAAATGAGAAATAAAGATGAGAGGAACAAGAGAAGAATTGAGCAGCAATCAAACCACAAGGGAAAGATAAACACTGAGAGAAGGGAAGGAGGAGAATAAAAGAAAGGAAGACTTGAGAAAATGCGCAAATTTGCCGTTGATTTGAGTTCCCTGGTGGCCGATCATAAAAATTAAAATCGCGCCGGGAACATTCCCTCGCACAATTTGACAACTGCCGCTGCTTCGGGGGAGGCGTCTCCGGGCAGAGCGCCTACAGGAGCAGCTGATAGCACTTTGGGGATTCCATAAAAGGGAGCCGAACGCGGGCTCCAAATTTGACAAACTTCACTTTCGTTTTTATAAGCTCATCCGCAGTTGCGTCACAATCGATTTCGATGATTAGGCAGAATGGCATATCAGATTGTACGCCTTGAAAACGCCATGTCAGTAACTGAGAGAATAAGAAAAAAAATATGTATGTAAAAGCAGGTAAAAGAAAAACTTTCCCAAGTAACTGTTCCTGCTGTATATCCGAGGCGTTCCATTTTTTCTTCACGCATATTGTTCAACAATCAAGTGCTCCGGGATTTTTCGTTTGTGTTATTTCCCGTTCTCGTTAGATTTGTTGCGAATGATTAGGAACGCTGGACTTGACATGTCTTGGTGCGCCTTGTGATTACTGCCTATACGCTGACTCTAATTGGTTTGACATCTTTATTGTCATTTACAACCGGATGATAACAGCCCCAAAAGTCTGGTTCAGAAGCTTGAACCGTCCTGCCAGCAACAATTACAAAAGATGAGGTGCCAGATCGACCTCCACTTCGGTATAACCCAAGCAGTCGGCGGCAGCTCCGGGTCAACAGGAGTACCACGGGACCGACAACCTGCCAGTCTTACAACTCCGCGTCCCCGCAAGTCCCGGGAAGGAGTTATTTGTTTAATGCCTTGTTAAAGGTAGCTGCCCTTATTATTGTGAAATGACTCGTGGGTATTGAAATTTAGACACTTCAGTGCCCAATTACGCCCTGACAACCGTACGAGAAGAGGAGGGAAATTCAATAAGCTTTTTACGAATACTAGTCCTTATCCTGAGGACATCATCTTTTATTTGCATTTAAATAATCACTGAAGATAAATAATTATATACATATATATATATATATATGTGTATATATATATATATGTATATTATATATATATATATATATATATGCATAAAATTACTGAAGATACATAACCCTATACTTATATAATACTTTATAAATAAATATATATATATATATATATATATAATACGCATAAAATCACTGAAGATACATAACCCTTTACTTATATAATACTTGTATACATAATACACATCTACATATGATATACATATACATATACATATACATATACATATACATATATAATTAAAACTCGCAAAAATTGTCTTAAGATACACTTAATCAAAGCACACCTGTTTCACTGAATTTACTTACTTCACCATTTGTACAGAAGGGAAACCAAAATTCATATTGAGTTCAGATGCCGGCATCGATCGTTAATCTCACTAATGCAAAATGGAGTCTTGTTTTATTTTGAGTCTTCAAAGGCTTCAAAGGTAAACGAAAGACGAAAGAGTGGCATTTTCCACCACCGTCTCTAAATTTCTTCATTTCATTTCATGTAATTTTATTCACTTTCATTTTCTACAAAGAACGCAAATGTACAAAACATATCATGCAAAAAGTACATAATTTTCTGATTTATTAAGCATAAATTCAAATTCTTTCTTCTAAATCAGTATCTGTAGCCTTTTTGTTTTGAATCTTGCTGAGCACTATTTAGCTTCATGCAGTTACATTTCCTTCAGTGTATCAGCCTAGTCTCGCTCGGGCGATCACCCAACTCTTTTGTATAGTTAACTATATTATGTTATGTAAAGGACTTTTTAAAATTCATTAATATTCTACCACTCATGCATTTTCCTCATTTTCATACTTTGTCATTATTTTTTCAACTGGGCATTTCATGCGACATTTCATGTAAGAATTCACTTTTCCCTCGCTTCCGGGAATCTGCACCTTATAACAAACAACGCTTTGCAGATTGCTCCTAATTATTTCACACATATTAACAATGCTATATCGTGCTGCGAAAATGTGCACATTTAATTCTTTATGTGCTTATACTTTAACCGTTAAAAAAATGTGAAATATGGAACAATAAAAACAAACAAACAGTTTTCGGCTATATCCCAAGCATGACCTCATAATAGGATGATTTGATGTCAAATGTCCCTTTTTCTTCTACTTCACATTCCGTCATTATATCAAAACATGTAATTAAAAAGCAATATTCATTATCTGAACATAACATTATTCATGATTTGCATATAATTACAATCTCCAAGAAATTCTCCTAGAAATCTCCTATTTATCCTGGTTCACTTTTTATTATAGTAGGAGTAGTAGTAAAAGAAGTATTACTTACATTGTTTAGTGTCCCATTCATAAATCATGTACATTTGTTAACTCAACATCCGGACACTTGATGTGTGCTTTTCCATGACGCCTCAGATTACTTAGCACAGCCTGAACTTCTGTCGGTATACCCTCCGCATGGTTATAGTCGTAGACATTCTGTTCCAAAGAAAGCAGGCATACCCCTGTCTTCATCTCCGCATAAGGCGTGAAGAGAACTCACAATGGTAGATTTTGTCCCCTCGTGCAACGTTCTCTGATGAGCCAGCGGTGAAGTCGACCACTTCCATCTCTCTTCGCGGCGGCCTTTTCCTAGCTGCCTGCTCCCCCGTGCTTGCGGTGCACCTACTCGCGTCTGGCCCGATGGCGGTTAGCCGTGTCTGACGAAAATGGCGGTTTTGGGGGGGAAAGCCTCGCTGTTGCTTTTTGGCTTCCTCCCTCATGATTGACTCGACAAGGAATTCCTCCTTGTTACCAGAATTTGCAGATTATTTTCAGTGTGGACAAAGATTATTAACTTCCTTACAAACATGAGTCGATTTTTCGTTGTTGTTGTTGTTGTTGTTGCCAGCAGTTAGGTGTGATAAATAGAATTATTTTTAAAGACTCCATTTACCAGAAACTAAAGAGACACAATTAAGATCTTATAACAATTAACAACAACAACAACAACACCACAACAACAACAGCAGCAGCAGCAGCAGCAAAACAACAACAAGAACAGCAACAGAACAGAATAGCAAAAACCCGCTTTCAAATAATTTATCTAATCATTAATGGTATGATGTAATCACATTGGCCACTTTCATACTTTTTTAGTCTTTAATATTTTCAAGAAGGCGACAGCTGGTATATTCATTTTCAGGGAAAAAAAGAAGAAGAGGACAAGATGCAATTTATTTTATATATACACTTGATGGAGTTTGTTGAGAGCAATTAATTACATTATCGTGTTTTCTCATTGTCCAATGCGAAGCAGACTGTCCCGTCGCATGCTAAAATAGATGATATTTTCACAGCGAGTCGATAACTATTAAGTTACTGAGTGCAAATTCATTTTGAAACAATGAATGAGCGCGTCTGAAATGTAATGAACCCTTCAAAGTCTTTCCTCTGTATATATTCCATTAACCGAGTAGCAGATACAGATCAGTGTCTACCTTGTTGTTAAATGGCATGAAAATGTTCAGTTCTTTTTTCAGTTACTGCTTTCCAGTTTGTTCCCTTCTAAATTTGAGGCAAATCATACACATACATGTATATATATATATATATATATATATATATATATATATATATATATATATATTATATTTATATATATATTATATATATATATATATATTATCATTATTATTATTATTATTATTATTATTATTATTATTATTATTGTTATTATTATTATCATTATTATACAATAACGTACTACAGGACATCGATTTTCGTTCTCGGCTTTTTTTTTTTTAATCGTATAATTATGATTATAAAACAAACAACGGCACAGATCCTTAACACATCTGGACATTGATAATGATGCGAAGTTTTGAGCATGCGTTTTTATTGTTATTTTTTCCGTCAATTTCTGATCATTAATTGAGTCAACATCTGCCAATGGCTGCAAGGCTCTTGGCCAGTTTGAATCGGTGCATGTATTTATTTTTTTTTTCTCTCTTCTAAACAAGTTCCTAACCGCTGAATCACGACGGGTAATTGCCCGCAGTTGGAAACGTGCGGGAGCGTGAATGGCACGGACGTGTCTGCGGGCAGCAGGCGGCGTGTGACACGGGTCGTATGCTCGTCACGTCGGCAGGAGCTCTCCGTGTTATCAGACAGGGGGGAGGGAGTTAAGTGTATATGGTTTTTGCCGGCGTGTTTATGACCGGTGAACGAGGAAATTCAATGTTTCCCCCCTCAAATGACAATAGTTGCAATAATCACACACAAATCACGTGAGTCACCATCTCTGGACTGCCTGTTTTTCAGTCGCCGAAGTGAGTTGACAATTATGCTCCTGTACTTTCGCCCCAGGTACAAAATATGATTCCTTTCGCCCCTGTATGGGCTTCCTTTATTCTCCCTTTGGCTTTGTCCCTTTTCATATCCCCCTTCCCCCTCCCCTTTTTATTTTACTGTGGCTAAACTTCACATTCTCCGCCTTCGTGAGCATCAACCTGATTAATTACTTCAACGCCGCAGTTTTGCGCTGTTACCACAACATCCATAAATTTGCTCTAAAAACGTTTGCTTCTCATTATCTTGGAATTTTAATTGCAAACTTCACGATCTGATCATAGAATCTATCTTCGCTGTACCTTTTAAATCATTTCTCAGAAAATTATTGATATTCTATCAAAATGAACCTGTCTTTCTATACATGTATAGATACATAATGTGTATATATTATATTATATATATAAGTATATGACCGTACATTATATGTAGTTTTTTCTCCCCATTCCCATTTTCTTTGTGTGTGTTTCTGTATAATCATTGTGATTTTCATTCCCATTCGTTTTTACCAACACAGGAATAAAGTTGGTTTCTTCAAATCCCGTCTTTGCTTCCGTAATCAATACAAACAAAACAAGGACTGTAGAAATGCAACTGACCATGCCAAACGTATTGCCAGTCAATGTGATAGATGTGTAGTGTAAAATTGTAAAATTGTAAAATTGTAAATTGTAAAATTGTAAAATTCGCATAAACTGCATTTAGTATCCGCGTTGCCTGAAAGTTTGGTATCCCTTAAATTCAAGTTAAGTTGTTGTTGTTGTTGTTGTTGTTGTTGTTGTTGTTGTTGTTGTTGTTGTTGTTGTTGTTGTTGGTGGTGGTGGTGGTGGTGGTGATGGTGGTGGTGGTGGTGGTGGTGGTGGTGATGGTGGTGGTGGTGGTGGTTGAAGAGCGTTAATGGTTTCGAGAGCACTAGTGATGAGAACGGCATCGAAGTCGAATGACGGGCCACCGCTGGCGCTGGCCTGGCAGGGGCGTGCTGGTCCCCTCCTATCGCAACGGCTGAAACGCCTGAGAAATCCAAATTCCCGGATGAACAAAAAATCTTGTCGACTAGGCAATCACATCGGAATTTCCCCAATATTCAGTGCATAAAAAATAAAGGTAGTACATATTGGTGAATTTTGAGGAAAATCAGACCATCAGTTTATTTGAATTGAATTGAAATGGTGTTTTATTAATCAATATCTTTCGCAGCCCGGAGGCTGAATTACAGACATTGTTTACAATGGCCATGTATACATTAAAAATGCTCACAAAATACAATGTAGCGATGAAAAAAAAAAATACATTAAAATAACAAAGGGTCAATCTTATTCATCAGAACCATTGCACAATTAGATTAACCTATAATACAAAACAAAGTCAGATATTACAGATACAATATGTTACTGTTCTCAATGATTATAAAAAAAAACAACAACACTAGATTTATGTTAATTATAATTATTTACCAGTCATTCATACTTAATAATTAATACAGATGTTGTGTTGTATAACACGTGATTAAAAAAAAGGAAAAAATCCTCACAATCTTCTCTTCGTAATATACATAAACTCCCATATCAGAATACATTCAATCTATACACAGTTTAGAAGTTATAGATATTTAAAGTTTTGGTTAAATCCATGTGCCGTCATCGCTGGATAAGAAAACTACAATTCATGAAGTCACAGTAAAGAAAATATAAGAACACATTACAGATTTTTTTTCATTTTTCCAGCATAATTAAAGAGCACTTCACTTACATATTTCAGAAGCCAGGGGGATAATACACTTGATATAATTATGTCAGTAACGAGTAGAAGGACTATGTACTTTAAATATTTTTAAAAATGAATTTTTTAGTAGAATTTTCTTTGAATCGTCGCCCTACCTGTGACATCACGAATTGTGTTAGTCGTTGTATCCAGCAATGACGGCATATGAATATGACCAAAACTTCAGAAATTCATAAATATTTGAACGAAATGTCCGATTTTCCCTTACACTTCACCAATGTATGCTCATGATATTCCTATATACATTCACTGAATCCACATGTATATAGGCCTATGTCGTTTGAGGTAAATTCCCCTTAAGATAAAAAAAAAGAAAGAAAAGAAACATGGAGGTACAAGTCCACGAAGACAAGTTTACAAACGAAATCGAATGAAAAAATACAACATATTATATTTCCTTCCATGGCAATCCACCGCGAAGTGCCTAACGTGATAACGATGAATGTAAGTTGAAAGATTTCCAGTCACGAGATTATGATTAAAAACACACACATACATACACACACACACACACACACACACACAAACAAAAACTTGGACAGTAAGGGGTAAAAAACATTACATACCCGTGGGTATTGCCTATTTAGAAGTGCAATATAACACTAATTGACATCCCCGCTTGAGTTATATTTTCCCCAAGAGATTTTATTTTCCCTGGGACGAGGGCGGCGGGCTGCGCTGAGGGAAAATAATTGTCTCGAGGGGAAAATGTAACTCCCAAGGGACTGCCAACTGTCAAGTATTAAAGTACAACGATAGACAGGGCAATATTTCTTATATCACATGGTCTACATAAATGCACATATACAGCTAGTCAAGTTCTGAAATTATATATATATATATATATATATATATATATATATATATATCCAGACTTGACGTCACTGTTCGCAATATACTGTATATCGAATTTGATTCTCGCTGCATTAGTCACGTGATTGCATTGTAACCAATCACCACCAGTTTTTAAGTAGTATTATGATAATGATGTATTCGTTAAAATGATTTCATGTCAGGGGTATATCCGGTTTGTCGGGCTATAAACAAAATGACCATAATGTAACTATCAAAAGCCTGAAACAAAACAACACAAGAACCTACGACCATTTCTCACGTGAATTAGATTGAAAGAAAGTATTCAATGCAAACGAAAACTTTATTGTAATTAGATAATAAATTCAGCTCAATAGCTGTTATCACTTCAATTCAATTCAATGTTTTTTATTTCATTTTTCGACAAGAACATATAGACATCACTTTTTTGGGTAACAGAAAATAAGGTGCATAAAACTATGTAAGATGAAAAGAATGTACAATGATTGTAGCACCTTACAGTAATTATACTTTATCATAAAACTCAAGTGATTAGAAGTAAGTAAACAGAATGCAAATTTCGAAAAATGGAATAATATCTTAATCACCTCTCATCGAGAGAGGGTAAAATTGGGGCTATGAGGTTGGCTGTTGGGTCAGTACATTGTGTGAAGGAAAAAAGTGTATTGACATTTTCTATATCATTGTTACAATTGTCACTGGATATAGTCTATTTACGTGTCTATTTTCTTTTTTTTTTTGGGGGGGGGGGCGATTTGGGTGAGAAACACGTCAAAACTATGTATTATACCATTATTCTATTTAGAATCAGTAGGACCCGATATAGCGTGTGCTTCTGGTATATATAGTCCTTACATGTCAATTTCATTATTATCACTGCCATTGCTAATTGTAGGACAAATCATATTCGTATGATCAATAAGACATTATCATTATAATTCATGATGACTGCCTTACAATCGCAATTGATAGTTATAATGACTGCAGAAATAAATGAAAGCAAGGGCTCGAGAGGAGTTAACAGTAGGGAGGGGGATAATAGTCGGAAAAATGTCACCATTACCGGAAAAATAAATTTACAGATAGATAGATAGAGAAAAAAAATAATAGGCGTAAAGTGAGAGAAAGAGAAGTAGATAGAAAACGAGAGATGGAAAAAGAAAGGAGAGAGGGGGATGGGAGATAAAAGGGTATTTACCTAGAATGTCAGTGCTCTGTTCTCGGCATTAGAAACTGGTACAAGACAACGCGAGTTCATGGTGTGGGCCTGGGTGTGGGCAAACTGGCAAGGCTATTACGCGAGTAAACTCATGATGGCGCTGTGATCGGTTACAACTCGCTATTGCAAAGGTTCGACTATAACCCTGGTTGTTCGTTAGTCTTGCGGTCCTGTTTACTGGTTCAGAAGGTTTTGTGTCTCCGGAAGGTTCGTTAATCCCTAATAAAAGGTGGATCCTAACCGGAAATTTAAAAAGGGACTCTCGTTATCAAAAAGAAGTAGGCCTATTTCCTTCTTTGTTACTCTAACCATAGAATAATAATTGGAATATAGTAATCATAATTATGTGGTGGATTTTTTGTTTTTCAATGTTGTTTCGGATAATCTTATGCAATTACAGCAGTTTGCTACATTAATCATTATCATAAATGAGCGAAAACGTTATCACGTTTATCCCCTTCTATTCAGATATTACGTTTCATCCACACATTTGAAGTTGCCTTATCAAAGGTATTGTTTATCATTGGGAGCAGTGGTTTTAAAAATGTTCGAGTTATCACATTAATATGATGCATGTGTGTAGGTCAATTGTATCACAGAACATTCTCACATATAAAAATTTGCAATACAGACAGAATATAATATGGACATATCTCTATTTTCTCTATAAACCATAACCTGTAGACAGTTTAGTATGGAAACAATCTTGTTAAAGCTATTGTTCACATTTTGTATATTTAACAACACTTAACATTCATTTTAATGAATACAATTTCTACATTGGTTGTTTCTTTCTCTAACTCACATTTTAAAACTAATTTGAAGCATTAGAGCTGGGTTTTTGTTTCACCTGCATATGGTTAATAATGCCATTAAGTTTAGAAAGCTTGAAACCCATTGACAATCTTTCTACTTCAAATCCACCTGTTTTCAACGACATCGCTATGTGAAGACATAGCTATGCAAGATAAGATATCTCTCCTTTTTTGCCGTTCCTCAACAACAACAGAAAAAAGACGAAAGATAAACACGTACATGTAGTCAGTTGTTCTATTCAGTGTGTCATTGACATAAAGAAAGACGATTATCTCAATCAACAACTAGATATAGTTAACAATTAATGTAAAAAAAAAGGTATTCTATTCTTCTTGCAAATTACTTACATAAACTTAAAATAAATTTTCATTCTCAGTGGAGTCAGACCTACTTTCTCTATCAAATTTTCGAATATGAACTTCCATGTTTCATTAGAATGGCAATCCAACCAGTTTGCAAATCATGACCAGGAGCGGATCCAGGAGGGGGCGTCTTCACAAAATTAATGGGGGCGCGGGCACCCCCATTTTCTTTTTATTTCTTTTATCTAAAAAAAATAAAGGGGGGTGCGCCCCCGGTGCTCTCCCCCTGGATCTGCCACTGATGACAAACAAAAAGGTTGATCCTGCATGTAAATCAAACATAACCAAACAGCCTCTTTCGAAAGGATTCAGTACCGGGTCCTCTAGATCTCTTTACCATTATTTTTTTTTTCCTCGCTTTGAATTCCAAAGAAAATTGTACATCTTTTTATTCGACTGTGAAGTCAATAAATGCAAAGAAACATGCACACATTATGAAATTATCAGTGCTTAGAGAATTAACACTTTGCCAAATATTGTTAGATTTCTCTTTTTCCAAAACCTCCAAATGGATTTCCCCGTTTTTTATTTTGAAAACCAGATTAATTATATAGATTCCTAAATGTTCTTTGTTGGAAATACAGGCCTACCCAAGTATCTAACAGGGTCAGTTCTCAAATTTGGATGATTTATATTGTACTCCTGAGGTGCAGTTATTACTGCTTTTGCTTTCATGACATTAGGAGTTGGTCCAGCAATCTGCCCAAGGTTTTTAATTTCGTAACTGTCTAAAGTGCCATGTGCCAGAGAAGGAAAGATAAGAAAAGACACCTGGAATTTAAAAAAAAAAAAAAAAAGGAAAGAAGGACAAAGAAATAAAAGTCAATTTACAAAAATGCAGAAAATAAGGGGGGGGGTGCAGTTTGAATGACTAATTCTTTTAGGAGATAACAAATCACAAAGCAAGGTGCCACGAAGTACTGAACATCAGGTGGAATGCTGACAGAGGTTCAATGGGCACTTTGCTATGGACAGGTTTATGTCGCCTGTGACTAAAGATAGCACAGCGCCATCTACGGAGATATTATTATACCGGCCCATACGTTTTGCGAAAATGCTTACTTCGTCATCGTCATCCTTGATTAAGCCTTTGTATACATCTGTTTTTGAAGGTGCCGATTGGCACTGAAAATTCCAAAGTCAGCTGATAGTGTTGTATGCGCTGTCCAAAGTCCCCTGGCAAGGAAAGGGTTTACAATATTTCTAATTGTCGTTCATGTGAATAAACAATAGCATTGGCTATATTTCAAAGCAGATTTACATCAAATGATATTGTTAGTCATTTTCTTAATTGTATAGAGAAAGTGTTTAATCTCTATACAAAAACCACAAAATTAAGCACGAACATATCAATATGTTAATGACAAGAAGGCTAACCTACTGAATTGTGAACAATACTTCATGTTATAACGTGCAATCTGGGTAGAAATGATTATGATATCAACTCTTTGTAATTATTTTCGTCATGATGATCATTTTCCCTACCTTCACAAGAAATTACATTCCACGTAAGTATACAATTTACCCCCCCCCCCCCCCCCGGATATATCTGGTAGCGGGGTATTATGTTGCGCACATCCACTGTTACGCTAAAATGTTGTAATACATGTAGTAACCACAAGTAGAGTTCAGTGGTAGTAACCGAGTATGAATGTGAGGGTATGTAAACGGAACATGATTCGGAGCGAATTGGGCTCTGAACCGGAGATGACAACAGCGCCATCTGCGTTGATGTAACAAACCCGTAACTCGCTTCCTGATACTGAGTGGTTTTTACAACAAAGATAAAAGATCTTTATGGCCATGAACGTTGTAGATCCAGTAATCATTATTACTACAGTGACCAAACAGAATGTGTGAGAAGTAAGGCTTATACTTCCGCTAGTACTGACAAAATTCTGTTTCTTGGCAAAGAGGTAGGGAAGAATGGAAATGAAATGAAATGAATTCTCATAATGTACATGCGTTATGATTATCTCTTTTGAAATTAGAAAAAAGAAAGCAACACACTTGAGCTTAAAATTTGAATCAGTGTAACCTGCAGTATAATATGTCTGATCGGTTCGTTGATTCAAGCCCTTAAAAGTGGTATGTTTGTTCAAATCAATCGACGAGAAAAATTAATCGTATACACATCTGAACATACATATAATTACGCAGTGAAAGGGATTGTGCAGTTTTGGTTGAGACCTAATTTCGGGTTTCTAACATTTTTTGGTGAAATGATGAGAAAAGTCCTATGAAATATGAAAGAGCACGTAATTCTATGAGGAATTCAACGTTTATTTGATGAAAATTGGTTTTGAAAAGGCTTAGATATCCAAAAAGAGCGATTCTAGTATAGTGTGGGGACCCACACTTTATTACGATCACTTTGTTTTACTTTGTTTTTGGACGTTTCAGTCATTCCAAACCCGATTTTCATCAAATAAACTTTGAATTCCTCTTAAAATGGTATGCTCTGTACTATATCATAAGTGTTTTCTTGGTATCTCGCAAAAAGTTAAAAGCCCAATTCTCATCTCCACCAATACTGTACCATCCCTTTAACAGTATTTTGAGAGTACCTTATAATGAGTAACGACTGGACCAAGAAATCATGTTCCCAATCAAATCGCGATGGAAAAATCCAGCTGGACAAACTGAGCATCCTATCTCCCCATAACAACAACAGGATACCTGAGCAACAAGACAACGTAACAAAATCCGCTGAACAAAACAAGAAGGGGAATTCAAAAATCATACAAAAAAGCTCATACAAATACAACGAGAAAAAATCAAGAACCTGAGTCATTTGCAAGGCTGATCCTTATAATGAATGAACAAAGCTATTAGGGTGCGAATAATGTAACGATGTTATGTTAACAATAAAAGACTAATGATTAAATATCATTTGATTGGCTACGAATGATAATGCTGCTTGTCACAATCACTGACAGTATCGAGGTGATGCTGTTAATATCATTAATAGTATCATCTATAGTCATCATTATTATTGATATTAATTCATTGTTGTTTTGGGGGTTATCAAAATTCATTATCCATACTATTGCTAAGTTTAATTGATATCATTTTCAATAATATTTTGTTATCACCATTAATGATAACATTAAGAGGAACGTCATTTGCATGCAGGCGGATTCTCATGCAGACACATCCGCCTTTCGTTACGGGACGGACTATTGGAAATGGAGCCAACCATAACAAACGTGCATCTGTCAGCACACGTAGAAGATAACCATACTTCCGAGAGAGCATCTGACAGATCATAAAGTTTGATTGCCATACCGCATTCAGTTGCCGAGGGGGGGGGGGGGGGGGGGGGGCAAGGCTGACGTTTTCACATTGCCAGATGTCTTCACGAAATGTCCGGGGCACTGTCGGGATGAGGGCAGGCCACGAATAATGATCTTTGCAGACGGCTTGTAAAGTGCAGTCCGTGTGAACAGGAACTCGGTGTCCAGGAGGAGCTTCATTGTAAACAAAGATAATGTGTTTTAATGGAGACCTTATGAAATACATGACAGTGCAAACAGACCTTAAAGTCATATACAACAGCAAGAGCATCTTAAAGTGTTGACAAGCATAACTTCATATTTCTATATTTCTCAATCTAAGCATTTTTAATGATTCGTGAATACCCGAGTAACTGAGTATTGGTGTTATTGCCAGCTATACTTGTAGGTGCTAACACGTTTCTGCAGTTCTTATTCGTATCTTTTCCCCCTTCACCATTTTGTTATTTTAAGCAATATAATAATAGAAGGAATATTATACTCCGGACACATCATTGATATCACTTGGCATTTGATTTGATTTGGTTTGATTTGATTTATTTAATTCAACGCGGTAAAAAGCCTGCTGTCAGCTTTACAGCTGCTTTTCAGCAAGGCCGTGTATGAGAATTTACAAAACTGAATAAAAAACAAAGAGGAACAGGTACAAGAATAATAAAAACTGACGAAACAAAACATAATAATAATATAGCATACAATGAACAGAACTGAAATAGGAACAAATATGAATACAAGCATAAAATGATTTTTGATGACATAGAGTACATTTCGGTAACAACAAACTCAAATGTGACAAAAAATAATGTTCGTAATAAAAAAAATAATAATACAAAGATTTGTTACAAATGAGTGGCAAGAAAAGATTAATATAATTATCTGGAAATTTACTTTCTGAATTGCTTATGTAAAACAACTTAATTATTTATCAATATTTCGAATATTTTGGGGTAAATTATTAAGTAGCTTAGAATCTGATGCACTGTAAAACGGACTTCGCATTTTGTCTCACCTCCCTGGCATTATACAGACATACATGTACACCCATACATACATTATAATTATCACCTATTTAATTTCTATACGTGATTTCCAAACAGTTTCCCTGTGTTTTGGAAAACAAGTCACGAGAACTCCAGAATTCCGTATAGCTTTGTTACTTTACATGACCATTGTGATTGTAAGAAAGTGCTATAGACCATTTTGTTTAGCTTTGATAATGACGGAAGTGAAGTCCGCCGTGCCACTGCACTTCAAGATCACAGATGGCTTCCGTGGCAAAACGTCACACACCTTTACAAAAGTTCTCCGCGACTATGATCGGAAGACCAGTTCCCGCCATCACAGCACACAATCATGTTGACTACCGGGAGTATATCCCTCTGGTTACGGCTGTATTCATCTAACAGCTGAACACCGTTATTCCCGTTGTCATGACGACACCAGCCTGGATTCGCGCGTACTGGTCGATCTTCGTCAACTTGACTATCCACAAAGACGTGCGTACCATGGGGTACTAATGAGCAAATTGGCATAATTAGCAAATAAATGTAGCATATTCAAGGGTAAAACAACCTTTTCCAAGTTAACGACTGTCAGGACAGACAGCCAGATACCCCTTTTCGAGAACTTAATTGGTCATGAGTAATTTGGCTCATGAAGCGGATAATTTACTGTGGTGAAAGGAGCACACGGAGAGAAATGTGATATCACGAGTTTTCATTTTGCCGGGTGTCGATTGACATTAATTACGTCACAACAACTTACAAAAATTAGTCCGACAAAGACCCCTTTTCAGTTTAATCGAGCTTGTATTATGTTTAATACAGAACAACTTGGCTACTAAAGATTTCACGCTTTGCGCAGATGCCCAAATTACAATATTACGTGCAGTGAGTGTAGTAACAATATGTGTATATAGTTTTCTTTGATCTGGCAAAGGCTAATTGATGGAAATGTACAAGACTTTCAGCATGACCAAACGATTTTCATGGAATCTTGGGATCCAAAATTGCACGGTGAATGGATGACATGACACTTCCGTGACTTTGTTTCTTTACGTCCGATTTTAAAGAAAGTGCTATTTGTTTGATTTGACGGAAGTGATTACACGGTCCGCCATAGCACTGCACAGATCCGCAAATCATACGTGTAGTTAGTAGTAACAATGATAATGTTTATACACCAGTAGTTTTCTTTGATCTGGCAAAGACTAATAATTATTATTGATCAAAAACAATGAACAAGACTTCCATCGCAGCCACACTCTTCTCTTATTGTCTTTTTCTTGTACTGACGATTCGCAAAAGTTTTAGTATAATTTGATTAAAACAATACAAAAAATTAAGCTTAATTATGATTTAAGTGTTTCCTTATAGTATCTTTCATTATTGGGGACTACAATATACTGCCACTTTTAATGTAATCATTATCATCACCGTCATAATTGTTGTTGTTTTGCAGACCTACTATTTGCAGCTACGTCAGCACGCCAGATGAACCGAAAGTGTCATATCAAGATTCTCTGAAAGTCGTTTGGTCACAAAGCGTATCAGTATGACGGCACTTCCTCTTTGGTTTCCCTATAAACGGTATTCCCATCGATCGGCGACCACGGATTCATATCAGAAGTTTGTTAAGGTCTTGATAAGTAAGTTAGCCACCTGATCCGGTTCAACGGATTGATATGTAATTACCACGAAACCTTGACCGAGTATGATAAACCGATGCCCATTCGATCAACTGAAGTAATTCCGTGCATATGGGAGTTTTCTTCTCTGACATTTCGTTGATAATTCAACAAGTATATAATAGCGTGCAAAGTGAACCTCATATTGTAGGGTCAAATGATCTTGATGATGAAAAGAGTGAAGTCACGCAAAGAGCATAGAGTAGGTGTCATGAATGTTGGACAGAAAACAAAACAAGAATGTTAAGGAATTCATTCGTATTTAGTTCATTTCAATTCCATTCAAAGATTATTCTATTTCCATGAATAAAGGACATGCAAGGTGACACATTTAATCGTTGAACTGTTAAAACAATTTGAAAGGACAAACCATGAAGTATAGCACAATATAAACGAATGCTAATGTAACGGAAAGAAGAACAATGCATACTTTGCAAATTTGTAGTGTTTCCATGAAATTAACCGTCAAATCGGTCGGAGTCACTAAAAGAATACATCACATGACTATAAAGTTGCAATTTCATATTTCCTTCCATATTTTAGCAAATAGACTATGGAAGCTAAAATCATATCAATACATTCGTGACAAATAATGTCAAGAGGTGTAGCAGGATGCCATATTATTTTAGAGAAGCTTTCGACATTATGTCTTTCTCAGCTATATTGTTTGTCCCCACACATACATGAAATGATATAAAGAAATAAACATAAAAAAAAATTATATCTATCTGTCTTTCTATCTATTGAATTGAATTGAATTGACTTGAATTGAATTTAATTTAATTGAATGTTTTATTGTCCACAATGCGAATGTGGAAATGTGCCTTCCACCAGCGTTGCAAACAAGAGATACACACAGATAACAATTATTCAGAGAACAACATAATTATGCATGACATATTACAAAAAAACAAACAAACAAACAAAAATATTTTGCAATGATTGTTGCAGAGAATAAAAATGATAGCCATAATATTCATAATACATCTTACATATCTCATTTAATTCAATGATTAAAATAAATTTCATAATCATAATAATTATCATCATAATAATTATAGTCAGTATCTCAGAATCCAACAATCAGACAAATCTTCCTCTTCTAATCAACAACTTCATCTTCTGCTTTATTCTTCTTCATCTGCAACTCATCGTTCATCTTCATATATCTTTCTATATGTACAAATGTATCTTAGATTAACATATTACAACATTTTAATCAATACATTATGATATATAATCACAATGTTACAACGCAATACTGCAAACAAACAAACAAACAAAGAAACAAACATTCATTCATAGACATAAAATCCCCTGTTGACATGACAATTAAACATTCAACGCAATTATAACAACCCTCACAACACAGTACAACAAATAAGCAAACAAACCTCAGCTATTCATTCATGAACAAAGAATTCCCTGTTGGCATGGCGATTGAACATGTGTATGGAATTTGGAACGAATGAATGGCGGAAACGAGTACGATTGGCGCGTAGCACTCGCAGTATAACTCTGATCCCAGAGCGATTGTATGCATAGCGTACAGAGGGGGCTATCGTCCCCAATGATCTTTTTGATTTTTGACAACATCCTTTGTTCAAAGATGTCTTTCATTGTGGGCAGTTCCCTGCCTACTTTTGTGCCACCCGTACGTCTTATACGATCAATGCAAGTCTGGTTCTTTTGCGTTGTATTTCCGTGGTAGCATGCAGATCAGATTGTAAGTAAGCACACTATGGATGAGAGCCTGGTGAAATGATTTCAGGATTGGTCGGTCAACATGCAGATTGTTTCACATTCGCAAAATGTAAAGCCTCTATTTTTTTTTTTTTTTTTTTGGGGGGGGAGGGTGGGGAGAGAGGATGGGAATGTTATTTTTAATACATCAGTGTAAATGCATACACAGTTATGTTCACATATTTGACTAAATTATTTTCCTTAAGAAAATAATCATACTTTTCGCATTAGCTTGTTGTGAAGTTTGGTTTGATTCGTTTTGATTTGATTCTGATTTCTTTTGACATTTATAAAATGTAATATAATATGAAAGTACGCATATTGTTAATTGATAATGGAATGTTACAAAGAATAAAATACATTAATATTTTTTGTATGTATTATGTTCCTGCAACATATTATATATATTTCGAGATTTGTGTGTGTGGGCGCATTATTATGTGCGAGTGTAAATGAATGTTGGAGGACTTGCTTGTGTGTTTGCCTGTGTGTATTGCTTGTAGTATAAAGATCTAATCTGTTTGGGCGCGTTTTTATGTTAATGTTAATTTCCAGGCATAACTGGGGGGATCCGTATGTTTAACAATACTGCTGATTTAAATGCACCGGCATATACTATAGTGAGGCACCCGACTCATATCTCATTGAATCATCATTTTTTCCTATTTTGGAAGCCCCCCGGTTATGACCGACATTACAGTGTTTTAAAACCGTATAAGAAAATCATAAGAACATTATAGTCTTTCAAATGAAGTCCGTGCTGCGCCATGTTGGACAAAAAAAAAAATACGTACATATCTATTACATTATGTAAAACAGTAAAGAATCTAGACTACGAGGATTGAGACTCGCGTGTGCATGGTGTCACGTTGCTTCAACTAGGATATAATACGGTGACTCAGTGTCACCACCCTCAATTCAGGGGGATTCCCCTTGTCGTCAAAGACGTCATTCTACATTTTCGTCGAAACCTTCCCCCACACCCTCCCCCCAGGTTTTGTAATTTACTCTCTTCCCTCTCTCACACTCTCCTGTGTGTATGTGTGTGTGTGTGTGTGTGTGTGTGTGTGTGTGTGTGTGTGTGTGTGTGTGTGTGTGTAAAAGCGAAGTTATTTAAGCTTCTTTAATGAATCATCTTTAATAATGTGCCAGTCGAAATACCAAAGACAGAAAAGGCTGTGACTTTCTGTAATATCAAATATTCTAATTCAAAGCTGTCATGAATCGCAGACAGCATCTTAACCAGTTTGTGTGCATAGTCCTAATTCTTCCTTCCTATAGTATACACGGTCTCTATTTTCCATTTGCATTATGAACTGTATGTCATTTATCTTTTTGTCTGTCTTGTTGAATATACAAAGAGAAGTATACAACACATATCAATATTCATTTGTCATATATATATATATATATATATATATATATATATATATATATATATATGAACACAGAGAGAAAGAGAGGAAAAAGTCCCTTGCAAACTATTTCGACACGTAAGTCGTATTTTCTGAGTCACCAGCCAGGAATGACAAAGAAATCACGCCCACTTTACTCACAGAATTCGGTCAGGCTCATACCTAGAAAATTTCTGCCTTCAAAAATCAAACAAACAATTGTTCATGAGCAAACAACGAATATTCAGTATAAACCAAAGAATGAAATTTTCTTCCCAAATTAATGCTATACTTATTAAGCATAACTTGCCTGATTTAATCCCTTGACCTGTTATTATGAATTATCCTCTTTCAATGCATGTATAGTTTTGCAGTGTAAGCTTATTTTACCTCTGGTTCCAGCGTTTATGCTTCCATATGATCACTACACTGTACTCATACTTTGAACTCGTTCAGTCGTTATGATTCTAGATATGCTCGTATACATGTGTATTTATATGCTATGCTTTTTCACTCAGTTCTTATTCTTTTTTTTTTCTTTCTCTTTTCTTTTACTTCTTCTGCCCTTTGTACTGTGCCTTGCTATTTTAGCTTTCACATAGTTTCGTCAGTAGCACTTTGTGTCCTGTCTCCATTGGAAAACGAATCTACGTTGATATTTTTTTTTTCCTGGAACCCGCGATTACAAGCTTTGCTTGTACGGGTCATGGTCGTGTTAAGGAGATTTCCTTTTTTTTTTAATGTACATAGTATGCTGACACACTTTCCTAGTCATGACCAGCCTTATATAATATTTTATATTTTGCTTGTTTGTATTTTTTCTTTTGTTGCTTAGTATTATGAATAGATGTCAAGTGAAATATGAAAATAAACGTGCTGGACCTGTTCACTGTGTCTCGAGTGTAACGCACCAGTGCAGTTTCAGTATGTAATCTAATAAAAGAAAGAATGGTAATAAATGATATTGTGTCTCATATAGCATTATTGTATGTCTGTTTGTTTGTGTGTGTGTCTGTTTGTAATAATTTTTTTCCTCAATTTTATAGTCTAAACAGGTATCCGTGTTCCATATTTCCCTATTAATTATTATATACCTGATTTTCTCCTATGACCTGTAACTGAACAAGCTTGCTTATGGGCCCGATCATTTTCTCCTATACTTTGCAAGAATATAGTCTAATACCTCTTTCATCAGACCTTTATGTTTATTTTTATATTCAGACAGTGTTGTGCATTCAGGTGAATTTTAGGTTTCACCTAAATTGTACTTTGTATTTTTTTTTTTTGGTATTCCGTAATTATATTTCTTTGGGCATTCACTTAAATTATTATATGCAAATAAATTGAAACCGAAATAACGTACCAACATGCACACTGATAGAGGAAGAAATGAAGGAAAATATCGCAATATGCATGCAATTTCTACACTGAAGCCATATAGTTTCTGAGTCATCGACCAGAAATGACGTAGAGGTATTGCCCACTCTGCTGAATCTATACTCCCTTACAAAATATGATTGTGCTGCCTAGAATTTTACCACCTATACAATTTGCATAAGCAGATATAATAATCTACCACTCCATGCAAACCGAGGAATGGCAATTCATGTTCCAGCATGCTAGCAACACAACAGTGTTACTCATATTGTTCTATGAACGAGACGAACAAACAAACAAAAAGGGTACAAGTGCCCATTCGAGGTCGTTGCTCTGTCCCACAAGTGAAAAGCAAACAACAGGAAGGCAGCATGTACAGGTTTCATAGATCTAGGCATAGTGAATACGTGGAATAGTAGCATTATTATGGTATATTCATTGACCATTTCAAGGAGTATTAGAGTTTAATGCGAATCTCTCGATACCGTGTCAATTCATTATCACGCATGCAGCTACAATGATACCACGAAATATCATAGGACCGACCCTCTCATATCAGAATCCAGTTACCGTATGAGAGGGAGGGGGCGTATAGAAGGGGGTGGAGAGAGAAAAGGGGGTGCACGGGGAGGCAGTGAGACAGATAGGTAAAACATTACCATAAAGGTCGCAACACTTCCTGAAATAAGAGACAAAAAGCACTCAACACAAGCAATGACAAACTCACGTTATTTATGTAATTATCCACATCTTACACCGTGGGGCTCAAACTTCTGCTTCGCCTTCCGAAAAGCTCCATTTTTTTTTTGGGTAAATGTGGCATTTTGATTCCTTGTCTTTTTGACCGATATAATATTCATTCCATAGAGAGCTATGACATGTTTTGATCAACATGAGTCCTAGAAATATGCTCCAGTTTTTCATTGTATAACTGACAATGGTTTGAGTCACTATGGTAACGACGGACCCCATCACGAATGCTGATTGGCCACCGTGATTGTTGTAATAACCATTATTCTGATGGCTATATATTTTTTTTTTTTTTTTTTACGTTCAGATAGAGTGAATGAACAATTGAACCAATGAATGATAGCACACCAGAAACTCCTGATATATCAACACAAATATAGTGCCCCTATTGTAGCTCCTGAACGGCATAACAAATGGCAAAATGTCACCGATATCAATGTTGCATGCATGGGCATGACATGGTGTTGCATCAACCTTACACCACGCGTTTTTGTGCCTCTAACACCATGTCAACTGGCATTGTTTAATTAATCAAATAATATGTTTATTTACATATTTGCGGGAAATTGAGGTTCACTGAGGCGTGTTCTTCAAAATCGAGGAAAAGGACAATGGAAAGGAAAGAATTTAGTTCACAGCATGTGATGAGTCAACTGGAAGAATTTAATACCGTGCAAGCAGATCAGCTGCTACAGGCTGCTTATGACCTTTCGTTTCCTAATTATGATACAAAGCCCTGTAGGTTAGGTTTTAGTGGTTATATTGTTGATGTTGTTGTTGATTTCTTTTTTCGGTCACAAAACCGCAAGTGGGGGAATTTATTGTTGGCACACTGTCTTGTCTGATGTTTGTAATATGTACGGGGGCGTGTTGTTCCATGTCGCACGCATCGATTCAACAATCTTCGTGTAGGAGTCACCTTTTGTCCCAGACAGGGTGGTGATGGGTGAATGCCTATATACACAAAATGAACATAACGATGATGCACGGCAGTCTATTGTCACCATAGTTTCCTTTCTGGTTTCAATTATTGTTTAAATCTTGAATCATACTGGACTATGTCACATCTTTCTTTTTTTACACGTTTTTTTTTTTTCTAAGCTGCAGATCCGCGAAACAAACGTAAATCCATGTCATGCCTTGACACCGTTTTCACTTTAAGAATGACACACAAGGACGAGACGACAATGTCTAGATGATTTTTTTTTTTAATCATTATTAGCCCGGGTTCTTTTTTAATCATATTCATGCACTCGCATTCAACAAAAGTCTTGCGCAGTCTCCACGAAACTCCATACTAACCATGGCGCAATAGCATGAATCAGTGATGACAGTATATCACGATAAGAGTATAGTTGATACAAAGGAGATTTAAAAAGACAGAAACAAAACAAAACCGAGACAAAATGAAGAAGCCGAAGGAGATTCCCCTTTCCTATGTGAATACTGCAGCTTTGATGCTGTATTGCAAAGGTTAGATTTTTTTTAATTCTTATTTTTTAATTTATCTATTTATTTATTTTTTGGTGATGCATAAACTCGGTCAGTGTCATTTCACGCGATGTTGGCCGTATATAGGATATATAGCAGGACGGCGAGACTTCTCACCTTCCTGATGATACTAGTACATAATGTATTTATCAATATATCTATATTCAAATATATATTGAGGGAGAAAGACATACAGCTGCGAGCATCGCATTACCTAATTTCTACTACAGAAAGCCTATCAAAATGGGAGTATGACCATGGTTTGACCAATTTGGAGAGGTCAAGAAGTATCCTTATTTGGAATAACTCTATGCCGCTTTAGGGATAGGAAGAGGAAGGGGAGAACGATACTGAGTTAGAAGGAAAGTCATATTCTTTATAATTCAATTGTGTAGATGATATCTTGAATGACAATCAGACTATAGTCTTATCGAGCCAGGACTATCACGAAGCAGTATAAATTGAGAAAGAAGAAAGAAAGGGAGAGGAGGAGGAGGAAGAGGAGGAGAAGAAGAAAAAAACGATTGATAGATATTGATAACCCATTAGACTAAGTATGCGCATGTAGCGAAAATCTATAGGCATAATACTTCTTCGCTGAGCGCATAAGACACCGTTGACGTCAAGTATATAGGGTTTATTGAATATTTTGAATGAACTTATGCCTTACTATAAAATCAGAATCCGAATAACTACTAGTACTACCTGGACAGCTACCCCCTTGTAGGACAATCAGCCCCCCCCCCCCCCGACAATTACCCCTAGGACATGCAGCTACCCCATTTGAAACTACAGTATCAACAGGGCATTATTTATCGACTCCATATTGTGCAATTGTTTTCTTTATTCTTCTCTTTCTGTCTTTCCTCATGGTATTATTTTTTTTTCTTCTAATTTTTATTTCATTCCTTGATGCTCGTTCATATTTCTATCCATTCATCTTTTCTTCTTTCAAAAACTGTAATGCTTTACCGTATCTATCTGCTTTTGTTTCCCTTTTTCCGTTGGTTGTTGGTTTTTTTTTTTAAATCTCTATATCATTTTCTCTTCAGTTTCACCTTATTTTTCGGTTACAGCTCGTTATTCCGAAGGTTCGTAATTCCGAATTTCATTTTCGCACAAACGAACCTCTAGGTATAGGGAATTTGTGTGTTTCGGATTAACGAACCTTCGGAATAACGAACAGGACCAATTTTTTCACCTATCGTTAGGTATAAAAATAATTCCCTATGATTGTATCTCATTCTTTCCTTATTATAGCTTTATATTTGATTGTTTTCAGATATGTGTGTGTGTGTGTGTGTGTGTGTGTGTGGGAGGGGGGGGGGCACTTGTCCTGCATGGGGGTTATTGTCCGGAGGATAATTTTCCAGGAAATTCAGAACGGTTGTCCCAGAAGGACCTCTTCCCCCTCTAATATCTTAGAATCTCTAAATGTGACTGCAGATTTGCTCTGTACGATCAGAAACATCCTAATCGCATTCATTAATATTCATTCATTCATATATTCAGTTTCCTTTACCCAGGGTAGCCCCATCAGTGGTTTATACACTGTTATTCTAGGGGGCCCTGCAACAGAATAACAAATATAACAGTTAATTCAAGATACACAATGTAACATACCAATTTTTACATCGTAAATGCTAAGCAATATGAATGCTATACTAATGCACATGTAATTCACAACTGATAGCTTGACATTTCTTGAGAAATCAAAGTTTGTCCCAGGCTTGCTCGACGTGGTTTACTATGCAAACTGGATACATGGAGTGTGTGTATAGGTACACGGAATACTCAGTAGCTTGTTCCGCCCCACATACTCCTGAAAAACGTTCGAAAACGCTCGACAGTACAGCACCATATGGAGCTACACGTATCGTGTATTGTATATAACCTTGGGTTTCATCGTAACTCTGAATATGACACGTGTGAACCGAGTCAACCCTTCTCATAGGCGTTGCATGTCTTATTTATGACGGTAGGGGGATTATCCACACCTGACGAGTTTCACGTTTCTAGATCACGACCTTCGAAAATCTGCTTTGCCTTTTAAGATCACATTAGCGATGTTTATCCTCGACTCGACGGCTTTTTACATGCAGAGGAGACTGGACAACAACATATCACCTGTTGAAGGGAGAAATGGGGGGGGGGGGGATATGGAGGCAGGGGGAGAGAGTGATCTCACATTGTGACCTTGTTGTGGCATTGAGAGAAAGCAGAATGGGGTCGTCGGAATATTACGTAACCGAGCGGAGCGTCACGTTTAGAGAAACCCTTGTCGGTCTATCATGGAGCTACCAAAATTTTTGGTAGCTCCATGGGTCTATACTCAGGAGAAGGTCTATACTCGTGGTCACGATGAATACAGCGTATTCAATACATTATGACGACATAATGGCCAATAAAATGTGTGTAAATGCTCGATACTCTGGAAGATTGCCTCGCGTATACGCAACATTTACCCCATTAGGTGCAAATGAGTTTCCAAGGACGGCTGTGTTTAATCAGCTTCAAGACAGTGTATTCTATGATTCCCAGACTGGCCTACCACTGGCCACGAACAAACTTTGAGAAATACAATTGCGTCTGCACTTTTTATATTCACATTGCGGGTAGATACATATAGGTATAGATTAATGTGGGTGATTGTGGCGTGGGTATAAAATGGATGAACATTTTATGGACTGGCCCCCATGGAAAACCAGCTTAGTGTAGCTGAATATGAGCTATCCAGCCACCTTCTCAGATGAAAATGAACAAACAAACAATATTTTGAATACGTTCGTGAATAAGCTGAAAAATAAGCAAACATAAAAATTATGGCACTTGCGAATAATCTTGAATTTTATCATTGATTATCATCCTTCCATAATCACAGGTGTCTTGTATATATTTGTATATAGTTCTTGTCATGCCTTGCTTTTCATTTTCGTCATTCCTTTGGGTATTATTTTATGTTTCAATACTTTCATCAAGTATATATTTATATATGTATATACATATTTTTTTATTTACACAACCAAAGGCGAAGCAGGTTATGAATGCTAGATACTGAATAAATTTCTCGATCTCTCACGAGCCTGCAGTGCTCAAGATAAACGTTAACATGTCAATGCAACAAAATTGTCAAAAGGTATAGTTTACCCTCACAATCATCATTGTTAAAATCGATTCCTGCTTGCGTATCCCCCATTTTAATTGCAAGTTCAAATCCTCGCCCAGCAATAAAGCCTCATAAGAATTTATGGTTCCAGCTTTTCTGATACATTAATTATTGTATACAGTAATCATTCTATTTACTTTTTTTCTTACCAAAATTTTATATAAGAGGAATATCATTGCGCACAATGCGATACGATCGCGCATTGCCAAGGGAGATATACCTTTACTTGCCTTTGCATGGGTATCATGAGTGCATCAGCCACAGGTGCGTCTAGGAATGAGACTACAGTGTATTACACATAGTCCGTCACTGACCCGCCCTACTTTCACTTCGACGACTTCTTTCCTCTACTTCTGTAATCCCATCTTGTTTATCTTTCTATTCTTCTCCCTTTCCCCCTCTCGCTCTCAAGAAAAAAAGAAAGAAAGAAAGAAAGAAAAGAGATATGTTCTTTCGGGCAATGGTCCAGGGAGGTGCACTGATCTATAGGCCCATTATAAGAGATCAGAATTACATTAAATGGGATGAAGTGTTTGCGTGGTCGATGGCCGAAAGTAATCCGACATGAACAAACAATCGAGAATTGATGAGGTCACTCAGTCTACAAGGTCACACGAAGCATGCCCCTTTCTGTTTGTGTTTAATTATTATGCAGGTACTCTGACAAGTAATTGAATTGTGTCCAGTTAAACAAACAAACAAACAAACAAATCTTAGTGTCGTGCGTGCTAAGAGTGGTTCTAATAATTGTGTAAATATAATTTGTATACAAAAACAAACAAACAAACAAACAAAGAGTCCTTAAGAAGGTGACCGTATTTATACCACACTGATTCCCCCCCCCCCCCGAAATTAGTTTTATAGGTGAACAACTTCTTCGCAAATGATTTACTATATAGCTATACAATTTGATATTTTGGTCAACGCCAGTCACTACATATTTTCTAAACATTTTGCACGCCTCTTTGCAACATGATGATATGCAGCTCAATTAATTAGCAAAGTGCGTTAATGCTAGGCTTATTATAGTGAGCCTACAATACCGTCATTCTCATAATAACACGTTCAACAGCACGTGTTGCGTTCACGCAGATTCTCCGCTATCAATAAAAGACGATATATACTCGTTTTTGCTGACATTTTCGTTATTTTCTTATCAATATCAAGAGAGGAAGGTTATTTCCTGACTTAGTTTGCGACAGTTGAGCATTTAGAACCATCAATATGCCTGTATTGGGGAGTCAGAGTCGGATCTAGCTTTTTGCTAAGAAGCGGGGTTAGGTTTTGATCATGACAAGCAAGAAAAAAAGTATTCATACTTAAAGTCTTCACATTTTTTGCTGCCACTTCTCCGCTGACAAGTAAAAAAAAATGGGGAAAGTTCGAGCTCGGGGGGAGTGGAGGGGTTTAAACACCCGCACCGAACAAATACTAAAAGAAAAACAAAACAAAAAGGATCCAAGTGGGGGGGGGGGGGGGGGTTAAACCTCCTACCCCTCCCCCCCCCCATCCGCCTCTTGAAGTTACCTCCGTTTGATGCCGAAGGTAACCACACATGATAGGGATTTGTTGGTGTCTGTTGTATTCATGTATTGGTGTTTTCTTTTTAACAGAATGATGCGCATGTTTTTTTTCTTTCTACACACGTAATTTAAATTTCAAACAGTCAAATAACGGGATAAAGAGAGAGAGAGACATTGAGATGATTATTTTGATCATAAGGACTAATTCATTGAAAATTGTGCTGACTTTGTGGACTATAGAACATCATTACATTTAGCCCTACTACTCGCTCTTCCCATACCGCACTGGCACACAAGCAGACTGTATACAGCCCCCCCCCCCCCCCCCATCCACGAGCATGCATGCGCGTGGTCCACAGCGCATGTTGCTGTTCTCCGAAATAAGAAAGGGGGATACCCCTCTCCACCACGCTGGCTTGGGCGTGTCCCTGAAGTGGATAACACTCATGCATATTCGTCGATCGGAGATGATTCATTAAAACCGGCCCTTTGTATATAATTATGATCGACTATCAAGTAATTTTCTAAATTCTGAAATAACCTCAGATATACAGTGATATTATTTTAAAGGGATGGTACAATTTTGGTTGAGATGGGGAATTCAGATTTAAACTTTTTGAAACCTCTTATAAAATATGAAAGAGCATAGGCCTACAAATAATTCAAAGTTTTATTTGATGAAAGTTGGTTTTGTAATGGCTAAGATATCAAAAACCAAAATAAAACGGTGATCCTCATATAAGGCGGGCCCCATACGATCTATTTGTTATTGGATATCCATCCTATTTCGAAACCAATTTTTAGATAAACTTTGATTAAAAAAAAAAATAGAATCGCATGTTTTTGTTTTTTCAATATTTCAGAGGTTTCTCATTATTGTCTCACACAAAGATTTGGAAGCCTGTGAAGCTGTTATCTCAACCATAACTCTACACCGGTTCTCTACCATCACTTCAATCAACGCGTACCTTTGATCAACAGCCAAATATCTCTACAATTGCATCCATTAGAAGGTTAGGGTGTGATCAGCCCTGCCTAAAATTGAAACTAATGTGAAGCTTTGAAATATCATATCATGACGTTAGGTTTCTTCTTCTTCGTCATCATCATTTTCTCTGTTCTGTCTCATTTCACTCTTCATAACTTGCATGGATGATCCCGAGCTCACGTGGTCGATATATATCTGACTAGGCTCTAACCATTACTCAATATCGATTTTGGCGAATATGGGTTGTATCACTGTGTATCAGTATGCTCCATAAACAACCTCATACCGCTCAACCAAGGAGGTACCAGGCGAGCCTAGTACCTCCTTGGCTCAACCCACTGGTATAGTGAAGCGTAAATAGGGATGCATATGATAGCATTAGCAATGAGCAACATGGTGGAAAAGCAGTTATTCCGTGTCAGATTTGGTGCCGTTGTACGTCAAAATGCATGACACAGGATACGAGGTGTGTCGTATTGCACTTTGACGTACAAAGGCGCAATATTCACGTATAGCTGAAGGAATGATGACAAACTCGATATCGACATCTTCAAGTTCAACTACATTGGATGATGCACTACCGCTGATAATACCGGTACTAGTTAAATTGAAGGGGGGGGGGGCTGGAAGTGAGGGGGAGAAAAATGTAAACCCATGAAGAAACGATTTTCTTCCATGTACTGACTGTCGCTGAAAGCCAGTATATTTGATTTTACTAGAGAGTTTGTTATTACCCGGTATATTCTGCCCGATTATAGATTTTGTAGGCCTTTCTGGAAGCACTCCAGAGGCTGTGTACATGTACATTATGTACAGCACAGTTTATACTGCAGTAATACGTATCCGAGTCAACGAACTTCTCAGCTCGGGACGGTTTCTTATTTTGCATGTCCCTGGGTTGAACAAACTTTCGAGCTGGGGACTGATAAACATAACGACAGAAAAAAAAAAAGAATTACCAAGAAATACATCAACATGAGCGTACGCGTGTAGAGGGAACGCGCTGTTTTCACAAGCGAGGCATGCAGCTTGTCTGGATACGCGGTGAGACAGCTGCTTTCGAAATCGTCTCGAGCGAGCGCCGCCTGTGCAACCGTCGTTAGGGGAGGTATTAGTCATCGCATGAATTAGCATACAATGCCAAGGTACCAGCCACACCATGAAGGGCGACACAAGGGTAGCTCGAGATATCCACAAAATGACAAAATTGAAGTTAATCCTCTTGTAATTAATGCATTCTAATATAAAGTAATTACATATCATTTTGTTTTACTGCCCTGTAGAGTGGGAAGTGTATTTCTGAAACAAACAAAATATGAAATCATACTTATTCCGGGATTTATTCCCATTTTAAAATGTTTTCTGCAGAGAAGTATGGTTAATCCAATGAATATTCATCTTGACTGGTCGAGCCCCCGATCTGTAATTGGTGCAGTAAAAAGGCCTTGTCTGATTTTACAGATTCTGATTGGTTACTGTTTATTTCACCCGGGGACTGGGAATCGGAATCTTCCATTAGCCCAACTGGAAAACTTACCATTCCTTGTTGAGGGATGTCATTTGATCTATAAAAGTGATCACAGGAGACGATCTCTATGATAATTCTATGAACCAAATCACCGCACTCTATAAAGTGATCACTACAAGTAAATAATGACCTAAATTTGCAAAATATAAAATCATACTTTGTAGTCGATTTCCCCCAACTCGCTGATGTTGTCCATCGAGAAAGAGTATGGACGCTACCGTGCTTAGCTTTCAGTTCATGCTGTTTTATCGATGAGAGATTTTTTATGAAAGTCACCTTCACGCCGCACACACGTACGTACACGTAGGTCCTCCGTTCGCTCAAGCTGCTCGACGCATGAGCATTGGCCCTACCTTGGCCCTACCTATAACTAGCGCACGACACACACACTTTTATACACACACAGTGTAAAATGCCCACGAGTCTCCGTATAAATTTGCGGTAACCGAAGTTCGCTGGCAGACAAAGCAAGCAGTGTTCGCTGTTCGTAGGGTAAAGCTGGTCGTCGCATGAGGAATAAAAGTGCTCCAAAATGTTGGTCTTAGTGAAAAAGCCGGATGGTCATATCTTGGAAATTGAAGTAGGACCTAAAGCAGTAGGTCAAGAATGTCTCGATCTGGTGAGTTTTGTGTTATCGTTTACAATAAACGTAATATAACGTTACAAGGTATCTAGATGATACACGTTTGAGACTCGAGAGACGTAGGCCATGCAGGCATGTCGGCTCCAGCTGATCATCAGCTGGTCACATGATGAGGACCTTGTAGTCATTGCAACTACACTGTAGCTATGTAGTGTACCGCGTACCGGCGGCAGGATTCATGCATTGAGATGGACATGTGGGCGATGCAGCTAATAATAGTGGTCGTTTCTCCCACATGGCTTGCACTTCGATTTGGTCATTTGACACTGAGTATTCATTCTATGGCAAAACCAAATGTGATTGTGAGTTAGGGTTTAGTTTTGTCAACTTTTTAGAGTTAGTGATGCCGATTTCTACATGAAAGCATAAGTAATTTTTTATTGGATCCAGCATGGTACCGTATCATCATCATCATGATCATTGATGGTCCCCATCATTGATCATGTTGATCAAGAAATAAAAGAAATTTTCTAGTCTCTGGTGACTCTGACATGTCTGAACATGCCATTCTTAGTTGATTCTAGTCTGGCGGGACTGTCTCTGTCAGTCATGACGTAATTTGAATTTAACTGTATTATGTAAGTGTAGAGCATAGATACACCATGTGTAGAGGATAAGAATTGGGACATACACTACCATGGTCATGGACTGATGGAACAATCACTAGTTCACTAGACCCTGAAACAGAGTGTAGGCCTTTAATATTTGTTAACATTTCGCCTATCTGGATACTGTTGTAAACTCTTTTTTTTAATTTTTAATTTTTTTTTGTTAAACAAATGGATTTTCAACCACTTGTTTTGGACTGTACAGATTGACAATATTGTGACCAAGCAAGTAGACCCTTACAGGCTTTAGATGCCCTAGTCACTCTGAAATGAGATTGAAATGAGTCAAGAGTAACTTTCACATTAAATGTTCATCTAGAGTTAGAAATTCTATAGACCAAAAGATCAGTCTGCATTTAGCATCGAGTACATCTGTGTAGACATGTTCCGTGGAGATTTTGCCTGGTTTCATGGAATCCCTCGCAGGAAAACTGTCAAAGTCAATAAATATTATGAAACTCCCAAATATTAAAGTCTTTGACTCTTATAAAATCAGACAAAATTTTCTGTGTAATGTTAATCATACTTATTGACATATTGCCATTGGGAAGTGAATTTTACATGTAGCATCAAGTTGTGGTTTTCTGAGTTTGTTGAAATCTATAACTTGTACAAGTGTACAGTTTGTATACAGCTGTAGTATACCTTGGTCCTTGCATGTTTTAATTATTATCCAAGTATGGATGATGATGATGATGAGTGAAGACCAATGAAGTTGAAGTATTAATTCAATTGGTCTTAATTTAGAATCAAAGGTAATCCACTTTAAAAAGAAAGTCATCTAATCATTTGAAATACAGTCTGCAACTATTGTAAATGGCTTTCATTAAAAATAACCCAAATGCCAGAACTGGTATGTGACATACAACATTCAACAACCTGTACACTGGAAATGACTGCACCTGACCACTTTTCGTGTATACAAAGTTGTACATGTACTACAGTTGTATATGTCCTCATGATCATATTTAAAAAAAAATATATATCCTACTTTAAGGAATTTTTGTTGAATCAATGTTTGTAGACAAACAATACAAATGTGTAGCTACATGTAGATTAGCAGACCTCCCAACCATTCGGAATTTGGAGGAGAGAATCTGAATTTTGACCATTCCCAGCTCTTGTTTCAGTGTAGGAGTTTCATTGTTTTTCTGGATAATTTTACCAAATTCCTATAGGAATTGCTCTTTCTTTCCTTCTCTTGAGCCAATTCATCCCTATTTTTTTTTTCAGTCAAAAAAGATCGGGAGGTCTGAATTAGTGACAAGAGTGATAGCATCTGCTGAAAGGGTTTAAAAAATTAAATTTGCATTACAAATGTATGTATACCCTTCATCTGGGCTGATTAGAGAAGTTAGTTTGATGAAATTCAAATGAAAGTGTGTACATTGTACAACTACAAGTGTATTAAGATTATGATTTTTTTTTTGAATTCTCTGATGTATTAACATATTACAGGGGTATCCATTTTGATACACAGAGACCTGTTCAAATGCTGCTATTCTATGAAAGTGATGAACATGATAATAGTATTTCAGAATATATACAGAGTTTTTTTTCACCCATGGAAGGTCAAGCTGAAACTTGTTTATTAATGCATTCTTTCAGTGACTGGCAAAAAGTACACATTTACTGTGCTTTGACTGGCAAGTGTGCCATAACTTCGCTTTTTGATTGTTTATGTGATCTAAAATAATGTATTCAATGTTTCCCTGGCCCCACAGGCCTGTAACATGTTGAACATGGTCGAAGTGGACTACTTTGGCCTCCAGTTCCTTGCCAGGAAAGGAGAGCGTCATTGGCTCAATCTCAGGAATTCAATTACATCTCAGTTGCCGATTGGGTTCTCCGCACCCATCCGCTTGGAGCTGAGGGTAAAGTTCCACGTAGAGCCCCACATACTGCAGCAAGACATTACGAGGTGAGTGGACCCAGCATGTGTGAATGGCTGCGATCTTTCAGTGAAATGTGATATTAGTGAAGACTGTGAAAGGTGAAAACCATTGATTAGAGATAGGAATATTAGTCATCAGCTTTCATTGCTGTACAGGTACATTTGTACATGTTTGTTATGATACTATTCATAGAGGTGGCTGGCATTGAACCCTCTGGTAATAGCTGTTAACTTCTAAAAATGCAGAGTAGTGTTTTTGTTTGTCTTTGCTGCTCTTGTTTGTGTTAGTGATTTGTTTGTTTGCTTGCATGAGTATGCATGTGTCAAATTCTGTAGTTCATGACCTGACACATAGGTATTCAATTGCCAAATGAAAAGAGCAAACACTCCTGAAACTACAAAGATGCTTCAAATTCACTATTATTTGATGTTAATACATCAGCAATAAATCTAAAAGTACATACAGTGTAAACACAGACATGCCTTGGTGACCACATCATTGAGGGCATGCCAGGTAACAAGTACTAATTGTAGTATCCCCATGGGCACTGTACCTGTTTGTAACATTGTACAGGCAGAACTTGATTGCACTTGTAAATCAAAACATTTCCCCTCGCTTCTCTCCTTTGCAGACATCTCTTCTTTCACGATGCCAAACTGCTGGCGCACGAGGGTAAATTGAAGGCGCCCATGAAGGATGCCGCCCGCCTCGCAGCCTTCTTCGTGCAGGCAGAGAAAGGGGACTTCTCATCGACGAATGGCGATGTCGAGCAGCTCGCCCAGTGCTTTCCTCAGTATCAAGACTCTGAGGAGTTCAAGGTGACAGCGCAGGCGGAATACGCCAGGCTGCGGAGCATGAAGCAGAGTCATGCCTTGGTCATGCTGCTGAGAGAAGTATGTGGGAACGATTCGTACGGCCTGGACACCTTCAGCGCCAAGGGCTCTTCGGGCCAGCTCTACGAGGTTGGCGTTGGTCCTCATGGAGTTCTGGTCACCAGTGCTGACTCTTCGGAAATGTTGAAGTAAGAGCAATACTTTTTATGCCCTTTGCCCTTTTTGAAAAACTTTTCAGAGTACGGAATGTAGAGACATTTTCTGTGTTGATGCTCATTTTTTTCCTTATTTCTAGTCAACAGTTTGAACTTGAAGAAATGTTTTTTTATCATTCTCATGTTATGTCATAACAACAAATTAAAGATGGAGTAAACAGTTTAAAGTTAGGTATTGTAGTTGGTGATGATGTTCATCCACAAGATATCTACATTGCAGTTTGCAGCTTTGTTACAATTGAGGATTTAGAAGTAAAATCGTTTTTATTAAATGTTATTTTGCATCCTTGGTAGAAGATTTCTATTTGCCCTTGCAAGGAGAGTATCTGATAGAATTGTAACATTCAGGATTAGTATTTGTCAGCAAGCCTAGGGTGTTCTTTACGGCAATGGTGTGGAAATGCAAGAATTTTCATGCAAGATTTCTTTTTTTTTCTCATACTCTTGTTGTAGGATCCCTCTGGCTTGTGTCAAACAGCTTACTGTGGACAAGAGAGATTGTGACATCTGCTACACAGTTGATGATGGACACAACTTCAGGACTGAAAATCTCGCAATGACGCTGGGCAGCAAAGAGTTAACGGAGGGAATATACCGGTCCATCACAGAGAAAGTCGAGTTCTTCACGAGCGAGACAGTCAGCGAGCCTGTCAAAGACACATTTGTTAGAGATCTTCGCGGCAGCATCTGCTCCTTCCTGAAAATGCAGACGGACACAGGGAAGAAGTACTCGTTCGACCTGCGCCGAACTCAGCAGGAGGTGCACGACCAAGCGCGGCGGGAGCTCTTCCGACGGGGCATCACTGCGCAGTGCGCGCACTCCGACCTCGCCGCCCAGGCCAACGACAGGGATAACCGGACTGAACTCGAGGAACAGCTTCAGAGGTACCAGGATGCTGTTCTCTGCCGGGTCTGCATGAACGCCCACTTGGATACCGTGCTCTTGCCCTGTGGCCATCTCATTATCTGCAGTACCTGTGCCGAGATGGTGTCCTGCTGTCCGTCTTGCCGCGTCGATATCGTAGAGAAGAAGAGAGTGTATTGGGCAGGGGACAGCCCGCTCAGGCCTTGCTGAGTGACCGTGTACATGTGAACCCATAAACGGTTTTGTTGTCATCAGTATTATGAAATTTCTTGCTCAGTGTTATAATTATATGATGTATGAAGAGAAGAAAAATGGTTAGTGTGTTCAAGCGTGAATACAACTAAATCAAGTGAAAAAGCTAAAACATTCTAAATACAGAATTGTAAAGTGAAGGCAAAAAACAATTTATTTGTCTACTAAGGTTTTCCTTGTTTTCTATTTGGGCCACATTCAAAAAAAAAAAGAAAAAAAAAAAAGAAAGGAACATTGGTAAGTCATAGAGGCTGCTTTTCCTACTTTTTCTATTTAATTGACAATTTTAACCCCAATAGTACAATAGCATCTTCCATACAACTGAGTGTGTTCACAGTCCTGTAAGCACAATTGTGTAAGAAAATATACACACAAATATACACTCTACTTGAACATGTTTACATGTATGCCAATGTGGGGGAATCTAAACTCTCGTCAATTTTCATTAATTTGAATGCCGCACTGATAATTAGTGTGTAGGAGGATAATATAAAATGCTGAATTTCTATGTAGAGTAGGGGGATAGACAAGTATACATGCACTCGCTGTGATTATATCAGCATCTATCACTCCATTGCAAGGTCATTCTTTTAAAACTTATGTACAGCCTTGTACAGGTACATGTAAATACCAGCTCAGAGGCACAGTGGTCTATAAAATGTCTCTGTGTTTGTGGGGCTGTGATGTGAATATTACGACTCCATCAGATATATGAACTTTGACACCCTTCTGTGTACAGTTACAGCTGTACAGTAGTGGGCCGAGTCGACATGTAATGTCCTGTGGTTTGATACGACGTAGTGAGAGACTGGGGATGTTGGAGATATTGAGTGCAGCTGTCGTGCATACAGCTGTATACAGTGTATATGGCATATCCCATCTCATGATGGTGATGCAAAAGATTACCACATACTTATTGTAATGTTGTTTAAGATGCTAATATATAGTTAGCTTTACATGATGCAAGTTTTACTACTAGAAATGTGATATGTGCCACATGGTAAGATGTTGCTAGTTTTGGACAACATTTTTGTAGATAGTATAGCTATATATTTCAATAATGGTCACATTTTTGTAAAGTTTATAAAGAAATTGCCTTGAGAAGTAGAGAGTCTTGAAGAGTGCTCATATTTTTAGATGAAAATTGTTAAGGCTTCTGGTTGATGATACATATGTTTACTAAAAGTCAACAGGAGCCATGGTACACTGTATTGTAATGCAACAGAATGCATACGTTGTGTATTCACATTATTTATAGTTTTTAGTGTTGTAGATTTACTCTTTGGTATGCACCACATATGCGTGAGGATTGTACATGTTATTATTGTACAGTCACATCATACATGTAGAATTTGTACACATTGCTTTCTACCAGTAAGTACCTAATGTACATTCATGGTGTCTTGTGTTAAAATAGTGCTTCAGATTGCAATTTTTGTACTTTTTATTTTGTTGTTTGCATTCCGTGTGATAGAAATTTCAGCTACTTAGTATGTGCAATATATTTGGATTGTATGTGACAACCATGACTCCTTTCATGCTTTCAGTGGAGTCCTTTAAAATGCTATGAATGGGGTACAATGTACACATAGGGAGGCCTGAATATTTGTTGCTTGGTGCTTATGGAATTCAGGCTAAAAATGTAGATGTACTTAACACCCGGTGCAAAACTCAGAAGTTCATGTAGATTTGACCCCCACCCCCCTGCAATTTTCCCCTGATATGTGTTCTCAGGACGCCTTTACCTTTTGTTTTTAACAGAAAGGCCAAGCCTTCTTTTTAAGCAACATACATGTTATTTATTTATTTATTTATTTTTATTCTCTGGTGGTCCCTGTAATTGGCTTCCGCTTTTTTAGCACACATTCCAAATTTAACCACAGTATAGTAACTCAAAAAGCTCACAGGGTTGCTACTAAAGATTTCTGGAATCCACCACATTTGGTCTTTCTGTGTGACAGTCTGCCTGTCTGTGTTGCAATGAAGTTTTTACTCATTTGTTTGGTTCTCAGGTACACATGTGGTAGGATGCCTCATGTCACTTGAGAATTGTGACAAGTTTGCATTGTGCCAGGCAGAAAGCACTGCAGATGAATGCAGTAAAGCAAGGTTTAATTGTTTTGCAATTTTCTCCTTTTTTTTTTTAAGTTATTGGGTACAGTGCAAGCGCATGCACTTGCAGTGTATGATTTTTATTTCGTACCTAATGAACTTTTGATAAGTTTTTCGATATGAGTAAGATTTCTATGTAAAGCTGATGCTGTGTCACTCACATCAATATTTATGATATAACAAGGCGAGAACCTTGTGTGCTTATTCAGTGCAAGTAGATTAGTGCTGAGCTGTGAGTACCTCAGTTGCATGTACGTTGTACTGCAATAATTTTATTCATTTGAGTTACAAGTATGTGTACATGTAGTTTCCCCTAGTATTGAAGTTGTGGATTTGCACCTGAAGCAAATTTCAAAGAACAAGAGCATTGCTTTTACCTAAATGAGAGGCAGAATTATTTATTTTACTTTGACTACTTTAACAGTTTGAAAAAAAACCCCCTAAAACAAAACCTGAGTATACAGGGAAGAATGGATTGTATGCAGGCAGTTACATCCCCCCCCCCATATTTGTGCCATAACACAAATATTTGGGGAAAAAACCCTTTTTTTCTAATTTTACCAATTTGTGCCATATTTTTGATGTTGTACAACCAAATGTAGTAAATGCAGACACCCCAAAGCATGTGATCCACATGTACAGCTATCTGGATGACGTACAATGTAGGCATGAATGCAGTGATGGCTTTGGCAGGCTTACTGTTTGCTAGTGAGGCCATATAATCCCTGTACTGATTGCACAAAGCCAAAATCCCGTCACAGCTCTGGAAAACTGTCATTGAAAATTTCTTACAAAGATACATCGCTTATTGCGCAATGGCCAGAATATTGGTGAATTCCTGTGTTTAAGAAGTCTGGTATGATTCCAACTGGAATACAAAAAGAAAGAGAAGGAGAGGAAAAAACAGAATGGAATTAAGTACAATGTACAAGGGAAAACAGAAAATACAATTCGTGTGCACAACTTGTGGTAAACAAGCCACTAGGTGACTTTGTGGGCTTTGTGAAAATGCAACGAGGTGTGTTACATTGTGCTGTCATTCAGGAGCTTAACAATGGGGCTTTCCAGTTGATGTGCCCAATTGCTGGGGAATGAACTGTATACTGGACTGAATTCCTGATCAGCCCTAGCTGGAGATAATCCTACACCCCTTTCCCCACCCCCACTACTTCTCTGCCATAGCATTGAACAGACAAATAATGCTTTGATGTACAGCGTATGAAGACACATTGTATTTAACTAATTTCACCTCTTTGCCAGTTGCTTGCTCCAGTTCTTTATATATTCTGGAAGATCCTTCAAAATTGAAAGAAAAATGTCAAGGAGAATGTTTTGTTCTGCAAGTCGTGTTTAATTTGATGATAAAGCCAACTGATTTATTTACCTTACGTTCAGGTTTTTGCACCTTCATGCCAATTCTTCTGATCAAGACTCAAACTGTAACGAAGTCAGCACAATGATATTCAAGAATTACAGTTGTAGGTGTGAGAAAAGATGTATTTGTTGTTGTGTGTATCTCCTTTTCGTTGGTGCAGTATAAAAGAAAAGCATGTGTTGACTCATTGTCATAGTAAATTCTAGGCATTGCACTTTAAACTGGTTTGAAAAGTTTGTTGTCCCTCAGTATACAAACCTTGTGTCAAATGCTAGTGAAGACTCAATTTTTGTCTGGTTTTGCTTGGACCAATCGTGTGATTTTACTTATTCTACTAGTAGAGATACATGAATTTAATATGTACTCAGAAAGCTAACATTGCCAAATGCAGTCGTCTGTGGAGAGCCAATACCACTGAAGAAATGCGTAAATTTTTATGAATTGTGTGCAGATGTTAATTGGTTATTTGGAGATGTTGCCATAGTAATGAGTTATCTTTGCATGCCATAGAATAAACCCCCTAATGTAAAAATGGATAGCCAAACATGCAGCTCATTCCATATCATCTTGTAAATTCTGGTAGCAGGAGAAATGGAAATTATCCTGTAACCCCCCTCTTGACCATATGGATTTTTAAATGTGAAGCCAATAAACATGAAAATAACCGGAAAGTATTTTTGCATTACCATTCGGGCTCTTCATATCTGCCTGCGTCCTGTGTGTTATGCATTTGATATTTAGTATATACAGTACATATAGTATACAATGTAAGTACATACAGTATATGTAAATATGTTTCATATATATATATATATATATATTATATATATATATATATATATATATATATATATATATATATATATATATATATATATATATATATATATATATATATATATATATATATATATATATAATATATATAATATATATATATATATATATGCACACACACAGGTAGTGCTTTTTTAGAAGTATAACAAAACACTTAACGTCTCTAAAGGAGGAGTTATATTTTACTGAAGAGATTTTTTTTTTCCCTTGAAGTGCGTACATGTAGTGCTATTGGAAGGGAAAATGTCTGGCATGGAAAATGTAACTCCCAAAGGACCGTCAAGCATAGTAATACAATGATAGACAACACAATACTGGTTCTTCATTCTAGGCCAGTCTGCAGCAAGTGAAAATCATGAAATATGCTGATGTGACGTCTCTGCTCGCAAATATAATAACTGTGCTAGTCACATGATTGCATTGCATCACTGACCAGTGTTATGTAGTGCGCTGATTGCACATACACCTACATAAAAAACACACACACACAATATATGCATATCTTGTTCATGTGACAATATATACTTTTTTTTGGATAATTCTTTATTCAAATTTCGTTCAATTTCATATCACAGAAACAAACTTTCTCAGAAACAAAAACAAAAAAAACATACAAAGACAAACTGCATTATACACAAACGTACGAAATAACGTCAATCTTACACTGTATATACACACAATGTACTATTTTACATACACACAGGCACGCACGCATATATATATACAGGTGTATATTTGTGAAGGCTATCTTGGTGTAGAGTACTCAATGTCTTGGAAACCAAATTAATGTAGAATAATAATTACATTCGCACAGTTATTTGACTTTAGAGCAGGTTTGTCTGTGCTCTACTGATACTATTGGAAGTTTCACACAATCATAACATCAATCTTACACTGCATATATATGCATTGTACTATTTTACACACACAAACACTCATGTACATACATACAGTACATACACCCATACACAACACACCAAACACGCACGCACGCACACTCACATATACATAGGCCTATATATATATATATATATATATACCTATTTATATAAAAATTTATATCATATATTCAATTATTTATTTGCAATTTGTGAAGGCTATCTTGGTGTAGAGAGTACTCACTGTCTTGGAAACCAAATTAATGTAGAATAATAATTACAGTCGCACAGTTATTTGACTCCAGAGCAGGTTCGTCTGCACTCTACTGATACTATTGAAGTTTTGCACAATCTACAGGAGATGTAATCATCAGGCAAGTGATAAAACAATTTTTTTTTTTTTTTTTTGTCAGAAGATAAAACTGTCGGGCAAACACAGTGGAAACCGTATTTAGTGCAAAACACAATATCACACAAAAGGTGGTGTGCATGTTATTGTAGGTGAACTGGGTGTAGAATTGGATTGAAATACATGTAGATTAAAAAAAAAAAGAGTCTGCATGGTAGGGTACATAACTTGTTGCAATACACTTTTGGGAAAACTGCAGGTGAAAAGAAAATTCAATTTGTAAACTATAGTGCCATTGATATTCAAATACTTTTGAATGCAAGAAAATGGATAAACATTATATTAGTTTGATTTACACAATGCTGTGGAAAAATCACAAGTGACTGTGCCAATGATGATATATTATGACAATTATGGCTAGATTTGATTATGTTTATCATTTCAGTATTATGATTTTATCGACAAATGATAAATTTTACCATTATCATTATCATTATGTAGTAACCTTGATAATATATTGTCATTGACACAACCAGAGAATTGATACTGAATATTTCCACGTCTTTCACTCTTATGAAGTTTACACATAAGAAGAGTGTGGTGATAAACAAATCATGTTCTGTGGTATATACAAACAACTATATAAGTAGTAATTTTGTGGTACCAAATAAATCAATATTATTGATATACACAAATCAGACCTGCATAGATTATACCATGTGAAAGTCTACCCTGCTATCAGGATTGTACTGTGTACACTGTACTAACCACACATCATTTTCTCGAGGGAACATGTGGTAAGAAAATACACCTCATCCCTTTGTTATTATCATCATTATGATAATTGTCAACGTTTTCATTGACACCGGGATTTATTGTTCACTAGATACTTAGTAGGCCTACTTGTAAGTTGTAGTTTGTGTATGATCGGTCTGTATCTGGTTGTCGGGGATATGTTCAGCGGAGACTGCGTCTGGCTTCACAGAACCCCCTCTTATACAATAGATGAGAGCTGATAAAGTAAAAAAAAAAAAACCACCAAAAAACAAAAGACTCCTCTGGACAAAGACGGATTTTTCTGTCTACCTATCAATTATGGTACGTAATATGTAGGCCTACATGACGTATCTTCAGTGGGCCACTCTTCAGGAGAGAAGGGCTCAGCAGAGAGTGTGCATGGTATACTCCATAATCCACAGGCTGATCGACATCCCGCATGAACACTTCATACCAGCCACTGGACCATCTACACGAGGGAATCCAAACAAATTTCAAATCCCGTATGCCAGAACCCAAACATATCAGAAGACATTCTTTCCTGACGCAATTAAACTATGGAACTCTTTACCACCAAGTATAAGTAGAAGCACCTCCCTACAGTTCTTCAAACAGGGGGTGCAACAGATTAGGCTTCGTTAAGCCTCTTCTGTCTTTTTTAACTGCACATATATAGAATCTGTAGTGATCCTTTTACTCGCACTTTTCATCTGGGCACTTGACAAGCACAAGTACGATAATACGCCAACGGCGGTCTGTACTCTACTGGAAGAAGAAAGAAGAAGAAGATTTTGACGGCGCACCCGAAGAATCACACAGATAAACATTACACAGCCTTGAATCAGGCTAACATGTGTAGGACTGTGAAGAAGGTCCCTGCATGTTATGCATAATGTTCAGTATAAAGAGTAGGTGCGCACGTACGTACGTAAACGAGCTAAAAATGGCGGCCTATTCGAAGTGTTCAACCAACGACAGAGCGTTTGACAAACGATATTAACGGCGACGGGGCCTCTCCCAGAGCGTGAGAATATGGATAGGAAAGCAGAACCTGCTATGCTACCTACGCTGGAACCAATATTTACAAAATTGGGTAAATATCTCAACATCTGACCCTCATCTACTGGACCCATTCGAATTCTGGGCCACAGTGAACCCCGGCGCGGGGCACTGTTCAGTGGAAGTACGGGGGTGGGTGGTGGGGTCGCTGGTGCATGGTGCCAGGTAACTGCGACAGCCGCCACACGTATACACTGCGTGTGGCGGCTGCTGCGCCGTGCTCCCATTCATATCTTCATGTTGAACAAACGGGTGCCTTTGCGGCGCTATATTTCCTTAATTTTTCAACAGAAACTAGTCTACTAGGAATACTTACATGGGTCGATGAAACCTAAATGACTATCATCGGCGACTGTTTGATGCATTTCATTGCTTGTGATGCACAAAATGATGTCTTATATTGCAGCTCACCGATGTTCACAGAATTCACAATCCCTTGCACTTAGCGCACAGAATACTTGAACGAACATAAGCGAAACTGCGGGGAAGCCGCCAGGACCGCGCCTGGTGGCGCGGTCTCCGGGGCTAGGTGCCAGGGAGGTCTCTTCCCACCTCCCTGCTGGTGCGGTTAACAGTACCGTAATCTATAAACGTTAGAGTCAATCTCGTAGTCGTAGTCGTACGTGTGTCGTGAGCCCGACCGCGACCGACTCGACGGCCGACCAGACCCCGTACGAAGCACAGTGACAGAGGGGTGTTTCACAAAGCTGTTCTTAAACTTAGTTAAGTTACGAAGGAATTGATTGAGAACGACTGGTTGCTGGTGATCAGTTCTTGTGCTGAATTATCATGATTAATATTGAGATTCTGATAGAACCCTACTAATCCCTAGTTAGTAGGATGGGGGGTTGGGTGTCCAGACACTTAAAGGTACTACTAGCCCACATTTGCAAACCCACGAAATTCAAAACTGCATAAAACAGGTCCAATATGACTTCAAGTACAAGTTAAAACAGTAACATGCCTCACCAGTTGCTCTTTGTCTATACCATTCGATAAAAGAGAGAAAATCATCGTTTTAAAATCAATTTTCAAACCGGGTCAACCCGACCCAAAATCGAATTACGAGCGCGGGCTAGCTACGTACATTAACTTACACATGTATCGCATGCATGTAGTACGTGCGTGGACCGGAGCTAGCGAGCGTTTTTATACGCATGCATACGGTGCATTTTCATTTATTTTTATGAAAGTAATGGACTAATTGGAACGAAATTTTGCGCAGGTGTTACTGCAATCATACCCAAACTCCATGCTAACTATGAGACCAATTGCTGCAGGTTTACAAATGTGGGCTATTTAAATACCTTCAAGACTCTCGCGTACTGACTTGCTTATTTTACTTTGAATACGCATTTACTGTTTTTTAGTGTTTACGTATAGGGTGAGGGCACCAGTATTCGGTCAGGCACCGGTATTCGGTCACTTATCACTAGTCACCAGCCGGTAAGTTCAACTGTCACAACACACGCAAATCACACTAATTCACATACTTGCACACTCATTCACAACAGGAAACTCCCTTAGCCCCCTCCAAAAATCCATCCAAAATCCCAAATTTTACCGTCAAAAGTGCAGAATCAGCGCTACTTTCCAAAAGCGCGCGCGGATAAGGCCCAGTTTTAAGAGTACGGGTTGCCGAAAAAGCGCTAAAAATCGAGAAATACGCCGTTCTCTCGCGGGAATTTTCGCTTATCGCAAGCTTGGAGTGTAATGGTATCCTCAAAAACGTGAAAGAAAAACAAAATGTCCGTACGTGCGATACAGTGCCCCAATGTACAAGGGTTGAATGCAAGTGCCGAGGCCCCAGTATTCGGTCACCAACGGTCGCCGCAATGTCCCCGATGCAATTTTGCGCCAACAAGGTAGCGCGCGCGCGCGTTTTTCAGCTGCCTTGAACACGCAGTGACTTTGAACGCGCACATCGTGTGACCGAATACTGGAGCCGATGACCGTATACTGGGGAATTTTCAAGGTGAAATATTTCGCGATTTTGTGCAATTCTGTGAGATATTTAACGAAACGAAAGTTGAGATTAAAGAAATTTGATATATTTCACATACATTGCTGTAGATATGATGTATGTATGTATTATTTTAGTTTGAAAAATATTGCAAAAAAGCTTAAGTGACCGAATACTGGAGATGTTACCCTATGTAGACGCGTCAATTGTCAATTGTCAAACCAGACGCACTTTACAGTACGCGTCCGGTCCCACAACCTGTCCTGACACCCAATGACTGAGTATATAGAAACTCTAGCACTACTAGTACTACATGACATTATTATTAAGACTACTAAAGAACTGATCACCAGTCCTGTCCTTTGTAACTTGCTAATAATATTAAGAACAGCTTTGTGAAACACCCCCAGGGCTGTGCTGACTGCTATCATGCTATTCCTATGCAAATCGAGTCGTTACCATTTTCATGTTGTTAGTTGTTGATGCGATGTCGAGTGGCAAATACAGGTCGAACCAGTGAACATTCACTTGATTTAGGGAGAAATGAGTAAGATGAAAAAGCTTTTTCAGTTCAATGACATGTCATGAGACAAGATCGGCAATGTCAGGAAATCTACATTTTTGTAGATCTCTAGCGTTAGACCATGTAGACTACAAACAATGTAGATCGACTATAGATCTAAACTACCGTTAGTCATAGATCTAACTTTTCTATGTAAGTTAAAAATAATCAAATCATTCTCTAACATGTAAATAGTCTTTTCACAAACACAGTCACACAGCACACATAATTTGCTTGTATGCGTGAATCTGTGATCACAAGATTTGCATTTGTATACATCATACATGTACAGTAACACTATTAACAGTACTTCTACTAGATCTACTACCACTAGGTCTAGAGGTCTACTCCCTGTTTGACATTAAATTTGGTTTAGCAATTATAGACCCCAATCCTTGTAATACTAGCTTTGGAATATACCACAACCTCGTAGACATTCCTCTCCCACCAACCATTACCCCAGCCTTATTCATTGGTAGACGAGACCACTCCCTAAAACTCACCACTCCGGACGCAAATGTAGATGCCTTTAAGTATTCTTTTTACCCACACACCATCAGAATCTGGAACAAACTATCTTACGTAGCTGTTACTACACCTTCCCCAGCTACTTTCCGGGAAGCTGCTGTCCCCATCATTAGAAGCATGCAGCCTCCCCCTGGATTCAGGCTCCTGTAAGCCCGGTCATGTTTTTCGCACTTGCACTTCACACTTTTTATTGTAAATATACTTTCCTAATCACTGTCAGCCGTTGACTGCACACATGCACATCATCCCGGTATAGCTTCCAGAGTGAGCTGCAAAAGGGATTACCACTTCAAGTTCAAGTTTCAAGAACCATCCGTTGCAGATCCATGCAACAATACAGAGCGCATGCTGGTGGCATAGATAGTGTGATTTCGCACTGGGTGCCTAACCTCTATTTTATTTATTTAGGAATCTATTTTTTTTTTGGGGGGGGGGCATAGGACCTAAAATTCAGTCTTTTAATAAGCTTGAGGCATTTTCTGGATGTATCTGGATCTGGATGTAGAAACTAGTACAGTGTAGGACCTTTCGGTATAAGGCACCGAGGGTGAGAAGAGGGTGCAGGTACTTTAGTTGAATTGAAGATGACTCTTCTCAATCTTTGCTTTAAATACTACAGGTGATATGCTATTGGCGACTTCGATGTGGAGCTGGTTCCAAGCCAGAGTTTAGAAAAAAAAAAAAATTAAGTTGCTCTGTTTTACAATATCTTACCGAGTATCAAACACTCTGTGATTTGTGGCATATTTCTCTACAATGTTGTCTGCGTTACAATCTTCAAATTTCTTTACTGTGATGTTTCACTTTCGTCTTATTTTTTTTTTGAAAGGAAGTTTTTCAACAGGTAGGGCTGGGACCAACCCCTTGACCACTTTTAGGAAGGATGTTAATCTCAGGACCTGGCTTCTCGAGGCAAGAGGTGGCAGATTTAGTTTTTCCTTCATTTGGGTGACACAGCCTGGATCGTGGGAGGTGTAGTCACTGCATATGAACCTTGCAGCTCTCCGTTGTGTTTTTTTCTAGGCATTTGACGTCTTTTCGTAGATACGGGCCCCATACACAAGCACAGTACTCTAAGCTTGACCGTACCAATGCAATGAATGCTGTTCTCTTGCAGTTCTCAGGGCAGAAGTTGATATTCCTGCGTAATAGTGCAAGTTCTGTGTTTGCCTTCTTCACTGATCAGTTGTTGTAGTAGGACCATTTGAGGTCATCTGCTATAGTGAGTCCAAGGTATGGATGTTGTGATGTGTACTTGAGGATGTGCCCATTTATATGATAAAAATATGAGGATTTGGCATCAATGCTCTTAACTTACCATTTGTCAGCATTGAACCTCATTCCCCAATAAGCCAGTTCGTAATTAGCTCATGTACACATTGGTACAAATGGCCTTTCATTTTTCTCAGTTGGTTAGGCACTACACTTGTTTTCAAAGCGGCATAATGCGTAAGCTTGCCCGACGTAACAATTTATGGAATTCATGTTCAAACAAAGAATGAACTTGCGTTTAGATCAGGTGATCACAATACCCCATCAGTTGACAATTTAGCAGGCATCCATTTCATTGTTTTGTATTGAATGCAATAACAGCCTGTTTCCTTTTATATTGCGAAACACCATTCTTGATGTCAGGTGGATGTGCTGGCAAGCACCATTTAGATAAGGATCACATGAATAATCATCGCATCACAAATGCTTATCTCAGTGAATTTACAAACCAAAATGCTTGTTGGTACAAATGACCTTTTTCTGCTCATGCGCAAAGTGGAATTACAAACTGGTCTATCAGTTGCCCATTTTTCCAGTTGAGATAGATCTTCTTGTAACTTGAGATGAACCCGCTGAGATTTGACTTGTTTGTGAAATCCTTTCACCCATCTCTGAGCTTGTCATCTCTTTAAATCCTCAAAATGATGAATTTTCACATCAAAGTCAACGATACACATTCTCAAAGCAGCGCACACTGCCGTCATTTGTTTGATCTGAATGTGAAGTAGCCATCGTATTTATAGTGATCACAGCGAAATTTCTATGGTACATCAACTTCATGTGTCTTCAAAAAGATATTTAAAAATTGTGTCCTCTTTCTGTCAGCATGTACCAAGTCTTGCTGTAGTGGTTTTATTAACTACTAGTACTATTTGTGACGGTGCATCACAAGACCAATGAAAAGTCGCATGCCCTGATTTTGCCTGAGGACTCAAAATAGGTGAAATGGGTGAACTTACTCAATCTTAAGTTGTTTATATTTTCTGATAGACCAAATTTTCTATGTAATTCAAATGTTGAGGGTTTTTAAAGCGAATTGGAAATTGTGTTTTTCTCAGTCTTTACAGAACAGTATTTTTAAAAGAATAGAGTGATTAGGTATGTCTAGAGGTCTCTTTTCATTTCATAAAAACTCTGTTCACACTGTTCATTTTCAACTCCGATAACTTTTGAAAGGATAATGCTGACTGCATTTAAAGTTGATATCAGCCATGAATAGGATGAGATGAATGAGTGGAAATTTCAGCTTAATTTGATGATCCCTTTATTCAGGGATGCTAGTTTTCAGTCTAAAGCCTGAATTCAGGCCCTGGCAGTTTCAAAGCTCAGGCTTTTTCATGTAAAAGGAACTTCGGCAGATGTATTTTAGGCCTTCTTATTCATTCTAACTAGCATCCCTGTTGATCATGGTTATCACAGGGATTTACATCTACTGCCTTTTTTGTCCATTCATTGCACAGCTTTGTTAAACTAAGCACTTGAATAGACCCTAAATTTCAAAGCCTCTTTTGTCAGTGAACACTTCCAGAGTGTATGTACTTTTTTCCATTATTTAGACAGGTGAGGAAGGTCCAGTTGTCTTGAGTTACATGTATACAGTTCGCCCTCTCCTATCCGGACGTGTCAGGACCGACGCTCATCTGAATAAGGGATTTGGCTGGATATGGGAGACTCAATGTTTTATACACACAGCTGCCGAAGATCAGTCGCCTGTTACTGTGCCATACCCTGACTTAATGAGAAGTTATTCTGTCCATGCTCTTGCAGTGATTTGAGGGTAGTGAATGTCTGAATGCATATTATTTAGATGAAAATTAGATGTGAATGTGTGTTAATTATGTTGGGAATAGTATGTAATTCATGTGAGTTTGTGTAGGAATTTGGCTATGAGTTCGGAATTTCCCTTTTCCCCATTAAAAAATTAAATCACGTCAGATCACATCCGAATATAAGAGAGATCCGAATAAAGGGAGGCCGGATAGGAGGGGTCAGACTGTACATCATTTAAAGCTTGAGTCTTCTCTTACAGAATCTGCCCTTAACTAAAAATCTGTGAGTGGCAATTTTTTGTTGGTTTTGTGATGCATGGTCACATATAGGCCTACAGAGAGGTTGAGGTTTGTTGTTTAATGTGATGTTTGTGTGTGTCAGTGTGCATCCCATTATCTTTCTTTCTTTTTTTTTCTGTCTTTCCTTCTTTCATATTTCAAGTACAAATATCTTTCTCTTTCCTTCCAATTGATATTTTCCTTCTTACCTCCCAACTTTTCTTTATTTCCTTTCTTATTATCTGTTATTTGCCTCCTTCCATCTGTCTTTTCCTTCGTTTGCATTTTCTATCTTTCCTTTCCAATATATCTTTTCCTTCCTTCATTATTATGTTAATAAGCATCTTATACTTATTAAAACTTTTCAAACAATATAATATGTTTTTTTTTAATCTCTAGTCATCTTTTCTTCTTTTTTTTTTTTTTTTTTACTTTTCAACCATCTCTCTTTGTATCTTCTTTTCTGTTTCAGTCTATTTTCATGTTTTCCTTTCCTCTCAGAGAGCACAGATGTCTGCCAAGCAGCTCATTTCCGTCACCCCACCCATACATGCATGCTAATAATCACCCAATTTCCCTCATCAGCGCCTCGGACGGAGCCCGTGCTTTAGTGCGCATTGATGCAAACCTCAAATATGCACAGATTGAACTCCCAAGTCATTGACCTCATCTGCTGAAAAATAGAAAATCCTTTGAAAGTTCATAAAAATTCCCAGATCACTGCCCAAATTTAATCATATGTTCCTTTTGTCATTAACTTTTTGCATCACTTTCATTTAAATCCATGGGCAAGTCCAAGATAAGGTCCCCTCAGAAGGCAAAATTTCATCTTTGCTCAATATTGACATGTTTGGTATCATTTTGAAGCTTAGGAGTTGAAGTTTTGATTTCCATGGAGGAAAAAATGATATTATGTAATTTTATGCAAATTTCAAGGGCTTCATTTGCATAAATGTGAAACACAGCGTTACGTATGGGACATTTATAAAAATTCATATTAATTCAAAGGAAAGCAAATGATATTTGATTAATATGTGGACATAAGAAGTTCATCAAATAGTTTAACTTGGTATAAAAATTTAGGGATTATGCAAATGATTATGCAAATTAGCTCGTGTCCTATCATGAGATGTCCCATACGTAACAAATTGAGGTCATTTTTTTAGGTTTTCTCTGAAATTGCTAAGGATACTTTAATGCCCTTTTGGAAAGTTCTAATTTATTGTTTAGAGAAATTAAATACCATAGAAAAAAGAAAAAACAGTAAAAAGAATATATTCTATTAGGCATTGAAATAATGTTACGTATGGGACAAATGCGTTACGTGTGGGACATCCTCATACATATTGCATGTGAATGCATGTAGCTAGCTGGGAAGGTCTCTCAGTACACAAATGGTAAATCATCCTGAAGAAAGCTTCCCAACATTGTAGCTACTTTTTGAGTTTGAGACACTTGAAACAATGCATGTACTTGACTGAACAATTTTCAGAAAGGGGGAAGGGAAAATGGCAAAATACAAAATGAAAAGTCAGCATTAAAGGGAAGGTATAGTTTTTGTAGAAATGGAGATTCAGTTTTCAACATTTGATGAGATGATTGGAAACCAATTATATGAATTACTAAAGGGCATACAATCCTAAGACTAGAGGAATTCAAAGTTTATGTGACGGAGATCCAATTTGAAATGGTTGTGATATATACAAAAAAAATATATAAAGTAAAATGATTCCTTTTTATTGCAAGTGATACACAAATTGTCCTTATTCAGTTTCAATAGTAGCCATGCCAGAATTCATGGGTATACATACTGAGGTATGACTCGAATCAATGACCTGACTGCTAGACAGACATCATATATCTACTCAATCACTGGGGTTCCACGCTGCAGGTATTGCTTATTTATCAAAATTAATAATTCTTGTATCAAGTTATTTTTTATTGAAACTAAATGGCAAACTGCCCTTCATCAATGGAAGTAAACACTTTAAACTATTCAATTTTTCAGTAGTAACTATTCTGATAAAAATAGGGCATACATACTCAGGTTGGTCATAAAAAATATAGAATATGATTAAATATGATTATGATGGTAAATACAAATGGGAAATATTGTTCCCTTGTCAATCTGGAACAGCATTTGAGTAATTTCAACTGATTCTACCTCAATGATTATGCAAAAAATTTGTTTATGGGTATTTTGCAAAATTATTTTGCAAAATACCCATAAAAACTTGGTTCTCCACACACTAAACGAATGGGGGACAAAGGGCATGCATACTCAGGTTGGTCATAAGAATATAAAAATATGATTGAATATGATTATAATGGTGAATATTCAGGGAATAATGTTTCCTTGACAATCTGGATCAGTATTTGAGTAGTTTCAACTGATTTTACTACAATAATTATGCAAAATACCCATAAACATGGTTCTTCTTCACACACTAAATGAATGGGGGACAAACTGTCCCATACGTAACTGTCCCATACGTAACACGTCATGTCTGTCTTTAATTAGAACCTGTACTAAGAGCTTTTTGCCTAATGACACGAAACTTACCTGTGATAATCTTGAGTGTTGTGACTTTCATCACAGTGAGTTACAAGTTGTAGAATGAAATACTTTCAGAGAGTTTTGAGGTTGAAAAAAATGTTCAAAAAAACAAAAGTTTTCTGGTCCCATACGTAACGGCACATATTTTCTCTTCTAGAATATAATTGTCAAGGTCATTTTTCTCAATTTTTTACATGTTTATACTTCTCCTAGATATCAATCACCATGATGAAGTTCAATATGATCAAAGGCCATTAACACTATTTTTCAGGTCATAAAAGTCTCTGAATGTCCCATACGTAACGCATTATCTTGGACTTGCCCCCATTCATAATTTTTTGAGTTATGATGCAAACAGACAAACAAACCAACCAATGCTGAGAAAATGTAACCTCCTTGGCGCAGGTAATAAAGGGAAATTAAATATAAAATTGCTTAAATTCACATCATTTATCACTGAAGTGTCAAGGGCCCAGTTGCATAAAAGTTGAGATTGAATGTAAGCAAGAAAATCCAGCATAAATCTCTGGATACTGTAGTCTACTTACAATGTAGGTTTGATTCCATCTTTTTATGCAACAGCTCCCAGGGTTATGTACAAAGTGTATGTGAGTATTTCTTTGTCTCAGAATGCACAAGGTGTACTCTGATTCATACACACTATGTTTATGTGTACACCATGCACTCAGTCAGTCAAACAAATGTTATATAAATGTCTAGGTCCATGTTGTATCATTCACAACCTTGCACATCTAATGGTGCCTTCCACAACACTTTGTAAATAGTGAGCTTGATAGTCTGGTGTACAAAGTGATAACACTTATCTTTTCTTCCTTTTTTTTTTCTCTTAATACCAGGCCATGAAGTAGAAGAAATACGTGCCAGAGCTCTGACGAATCTTTTGAGCAAACTGGAACACCGGCTGGTGGACGAGTCCGACCTCGTCCAAGAGCGCCACCTCCTGATTCGGCTGCTCGAGTGGTTCAACTTCAAAGATTGCCCCTTGAAGCAAGAAACGCTCTCCCTCATCTTGCGATTGGCTGCTGTGAGTTGCACTCTATAAAGTCTACAGCTGTCAGAGGCTTGATAATACTTTGTACAATTTTACATTTAAATCAAACAACAGGAACCTATGAAATACTGTAAAAGTGGATATTTTTGCACAAAGTGTTGTTTGCGCTCAGGTCGGTTAGATGAATATTGTGTCTGTTTATTTTCACATAATCAAGATACTTAAAACTGCGCGATAGTTGTTACTTACTGTATGACAAACTAAAATATTTGCATGCTTTTAATTTCGTGCTAGTTTCTTGTTCTGCAAAATGCGTGAAAATTTCCACTTTTACAGTACTTCATATCATTGTACATAAACAACAGGTGCCTACAAAAGATGTTCATTTGGCATCCCTAATTTGCCTTTGGAAACTTCACAACACAAGGCTATGTGACTTCTAGTGGCTACATGTATGTGTACACTGTATTTTAAATTGTTTGTGCTGCACAGAGGCCAAATTAAACTTCTGCCACAAAGTTTTGAAGGTAAACTCAAAAGTAAAAACTACAGTGTACTCCAGTGTAAACATAACCTGTTCTAGTGCTGTAGGAGTAAAAGAAAAATCTCAAGAGCTTTCTAACTCTTAGTAATTTTCGAAAGTGTTGATGCTTGTTCATATGATCAGTACTCTTCTGAAAAAAAAAAAAAAAATAATGATACAATGTGTCATACACTTAGATTTGGTAATGAGGCTATACTGTAGTGTATGCACTGTACAGTATGTCCCTAAAAAAATTAAAATCAGATTTTTGAATTGATAACACTCAATATGATTAAAATGTCTAAATGCTACTTCAGAGTCTTAAAATATAGCATCTTAGCTCTATTTTGCAGAAAACCCCATTCAATTTGGTTGAGTTGTCACAGAGAAATGTGGATTGTTGTAAAGCATGTCATGAGTCTGATCTTCCAAGTTTAGCACTTCGATGCTCCTGTGTGTGAATACAACAGACAGAACTTGGAGGGAAGAGATTTCTGACATCCTCTACAAAACTCCTCATTTCTCATTGACCACTGAAGCAAATCAAATGGGGCTTTCTGTAAGATGTGGGCAATGAGTTATAGTTTCATTCCCTGAATTTGTATTTAGATTGATTCATTATTTTTAAAGATATCATTGCGGAGGGTCCCGTGGTAATTTTCTTTTTTTTTTTTTTTTTTTTTTGGGAGGGGGGGTGGACATACGGTATTTCTCTGCCTTTTCATACCAAGGTACATGTATAACAAAGTTGAGTACAGTTGAACCTCTCGTATCCGGACAAGTCAGGACCGGGGCTCATCCGGATAAAGGATTTGGCCGGATACGGGAGACTCAATGCTTATGTACATACATGTATACATACACATGTACTGATGTAGCCCATTGTAGTACCACATGTAGTAATGTGTATACTGCAACCTTTTCATTGTTACACTCAGTAACAGACCCCAAAATAGAGGTTCGTGTTTGCAAGAATGAAATCATTTTCTTTTATAAATTCTTGGGATGATTTACCTAAATAATTATTAAGAAATGTATCAAGTATATGTAATTCATGTGTGTTTGTGTAGGAGTTCTCAAGGAGTTGGGAATCCCCCTTTCCTCCCGTAATTATTAAAAAAAGATAAAAAAATCACGGCGAGATTGCGTCCGGATAATAGAGAGATCCGGATAAAGGGAGGCCGGATAATAGAGGTTCAACTGTATAACATTTCACAGATACTCAGCATCATTTTTATTATTACACTAATTCTATTGTCTTTTGTAATCGTTAATTAAGTAACCATTACGTGTTCTGGAAACAAGAATGCTCCCCTTAGCATCCTTTTCCCATTAGCCTCTTGGACACAAGTTATTTAGAACCCTACTGTAGATATCAAATGCCAGTGTTTAGATAAACACATGATTTTTTTTCCCCTCTCCTTCCTTACTGTAAGAGGTTGGCAAAATCGTGAAATTGGCCCCACTGCAGTGCGCGTGCACCCGTGCGTTAGCAAGCAAGGTTACAAAGTGTAGGTTAGGGTTAGGCTAGGGTTGTATTTAGGGTTAAATTGGCATTTAAATTCGTCGAGGGACATAATAGGGAGTCCTTCTGAGAATATTAAGAAGTTGAAGACCAAAGGAAAAATGTGAGAAAGCCCCACCGCCGTGCTCATATACCAATGAACGCCACACGGTGGGGCTGAATTCACGAGTGTATGAACAGGCCAGCAGCCGTAGTATTAGTACGGACACGCAGTGGTGGGGCCTCTGTCACGAGTGCATGATCATGTCCAATGTGTTTGTGAGAGCTGCTCCTTGGCATTTGCTGCTTGACATGTGCTGTGTGGCCAGCTGCTAAAAGTATTCTGAAACCCTGAGTCAAATTTGAGTGTGGGGACTTTCCTCGAAATTCATCATCTTCTTCGTCACCATATCGATACCAGAAACAAAATGATAATAATAACAAGCCATATTTGATCAATCAAGGTGATGTGGCAGTTTTTTGGTTCAGATTTAGATGTTTAATGACAGAGGGGGTGTTAAAATAACTGATCACCCTGTTCAATCATTTCTATAATGGGAAAATGGTTGACACCCTGTATCTAATTTCTGTCATTTTACTTCTCGGTCGCAAATGAAACCAATTGTGAAATTTCCTAAAAGTTGCAAGTCGCAATTAGCAATATATCATTTATGGAAATAAATTGTACACATGTATCAGTGGTATTAAATATATGTGCAGTTATGGATAGGCTTGTTAATGCTTTCTGCAGAGATTTATTGATGAACTTGGCCTAACTACATATATTCCAAAGGTCCTGTCATTTACGTATGTATTTAAAAGGTACAAAATGCAAAGATCATTTAATTACAGGAGTTCACAACTTTTACAGTCAGTCTCAGGTACTACATGTACCATTTTACGCATGTTCATTAAGAACCAGAAATGACTGTGATACTGTGTACTCTGTAGAATGCATATAAACCAATGAAGACATAAATGTTTTCACTTTCATTTGTAGACCTTGTCAGCAGGGATACTGTGTAGGTTGAAATTTTTGTGGCATGTTTTTTCTAAAATGAATTTCATGTGTACAAACGTTGTACATGTAGGCTGTTGATTGCAAACATAACATGCATGAAAATATCGACAAAAATGAAAACAAAATATTTGCCCTGCACGCACTGTCCCAGCACACTGTATGGTTGCAATATCAAGTGACTACTATAGTGTACACTAAAACTTTTTTTTTCTTTGAGAGTTGATCTCCTTTTAAGCAGTGATTTGACAAAAAGATTTGTTTGAGAAGTCACACTTTCCCCTGAACAATTTTTTTCCCTTTTTGCAATAATCTTGATAATGAGAAAACCACACAGCATGACTGTTTGATCAAATGCCATTTGTAAAAATACATGTCCGCAAAAAATATCAGCATGTTTGTTGTGTTATCATCTGTTGCAGTGTATGTCTTTAAATTATCCGTAATGTAATAAAATGATTGACTCTATGATATTGTATTTAATACTCAAATTTTTCACACATTCTTAAATTGCAAAGAGAAAAGTGACTATTCCTTAGAAGTACTCTGATATCAAAATTGGACATATAAGTATTATATATCCTGTATAGTTCGGACTAGTTCAGACCCAGTATCCACAAGGATGTTCTATTTAATGTATTGTACAAGTAGTCAGTGCCAAAGAGGCACACTTCTCACATTTCACTTTAATCAACTTGTACACATGTAGGTTTACCTCACAGAGGTAGGTGAAAGGTACTTATGTGTTCTTCAACTCCAACAGGTATTTATTTTGTAGTACAGGTGTATAATCTGCAGGTATGATTAACCAGACGCTCTGCAGAATTCTGCATATTGAGACCCAATTTTTTTTTCTCCCCATCCAGCATGCGTCTGCGGTAGAGCACCTCGTGAAGATCGGTGCAGTAGAGTTCCTCTCCCAGCTGCGGTACGACGTCGGGGATGGCCTGCACCCTCTCATCGATGACATCTTGGAGAGGCTGCTGAGTCTGCCGGCTGACACGCCCAGCATTTCTTCTCAATATTGCTTGTATGAGATGCAGGGCGCAGATCACTGTCAAGGTGGGTCAAAGAATTTTTTACAAATAGTCAAGAGGATTCTGCACTCTCATTGGTCGAGAGCTGTATGTTGATATTTACTGGCTACAAGTTGCCTCACTGACAAAAGCCACTGTAAACTTGTTATCTCGCATTTGTAGCAAGACTTCATGCACTAAGCAAGCGTTTGAATGCACTCAGTAAGAGATACCTATCGGTTAGCTTACCATGCATCCAGTAAATTTAACAAACATTCATTAATCTTTATAAAATGGGCTTTAGAATCTCTGCAATCTGATTGGTCAATTGTCATACATTGATTTTTACTGATCCACGCTGAGCCATGCGTCCTGTAAAATCCGAACGCATGGCCATGTGTCAGGTAAAATCCGAACGCATGGCTCAAGTCTTGTACAGTGTTGTAGGTGTGCCGGACGCATGATGGGGAAAATGGTTGTATTTTATAACACAAATGATGCACAGGCCTATTTCGTGGATCAGTGAGAATTGGATGTTCTTGTTTAACTTTGGAACAGTCTAAAACCCACTCGCTGCGCTCGTGGGTTTAAAGGGATACAAATGTAGTACAGTATTGGTGGAGATGAGAATTGGGCTTTTAGCTTTTTGCGAGATACCAAGAAACACTTATGATATAGTACAGAGCATACCATTTTAAGAGGAATTCAAAGTTTATTTGATGAAAATCGGGTTTGGAATGACTGAAACATCCAAAAGCAAAGTAAAACAAAGTGATCATGTGGGTCCCACACATTTTTTTTTGATATCTTAGCCATTTCAAAACCAATTTTCATCAAATAAACTTTGAATTCCTCATAGAATTACATGCTCTTTCATATTTCATAAGAGGTTTCTCGTTATTTCACCAAAAAATGTTAGAAACCTGAAATTAGTTCTCAACCAAAACTGTATGATCCCTTTATCAGTTCCAAAGTTAATTTCTCACCGATCCACACTGTCCTACAGTATGCATCATTTGTATACAAGATGCATGGCTTGAAGTACTGGATGCACGGTTTGCGTCTGTCAGGCAAAAAGGAAATGCAACCGGTAAATTTGCCATCAGGTTACATAATCAAAAATTGATTTCTGGCAAAAAAAAAAAAAAAAATTGTCCTCTGTCCTATAAACCAAATGATGCACACTTTCGTACATGCAGTAACTATTGAATTTAGTCTAAACCCACTTGGCTTCCCATCATGGGTTAAAGGGGAAGGCTAGTAACTGATCAGTGGGAATCAGTGGAAATGCTGGGAGATGATTGTTCCAATCCTTATGGGATTCATTCAAGAGTTCATTGTATATCTATTGTTGTGTGAAAATGATTTGCTTCAGAACGGTCTCATACTCAAGTAATATGCAGATTAATGCTCCGTCACTGACCAGGGACACTAACCTGGAAGCATTAAACTGCACATTACTTGAATATGAGACAATTCTGAAGCAAATCATTTTCACACAACAATAGATATACAATGAACTCTTGAATGAATCCCATAAGGATTGGAACAATCATCCTTCAGCATTCCCACTGATTCCTACTGATCAGTTACTAGCCTTCCCCTTTAAGCATTCCACAGTTACATTATGCTCATAGTTCGATCCTACTGACGCATTCAGACCTGTGCATCAGTGCCTCTCCTCCCCATCCCCCCCCCCCCCCCACCTTCCCCTGTAAACAATTTGTTTGACTAATGTTGGACCATATACCCATTGCATTGTATGGTAAAAATGGTGAGGACTGATGTAAAAGGCAAAGAGTGACAGAGGGCTTACCTTAATTGGTAAAAACTCAAAGCCTTAAATATGATATATCTGCATGCTTCCATTCACAGATGTCTACTGTAGTCTACCCCAAGATTTTCTATGTAATGATGCAACATTACATTATAAGTGATATACATTGGTAGATGATAAACGGTATTGGAGGATTATGAATACTCCACAGCTCAGCGGTGAAGAACACTGTCCGTAGAATGTTGCTGTTAGTGGGCCACATGAATGCAGTAATTAAAAAAAAAGAAATTATGGTTTAAAATCTTACCCTGTGAAAGTCCAGCAGCACTTCCAGGAGCACCATTACTGAAAGAGGAAGTCCACTTGAAGAAATTAGAGTGAATAAAAGTGGAAAAATGAGAGTATCAGGACTGAAATGTGAGCAAATTCTGATCAAAACAAGTAAATTGCTTTAGTGCCTGTCTGAGTACATAGAGTTTTCCTAATGTATTGTCAGTGGGAGTGCATCGTTCCGTTCACTTCCCTGTCTTTTTATCATTGACTTACAAAGTTTTTCATGTACATTGTACACCTGCATTGCTTTGCCATTATAGAAAGAAAGAACGACCCCTCCTGGCATGCCGCTCTGTCACCCGAGACAGGCAGGGGTTATTTCCCCCCAAGTGTTGCCCTGTCAACCGATGGTAGCAGGAGCCCATTGCGACGCCCGTTGCTGCAAGACAAGTCATCATCCGGTAAGTTGATAGGCAGAGGATCTTTCCAGCCCTTGAAATCAGCTGTTTGTTTGTTTTTACTTTCTACCTTGATTTTTTTTTTTTTTTTTTGGGGGGGGGGGGGAAATGCTGTAGGGTGGTGTAGGCAATGACATCTGATATGCTGTGGAATAGTATGGCAACAGATTGGCCGTTTTCACATGAGCAGAGAAACTTAATTGCAATGCTGATAATGCTATAAGAATTATCATCTGTACACCTGATAGAGGAAGGCTTCGCAGAGTCTGCAGTTTTGCATTTCAGAGCAAGGAGAGGAGGCATTGCTTCTTTCCAGGAACGCATCAGTCACTCTTCAGCAGAACTTGCGATGCCATAGGAGTGTTAAATTTGAAAATGTATCGGTGCCCTGAAATTCAAATTTGAGAGGTGGAAGAACATGTCCTTAGTACCCTAGCAAAAGTTCTTGCTCATCACAAAAAATGCCCATACCTAAGAATTACCAATTTTTAACCTGTTGAGGATAAGTCCCGAGTATACTCAGGCAAGTGTCTATGGGAGATGCGTGTTGTAGCAAAATCAGCCCATCCTCAATGGGTTAACATACGTGCATGACCATGCGAGCTGCATTAGAAGCTAGTTCACTTATTAGTAGCCTTGCGTAACCCTTTGGCGTGTGTATGTTTCTTTTGTTTGCCTCTATCTGCAAGTAGTATGAAATACTTTCTATCAGTATCACCTCATTTATTGATCAACTACACAAACCTACATGTGTGTGCAAGTTCAAAAAGTGATACCAAACATTGAAGTTTGCCCAGAAAGTTATTGAACTACACAGATGCAATCGAATGTAATCAATAAAGCTTGGCGACTAGTTTAGATCAAGGCGCCTGCAGTTTAGATGTTTGGGTACTGATCGTTTTAATTCAATATCTCTATATGGGAGCAACCTCATACTTTCAGATTTCTCAGTGATATTACCAATACTATAAACTACAATGTCAGAAAATTAAATTTTTGTGTACAGTTACTCTTTAACTTCCCTTTTTTGCTGTTTTGGGGATTCAGTGGTAGGAGTAGTGGTGGTACATAAGAGTAGACTCAATCTTTCCCAACAGCAGTATTGCTTTTTGGATTTATCCTTTCTCTAAACAGGTGTGAAGGCTCCCATGTGCGATTCAGTATTCATACACATTGTATTAAAATCTGTATATACAAAGATATCAGGCTTGGCCTCCCTCACTCAGAATAGAGCACAGCTTCACAGATTTGCATGCATTCGAGGCACACATTTTTTCTACAGAACTGGTCGCAAGGTCACTGTAAGCTCCCCCCCCCCCCCCCCCCCCCCACCAAAGCTTGATATGGAAGTCAATTCGTACACATGAGTCTAATGATTAGTCATTTTGGAGAATCATCACTGGTAAACACCGCCAGACCATCATTTGAATTGCGCAATTCAAATTACCCTCTGTAATTCTAGTCTGCTATACACAGCCAAAATGTGTCACCTGAATGATGATTTGAATGATGATTCTAATGACGCATCACCAGAATCGTCATTCAAATGACACACTCTCTTCTCACATACGAAAAGGTCATTGACAAATGCAGCTGGCATGATGCCCATTGGCACCTATCCAACAAGTGAAAGTGAAGGAAGTACAACAGAAAAAAAAAAAAATTGAAAAATAACAACATGAGATTAATGTTATATGCAGATAAGAGCCTTGAGTAATTCCTGACTAAAGGTAATGACATCCTGTGGTATGTCACTGCCCGAATTTGTCAAGTGTGTTTATGACTGTCTGGGAGAAAGAATGAAGTGCTGATCTCCCTCTCAGCTTGGTTTATTTGTCACAGTGTAGAAATGAAGTGGAAAACTACCTGTGAAGGTTAAAACCATTGTACACACGTGCCAAATGTATGGAACAAATTACACAAAGAAACCTTTTTTAGGGGGGTGGGGTGGGGCTGGGGCATTTGTGTATGACACTGCATCCTTTGCTTTCTTTTTCTCTTTCTCCGCCTTTGTTTTTGTGTTTTTTCCCTCTTTCAATACATTTTTTTTTTCGAGAGAGAGTGAGAGAGCAGCTGTTTCATGGTCCATCTACTGTCTTGAATAGACTGCTATTTTTAGAGCATGTTCGTTCAGCACTGCTTGTTTCGTGCATTGTACGATGCAGTTGCTGCCACTCGAGCGTGAAAGTCACATGGTATTGACATTTAGGTGTTTTTGACCCCGTGTCTCTGCCGTTCTATTTTCTGTGACAAAATGTACGGTTGGAAAAAAGATTTTCTCACCTTTTCTCAAATTTCTGACGTAGCAGTGCAAAGCAGCAATGTTCAGTGAGCTACATGGTTGGCAAATCAAATAATTTATTCAGCACGTATTCTAAGGCATTGTTAATCCACACCATGTTCCAAATCGAATTTGTGAAGCAAAAGCTGTATCAAATGGAATGGTAGCTATTCCATCAAAATTAGATCCAATTTAGAAAACCTGTGGAATTCTGAATTCTCACATGTTTTCACTTACATATTATGTAAATCAATATTCATAGCAAATTTAATAGGTACATGATAGAGCCGGTTCAGCAGTTTGGTTCAAACTGCTGAATTATTGACAAAAATGTAAGAGAGATAGAGAGAGACAGTTGAAATGAAACCAAAATCCGAATATAAATGGGTACAAGGATATCGGTGTAAATGTTTTAAGGGTAATATCATTCCCCTTATTCTCTGAAACACTTAAGCCAAGGGCTCTTTCGTTACGAAGGAAAATGAATATATGTGGGATCTTCTTTGTATTTCCCTATACATCATGAATCGTAGTAGTCTCCTTATCCAGCGATGATGTCACCGAAACTGAAATTCATATTCGCATCGAGTTTGACCCCCACGCAAAAAGCTGTGTTTGATGACATATATATGACAGTTGAATTGTCTTTACTTTCTGAGTATTAAAACCTTCACCCATGATATAAACACACTTGAAAGTTTATGGGATATTAGTGGGGTAGATATGTGGAAAAGATGCTCACATCCGGCGGAAAGTATGAAATTTTGCATAAAGGGGAATTTTGAGGCGCTGATTTCAAAAATTGCTGGATCCAAGAGATCTGGCCACGGGTTCGGCCGCCATTTTGAATTCCAATATGGCCGCCGTCAAAGATCCCTATCTTCAGTTCTTAATGACAAAAGCCATTGGAATTTGATACATAAAAGCATGGTGATAATGAGGACTTCAGTAACAGACTTATTTGATATGTCTGACAAGCTGCACGGCAGCCAGTTTGAATTTTTATACATAGTTGCCATGTTGGAGTGTTGAAAATCTCTATCTCGGGTTTGTAAATTAGGCAACCTGATTGAGTGTGCGTTTTTAACTGATTGAGTGCGCGCTGCTGTATTTACATTGTGACGTCAGTGAAAGGTGCATTATGCTTCCTTTTTGCTGCACTTTTTGACATGCCCGTGAATGTTAGTCGTGATGTTTGTCTTCGTGGCCACATTGGAAATCAAAATAGCAGGCATTGCGTTTGTCAGACACATCACATTAGTTAATATTTTAACTCAGTATGTTAAAATACTTGTTTACACCTAGTTTCAGCGTCACTCACCACTTAGAAATCTAGATAGGGATTTTGAATATTTCGTCGAGGCGGCCATATTGGAATTCAAAATGGCGGCCATTCGATATTTGTCAGACACTTCAAATCAATCTGTTATCAAATTCAATATGTCAAAAAGCTCATGTGTACCAAATTTTGGTGCCACAGGTCATTCAGACCTGAAGATAGGGATCTTTAAATTTGTTTTATGATGGCGGCCATATTGGAATTCAAAATGGCGGCCGACCCGTGGTCAGATCTCTTGGATCCGGCAATATTTAAAATCAGCGCCCCAAAATACCCCTATTTGCAAAATTTCATACTTTCCGCCGGATGTGAGCATCTCGACCAATTTTTGCTACATATCTGCCCTACTATATATGTTATATTAGAGAGAGAGAGAGAGAGAGAGAGAGAAAGGAAAACTATCAGCCATGGCAGTCAGTGTGATGATGATAAAAAAAAAATTGTAGGTGTCAGCAACAAAACTATTTTTTAAATTTATTTGTGAGTGTTCTTTTCCCTGACCATTTCATGAACCCAAAGGAGGTGACGGTATACGAGGTGTGGTCTTCTCAACTTTTCCGTGGTTACCACTGACAGCTACAGACGTCCATGTCCTTCGGTCAACAAACAAGTAAGTCTCGTGCCCTGTTCCATTAAAGAGGAAATCCACCCCAAAGATAAATAGACATCGAAAGAACGAGAGAAATATTCCCTACAGAAGTCAAAAAATGTTTTTCAAAAAGATGTGAAATTTCAAAATGTCATAACTTCCTGAATTCTTATCTGATTTTTGTCATTTTTGTATCGTTCTGTAGGAAACAATTTTCTCTTTCTGTTGAAGTTTATTCATTTTTGGGGTAGATTTTCTCTTTAACATAAGGCTTGAGAAGGAAAGCTGCTTGCAGGCAAAAACCTTTTTTTCACAGGGTTTATTACCCGGTTGTGTGATTACTTTGTGTGTGACTTTCAAACAACTTGAGGTGACACGGAAAAGAAAATATAAAAATGACAGATATTGTGTCCCACCTTGCCTGATCACATGTGGTGAGTTCACTCATGCACCCAAATCTGACATTCAATGTTTACACTTGCATTCAAATGAGATTAGTGACCTACCCACTTCGAAGTGAAACCAGAACGGGGTTCTCCGCTTTCCGTGGCATTTAGCCAAGTCAAGCCGCCCCACATCTTGTGCTCGCGTTTTCTGGCTGTTGGGAGGTGTGTAAGTTCATGAACCTTATTAAATGCAGCTGCCACCTTCTCATATCTGTCATTAAATTGCGTGGACTCAATATGCCAACTCTCGTGTATCCTGCGGTGATTTGTGTTTAAATGATAACAATTGATGTTCTGACTACACTTCATTCACACACAAAAAGCTTACAAACTGCAAATCATTGTATATTATTCAGGGAAGAAAAAAAGGAGATGAATCTTACTTCTTTGAGTAAGATTTGCACCACAACTAGGTCTCATGAATGATTTTATTAGCTTTTTCTGCCTGCACATATGAAAGAGTGGTGTTTGAATTGCTAGTCCTCACTTTTTGTTGTTTGAATGAACCAAAGGGGCCTTGTGGTTTGTCTGATCATAGTTCATCAAGGAGGCCTGTAAAAAAAAAAAAAAAAACATGTTTGTGAGACATATATGAAATCAACAAATTATGTTCAAAGTTTTAATGGGAACCTGGTGGCCTGCGCATTAAAGTCTATTGGCATTTCAGAATTCTTCATGGAACGGGTTAATGAGGAACAGTATCTCCCCAGAACGTAGATGTTTGTATACAGAGCACTCTCTCCATTATCTTCGTGTTAGCCACCAGGGATAGTCTAATAATTTCCAAGTTTTACTTGAATAGACCAGAACTGGCCCATTGTCCAGTATAATCCTCTGACTGCCTGCTTAGGGTGGTGAGTATAGATGATGGTATTGTATACCTACAAAGCCTGGGAGTCAACTTCCATTTCTCGTCTTGAAGGGATAGTACAGTATCTGTTGAGATGAGGATTCAGCCTTTAGCTTTTTTGCATGATGCTTAGAAACCTCTTTATGAAATGTTAAAGAGCATACAGTTCTAAGAGGACTTCAATGTTCATTTGATGAAAATCAGTTTTGAAATGGCTGAGATATTCAAAAACAAAGTAAAACAAAGTAATTTTAATAAAAGTTCAGTCCTACCATTTATTAGGATTGCTTTGTTTTGAATATCTCAGCCATTTCAAACCAATATTCATCAAATGAACTTTGAATTCTTCTTAGAACTATGTGCTCTTTCATATTTCATAAGAGATTTCTCATATCAAAAAATCATCATCAAAAAACGTTGGAAACCTGTAGTCCCACCTCAACCGAAACTGTACCATCCCTGTAATAGCAGAGGAAAATATAGACACTGGTTATCTGATTTCAGTTGCATCTGTCTTTGAAATAAGTGATACTGAAGCTGAGTAAGTGATACTGAGAGTTTGTCAAGGTTCATTAAATCTGTGAGAACAATGAGAACCGAAGAGCAGCGCCCTCCTTGTACACTGGTGTACACTGTTCAGCCCTATTGTGTGTCTCATCTATTAAGGGTTATTAGATATCTCTCATAGTGATTGAATGACGAAAAGATTTGACTCACAAAAAGATTGCAACTTTCATATTACAATATAGGCAAGTTTCCTATAAAGACCTACGCTATCGACTCCTCTTTAGCGCTTACGCTGTGGCCCACTTCCCAGAGTCCGAAAAAGTCCGATCCACTGTAGTCAGTGGTCCGATCACAGTTCGGCTCATGATTCAGCTGAGAGGGATGACAGCTTTAGCAAACTTCTTTTGTGATGTCATAATAAGAAGCACATATGCACGCACCCTGGCATTACTACAGACTGCGTGATGCACAGAGAAGACAACGAGGGCAACGTTATTTAGCAACACCTACACGCTTTACTCTTGATGACAGCTCAACTTCAGCAATCTTCGTATCAATGCTAACGGTGATCGGCAGTATCATCAACAGCGCCCTCTACACTACTGAGACTGTGCACCTTTAAGATTCAGTTCCTCACCAAGTTACAGATGACTTTAAATAGATTACCACAATACTGCATTCTCCATGACAAAATCAATAACAGTATTTTAATCCAAAGAAATAAATACTGGGTACAAATGCTCAGAAGAAAGAGTAATTTTGATCCATGACCCAGTGAGTCGTACTAGGAATAGTGGTGAAATTCCGATATTAACACATACAAATGTAGTGTAAAATAATGGTTTACAGACACTGTTTCACTTGAAGTATGGCCAGAACTGTGATTTCATCTTTTCTCTTTAAATGTTCATATTCTCTCCCCTGTAGCTCATTGTGCAGCCCCCAATCGCATGTGGTCTTGACGTCATGTGATTTCATCACAGATGTTGTACTCCATGACTTTCCTGCGGAGATATTCCTCCAGAGGCCTGCCATCATTAAGGTGAGACTTTGGAGTTCACTTGAATACCCTTGTGTATCACTTTTTTTTTTCATTGAAAAGTATATTTCCTGGACTTGTCAAAGACATATGTCTAGGGTAATATTATTCCCTCTGCTTTCTGAAAGAGGTAAATAATATATGTAAATAATATGTGAATTTTATTTTTATTTTCTTTGTATATCATTTTCCATAGGTGAGTTCACAGTCTGTAGTAGTCTTTCTATCCAAGCAATAGCAGCACCAAATTTATTCTAGAATTGCATAACTTTTACACAGATTGTGGGATTTTTCATAAAACCTTCACTGATGTGTTTTGTAAACCTATTTCCCTTCAAAGACAAAATTTCCCCTCATAGTTGATCTACTGTATTTCTCCAAAGAGTCTGCTATTACTGCTTGCTGACTCAAGGCAAGCTGTGGCGGATGAAAACAACGTTACCCTGAGGGCCACCCAGTGCCTTGTCAGCATCACAACTCTCCTCATGGCTCGTCTTCAGTTCTACCACGACCCCGCCCTCTACTGCCCAAAGCAAGGTATGGCGAGTCACATGATGCTCTCCTGTTGAATGGCATGTGACCTGACATGACGTGATGTGACGTGTTTGAAATGAGCAGCAAGGAGTTTAGGCCTTATGTGCCCACTTCCCGTGTAATGGTGTTTTTGTTTGTTTTGTTTGTTTTTTGTAATGTGTGTGTGTGTGTCTACCTTTTAACTTGATTCAGACCAAGTTGTGACGATAGATATAGTTACTCTTTAAACAATATGCAAATGCCTGGAGCTTCTCAGCACATCATATCTTCACTGAATCTTCTCCCCAAAGCACAATTTGTTTTTGTTTTTGTTTTCTTCTCCGCTCTTTGCACAGAGAGGGGGGCGATACAGCATTTTGTCCATGGGTCCTCTTACAACTTGAACCCACGTCCTGCCTGTGTGGGTTGGAATCACTAACTACATAGCAACACTTTGCCTCGTGCATGCCAATCCAGGAGGGCATACTTGCACTCGACTCTTTAGTCAATTAATGCTTGAAAGTCCTTTATGAAAGCGGAAAAGACATATAAGAGAAAGAAGTGAAACAAGGTGTAGAGGGAGAAGAATGACCTGAGAGTCTTAACTTTCAAGAGAAGCCTATTGAATACTCAGTGCGTGTTGCAGTGACAGAAATACTAAAGAAGGAAAGACTGAAACTAAGACAAAAATACAGAATGATGTGATAAACCAGTCATGAAGTAGATTTGTATATTGGTGGTGACTAGACTCCTGTGAATGGTAGAGGGTTTTTGTCCCCACCGAACGAGTTCGAGCAGGGGACTATGAAACGGGCTCCGTACGTGTGTGTGTCCGTGTGTGTGTCCGTCCGTGTGTCCATCGGTGTGTGCGTCCGTGTGTCCGTGTGTGCGTCCGTGTGTGATCAAAATCTTCAATTTGCTACTTCTCTGTCATTTATGAGCCAATTTTGATTCTGTTTGCTTTGTATGATAGCACTATGTGGGAGCTTTGAAACTTCTACACAGAATTTCAGTTGTGACCTTTGACCTTGACCTTTGACCTATATTGTACATTTTGCTACAAAACTTCAAAACTTCTACACAGAATTTTGACCTTTGACTTCTTTGACCTTTGACCTTGATTTTTGACCTATATTGTACATTGGCTACACAATGCTACTCCTTCACCATTTCTAACCCGATTTTGATTCTGTTTGCTTTATGTGATGGCGATACGTAAGGGCTTCAAAACTTCTTCATAGAATTTTGACCTTTGACTTCTTTGACCTTTGACCTTGATTTTTTACCTGTATTGTACATTTTGCTACAAAATGCTACTCCTTCGCCATTTCTAACCCGATTTCGATTCCGTTTGCTTTATGTGATGGCACTAGGTGAGGGCTTCAAAACTTCTACACAGAATTTTGACCTTTGACTTTTTTGACCTTTGACCTTGATTTGTGACCTGTATTGTACATTTTGCTACAAAATGCTACTTCCGGCGGGGACATATATTACGCACCGCGTAAATTCTACTTTTCCTTGTTTTTAAATGCCTCTGCCACAAAGTGTCCCTGGAGGCATTGTGTCTTTGGTTTGTCCGTCCGTCCATCCGTCCTTCTGTCCGTAATCAATTTTGCAGACATTTTTTGCGGATTTTTGTAGAACTGTTGGAGGTACCCAAATGAAACGTGGCATATGCATGTAAGAGTGGACATCTCTGCAGTGCCTGAAGGTATTTTCATGACACTTAGTGTATACATGAATTACCAGGTCAAGATTCACGAGGAGAAGTTTGGGGCTATTGTGTTAAAGGTCAAGCTCCAGTGAAAATGCTAAAATTTCACTTTTTCTTCCATATCTCAGAAATGGCTCATCATGAAACTTAGTATATATGCATATATTACTGCCTGGCAATGATTTTCTTGAGAAGTTTTGGGTCATAGGTTCAAAGGTTAGGTGAAAATGCTCTTAAGATTCTGTTTTTTTATGCTGAAGTTACACTATTTTCTCCGTACCTTGAAAATTGCTCAGTGCATACACATACTAAGACTAGATGTGTATGCGTTAATGCTCAATAATTCTGTGAGGAATGGGCCATAGAGTCAAAGGTTAAGTGGTAATGTTGAGATTTTACTATTTTCCCCCATATTTTGAAAATAGCTCGAAGTATTGTGGAATGTAGATATGACCCGTTAGTGACTATTTGAACAAAGAAGTGGGCCATGTGATTAAAGGGCAAGAGTCAATGGTCATGTGAAAATTCTTGCTTCGTGAAACAATTCAGCCATCAAAATGAAATCTGGTTCAAGGAATGTGTGTAGACACTCAATGCATGTTGGGTTGTGCCACAAACTTTCAAACATGTCATTTCAGTTTTTTACCAGTCATGTGAAACTCTCGTCTCACACTGTCAAGATGTACTACAGACCTTTTGGGAAAATGTTGCGATATGGCAGAGGCATACCAGTCACCATAGCGACATTTCTAGTTATGGCATGTCATTGAACTTTGGGGAGACATGGATGTTTCATACGCTGGACAAGTACTGTAAAACAAGAACATTTTGCGGCGTTAAATTTTTATGAATCGGCACTGGCATTCAATGCATATATATTGTGGACAAGAGCTTTGGCATGCATTTTGATTTCCTAAATCTTGGCTCTTGCCAAATTTTGAAATTAAGATGTATTATAAGATTTCTAGTTTTACGGTATGCTATTAATCTAGCAGGCACAGCTGGAAATGAAGGTTACTAGGATTGAGGAAAGGTGCTTGAAATCTGAGTGTACTGTGTAGGAGGAAGTGAAGGCAGATATTCGATATTCAACAAAATAGAGATGTGGGGAAACCCACGTTTTCATTTCCTCTCTGCAGTGTTGTCGCTGGCTGCTAGCCAGCTCTTTTATGATTGAGAATCATCTTGGAGACATGTTATTCTCATAACAACAAGGTGAATACACTCATGATGATAATAGGGTGGGTGCATCTATCTGTGACTTGCCAAAGGCCATAAAGAATGAATGTTAGTTAAGCTGTAGTTCAAAAGAACATACCAGTACTTTTGCTCTGATGAATATGATACTATTTTTTTCTAAATAGTTAATTATTCTGTTAGTGTCAATGCTGTGGGTTGAGCTGTTAAAAACAAACAAACAAACAAACAAACAAACAAACAAACAAACAAACAAACAACAAAAAACAAACCAAAACAAACTAAACCAATAAAGGAGAAACCAAAAATCCCCGAGCCCACCCTAATTTGCGTACAGAAAACATAACACGTCAGTCTGCGGAAGTATGTCCTGGACATCTTACAATATATAGAATATGAAACTTTATACAGAAAAATAACTGGTGTCAACCTAGCGGAGCAAGAATTTTGCAACACAATGCCTATGTGCAAACAAAAGAACAAGGAAAAGAAAGAAAGAAAAGAAATTTTCAATGTGTTTATACACAATAAGCCTTATGTGGTATGTGTAGTTTTGGTTCTTGTGTTTTCCTCTTCATTCATGAATTTTGTAGCATTAAATGTGTGTTCTGTTTGCATACCTGCCAACTGTTCAGTTTTAATCTAAATATTCGTGTTTTTTTTTTCACTGAAAGAAAATGCATTGACTTTAGCGTGTTCTGATTTTTTTGGAAATATCTGTTAATAGTAATGTATATGAAATTTATGAAAGTTCAGATTTTTATGTAATTTTTCTTTGTTTGTTCAGACTTATCAAGCCTCACGGTTGGCAGGTATATGTTTGTGATTTAGTGAGTGTTTGTGTTTGTTTCAATGTTTGACTTAGTTTTTGTTTATGCGTGTGTGTGTGTGTGTGTGTGTGTTTATACAAATTAGAACTGGTGGGATGATTCTGACTGACAGAAATAGAACTCTGACGAAATGGTGCATTTTTCGCATTTTTTCTTATCTCTGGATGTAGAATTATTCATATTATATAGATAACTGAGAATCAAAGAAGTAAATTCTTAGTCAAGGTTGCCTTTTGATTTGCTTCCTTTTTTTTTTCTAAATGGGACATGGAAGGGTAGGGTGACTGACATGACATGATAGGTATTTGTGTGAAATTGCCATCTACTGCAGATTTTGTGTCGCCAACAAACTCCACAACGTCTTCAGTGGGCGGGGCACAGTCGCACTCGACGATCCAGTCGATGCTGAGCTCGGACTCCAGGCCCTCCATCATAGGACGGAACAACAGACGGGTCAGCGGGGACGGAAGAGACTGGGACTCCAACAGCTCTATGTGAGTGATGTGATGTGTCAAAGGTCAAAGATCAAACGTTTCATGATTGTTTTTCCTGTGTTTTGAAAATGGCTTAACCCTAACTGCACTGGGGGGGGGGGCCCTCGGAGGCCCCCCCCCTCGACATTTCGCACGATTACTCCGCAACACGCAATGCTCTCGCCGCAATGCTCCATGACTTTTTTTTTTGAGTTTCCCGCACATTTTGACACCAAATTTGTGACGCCTGGGGGTACGGTTCTGAAGTTACATGACTTGTTGTACATGCACGTGAGGCCAAAAATGGCTAAAAAATGTGATTTTGTGTACAAAGTCAATGCAAGTTGAGTTTTTTCACATGGTTCATATAAATATGCTTATTTTTACTCTCAATGGCTAAAACTAGTTTGTTTTAGGAGTATTATGCTTCAAAAAGTGTCTGTGGCAAATTTTGTTACAAAAAACAAAAAACAAAAGGTCGAAAAAACAAAGAAATACATAAGAAATTCATGAAACAATAAAATAAATAAGAAATTAATTTTGATACCAAATTTTTTTTCAAGTACATTTGATGAGAATGCCACAAAGAATAATTATACCAAAAATGAGCACTTTTGGAGTTTTATTTACTGATTTAGATGAAAGATTCTGATTTCTCGCATAAATTATCATAATTAATCAAAATAAAATAAAAGAAGACTATTTGGAAAATTTAAAAACACGATCTTGTACATTACATTGCACACTACCATTGCGCAAAGTTCCGCGGCGATCGCGCGATCCACGGCGGAGATCTTGGGGGGTTGCCCTTGAGGCCCCCCCCCCCCCCCCAGTCTTTCGAGCTACCAAAATAGCCCAGTCTTTTTAGGGCTAAATTATTGAAATGAAAATTGGTCTAAATAGTACCAGATAGTGATTATTTACCAACCATCTGAAATTGTACTCTCACATTCCTAAGCTGTATCTAGACCTAATTGGAAAGTAATGCAATATAGTGGAGGCATATGGCATTATGTATTTCATAGTTTTATTTTTGCAATTTTTTTTGAGTCTGGTGCTATTTGCAAATTTCTCAACATGCAAAAGTATCAGCCCTGATCCTGACATGAATGCAAACTACATGCATACTTTCTCTGTTCATTCCTGAATTCCCCCATCCTGAATTCAACCACTCACAAAATTGTTGAGAAGTCCCTATTTTTTGCCAAAAAAAAAATAGACTTGTTAAACATATATGATATATACAATGTTAGTTGCCAAAATGGCATTTTTAGCTCGGCTCAAGTGAGCTATTGTAATCGATCTTTGTCTGGCGTCCGTCGTGCGTTGTCCGTTGTCTGTTGTGCATCATGCGTAAACTTTTTACATTTTCATCTTCATCTTGAAAACTCCAAGACCGATTTTCACCAAACTTGGCAGGTAGCATCCTGCATCTGTAGCATCTGTTCATGGTGGAATCAAGGGTGCCCCCCCCCCCCCCTTGGGACCCAGAGGAGAGGGGTGGGGAGGGGTCGTAATGGGGCCTAAATTGTACATTTTCATCTTCTTCTTGAGAACCTCATGACCGATTTTCACCAATCTTGTCAGGTAGCATCCCCAGGGGGAAAGGATCTCAATTTGTTCCAATGGGCACCGTTTCCCACCTGGAGGGCCCCCAAGGGGCCCAAACCGCCCAAAATTAAGGAATCTTTAAAAATCTCCTTTAGAACCAGAAGTGACAGAGCTAAGTTAACACTATGACTTAGTATATTAATGACTGTAGTTTCAAGTTTGGTCTCGTGTTAGTGGTGCAATGTTTGAATAAAGATTATAGCCTTCACTGTTGCATGGGGTAGTGTATGTGTTTAGAATTGATCTCGTCAGTAAAATGTAGGAGATATACGCCGCTTGTGCATCTAGATGTGTTTTTCATGCTACGTGGAAATTCGCTTAATTTTGTGCTCACCTTGAGATCCAGAAGCTGTGAGATTCCTTGATGAAGCATCTCAAGCACATCAAACAGATACCATTCTTTATTTTGATTCTGTTTATCACTTAATTTTGTAGGCAGTTTTATGCTACCAGTATAGTGAAAATTTGATTGGACTGTTAACTTTATGAGAACTCGCACAATTGACAGAAAGTGACTTTGGGCTCTTATCTAGTGTTATTAAAGTTGCTTTGCAACTTCAAGTTATCATCAGCAATTTGATAGCCAAACTGGAGGTCAAGGATGCGTACTGTGTTGCAGCTAAACTATACTTTCTGAAACGGTTGAAGCTTAAAAATGTTATTCGGAATAAGCCCTCTGATGATGCCATGTTTACGCATTTACATGTAGCTCAAATTTTTACTAGCTCTGTTACCATGATGTTTCCCAGAAAATTTTTAGCAATTACTCTTAAGGTGACTGCAAAACAGGTGATTTGACTGAAGAGTGAGAAACCCTATTCTTGTCCAAAATTTCACAGCATGAATTTTAGACTTCTGTCTGTCTTTCACATCACAAGACCCTGTGAAATAAAAAACTTTTTAATTTTCTGAGTCCTCTGAGTGTATACATTTTAAAGGGATGGTATAGTATTAATTGAGGCGAGAACTCAGCTTCTAACTTTTTATGAGACACTTAGAAACAACAGTATGAGATGTTAAAAAGCATACAATTCAAAGAGGGATTCAAAGTTTATTTGATGAAAATTGGTTTCAAAATGGCCGAGATATTCCAAAACAAAGTAAAACAAAGTGACCCTAATAAAAGGTGGGTCCTTACCCACCTTTTATTAGAATTGCTCTGTTTCAGATATCTCGGCCATTTGAAAAACGTATGAAATGTTAAAAAGCATACAATATAAAGAGGGATTCAAAGTTTATTTGATGAAAATTGGTTTCAAAATGGCCGAGATATTCCAAAACAAAGTGACCCTAATAAAAGGTGGGTCCTTTCCCACCTTTTATTAGAATTGCTTTGTTTCAGATATCTCGGCCATTTAAAAAACAATTTTCATCAAATAAACTTTTAGAACCTCCAAGAATTATATGCTCTTTATTAAGAGGTTTTTCATCTCAAAAAATCATCGTCAAAAAATGTTGAAATCTCAACCGAAACTGTACCATCTCTTTAACTTCAATTATATCAGAGCGAACTTTACTAGTGATCAGCCTTTTTTTGTCCCCGCCGAACGAGTTCGAGCAGGGGACTATGAAACGGGCTCCGTACGTGTGTGTGTCCGTCCGTCCGTCCGTCCGTGTGTCCGTCCGTGTGTGCGTCCGTGTGTGATCAAAATCTTCAATTTGCTACTTTTCTGTCATTTATGAGCCAATTTTAATTCTGTTTGCTTTATATGATAGCACTACAAGGGAGCTTTGAAACTTCTACACAGAATTTCAGTCATGACCTTTGACCTTGACCTTTGACCTATATTGTACATTTTGCTACAAAATGCTACTCCTTCGCCATTTCTAACCCGATTTCGATTCCGTTTGCTTTATATGATGGCACTAGGTGAGGGCTTCAAAACTTCTACACAGAATTTTGACCTTTGACTTCTTTGACCTTTGACCTTGATTTTTGACTTATATTACGTTTGCTACAAAATGCTACTCCTTCGCCATTTCTAACCCGATTTCGATTCCGTTTGCTTTATGTGATGGCACTAGGTGAGGGCTTCAAAACTTCTACACAGAATTTTGACCTTTGCCTTCTTTGACCTTTGACCTTGATTTTTGACCTATATTGTACATTTTGCTACAAAATGCTACTCCTTCGCCATTTCTAACCCGATTTCGATTCTGTTTGCTTTATGTGATGGCACTAGGTGAGGGCTTCAAAACTTCTACACAGAATTTTGACCTTTGCCTTCTTTGACCTTTGACCTTGATTTTTGACCTATATTGTACATTTTGCTACAAAATGCTACTCCTTCGCCATTTCTAACCCGATTTCGATTCCGTTTGCTTTATGTGATGGCACTAGGTGAGGGCTTCAAAACTTCTACACAGAATTTTGACCTTTGCCTTCTTTGACCTTTGACCTTGATTTTTGACCTGTATTGTACATTGGCTACAAAATGCTACTCCTTCGCCATTTCTAACCCGATTTCGATTCCGTTTGCTTTATGTGATGGCACTAGGTGAGGGCTTCAAAACTTCTACACAGAATTTTGACCTTTGACTTCTTTGACCTTTGACCTTGATTTTTGACTTATATTGTACATTTTGCTACAAAATGCTACTCCTTCGCCATTTCTAACCCGATTTCGATTCCGTTTGCTTTATGTGATGGCACTAGGTGAGGGCTTCAAAACTTCTACACAGAATTTTGACCTTTGCCTTCTTTGACCTTTGACCTTGATTTTTGACCTATATTGTACATTTTGCTACAAAATGCTACTCCTTCTCCATTTCTAACCCGATTTCGATTCTGTTTGCTTTATGTGATGGCACTAGGTGAGGGCTTCAAAACTTCTACACAGAATTTTGACCTTTGCCTTCTTTGACCTTTGACCTTGATTTTTGACCTATATTGTACATTTTGCTACAAAATGCTACTCCTTCGCCATTTCTAACCCGATTTCGATTCCGTTTGCTTTATGTGATGGCACTAGGTGAGGGCTTCAAAACTTCTACACAGAATTTTGACCTTTGCCTTCTTTGACCTTTGACCTTGATTTTTGACCTGTATTGTACATTGGCTACAAAATGCTACTCCTTCGCCATTTCTAACCCGATTTCGATTCCGTTTGCTTTATGTGATGGCACTAGGTGAGGGCTTCAAAACTTCTACACAGAATTTTGACCTTTGACTTCTTTGACCTTTGACCTTGATTTTTGACCTGTATTGTACATTGGCTACAAAATGCTACTCCTTCGCCATTTCTAACCCGATTTCGATTCCGTTTGCTTTATGTGATGGCACTAGGTGAGGGCTTCAAAACTTTACACAGAATTTTGACCTTTGCCTTCTTTGACCTTTGACCTTGATTTTTGACCTGTATTGTACATTGGCTATAAAATGCTACTCCTTCGCCATTTCTAACCCGATTTCGATTCTGTTTGCTTTATGTGATGGCACTAGGGGAGGGCTTCAAAACTTTTACACAAAATTTTGACCTTTGACATCTTTGACCTTTGACCTTGATTTTTTACCTATATTGCACATTTTGCTACAAAATGCTACTTCCGGCGGGGACATATATTACGCACCGCGTAATTTCTACTTTTCCTTGTTTTTTTTCTTTTTCCATTTTTATGACAGGTTGTTCTATGTTACATTTGGAAGATTGTGTAACATTCGAAAATTAGAAAGGGCCTCTGCCAAGCAGCTCATTTCCTAATGATAAAGATGCCTTGTGTTAATCTCGTTAATTTCCTGCATGCTGCATGGCACCTCGAGCAGAGCTTGCACTTTATTGGGCGTATGCAAACCTCAGATACGGACAGCTTGACTTCCCAATTTCATTGACTTTATTTGCCAGATTATAAAAAAAAAAAATCCTTAAAAAATAAACAATTTCAAGAAACACTTTATTCATCTGTTCCTTGTGCTAGTATCAACTTTTCCTGTAAGTTTCATTCAAATCCAATCTCAACTTTTTGAGTTACAGTGTATTTTGCAAACAGGCAAACAAACAAACAAACCAACACCAATAAAAACATAACCTCTTTGGCGGAGATATAAAGTATGGTTTAAAAAAAAAAGAAGAAAATTAACATTGTTAACTTTTGGGGGCCTTTGTAGGGACAGGTTACAATTGCTTGTGGGCCAAAATCAATTTGTGGAAATCCTGACAAATAACAAATTCATAAAAAAGCCAATATCAAATTAAAGTGGACATTGATTAACCCTATAAAGCTCAAGGGGTGGGGGGCACATTGTGCCCCCCCCCCCCCCACCAGAATTTCATTTGCTACTCCTTCGCCCTTTATCCAATTTCAACCAAATTTGGTGACTATTTCGTGATCATTTGATATACATGTGTAATCAGCTACATTTGTTATTACTGGTTGCCATGGCAACCATAAACTGACAACCCTGTCTGTCTGATTTTGCGTATTTTTCTGTTCCAATTTCAATTATCAATAGTGTATGAAATGTGTGTTTCTTGGCTGAAATTTGCTGAAGTACCTATCCCAACCAATGCATCACGAGTCTCATAATGTACTTCTTTGTGTTGTTATGAATATCACCCCCATGTGGTGACCTTGAGAAATTTTAACCATAACAAATAATTAGATTCAACATGTATATCATTTGTAACAAATATGAAAATGATTGATCTATAATAAGACATATATACTTGTGATAAAGAAATTATACAGAAAAATCATGTTTTTAGCATATTTCCCGTGTATTTCTTTATATTTTGGTAAATAGCACCCTCTACAAATGACCTTGAAAAATTCAAATGTGCAGTCATGTCGAGTATGAGTTGCTCTACCCATGTGCCAAATATGACGTTGATCCATGAAACAATAACAAAGTTATATGGGGGGGGGGGGCACAAGGGGCCTGGGAAGGGTCAAAATAGCTTGGGCTTTATAGGGTTAAGGTGCATAGCTAAACCTACATGTGACTTGACCTTGTCATGTAGGGTTTGGCTGTTCACTGTATGTCCAGTAAACATGCTTGATATAACCATGAGCAGTTAATGATTCGTCTCACCCATCTGCCATGTTCTCAGAACACAGCAGAATGGATCGCAAGTCAATATATGAAGGTTGTTTTTTTTTTTTTTTTGTGATGTAGACCGTTTGGACTTGCTCGTGTTTTTGCTTTGTTCTGGTTTGTTTCTATGAAAGTCGCCAAGTTTACTTTCTCCCGTTAACAAAGTGCTGATTCCACTGTGCCACAGAGGATCCAGTCCGCCCCTCCCGGAGCCAGCCACGCCCGTTCCTGACCCGGAGACGGATTCGGATGACACCATCGTCCTCCAGTTCTCCCAGATGACTCTACCCCAGTTCACACTGGAGGTCACCGAGCACGCCCTGAACCTCCTGAAGCTCTGCAGCTCGCAGCTGGCAACCCACCTGATCCAGATGCTGTACCAAACGTTTCGCCTCATGTGTGTTTCCATGACGACGGACATTTGGCAGGACAGCAGTGTATCGGGCAGGCTTCTGGTATGGTCATGTCAGGGTTTCAGAGTCGTGTAAATAAATTTGTTCTTATTTGCCCACCATATTACATACCACTGAATTGATGGCATTCTACTATTACTACTGCACAGCATGTCGCAAAAGATTTTAATTAATTTCTGCTATTTATGTTTAATCCAAACTTTAAATAAATGCTCTATCATGAACAATTCAAGACTATATACCAATTGATTGGCTTATCTTTGTTAAACAATTATACTAGTAAATGTTTTCCACCATGCCTTGCACAGCATGGCTTTTCATGAGCTTACCTGAGCCGAAGGCTCAAATAAGCTTCTGCAATAATTTATTGCCTGCTGTCCCTTATGTGTCTGCATCGTGCATAATCTTTTTACGTTTCCAACTTCTTCATGAAAACCTGCAAACTTGCGATACTCAGGTGAGTGCTAGATCCACTGGGTAACTGAAAATCTGTGAAATAGTTTATTATGGCAACAGAGGGGTTTCTTTTCTACAACCCAAGCAAATGAAAGATCCAATATGATAGCACAATCCCAAAACTTGAAGTTAGGTTTGAGTGGCTAACACCTTGGTAACACGTACCAACATGCATTGTCAAGAAAAAAAAGGAAAGAAGAATTTAATTTTTAGAACACCCTTGGACTTTGAAATCTGGACAGGTAGAGGTTGAAAGAAGAAACTTTTGATATTTGAACAAATATCTCATTTCATATTTTCAGCAGAATGACATCATTGCATAGTTTCTCAGTACTAATGTGTTTGACTCTTATGAAGGTGATGTGGTCATGGTTCAGGTTTGGGCTAACTGTAAGATCTTTATAAGTGCTGAGCCTGATTCCTGCACCTATTGCAACATACCCACAGACAGACAAAATGAACGAATGTCTGGAGACCCTGGGAGCTCTGATACATCACCACTGCCAGTCGGCCCACGAGGGCGACGGTCACATGACCAGCCAGCAGCGGGACCACCACGTCCGCATGTACCAGGTTCTGACCTCATACACACTGCTCTTCTGCGACCACTTCGTACCTGCATCAAAGGTGTGTTTTGCATGTATGTTTGAAAAGACAATTGTCGACTACATGTATATGGATGTTTATCATTTAAAAATCAGATGTTATATCTACAGCTGTATGATTTTCTTTTGTTGTTGTTGTTGTTCTACCAGTACTTCTGTAAGAAGAAAGAGACAACAAAAACAAATCCTCAAAATTTTAAATTCCTCTCAATACTACTAACTTACTCTTTTTTGTTGTTGCATATGTGTCTGTATGCAACAAATAGACACTATGTGTCTATTTGTTTTGACTTGTCACTATACTTGGAGGAAAAAATACAGAAATAAAGCCAAACCAAACCAATTCAAACCGATCTTCTTCCCCCGGCTCCTCTTGCGTCCAACCCCACCCCCAACAACCCCCCATACATCCTTCAGTCTGGAGACATCCTCCCAGAGGTTCTCTCCTCCGCCCTGGGTGTGATGCTACTGGATGCGGGCTTCGCCACGGCCTGCCCCGAGGTCGGCGAGAGGCTTGAACTCTACACCAGGACCACCTGCTCGGAACAGACTCACTTCCTTGGAGAGGTGCAGCGGGTGGCATCGTCCATGTGTGGAGCCTGTCATTTGATCAGGGAGAAATCAAGTATGGTAGGTCATGGTTTTCAGATTGTCATGCAGTATTCATTAATGAAACAACCATGGAATTTCGTGGCGTGTTTTGTATTTTCACATATTTTGTGGATAATTTTCTATTCAAAAGATGTTTTCATTATTTCAGCTTATTGTTGAAGATGTCTGAAGCCTGAAGTCAATCTCCATCTTGTTCTGTAAGTGCCTAAATGCACTGATAAACTTTACTGTGGCACATGCTTTTGGACCTGTCACACACACACAAATTTTAACAAATTTCTCCAATTCAATCAACTGCTCGCTTTTTGCCCACTTTCTTATGACACACATCTGAGTTGTAGCATGTCTCACATTTATTCCTCCATGCTGCCATTATCATATTTCATCATATCAATAGCTTTCTTGAATGAAAGAAGCAAGTGGACTGGAAACTTTGTATGTACAGTATGGTCACAGTAAAATTTATTGTCCCTATAACCCATTGCTTGTAATTGTTTGCTAAAAGACTGCAGACCATATCATCACCGTCTCCATATTTTTTGTCTCTCCCCTGCCAGAGTCTAGCAGATAAGATACGTTGTGCGAACGAAGCCTGCCTCTCTTGGAGTTATCACAGAATGAAAGAAGTTATTGATGTCCTTGTACAGGCCTGTTCAGACGTGTAAGTTCCTTCTCTTACTGATTATCACGATATAGTCTTGCTTCCCCTTTCATTTCAGTTGATGTCTTATAATTAAAAAGGAAAATAAAGGTCTGCATCTCGGGTATGATTATACAATTTGTTCGCTTGTTTTGGTTTTGTTTCTCTCTGTAAACAAGATTGTTTGTTTGTTTTGTTTGTTACACTCTCGAAACAAGATTGCAGGGCTCAATTAGTATCGTGATAGACTGAATGAAAAAGAACAAACTAACATCAGATTTAAATCAGTCAAGGAAGAACAATTTTTAAATTGCCCCCTCTCTTAAAAAAAATCACACAAACAAAACACCAATACAATCCTTTTTATTCCTTGTGCTTATAAATACACATTTATGTATGTCTAGTGACCCTCACAGAACTGAAAGTAGCCAACACTAAAGGAATACACAGTGGTATAGGGCTTGAAAGTGTGGTCTGATGAAATTAAATAATTGATTTAATACACTCTATATGTGGTAATTTGCTACATTTTTATTTTTGCTTGTTTCTTTTTTTGTTTCCCTTTTCCAGCATATACACATGTAATGATAACCTATCTTGAGGCAATCTGTGGTATTACAAAAAGTGTGCTTAAAATTGCCCTCTTGTTTCCACTTGAGCCAACCATTGCAAACTTCTTTTTTTGGGGTGGGTGGGTGGGGGGGGGGGGGGGGAGGGGGCATAAAATCAACCTTGGCAGTGATTGTCGATTTGTATATGTTGGAATTCAAGCTCGCACAAAACTATTTACATGTTATGATACGCAGATGCAGAACTCGTGAAGCCGCCCCAGGAGGTGAGGATGTTAGAGTGCAGTGCAGACAAGCCTTGCTGTGTTACATGGCCCATCCTGATGCCAGCTGTAGATTGAACACTTACCAGGCATGCCTTAAAATCACTCAGGTAAGGATTTTATGCCTCCACCACGGAGTGTCGCCAGAGTCATTATGTTTTCGGGTTGTCTGTCCGTCCGTCCTTCTGTCTGTCTTTTCGTCCATCCATCCTTCCGTCTGTAATCAATTTTCTGGACAGCGTTACTAAAAAACTGTTGGAAGTATCCTAATGAAACTTGGCATGTATATGTATGAGTGAGTGAAGTTGTGCCTGTCAACTTTTGGGTGCACATGCTCAAGGTCAAAGGTCAAAAGGTCACGGTCAAATGCTCAAAATTTCACTATCTCTCCCTTATCTATGCAATGCCATGAAGGTATTTTCGTGAAACTTAGTGTATACATGCACTACCAAATAAGGATTCTCCTAAGAGAATTTCGGGTCATGTGGACAAAGGTCAAAGGTCAGGAGAAATGGTTCAAGGTATCTTCATGGAACTTGGTAGCAAATGCATGTACTGACTGGCAGTGATTGTCTAGGGAATTTAGAGGTCATGGATCAAAAGTCAGTGGTCACAGGTCAAGGTCAACTCCTCAAAATTTCACTTTTTCCTTCATATTAATGCAATGTCTGCAGGATTTTTCTTCAAACTTAATGTATACATGTATTACCCAATAGAGATTCTCTGGGAAGTTTCTTGCCAAAAGGTCAAAGGTCAAGTGAAAGTGCTAAATTTCAGTTCTTCCTCCATATCTCAATAGTGACTCAAGGTATCATTATGAAACTTACAGTACATATTTATGCATCTTCTACCTGACAGTGATTCTCTTGGGAATTTAAGGTTATAGGGTCAAAGGCCAGATTAAAATGCTAATGTTTTACTATTTACTACTGAAATTACACTTTATCTCCATACCTTGAAAATCACTCAATGCATAAACTTATCAAAGGGTAAAAAATCAAGTAAAAATCCTCAAATCCCGAAATACTGTACCTGCAGTCCAAGACAATATAGCCATTCATCCGATTACACCTAATTCAAGGAGAGTGAACATTCAACACATTTGTGACAAACTTGTCATTTTAATATTTTGCCAATTATGTGAAACTGGCATCACATATTGTCAAGACATTGTACTGTAGGAGAACCATGCATTATGACGGAGGCATGCCCGTTGCCATAGCGACATTTCTAGTAAAACACTGAAGCACTGCTTGGAAGAAGAAATCAAACGATTGAGTGGATAATGACATAGCATGATAAGTGTTACATAACATCCACAATATGCAACTTCTAAGACAGAAATTCATCTCTGTTCTCGCTGACCAATAAGGCAGAGGTGAGGTCATCACTTACCAAATGTTAGTGGCCAGAAATAAAACAAAAACCAACTAATTTTTTTTTTTTCAAGTTAACAACTCATAGCCTATAAATAGTGCTGTATGTGAATTATACTAGTAACAGCAGAAAATGGTATACCATGGGATTATCAAGGAAATTTTTAAATGCATGTAAGAATACAGAAGATTTGAAGCTGTACCATTCAAAGAAATTTGCATTTGCATATAAAAAATTGATATTCTGGCCCCCTGATCAGATTTATAACATTATTGTTAGCAGGCCACTAGAGAAGCTGCTGGTTTTGAACCCTTGTAAGGTGTGTTAACCATTATTCCATTTCATTGACTTCTGTCAATGGTGAAGATTTAAGGTTAAACAGGGGAGTGTTTCATCAACGTTTGTCGGCGCTGACAACTTGAATCACCATAGTAACAGTCAGTGACCAGAGCATCTCAGCCAATCAAAACCAAGGATTTTGCTGAAATTGGTCAGCGGCGACAGTTGTCGGCACTGACAAGCGTTGATGAAACACCCCCCAGAATTATGTTTAGGGTTAATATGATTGTATGATTGTCTGCTGAAGAGTTAGAAGTAGACAATCTGGGGGGTGTTTCATCAACGCTTGTCAGCGCCGACAACTGTCGGCGCTGACCAATTTCAGCAAAATCCTTGGTTTTGATTGGCTGAAATGCTCTGGTCACTGACTGTTACTATGGTGATTCAAGTTGTCAGCGCCAACAAACATTGATGAAATTATGCTTGAGATAGCAAAGTTTGATGACCTGTGTAATATGATATGATGAGTCAAGCATGCTGTCAACAAACAACAGTTCTCCCACTTGATGGTTCATTTCATGTTTATTGAAACCAACCAAAATAATGTAGAAATCAATAGTTCATTATTTCTTGACAAGGGACATGGTGCAATGTACATGCAACACCTGCTCTTTGAAACAGGTGTTGCAAGCTGTTTACAGCTTAGGTGATGTGAAATTCACTCAGATGCACCTGGCACAGGAATGCTAATGATAATGCTGATTAGCCAATCAGGTCATTTGCTTTGTAAATATCTGTTAAAAGCTACAAAGAATTTGTGAAGATGGTGGACCATAAGAAACTGTTAAAAGCTTCAGAAATGGGGGTGACAATGTAACATACTTCACAGTAGCTTTCAACAGAAATGATTAACAAGCATGTATACATAGTGTATGACAAAATTGTACAGTGGGTGTGGGTTTGCTCCATATCTTGAAAGTGACTCAAGGTATCATGAAACTTGGTAGGCGTACTACATATTTATGCATGTTCTACCTGACATTGATCCTTTTGGGAGTTTTAGGGTCATAGGTCAAGGGTCAAAGGCCTGGCTGAAATGCAATTTTTTTCTATTTAATACTGAAATTACACTTTTTCTTCATTCATTGAAAATTACTCATTGCATAAACTTATGAAAGGGTCAAAAGTCAAGTAAAAATCCTCAAATCCCCAAATATATGTACCTGCACTCTTAGACAATATAGCAAACCTAGTTCAAGGAAAGTGAACATTCAACACATTTGTGACAAACCTGTAATTTCAATATTTTGTCAGTTATGTGAAACTGTCATCACACATTGTCAAGACATTGTACTATAGACCTTTTAGGAGAACCATTCATTATGGCAGAGGCAAACCAGTCGCCATAGCGATATTTCTAGTCTTTTCTTCTCTCCCCAGATTTAATGATCTTTCTTTCTTTGGTTTTTTTCTTTTGTGTGTGTGTGTGTGTGTGTGTGTGCAGAGGCAAAATTAGATTCATTTCTAATCTACCAAGATCCATTCTGTTGGATTGCTGAAGATCAACTCTGAAATCAATGAATTTAAGTCTGTAAAGTTTTAGTAATGTCATTTGTCATGTTTGTTTAGTTGTTCAATAAAGAGATTTTGCTCTGGGTACTATATATGATGAGTATTTCACAAGGTTTTTACTTTTGTGAATTTTGCAAGTCAGGTGCTATTTGCAAATTTAAAGGGAATCTCTCCCCTAAAATTGAAATTTGAGAGGTGTGAGAGCAAGTCCTTAGAACTCTAGAGAAAATTCTAACCCATTACAAAAAATGCCCCAAACTGTGAAATATCAATTTTGATAAATCAGCATGCACTAGTGTGCGCTGCAATAGTAACCGCGCGTAGACCATCGATGTGTGCACGTCTCCTTCGTTCGCTTCCGTCTGCACACATCTATATCGAATACTGTCTATTGGTATCCTGGCTGCCTGGTCAGTGGCACGGTGCGGCGGCAGCACCAACCTAACTGCGTACATGGACACTTGCATGCGTTTGCGTGTTTTGAGAGTATCGTAGTACACTGATCGTACAGAAAATTATCGAACTACGCAATCGAATGCAGTTGATAACGCCAGACGACTACTCTTAAATCAAGGCGCATGTAATTTTTGGCATTTTAGAGATTGCTCTATGTCTCTTTATATATTGCTTTATCTCTGTATGTGAGTAACGTTGCACTCTTATATTTCATAGGGTTATTAGCAGTACAATAACCTACAATGTCAGAAATCTAAATTTCTGTGTACAGATACACTTTAAATACACGCAAAAATATTGACTCTGATCCCAATATAAACAAAGCGTGCACACATCCCTTTCTTCATTCAGTCCTGTACTCCATGATCGTGAATTTAACCACTCACAAAATCGTCCGGAAATCCGATTAATGGAAAAATTGAACTCACTAAATATATAGCATACAGTATTTGATCGAACATCAATGTGTTTCTGCCATGATATGGCTGCAGTTCGATGACAGTGCTGCTGCCAGGTATGAAAGCCCTAGGTGACTCTGGTTGAAATCCCAGGTTAATTCATTCTTTTTCACTCTATGTTCATGATAATACAAGATACAATCTTGTTTACAGAAAGTATCAACAAAAACAAGAACAAAAAGAACAGCAGCAGCATAACAACAACAACAACTAGAGACAAAAACAACAATCAACCAAAAACAAAAACATAAAAACCACAAGCAGAAATCTCTGTTAATATCATATTTCACCTACGCTCAAATTGAAAAGTTGTATTTGCAATGATGTAAACAAACCTGTCATCTGTTTAAGGGGTCATCCTTGTGTCAATGACTCGCACATTTTCCCCCTTTTTTTGCATTTAGGATTGTCTTCAGGTCAAAGAAGCCATACAGCCGGGGTCAGAGGTCAGTTATAAGGTGACCTTTCTCGTCGACTCCGCAATTCTTCATGAAATTGCCTGTTACGGTCTAGATGACGCTTGCGCAGAGGTATGTCACTGGAATTGTCCCTGTGTATAGGAGAGTAAATTATGTCTCAAAAAGCCATTATTTTAAAAGTTACAGGAAGTCACCAAAAAAAAAAATCTATGGCACAGTTTCTGCCAGTAAATCAGGGTATGGTTTACCCCAACATTGCATAAAGAACATACATGTAATATTGCCCTTTCAGGGGCATGTGTGTGTTTATGTGTGAGTATGTGTATTAAAGTGTGTATATATTTGTTTCCTTTAAATCATTACATGTATCTCCTTCAATATTACCCTAGCCTGCAAGTTAACCCTGTGTGTGCTTTGCATGCCTAGATAGCACAGAAAAGGCCCTAGCATTGTATGCACTGTCCAGTGTCCCTGGCACACAAAGAGTTAATCTCCATTCGTATGATTATGATCATACTGTTGAACTCTGTGCAAAAAGGTTGCAAATTACTGCCTTCTTCAGTAGACATAGTATGGCAAGAAGAGCCCTTGGTGCTTAGGGGTTGGGTGATAGTCGGTAAAGTGGAGCATTGTTTAGATGTGCAGAGCCTTGTTTGTCTAACGTCTGCTGTGGTGTTTGTACACTGTAATAAAGCTTCACCAACAACATCCTGGAAGAGGAAAGATCCAAATGCACTTTCAAATCGATGTACAAGGGTAGCTGTCCTTTTTTTAAATAATTATGGCTCATTGTTTATGTTTATTGGATTTTCATGTAGAGTGTTACCTTGAAAACTGCACTATTCATTTTCCTCTTAGATGCCTAGACAGTATATCTGGAAGCACTACCCTTAGCTTTATATTTTTTTGTTGTATCTCATATGTTTATGTAATTTGGTCAGGAGAAAAGAAGGTCACTGTGTATACTGACTGCTTCTGCTTTACAGAAGTGAGCCATAAAAGAATTTGGTCAAGCTTATCAGACAAGGAGTATTTGTTTACTCCATCACTATTTTATGCCCTAAATCCTGTCCTTGATCTTCTGCCTTTCAAAAATCTGTAATCTTTGTTTCAGCTGGTACGGTACTTTGCCAGTAGAATAAACTACAAAGTTATATTGCTCTTATGTATTTGAAGTATTTGGTTGCAAAACGGGTTAACTCCATTCTTATTAAGTTGAGATATTTGCGATTAAAACTGCTAAAGAAAAAAAAACAAAAAAAAAAACGACAACTTAGAAAATGATAAGAAAGCATAGTATAGTATTTGTAATCATAACTTCAGGAATATTCCTTGATTTGTTGCAAGTAAGTTATTTCTGGAAAGGTTTAATTTTTCTCTATCTGATGATGGACTTAGTGTAAAAATAGCCCATTTTGCAATCAAACCCTCCATTTGATTCTCATATATGTATATATATATATAAAAGGTTGTAAATATATATATATATCTATATATATATATATATATATATATATATATATATATATATATATATATATATGCCTCCGTGCAAAAATAGAAAGGAAGAGATTAGTATACAAATAGTGAATGGTCACGAGTGCAATGGTACGAGATTTTGCATGAGATGAAAGATAGAGGCGCTCTATTTAACGAGGCGAAGCCGAGTTGAATGGTGCGCCTCATCTTTCACCGAGTGCGAAATCTCGTTCCATTGCACGAGAAAAGACCATACACTATTTGTTTTATACAACACCTCGAACGTCAACGAATTTGGTACTCACAGATTCTTGAATTTAGCACAGAAATGGCAACCATTTTCCGTGAAAGACGAATGAGTAGCCTCACAGTCGCAGTCACCGTGTATGTACATGTTAACGTGTACGTACATATGCGAAATGAAGTTGTTTACAAAAAACAGTGTCAAAAGTACGCGTTTGTAAGCGCGCTTGTAGTTGTTGAGTGTGCGTGGCTCATGTTTGTTTATTGTGACATCAGAGCACGTGCAATAGAACATTTTGATCGAACCAAAATTGCACGCTGAGACAGCCAGAGTGTGTAATAGAACCTTTCACTAAATGTCACGTGATGGGCAATCGACCAATCGGATAGCTACATTCTAAATAGGTGTTGTATAATAAAACATTTGCCATGACTTATAATCTAAAAAAATACAACAAACAAACAACCCTGCTTTGGCTGTCTTTAGGAATAAGCCAGTGTGGAGTTATCACATGCCCTTGTGACCTTGCTTTTTCTTCCTTGGTGGGGCACTTCACTTGTATTTAAAGCCACATAATGCATAAGCTTGCCTGACATGAGAATTTATGGAATTCATAAATCATATTCAAACAAAGATGGACTTGCGTAGAATAGGTGACAATACCAGGTGACCAAGCATGGTTTGTCAATTAATACTTGGGGAAGAATCCATTTCGTTATTTTGCATGACTATTATTTATTGACAATCTTTTTTGTTGATAGTGCCGAATACGACTTTTGCTGTCAAGTAAATGTGCTGGGTAGCACCATTTATAAGCTTCGGATTACTTGAGTAATCATTGCATCACAGATGCTTATTTCAGTAAGAAAAAAAAACAACAACAAAATATATGCCTCGTTGGTACAAATGACCTTTTTCTGCTCATGTGCAAAGCGGGACCCCCAAATTGGCTTTAATATTAGTGTCTTCCTTTTCAACTCTCCTCTCCTTTCTGACCCCCCTTGTCACTTTTCAGGTGCAGGAGAAGAGTGAATCCCTGCTGCTAAGCCTTCTCCAGGGGAGGCTTCTGATGGACCCAAGCCTCTGGGGAGACCTCATTCAGGCCCTTCTACCAGTTCTGCCACTGCTACAGGTACAAGTAACTTGGAATAAACATTACATTTAATGAGTCGTATGTTGCTGTATGTCACAAAACCAACAAAAAAGTCAGCGAAACGATTTAAGGGAAAATTGTACACAAATGAAAGAGAGTAGTGAGACTACCACTGTTGAATCAGAAAGCTTATGAGTATTTCAATGGCCAAGATAATTTGAATGGCGAAAGATTCTGGTTATTCTGATGATGCAAATCTAAACACTTCGCATGTCATATGATGCACAAATTCCATATCACACTTGATAACCACTCACTTGTTTATGTCCCAGGCCAGAGTTGGTGTTAGTCACCCAGCTGTTGGTCGATGTGTTAACGACTTGGTCCACAAGGCCCCTGGCCCAGGGGCGTTTGAGTCTTATGCCAAGCTTCCATCATCAGAGCAGGTCCAGGGGGCCCTAAGGCTTCTCTTCAGCAAAGACTTCAGGTAATGGCATGATTTCCTCTATTTTTTTTGTTTCTTTGTACTTTATATGTAGCTCACCTGAGCAAAGGACTCCTAGTTTTTGTTTGTTTGTTTGTTTGTTTTTTTGGTCTATTGTGTCATCTGTAAAATTTCTGCTTATTTATCTTCTATAATACCTGCATGGCCAGATAAGGAATGCCATAGAAGGGAAGCAATGGGGCAGAGATACAGAGCTGTTAGGATGGTACAGGTTGTCCTCCCCCCTCCCCCAAGGGAGTTAAAGTATGGGGCCCTAAAAGGCCAAAAGTGTGTAGATTTTAATCCACTGAGGATGAGTCCTGAATTTACTTGGGCAGGTGTCTATGGGAAATGTATGTTGTAGCAAAATCAAACCGTCCTCAACGGGTTAAAGATCTTTTCCTCAGATTCAGAAGTCTATGAGGAATGTAAATAAATGGCAGTCTGTTTGATGCTCGAAATGTTTTTTAGCTGCTGTCGCATACTTCAAAGGATCTACCATGGTATGGAAAAAAACAAAGCCAAATCAAACTGAAGGTCTTAATGTACAAAGAAATATTTTTGACTTTGTTGCCAGTGGTCATTCTCCTTTTGATATAAGTTGTCAAATTACCTAGTGTTGGAAATGTGTTGTCTTGGCCAAGATACCTTGCAGTGAAATAGGATAAGTATTTCTGCTCAAAATTTCCCAAACTTCCAAAGCATCCAGGCAGGACATGCTGGATCCAGTCTGGAAAACGTCAATGATTCAGATTTTGATTGCTGTGTCACCTACTTCCTTTTTTTTTTGTGTGTGTGTCCAAAGTTGGACAGTGATGTGAGACCCGAATACCAATCCTTTTCTCCCCACAGGGTGCGCACGGAGGCCTCCACCACCCTCATGTGGCACCTGCTACAGGAGCCAGAGGCCCACCTCAAGCAGCCCTCCCTCAATCCCCCTCCCATGGGTGTGGCAGACCTCTTCATCTTCTCCTCCGCGAGCAGCCTGGATGACGACGGAGGGACGTCGGTATTCCAGGTCAGGGCTGGCATTTAACCATCAGAATGATGTTTCCGCATTGATTTCCTCCTCCATACAAAAATGCTGTGATATAAATCAATTAGCTTTAATTTCCACTCATGAATGAGAAATATGACATTTTTTTTTATATGTCAGAGTAATCATACTGGGGGGGGGGGGGGGGGGGCAGTCATTGAGTGGGGTACAGTTTGTGGTTGTTGCATGGGTGATCCTGCATGTTTAATACAATCATTTGCATCTTCATTGCTACAGAGATATTTCATTATTATTTTTTTTTTTATACAGGAGAATAAAACCATTAATCACCAGGAGACTTGTGTTGAATTGGTGTTTGATTGTAATTTAGAAACACTAATTACTGGCACCACATAATATGTAGGTGTGTCTTGTATGCGCTAAGTAACTCCCGTGGAAAATGACACGAAATTAAGTACTCATTCTGGATACTGTAAAACCAGAAACATTTGCGGTCATGAAACTTTTGCGAATCAGAGCCAACAACCTTTTGTGCAGCATGAAATTGTTTTGAATTGCTATGAGTAATCAATGTCTTGTGTAGACAGAGGGCTTTTCTATATATTTCACTGAATTACAAATCATGGTTCCTTGCAAAATTTGTGAAATTGTCATGCACAAGAAAATTTGTGGTTTTACAGTAAATTTTAGAAATGTGTATTCCGCTTTCCAGTTGGCAGTCCATAAAATGATCCATAACAACAAACAAACCATGGTTATGAGAAACCTCTTCTGCTTTTTGAGAGAGAAAGAACATGGACAACAGCCTCAGATTAGATTTCCTCGTGACAAAATGCTGATGTTGGTGTATCTTTCACCACTCAGGAGGAAGGGTTCCTGCAGGTGTTCAACATCTTTGCTGCAGAGGACACCGAGTCGGACCTGAAGAAGTCGGCCCTGCAGCAGATGGCTATCATCTTGCAAGGTGTGTCAGAAATGCCTTTTTTTTTTTTTTTTGCCAGTATTTTGTACTGGCCTTTTTTGCCATAAAAATGCTGCATGTTTTACGGTAAGTAGTTTTTTTTTCCTAATTGTATCACTACATAATTTTGTCTTTTGCAGGAAAAGTAAAAAATGTGTTTTTTTTTTTTTTTCAACAAAAAAAAAACAAAAGACATTTTCAACCCTTAGAATATTGTGCCCAATGGTATTTACAAGGTTGGCATGCCCTGGTGTGTTAGATCAACAAGGACAGAAGCAGTAACAAAATCTCTCTTCACTCTAGTGATGAGGAAATGAAGGTTTTTTCACCTCCCTCGGCAAAGAAGTGAAATTTCATGCTTCAATTTCTACATTCCCATCTCTTCATGTCTTAGTTTTCTTCCCTTGTAACGTGAGAATTAACTTCCCTCTCTGAAACTTGAGAATTTTCTACGATTGCTCATGAGAATTTCTAGATTGCTTGTGAGAATTAACTTTCCTCTCTGAAACTTGAGAATTTCCTGTGATTGCTCCATGGAAATCATGAGACCTTAAATCACATAGCAGACAAAATGTATAAATAGTATTATTTCCTGATAGGCCTGAAAATGTATGTTTCGGGGCAACAACATTTCAGTCTTGAATTGAAATTCCTTCTATCTACATCTCGAATTCAAAGCATCACATTTACTGAAAGTCTTGTTGTTGTTGTCATTTTGTATTTTCAATGTATTGTACTACACATGTGAAATTCCCTCTATCTACATCTGGAATTTGAACCATCAAAATTGACTGAAAGTATTGTTGTTGTTTTTTACTTTCTTTGTAACTATCATTCTACACATGTGACATTACAAACTAGTAGTAGTCTTCTCATCCAGCGATGGCAGCACTGAAAATTCAAAAATGGCTAACTTTTAAAGGAATTGTCGGATTTCCCTCAGACTTTCGATCATGTGTTTTACTGATATTACTGCATTCACTTGATCCACATATACAATATACTTGTACTTTGATTGAATTTGTACAGTGTATATTCCAAGAAGTATTAAAAGGCTTTACATCCCTTCAGTCAGTACACTTCAAAACATCCTGAACTGAACCTCTTATCTCAACAGTAACATTCTAAGAGTTTGTATTTCTAATAACTTATTTCAGATTTGATGATTAAATGCCATTGGGAAGCTGAAAGATGCCTGGGCTGTGTATGCCTACTTTTTGTTACTTTTATGATGGCAAGGTCACATATTCTAGTTGATAATATTGTCTAAGTCAATGCATAGCCCTTTGTGTAATCCAGAATATTGTGCTTCATGTTTGCGAAGAAATGTATGTAGAAATGCTTTCCTGACCATAGTGGCATGATAATAAATTTGAGTTGGCAACTGTCCTGACTGAAATATTACCTGCACACAGTTTTCGTTACTGCAGTGCTGTTTCTCAATGGATGTATACCGCCTTCACGATTTCCCTCCACGTTTCTCTGCAGACAGCAGACTTCACAAAATTTTCATCTCTCACGGTGGTCTGGACATGATGCTAGAGACACTCTCCGGCGTTGTCATGCCGACGGGCCAGTCGGGCGTGGCCAGGGAGATGATCCCAGCGGTGTTCTCCATCTTGGGTCAACTGGTACGATCCAGCTCAGCCCTCAGGAGGGAGCTGGCCCATAGGCCGGGGATCTACCTCACTCTCTTGAGAGGTAAGCTCTATGAAAGTTATCTTGCAGCCATTAACCCTTTTTGTGGATAACATTCTCTTTTTCAAAACTATGTGACTTTTCAAAGAAGCCTTTACTCTACAAATGCAGTACAACAAAGTTGCAGAGAACATTGCAAGCTTTGCTGTAGTGTGAATTTTATGACGTCGCTAAGGCTTTGACACTTTCAATGTACTGTGGCATTAATTTTGATAAATTGATCGGTTTGTGCGCGGTTGTGCATTTGGTCAACTGAGGTGGGGATGCAAATGTAGCGCACAAAGAGTTCGAGATTCAAAACACATCCTTCAGATCCACTTTTGCATTCACAAAGGATACTCTACATTCAGCAAAATGGACCTTGCTACGTGTAAGCAAATCTTGACACTGGATCCGGATCTGGATGTAGTACAGTGCAGGACCTTGCAGTATAGGGCACTGGGTGAGAGAGAGAGAGCGCTGATACTTTATATAGTCGAAACAGAGATGGCTTTCCTCAAACTGGATGAACTTAAATGCTCACATAAAAGAAGATTGATCCTTCTGGTGTGTATTCATTGTGTAGGTTAAGCTCACATCATTGAATGAAATGATATGTTTATTATGAAACACATGCTGTCATTAAAATGCAATAACTTGTCGCACCTTGTCCCCCTTCCCTTTGTCCTCCCCCAGCGACCCTGATCTGTCGCTCTGAGGAGGAAGCCAGGCGAGACGCTGCTCTCCTCCTCACGTTCCTCATCTTTGACGAATCGATCACCATGACGATCAACGATCAGGAAGGAACCCGGAAGATGTGCCTACCAAAGCCAATCTTGCAGAAGTAAGTATGGTGCCCTTCTCCGGTGATATGCTCAGTATAGATATATGGTGACTTTTGTGTTAGTACAGATGATAGTTTTTTGAAGTTTTAGACATTTATGGCAATTGCAATCTATCTTATTTTTGATTCACTGTGAACACATTCCGGCTCACTGTTCTGTGGTGTGTACCGTATTGTTCCAATTAAAGTCTGTAATCCATATTCACAACAGTAATCTTGTCACAAATGACTACTCATTGGGTAGTGCCTGTGTAGCGCAGCTGGGTCTGCAGTTTCCCGGCACTCTCAAACTAAATCCTTCAAAACTAGTTCTGTATTAATCTTTCGTATCTGTACTGGATAATCTTTGTGGGCATCAGCAATGTCAATGATCATCCACAAGAGGACGTCATTTTCCTCTTAAGCACAGAAAAATTGTATCTGGCACAAAATGTGTAAGCCAAACTGTAACTTTAAACCCATGTATTTACCTGCTTTTGAGCATGATTACAGTCTGTAAATAAATGCAAGTAAGGTATACACCAATGCTTTACACTTGGTCACGCCCTCCCAACCTTTACGTCCTTTCACCTCCCAGCCCTGACCACAACTCCCCTATGTCTAGTGTGAGATCAATCTTTATAGCCTTGACCTGTGTCTGTCACTGCAGTGTCAACGTACACCACACACATCCCCGCTCACCCCAACTACTGTAAAACACAATATTTTCGCAGCATGGAATTTTCGCGAGTTGCCTCTCACATTCAATGCGTATAGTGTAGACAAGAACTTTCATGTGCATTCTAATTTTGCGAATCTTGGCTCTTGCGAAATTTGCGAAATTAAAATGCATGTGAACATTCCTCGTTTTACAGTAACCCGTCATAACCCTATATATTTGTGTGACCATTATTTCTTTGCGTTTCCATATACATGATTCTTCCAGACTTCTCTGTAAAACAACTAACCAGTTTTGAATGGCCCATGTCCCAACTGATGTATGCATCTTCCTTCCACAGTTTCCAGCTGCCTCTACGTTGTGGGATCACACCATCTGCCCGTCCCCACAGCATGGCTCCGAGGCCCTCCCCAGATCCCTTGCGGCAGCCGGAGACCTGGACCAGACTGAGGGTAGAGTGGGCCCGAGCCTGCTCCTTCAACGGTTCCAATGGTCTGGACTATGTCCTAGTGTGCAAAGAGAAGAGGATCCTGGCAGCGGAGTATAAGTAAGCCATTCAAAACACAATTTGAAAAAAAGAAATGAAATTAAGGGAGATAATTAGACACACTTACATAGTGATAGACACACAAATCAAAGAAAATTTCATCACTCAAGTCGCAATATGTTCACTTTTTCCATGGTCCTGAGGAAACCATGAATCATTGTCTTTTAACTAATTCAAGGGATGATGCTTGATGATATACTGTATATATATCATATTTTTGTGAGGTTTTTATTTTCACGAATTTCGCAAGTTGGGTGCTGTTTGTGAATTTAACAAGACACGAAAATATCAACTCTGATCCTGACACATATGCGACGTGTAGCATACATTTCTCAGGGTTCATTACTGTACTCTCAATTGCGAATTTGACCACTCGCAAACCTGTCAGGAAGTCCTCATTCGCGAAAAATTTGACTCATTAAATATATGGCGTATGCAGTATTGGCTGTCCTGATCTAGGGGTTGATAGCAGTATTTTGGGAACTCTGTGAATTGGTCTTGCTAAGTTGTGCAGTTCCGTACTTTTGCAATGATGCGTCATGGAGTTGAATTGTAAGGATCATCGTATGCTGATATGGTATCAAATAACAAGTAAGCAAGGAAGGTGAAATAATTTAAAATGCACAAGAATAATGAAATTGTGCATGTTGGTTTAGTATGATGGAAGCAGCTTATACCAGTGCCCTTGCCAAAGAAGAGCTTATAAAGGCAACTTGCTGAAACCTTCATCAGAACTTCCCAGTGATATTCTGAGTCCCTGTCACTTTTCTTGTGTGCGCAGCCCTGACCTGGACTTCACCCCACAGGAGACGGCCCTGCTGGCCGCATCGTGCCCGGCGAGTTTCCTGGGCCGATCCCTGCGGACCATCCTAGCGGCCACCTCCCACTTCACTGTGAGGCAGGCCCTCTGGGTCCTCTCCCTGGGGATACAGTGGACGAGCCTGCAGCAGAGCAGGGCCGACCTGGATGCAGGGAGGTTGGGCTCTCTGACCAGGGCTTTGCTGAGTTTCGACTGGAAGGCAGCTCTTAACAGGTAAAACACAACAATGCAATAATACCTACAAATTACAATCTTTTTTTTTTTTTTTTTTTCAAAATGGCATGTTATGATGCAGTCACCTAAAGTTGTAGCGTCCCTCTCCCCTGGACCACCATGCATGCAGCATGTATCATTAGATATTATGTATATTATTTTTTTTTTTTCACTTGACTGAACAATGACACTGGATTCACAGGAGAAATTAGATGGACTTTTCTAACTGGCCTGTAGATTAAGGAAGAAACCAGTGGTCTGTTGTCATTTAACAGAATAGTTTTTTCAGAATAGAGGAAAAGGAATGCTGTCCGGATAGAGAAAATGGTGGGTAATATTAAACCATCATAGCCGTTACGTTTTTCATTTCATTTGTTGATATAATTTGTTGTTATTTGTCTTCTGAAGTATTTTTCTTTTATCATTTCTATTCAATTTATTTATTTTTTTTTGGGGGGGGGGGGGTGGGGGGATGAGATGGGGAAGGGGGGGTAGTGGGATATTTTTATATATGTGTACATATGTTAACCAGAGACGTATACTTAAGACTGATGACAGTTTCACAATGTGCATTCATCCTGTCAAGATTTCTCCAAGTGGTTCCTGCCAACCCAGAGGATGAGCAGCTGCTTGCCCAGGTCATGACCCTGCTCACCCAGCTGCTGCACTCGCCCCTCGTGACCCCTGACCTGATGGAGTGGGTGGGGTCCACCTGCTTCGAGGGCCACTCCTCCCTGGTGGAGCTGCTCCGGAAGTACCCGCCCACTGGCCAGATTGGGGAGGGACAGGCCGAGGGTGGAGGTGGTAGTGGTGGTGGTGGTGGTGGAGGAGGAAGGGGGAAGGATGGCACCCAGGGTCAAGTCAGGAAGGAGCTCCTGCGGCTCCTGACAGCATTTATCCAGAACCTACCCCTCTCCCAGGATGCCTGGTGAGTACAGAACCTCACACATCTGCTTTGCAGTGTACATCCCTCATTGAACTCTTGATTTTTCAAAAACCACTGTCAGAGAAGCCAACTGTACTGTTTTCTTCTTTTTTTCCAACAATACTGTTGGTTCATGGAAAAAAAATGTTTTTCCCAAATTGTATTACTATAGATGTCTATTGAAAAAAATACTGTTTTCCCCACAGAAAATATGCCCTTTCAGTCTTCAGAATACCGCAATACTGTTTACAAGGTTGGCTTTCCTGCTCCACAATTTGTGGCTTGTCTTGTGTTTGAAATATTTCTTTTCTTTTCTCATTCCCCAAACGTCTCGCATGTATCCTCACCAGCTGATAGTGCCCGTCACAGGTGGTGACTTTATTCATTTTCTTTTGCTTTGCCCTAAACATCTTGTCTGTATCCTTACTTGTTGACACTGTCTCATCACAGACGGTGAATTCAAGCGAAACAAGGCATACTTGTAACTGATTCTAGTCCTGATGTGATAAAACGGGGCCATGTTTACAAAACAAAAACCATCTTTTTATGATGCCTGCCTGTCTGTAGGAGGCGGCGAGGGGCCTTCCTCGGTGGACCTCTGGTCCAGGCTCTGCTGGGTAGCCTTGACCTAGCCGACGCCCTTCACTTCTACGACCTGCCCTCATTGGAAGCCACCCTCCACTGCCTCATTCACGTCACTGCCAGGTGTGTGTTAAAGGTTGTACATCCCTTTTACAAACGTAACAAACTTTTGTATGATTGAGAATGATGTCTACCAACTTTTCATGTAAAATCTTACAATAATACACCACAGAGTTTTTAGAAGAAAAAAAGAAAGTGACATGGGCTATTGCACTCGAAAATATGCTCCTCGTTTGTACTGAGAAAATCATTTGGAATTGTCTTTGTGTCTGAATAAATTCACTGGAAGTCTACAGTATTGTTTCCCATCCATAGAAGTTTCCAGTTTTATCATTTTGAGGAATGGTTTGAATTATCTACCTGTACATTATACCAGCTTATAAAAAGGAATCTTATTTTCAGGGTTGCAAGGGGGACGCGCAAACTTTAAATGTCAAACAAGATATGCTTTGGTTTAGTAAATAAATCCAAGTACATATTCTATTAGAATTGGATGATATAAGAAATGATCTGGCCCAGGCAGAGAAACACACAGTAACATTCACACATGGTGTTTCAGTAATTTTCAAGAGGGATGGCTATGAGTGGTTCAGGGTTGAATGTAATGATTATATTCATTGGATCAATTTAGCTCATTGTACTTGCACCCAACACTTATTTCCAATCTGTCCATACATCATCATCATGATTTTTGTATCAATTGCCAATTAACACTGAGGATTGAGAATTAATTGAAAGAAAAGCTCATTGTTACAAGAAATTTGCATGCTACATGTATGAATTATAAATGAAATGCTGTTTTTTAATACAGAGTTTTAAGTTTTATTTAAAGTGTCAGATACTGTACGAGTGCAGCTTTGCCAGCTGAGTGAAAGCAAACCGGTTTGCTCCTCAAACAGCCACAAGTAGTTAAAATAAGTTGTGTTTTTTTATGCCTCCGCCACGAAGTGGTGCCGGAGGCATTATGTTTTCGGGTTGTCCGTCCGTCCGTCCGTCCGTCCGTCCGTCCTTCCGTCCGTCCGTAATGAATTTTGTGGACAAGGTAACTATCGAAACCTGTTGAGGTATCCTAATGAAACTTGGCATGTATGTGTATTAGGGGGTGAAGTTGTGCCTATCAACTTTTGGGCGCACATGCTCAAGGTCAAAGGTCAAAAGGTCAAGGTCAAATATATAAAATGTCACTATTTCCAACATATCTATTGAATGCCTGAAGATATTTTCTTGAAACTTAGTGTATACATGTATTACCCAATTCAGATTCTCTGGTGAAAGTTTGGGTCATGAGGTCAAAGGTCAAAGGTCAAAAGGTCAGGGTCAAAGACATAAAATTTCACTATTTCCACCATATCTATTGAATGCCTGAAGAGATTTTCTTGAAACTTAGTGTATACATGTATTACCCAATTAAGATTCTCTGGTGAAAGTTTGGATCATGAGGTCAAAGGTCAAAGGTCAAAAGGTCAGGGTCAAATACATAAAATGTCACTATTTCCACCATATCTATTGAATGCCAGAAGATATTTTCTTGAAACTTAGTGTATACATGTATTACCCAATTAAGATTCTCTGGTGAAAGTTTGGGTCATGAGGTCAAAGTTCAAAGGTCAAAAGGTCAAGTAAAAATATTAAAACCTCTTTTTTTTCTCCGTACCTTGGAAAATTGTTCAAGGTATCTTCATGGAACATAGTATATACATGTACTGACTGGAAGTGATTATCTAGAGAATGTAGGGTTCATGGGGTCAAAGGTCAGGGGTCAAAGGTCAAGTGCAAGACTTCAAAATTTTACTATTACCCTCATATTTATGCAATGCCAGCAGGGTTATTTTTTTACACTTGGTGTATGCATGTGTAACCTAATAGAAATTCTCTGGAAAGTTTTTTTTTTCTCTTTTTGCCTCAAAGGTCAAAAGGTCAAAGATCAAGTGAAAGTGCTGAACTATCTTTTTCCTCCATATCTCAGAAGTGGCTCAAGTTACCTTGAAATTTAGTACATATTATGCATGTTCTACCTGAAAGTAATTATCTTATGAATTTTAGGGTCAAGGGCCAGATGAAAATGGTAACAATTTACTATTCAATTCAGAAATTGCACTTTTTCTCCACACCTGTACCTTGAAAATTACTCAATGCCTAAATGTATGAATGGGTCAAAGTCAAGTTAAAGTCCTTAAATCCCTAGATACATGCTCTCTTATTCATCCAATTAAACCTACGTCAAGGAAGGTGAACATTCAACACATTTGTGACAAACTTGTCATTCCAATATTTTGTCAATTTTGTGGAAATGTAATCACACAGTGTCCACATGTACTATCTAGACCTATTGGGAAAATCATGCATTATGGCGGAGGCATACCAGTCGCCAAAGCGACATTTCTAGTTTTTGTATTGCTTTGTTTCCAGTCAACATAAACTCACATATATTGTATATCCACACAGACCTGGGTGGAGTCTTGACTGGGCTGAGGGCGACAGTCTAACACTGTGTCAACAGATGCTGACATCACTACAAGAGGTTAGTATACAGATAGAGGTGTAATATAACACTTGTCATCCCTGCAGAAGTTAAATTTTCTGCAAGAGATTATATTTTTGATATTGTCTTGAGGGGAAAAATGTAACTTGAGGGACTGTCAAGTGTTCTATTACAATGATAGACAAGGCAATGCTTGTCATATTATATTCTGGTCTACATAGTTACACATCATTTCATCATAGCATGAATTCATGCCAGTTTCGATGGTTGTAAAGTTACTTACTTTAAATGTCTGATTGGCAACCAGTCAACAAGCCAGTCAAATTCTGGAATTACATTACCTGAAATGACATCGCTGAAATGGAGAATTACAGTGTATAACTTCTTTTGAATTTTTTTCAATTCCCTGTGAAATGCTGCTAACCTTGGCGTGCAATGTTAGGAAAACCCAAAATTCAGAGAAATGTGTTATAAAGTGGATATATCTTCCTAACTTCCTCTGATTCATTTTTACTTTAAATGCTGCTGAACTTTAAACCTTGGTTGTGGTCTCTAGAAAGCTTAAAGTTCATAGAAGAGAGGATATACAATGTACATGTTAGGAAGTGAATATCATCATTGTTTTTATCATTACCAGGCATTTAGATATGATATACATAGTTCAACTATATCAAAGCACTTACAAAAGATACATGTACAAAAACAAAAACAAGAACAACTGAAATACTCGGCATATCATATTATTACAACTAAGGAAAAAATTTTCTTAAAAGTATGTACTGAACTTGCATATTTGATGAAAGTGGCAAGTTTGTTCCATTCCTTTGTTGCCATTACAGTAAAAGTACAATTCTGGCTTTACCACAAGTTCTGTGACCAGAAAGACAAATGGGTCGGAACTAGAACATAGATTCCTTTTAAGAGGAATATACCACTTGAGACCTTTTTTGACGTATTTGGAATATACCTTGATAACCTTTGATGGGTCTAGGATAGTTACCCCCCTGGACAATTACCCCAGACCCTTCCCCTTACCCTAATCCTACGTGTAATTCTGAACCTAATCATAACGCTAACCCAAACTCTAACCTTAAACCTAACCCTAACCCTAATCTTTACTCTAACCTTATCACTAACCAGTATTTAGCTGGGGGAAATTGTCCTCCAGGGGCAATTACCCCGTGGGAATAATCCCATGGGAAATACTCCTGCGTCTTCAACCCCCGGTGTGTTGCAATGTGCTTTCTGTGTGCAGGTGGTGTCTGCCTTCCACGTTGGGCGGGGCGGCACGGCGATGTCCTACATGGGCAAAGGGGTGACCAAAAGTGCCACTCTCTGCCTCCTCCACCTCACCAGGGAGATGGCCGCCAGGGCTGTGGACAAGGTACGCCCCTCTACCTTCCAGGAGCAATGAACTCTTTCAGTCTAGTGCTAACATATTTCTGTGTAATGTTAGTGGTATTTTGGATTGGTGAGGCTGGGAGGGTTAAGGATGTATTGTTCTGATGCCCCTTAAACAGAGAAAGTCTGTGCTATGTGGCAAATGACATTGTTCAGACCAGTGACAATAGTGTTTATGGCATGTATTTGGAGAATATTAATCTTATAATGAATTGGGACTCCCTGACAATTTTATGAGCAGTTAAATTTGTGACTGGAGTACAGCAATGAATAGAGAAATTGGTATCATTTGCTCATTTTCAGGGAAGAAGTGCGCCATGCATCCATTCACACAGCAGGAGTTCTAAGACTTTCACCTACTACACTGTATTATTGCAGACTATGTGCTGTACCAGTACGTGTATGCTTTGCACATCACATTCATGTTAGGATCAGAGTTGATATTTTTGCGTTTTGTTACCTTCGCAAAAAGCACCCGACTCATGAAATTGGCACTGTGTGCTTGTCACGTTTGTTCTCTGCAAGCCACTCAACATCTTACTTTTCTTATCATAACATATTGCAGTCAGCTGCGTTTAATAAAGAGCATCTCTGGTAGGTAAAACTCTGCCCAAGTACTGTACCTAGTCCATTTTGTATTTCATGCAATGAAAACGAGGGAGGAAGGCTGTATACAAATATAGATCACATTTTTTTTTTCCTAATGCTGTACAGCCAGAGTCATATATATCAAGAGGGAAAACAACTAGAACAAACGAATCAGCACACACATATACATACTCATAAGAATTTCATCACTTAATTATACTTGGGTGTTGTCTAACCCTGAGATTCATTTTGCAAAACAGTAGTCTCTGAACTTCTGTAATTAAATGTGACGGGGAAGAGATCTGCAACTTATAATTTCTGCTTTTACTGTATACTTTGAGTTTATTGATATTGTTGTTTAATTGTCCACCTTGTTCTTGCAGAACTGGCCCAGTGAGTGGCTGTACACCAGTAAAGGAGCATCAGAAGCAGGCTACATGTGGCTAGCCCCTCTGTTGTCATACAGGGACCCTGAGGTAATGGACAGTGGTTTCAATGAGGAGATGCCTCGAACATCTTGACCCAGCTCAACTCTCTCAAATACCATCCATGCACTTTATTTTGACTATCATCTGGTTATTGCATGTTTGCAATGAATGTGTGTGAAATATTTTGCAAGTCTCTGTTTGATTTTCTTGATATATCTTGTATTCTGTGTCTCGTTGTCCTTTAAAAAAAAAAAGGAAGAAATCTTAAAAGACTTTTCAAAACCTGACATCAAAGTACTGTACTTTCTTTTCTCTGAGGATGGCTGATGACTTAGGTCAACTTAGATCTGATGCTGCTGTAAAATTTTGTTGTTATTAGACAAGTGATAGTTAGAATAAAAGCCTGGAATACCTGGACAAGTCACATCACTTGATCACAGCATCTGTCAAACTTGGAGGAGCTTGCAAGTGAGTGAGGAACATCTATTAAAGAATCTGATGTATATGCATGTGTTACATTATGATTTTGTGACATGTGCCTTTTGATATAAGATTATCTAAGCAGTAGACTTTACATGTAAAATAATCTATTGTTTCTTCCCCCCTGTGTATGCAATACTAGGTGAGAGCTGCTGGTCTTGGAATAGCTGCCTCCCTGGCATCCAGCCAGCAGGGATGTGCTGCTGTCTCAAACTGCTTCCAGGAGGTTCCCGGTGGGGTGTGGGGCCTGGCCCTATCGGTTCTCCTAGACCACTCTGAGTGCAGCGTGGTCAGACAGCAGGTGAGTCCATTAGTTTCAATGAGCCTCGTTGCTTCTTTGGAGCTCATATTTGCAATGGAGTGTTTGTGCTGCTCCAAAAATTGCTTATTGATAGGCATGGTGATTTATCTGATGTGTGCTTGCATTCTGAGTTCCTAGTTGTTTGGTTTCAATTTTGTGTGTTGGAGCTCTGAGATCAGCTCTCCTTTGGCCTAAGGCATTGCCCAGTCATCCAAGCTATAAATGATAATAACTATCAGGTAAATTTATGTAATGAAATATTATAAGAAAATACTGTCCTTAATAGGACCACATGTTGCTTGAGTTCAAGACTGGTAGTATATATGACCTTCTTGTTCAGATTGGGAAGATTTCAGTTGACAAGGATGTTATTACTTCAAATGTAATAAACGAAAACAAAGAGAAACTGACCAGAAATGAATAGAAGTTGTCAGTAATTTCTCGGCCGATACTTTAAATGTAAGCAGAAATGTTCACACTCTTGACAGAGAGACTTGTATGACTATTGCATTCTAAAAGCCTTTTGCAATAATGATGGTTGAAACCTGATTTCTGTTGTCTCCAGGCTGCATCTGTACTTGCCAACCTCTTGCTCCAACCTCTGGCCTCAGATGATGTTCCTAATGGCCAGAAGCCAAGGGTCCTGGACCAGGACTCTCAGGTAAGAACCTGCTTATTTGACAGTTACCATTATGTAATGCATGTTGTCAACATTTGTATGCGATGTGTGGAAGAGAACCTCTTTCTCAAGCAGAATGAAAGGGGAATTCCTGACGATTTTTATAATTTCACATTATGTAGTACATGCATCTATATTGCCATGTATAGATTTGTGGAATTTACTGTGGTCCTTTAGCAGAAACCAATACTCTGCGAAACCTAAAAACAAATTACACTGAACAAAGATGATGACATAGGAGACTCATATATTCCAGTACTGCAGCAATGTAATTTCCATTACAATACCACTTGCTTAACAATTTCACCTGTGTATAATTTATACATGCTTTCTTCTGTTGTTTTGCTTCCATGAGCACCTAATTATACATTCTTAGGTGAAGCTGCTATGTCATCATCCTTGTTCATTGTGATTTGTTATGAATTTTGAAAACATTCTTATTTCTTATCCCAATCAGTATAAATTCTGTAACTCTGTACCCAGTATAATCAATTTATAGATGTCCATATGCAAAAGTCTGAAAATCACCTGAAAGTTCTGCTAGCAAATTCTTGTTTTCATTCATGAGTGTACAATTTGAAAACCAGAAATAAAAGGACCTATGTCAGGCATTAGAACCATGGCAGCAGGTGATTGTGAACACTGTCTGTGAGTTACAACCTTCTGGCAAAAGGCTTAACTATGAGTATCAAAGTCAAACCAAATATCAGCTCTGTTCACTCTACCTGTGGTAAAGCAGTACACATGATGTTAAAGAGATTCTTGAATATGTCCAAGCCGGGCCAGCCTTCCCTCTCCGGAGTATCCCCATGATACCATGTCTTCAAGCTTTATGTGCATGGCTGTATGCAGGTAGAGTATCACATCTGACATGAATTTCTTGAAATATTTCACCCTTTTATTTTGGCAGATGTCCATGTCAGGTGTGACCGCTGTGCTGGCCCTCCTGCAGTACCATCGCTTCTTCCCCGAGGTTGCCATTCTCCTCACTCACTACTACCCCGACCACACCATCCGACCCGTCAGTGTCGTGGAAGATTCCACTCTCCCATCCACCAGCACACAGTCTGGGCCGCCCACACTCACCACGCCGGGTAAGTTCAGCTCGCTTGTCAATGTCTAAACATATTAACTGTATATCGGTGAAAGTATGTGCAAGTGTTGAATGAATGAGATGAAGTTTGAGGCTTACTGTCAACAGTGGCAGATCTCTTTAAGGAGGTATCATCAATGTCCAATGTCTTTTGAAATAAATGTGTCAAAAGCATAAAAATGTATTTGCTTTCTCTTGCTGTTTCTTGGATTGGTGTGAAAATTCTGTTGATAAGATTTGGAAAATATCTTTGTTTTGGATGATTTACAATGTTATACACTCTTCTACTTGCGAAACTATTAGTCTCCTGTGAAGCACTAACTTTTCTCTGAAGAGGGATGATACCTATCTCCCATTCTGTCACTTTGGTTCTCAATTGTAAATTCAACCACTCGCAAAATTGTCATACAGGTCCCAATTTGCAAACTATCATACTTAGGAAGTATCTGGCACATACAGTATAAAACAAATAGTGAATACTATTTACTCATGCAGTGAAGCAAGATAGTGCATGATTTGGTGAAAGTTGAGATGCTCTATTTGACCTGGCTTTGCCTCATCAAAAGGTCAGCAACACACCATCCCCCCACCTTGTGGGAAAATCTTTTTGAAACACCATGGCCCTCTTGACCATTTGCTGTTTGTATGCTGGCCCCTCGCAATGAGAACTTCTCAGACCCACCCTTGCAGTCGTTATCATTGTGCTCCCGTGAATGCATGCAATATAATGTTGCATTCCACCTCCTGCTCCTCTGCAATAGATACTACTGACAATGATGATGTCGGTGCAGCTAGAGGTGAGCCTAGAGGATCAAATCCAAACCAGGTGAGTTTGATATGCACCCTTGATTAGACTCTGGTTCTATGAGTTTTCTTCATGAATTATCTTAAAGGGGATGGCTAGTAACCGATCAGTGGGAATGCTGAGGGATGATTGTTCCAATCCTTGTTGGATTCATTTAAGAGTACATTATATATCTACTGTTGTGTGAAAATTATTTGCTTCAGAACGGTCTCATATTCAAGTAATGTGCAGATTAATGCCCCGTCACTGACCAGGCATGCTAACCTGGAAACATTAAACTGCACATTACTTGAATATGAGACCATTCTGAAGCAAATAATTTTCACACAACAATAGATATATAATGTACTCTTAAATGAATCACACAAGGATTGGAACAATCATCCTCCAGCATTCCCACTGATTCCCACTGATCAGTTACTAGCCATCCCCTTTATAGAGGTGTTTTTATGCCTACTCCACAAAGTGGTGCCAAAGGCATTATTTTTTTGGGGTTGTCTGTACATCTTTAATCAATTTTTTTGGACAACATAACTTGAGAACCATTTGAGGTATTTGAGCAAAACTTTTTATACATATGTATGAATGAAAGAAGTTATGCCTATCAACTTTTTGGTGTAAATTCTTTACAATTGTAGGTCAAGGTCAAATGGTAAAATTTCGTCGTTTCCCCTTATATCTCTCATGCCAGAATGTATTTTTGTGAAACTTAGTGTATATATGTATTACCTAATTAAGATTCTGTAGGTAAAGTTTTTGGTCACATGGTCAAAGGTCAAGTTAGAATTGTCAATTTTCACTTCACAACTTTTATACAAGGATAAGTATTCACTCTTTGTTCTAGACCCATGTGCTCTGTCCAATTTCTCTGTTCAAAATTGAATTTCCCCATGCAGACTAAAAGAATGCAGAAGGACCACTTTACACTTTCCTCCAGAATTTAATTTTGTGAATCAATTTTTGAATTTTCAATTGTATGAAACTTTGTTGCAAATTTTTGTTTTTAGCCCTCTCTGTGCCGTGGACTTTGGACAATAAAGCTTTGGAGATTTCTGAGCCGATCAACACTCAAAGCACACAAAGAATTATTAAGGAATCTTATTACACTTTCATGTGTCGGTATCATGTGTGTTTTATACTCTCCTTGTGTCTCTACTGTTTCCTCCCAAAACCACCTGTCCATTTGTGTTCTGAATGTTGTATTCATGATGCTCATTACCGAGTTTGTCCAATTCTTCTCCCTCAAATCACTCATGAAATCGACAGACTGAAAGAGGGAGACCATCCGCAGAGCACAGATCTCCTGATGGTGAGTGGACAACAAGCCTCACAATTTCACATCAAATCCATCCTGAATTCTGTGAGGTTGCCATTCTTTTCGTGGCTGACTGGCAGTTCAGAAGTTTGATTGTCAATCTGTTGTATAAGTCGCTTATGTCATAATTATCATGCATTTGTGTGACACAGTAGCAAATCTAAAGCAGGCCAGAACAGTTCTTGTCTTACTACTTATTGAATGACAAAATGTTTAGTGAGATGTTATTTACATATATGGAAATGAATGAAATGGGTACATTTTGGTGTAGAAATTATTTACTGTATGATACCAATCCCTGTGTTTTATTTAGGACTTACTAAATGACAGTGGAAATTTCTGTAATATCCTTGTAATTGCAGAAAGGTCGTTTTGCATGTAAATATATGCTGCCAGTTTTGTTAAAGATGTGAAAAATCAATACAGCTATACAAGGCTCTTTATGGATTCCAAAAAATGTGCTAACAATTTCATTGTTTCATTTGTTTATTTTTTTCTGTGTTCGTGTACCTTGCACCAAAAGTTTTGTACCCCTCCATCATCAGTCCCTCTTATCTCGTCTTGGTATCAGGTTATTCTGTGTCGTCCTCCCCCGACACCGTCTCCCCCTCCCCCTCCCCGAGTGCGGCCGGTCGCTACGAGAGCGTGGTGACGCCCGGCCTCGTCTCCTCCGTCTCCTGTCTCCTCACCAACCTCCTCGCCGTCATCCCGAGCGATGCGGTCCTCTCCATCACCAAGGAGAACATCCTCAAGACTCTGCTGAGGTAAGTTGTGATATCTACAAATCATCAAATGAGATAACTCCATCACCATCAAGCCCACCTACAATAAGTCTAGTCTTCCCTCCCACTCTTCATCATTGCCACATTAAAGGCATTGTTTACCATTTGCAGATGAAACAAAAACCCAGCTTTCGTGCTTCAAAATACAGTTGAACCTCTCTTATCCGGCCTCCCTTTATCTGGGTCTCTCTATTATACGGACGCATTCTCGCCGTTATTTCTTTTTTTTTTATAATTACGGGAGGAAAGGGGGATTCCCAACTCCTTGAGAACTCCTACACAAACACACATGAATTACATATTACTTCCAACATGACTAACATACATTACATCAAATTTCCTTCCAAATTGCTTACCTCCAGACATTTTAACATCCCCAAACATCCCCAAATCATCGCAAGAACATGGACAGATTATGCGCTTGAGTCCTCTCACATGTAACAATGAAAAGGTTGCAGTATACACATTACTACATGTGGTACTACAATGGGCTACATCAGTACTTGTGTATGTATATGCACATATATAAAGCATTGAGTCTCCTGTATCCGGCCAAATCCCCTATCCGGATGAGCCCCGGTCCCGACTTGTCCGGATACGAGAGGTTCAACTGTAGTTCCAAAATGTGAGTTAGGGATAGAAACAACCAGTGTAAAAAAAAATCTGTATAATCAATGCTTAGTATTGTTAAATATACAAAATGTGAACAATAGTTAAAACGAAATTGTTTCTACCTTAAACTGTCTACAGTTATCAGGGATGCTAGTTATAAGGCAAAATCCTGAATTGAGGCCTTGGTTGTATCAAAGTTCAGGCCCTTTTGTGTACAAAGTGGCTTTAAGTAGATGTACACTCAGCAAAAAAAAAAAGAAAGAAAGTAAACGCTTTTTCCAGTTAATATTTTTCACAGAAGATTTTGATAAAAATCATCAATCATCGTGTCATATACCATATTAAAGATTATTTAATTGGCTATCAACCTGGTAGGTTTATAAAAGGGGAAACTTTACGCATGAGTGAAAACATTCATTTTTGTCCTTGAAGGCAGAAAAGTAAAAATTGCAAAAACTGACCTATTGAAATTTATTTGCGAATGCCCTCCATGATAGCAATGATAACAAAAGACCAATTTAACGCATTGAGAGACTTGAATGAAATAGCAGAAATAAGTTTCCGTTCCCTTGTTTCCCTTTATATTCTAAAACAAAAACATAGTGGGAAAATTGAAGGTGGAACATAAGAATTTTCTATCAACTCAATCTTTAAATGACATAGAGAGTAAGTCGCAAAAGTGATAAAATCAACAGAATTTCTTCAATTTACCTTTTAATCAAGAAATTTAAGAATGCATGAGACAAATTCAGGAACTAAATATTATTTCAAATTTTCTTAATTTGGAATGACATTTCAAATTTAACCCTCTTTGTTACCATTACTTTTTCTCTTGTGCCTTTTGACTATGGATTTGGCAGAAGATTCTTCAATTTTCTCTTTTATTTTTTGCCTTTCTTTATCTTTGGAGGGTTACAGAGACATAGAAATCATAGGTTGATTTTTGCAAATTGATTTGCATTTTTATTGTCTTGAATTTGTCTTTTGTTCTCATTGTTATATGAAAGAGCATACACGCTTGAATAACAACTTGTCCATTTTTGCAATTCTTACTTTTGTGCCTTGGAAGAGAAAAACGAATGTGTTCACTCATTCGTAAAGTTTCCCTTTTTATTGACCTACTGGGTTGATAGCCAATCAAATTATCATTAACATGGTATATAAAACACCATAATTAGCCAAATAGTCTATGAGAGAGATGAACTTGAAAAAGTGCTTTCTTTTTTTACTGAGTGTATTTCAGGCTCTTTCTGTCATCCTATCTGGCATTTCTGAGTTATGGTTCAGTGAGAAAAATAGTGATGTCTCCTTATGTTTTAGGCTTTATTGCAAAAAATTTTTTAAGGTTGGATGTTTTGTGATACAACTGACCTACACATATGCATGAAAGGTGATAACTCAAACTTTTTCAAATCACTGCTCCCAGTGGTAAACAATACCTTTAACATGCATTCCAATGTACTGTGTGGAGGTCAGACTGTGACTGTAATTGATGCCACTCTGTATTTATAAATAATATGCCATGTGAGTCTGTGGGATATTAGCTTGATTCATAGATGTAAATCTGTTATAGTTTTATTCGTTTTTATTCCTAGAACAGTGATTGGCTGGGTTGCCTTGAATTGAATGCAAATGGTACATCAGTCCCTTCTGTGAACATACCTACACAAAGTTTTTGTTACATATGGAAAGCAGTGCCTCACTTTTTTATGAAGTTACTTTATATTTAAAATGCAAAGCTTGTACTGTATGCGCTATTTATTTAGCAAGTCAAATTTTTCGCGTATTAGGACTTCCTGATAATTTCACAAGTGGTTAATTTTACGATCAGTGAGTACAGAAATGAACAGAGAAATGTATGCATGCATGGTCATGAAAAAAGTTAACATTTTTTGTGCATTGTTAACTTCACAAATAGCACCTGACTCGCGAAATTCATGAAGATAAAAACCTCGCGACGTATATTGCGTATACAGGAACTCCTATTAGAAGTTTCATCTGCATATAATGATTTTTCCTCCTCCTTTTTCTATTTTCATGACATCCTGTAGACTGATCAATGTCAGTCGCATTCAGTCGCTCATCAAGGAAGCCACGCCCTCCACCCTATCACCTGACACTGCCCCCTCCCCCTCCTCCTCCTCCTCCATCCAATCAACGGAGGCTGCCGTCTGTCACACAGCAGGCCACTCCTCCCTGTACACCAGCCAGCTGGAGCTGTGCAGGCAGAGTGCCATGTGCAGCTCCATCCTCCGCTTCCTATTGGCCAGCCTGCAACGCGATGCTGCGACGTCATTGGACGCTGCCCAGGATGGGAAGCTGGCTGTCAAGTGTTGCCAACTCCTTGGTCTCTGCCTTCCAGAACAAGCAGGTATGATTTCTTCCTTTTTTTCCCCTTTATTCCTTCAGATTGTAAACACTGCAGCTACTTTCATCAAGCTTTGACTCAAACCAGATTTTGACTGTCGTGAAAGTAGGCCTATATAGTTTAAAGGGGATGGCTAGTAACTGATCAGTGGGAATGCTTGGAGATGATTGTTCCAATCTTTGTGGAATTCATTTAAGAGTACATTATATATCTATTGTTGTGTGAAAATTATTTGCTTCAGAATGGTCTCATATTCAAGTAATGTGCAGTTCAATGTTTCCAGGTTAGCATGCCTGTACAGTGTCGGGGCGATCGTTAACGGCCCGTTAACGATCGCCCCGACATAAAAGGCGTGGCCTGTCGCCTTTTACTATCATCACTTTTTGGGATATCTCAGCTATTTGAAAACCAATTTTCATCAAATAAACGTTGAATCCTTTTTAAATTACATGCTCTTTCATACTTCATAAGAGGTTTCTCATTATCTCACTTAGGAATGTTATAAACCTGAATCCCCACCTCAACTAGTACTGTACAGTCCCTTTAATGAGTAGCAAAAAAACCAAGGAAAGAAAAATGAATTGAATTGCACATAATACAACTCTTTTGCAAGCATGCTGCCCTTAAATATTTAAATTGCATGTGATACCATATTAACATAAAGTCTGTGGCTATTGGTGAGAGTTTTCAGTGAAAAATATTTGGTTGACTGCAAAATACTCGCTTTCCCAATGGAAAAAAAACCAACATACTGTATAATTACTTCTAGTCACTTGAGTTATATGATAGTGTATAATTATTATAAGGTGGTACAATCATTGTATATACATTCTTTCATGTTATACTTTACGCACCTTAATTTCTGTTATCAAAAAAGTGATGTTCATATCTCTTTGTCGAAAAATGAAATAAAACATTGAATTGAAATTGAATTGAACAACAACAACAGAAATGTAAGCATTCAATATATCATCCATGTTTAGTTTTCTGTTCATTCTTTCGTTCGTTTGTTTGTTCGGTTGGTCATTCATTCATACATTTATTCATCCATCCATCCATCCATCTTTTCATTCTTGTAGATGCCCGGCTGTCTGGAGGCTTGCACGAGTTATGGAAGAGATCCTTTCAGCTCCTGACTGCCCTATCTCATGCCATGGGGGTGAAAAACCTTAGCCCTGTGCTTGACCCCTGCTGGAGAAACATCACCGGTATGCATTACCAAAAAAAAAAAAAAAATGCGGTAAAAGTTTTTTTTCTGCCTCTACCTCAGCTTTACCAGAGACTCCAACTCTCCCACTTTCAATGGGAGATCTCCCGCCGAAAGCCCATTTTTGCAAAATCTCCCGTTCTCCCGCTTGAGATTTAATTTCTCCCACCCTGGCTCTGTGTCTCCCTCTTAAAATGATCTCTTACTTTTTATACCCCCGCCAAACGAAGTTTGAAGGGGGTATATAGGAATCAGGGGACGGTCGGGCGGTCGGTCCGTTGCAAATCTTGCGTCGCGAACTACTTCCTCAGTTTTCAACCGATTCCAATAAAACTTGGCACAGATGTGTGCCTTGGGTTGTAGATGTGCAAGACGTATTTTTTGACCGTACCCAAAAGTACGTTGCCATGGTAACGGCATATTATGGGCAAAAATGGGTACAAATCTTGCGTCGCGAACTTCTCCCACAGTTTTTGATCAATTTTTATGAAATTAGGTACAGATGTTCATCTGAATATGTTAATGTGCAAGACACATATTTCCGCAGTGGCAAAAAGTGCGTTGCCATGGTAACGGCATGTTATTGGTAAAATATAGGGCAAAATGCTTCATGGCAAAACTGCTTCATCAGTGTTCTTCCAATTCTCATGGAGTTCATATTGAATGTTTGTCTTAGGATATAGGTCAGCATGACACATTTCTTGACAGTGACAAAAAGTATGTTGCCATGGTAACAGCTCACATATTATGAGCCAAAATGATGGAAAATTTTGTGTTGCAAACTACTTCCTCTGTTTTTGCCCAATTTCCATGAAACTTGGTACAGATGTGTGCCTTTGGTTGTAGATGTGCAAGACGCATTTTTCGACAGTACCCGAAAGTACGTTGCCATGGTAACGGCATATTAATGGCAGAAGATCAAGGAAAGATCTTGCGGATTTAACTACTTCCTCAGTTTTTTGACCAAAGCTTATGAAATGTTGTTTTGACCAAAGCTTATGAAATGTTGTTTGGCGGGGGTATAACCAGTCGCTGTAGCGACATTTCTAGTTAATAGTGTCATGGTATGTTGAAAAATAAGCCTGAGATAGCACGACGCAGCATCTAGATCCCTAAAGCTTCCAGGGCCCTTAAGTGGGCCCTTGACCCTAGCCACAAGGAACTTTGCGCTTTGCACTCGTGATTTGTGCTTATCGCACATCAAGTTGGAGTCTCCCATTTGCTAAGGGTTTCAGGCCAGAGAATTTCCAGAGCAGAAGGTGCTTTGGGTTGGAGTCTCTGCTTTACCTTCTACCTTATTACTTCAGTTTGTTTTGTGTGTCATATGTATGTGGTTTTATTTTGTTTCTGTTTTTGTTTATTTCTTCAGGATTGGGAAATCAAGTAAGTTTGACGTTTTAACTTGCCTGTGGTGAAATTCTGCAAACAAAATACCTGTAAGGCCTATTTTAGAGTTGATGCCAAACCTTTTTTTTTTTTTTCACACATTATTCCCCCAACTTTGAAGCCTGAATGCTTATAAACTATTGCAGAAAAGTTGCTGTTGGTCTGGAATTTGTCATGCATTGTTTTCATTGTAGCCCCTGTGGGTTTCATAATGTGTGTGTGTGTGTGTGTGTGTGTGTGTATACATGTACGTTTCCTAATGTGTGGGTATGAATACCCTGCCAAAACATACAAAAACCTACTAGTTAGATGATCTGTCTCTTTCTTCAGTGGGTTATCTTACAAATGTCCAAGTTTGGTAAGTTAAATATCCAAATTCATGAAATTCTTCCATGGAGATGTTTTTATTGTTTTTATTGCAATTTGGTTACGTTGATATAGAGCAATCTGTCATTCAGTTGCAATAATTGTACAGTGAACGAGGAGTCTTTCTATTTCTCTCTCTCCTGTTCTTTCTCACCATCTTTCATTATCGCTGTCCCCTTCTTTTTTGTTTTTCTTTCTTAGCATCACCTGCGTACATGTCCGTGTATGTTTTGTTGTGTAACTGTTTTTGTTGTGTAAAACTAGTTTGTCTTGTTGTAGTTAAGTAAACCGACAGTTGGTTGAAACTGTTTATTTATTTATCTGTGTACGAGGCCCCAATATCAAGCTTGGCTTACTGGGGATCCTCCTGTATGGTACCTTGACTTTTTGTTTATTATCATTATGTCTTCGTTCTTTGTCACAATGATTGATTACCTGTCATGTGCAAAATCAGCCATGAATTATTATGAATCATGTGTTTATTTCTGAAAGTGATCAGAGTTGATTATATTGTACCATACAGAAACAATAAAATGAAATGAAATGAAATGAAATGATATAAGTTGAATTTCGTTTTATGCCTGAAATTTTCTCTCCTGATCCTCTAAAGCTAAACTTAGATATCTTATACAGCAATCTTGTTGCTGGTGCTGCTATTCAAGGTCATGTATCTGTATAAAAGAAGGCATTTTTCATGTGAGTCTTCATTTGTTTTCTGGCAGATATAAATTTGACGACACATTTTGTGCATCTCTGAATTTTAGCTTGTATCGTAACCATCCTAAGAAACCCCAGCCCTGCTGCCACGCGGACGGCTGCCCTGAATTTCCTCTCAGTGATCCTAGCTAAGGCGGAGGAGGAGGAGAGGAAGCATGATGAACGTTTCCATGACAACAGGGATGACCTGCAAGATGGGGAAGATACCAAGTCAATGGCAACAAGACTGCTGGATGAAGAGAGCCTTCTAAATGGTGACATGAAAAAAACTTGTTGATCTTGCTCTTTATGTAGATACAGCATGCCTTAAGGAGAAGCTTCTTGCTTGCCATGAACTCTCACGTTTGGATGTTTGTACGAAGCGAATGTAGGAAGGATGAATAAATGCAACAACATCATAGATTTTTCCTTTAATAATGTATTTACATTCAAAATACTTCATAGCGTTAAAAAGAACCATGAACATTGTAACTATTAGTATTTTAGATCAAGCAATGACTGATTTCTGCTTTTATGTATATATTTGTTTTCATAATATAAAACATACTGAAATTCAAAATTGAATACTAGTTAGCATAGTAAATATTTTTTTTTTTTGAAGTGACTTGGGTCTAACATTTTGGAATGTAGGAAGGAACTGAATCAATTTGTTTGGTATTTTAAGTTTTGTGGGAAACTGGCTGCAATTTGCACAATATACACTGTAGATGCTGTCTAGGATTTACAGTAATTGATTAGGACTGAAGGTGTGTGGTATGATTGATTAATAGTTACTTCCTAGTCTCTGGCAGTCAATAAATATATTTAATTTGTTTTAATGTACGCCTGTGTAAACTGAGATTTGGTCAATGCAGCAAAAGTCAAAGTGACATTGACTACTAAAAGGGGCTTTAACTTTTAGCTCAGAGCCACACTCAACTCATTCTCCTATCAAACGCTGCTTTGAAGCCGAGTGCACTTTTTTTTTAGCTTCAACTTTTCCTATTAGAATTGTAAAAGTTTGACTATGTCACATTGACACTTTTTAATGAATACTTAAAAAACAAGTATTTACATTCAAAAGTGCTTACCTCAATTTAATGTGTCTTTGTAGTTTTAGAGTTAACCATATCAGACCTGAATATCATTTTTCCCCCTTTGTCCACAAGTACTTTTTAGTAAATCCCTAGCAAGTACATGTTGTGGAACTTAGTTAAGACTCAATGAAATCATCCTCTCGCCTAAACACCAGAGAGGGGAAAGTGATGACTGCTCTTATGTTAAGTAAAAAGAAAAAAAAAAGCAACTAAAAAACAAAAACAAAACAAGCAAATATTTTGAAACCCATTTTGTGTCATCACATAATCTAGAGAGTTCTATCAGACATTGCCAAGCTGACAGTTGTGATATAATGGCTGTTTGATTTCTCCCATCAGGAACCAAGGCAGGCAGCGACCTGTGTGAAGTGCTACTGAAGGCCTACGACGGCTGTCTCCCCAGGTCCACGGGGCCAGGTCTAACCAGAGAAAAACCAGCAGTGTTTTCAGCTCTCAAGATCCTCCTCGCCGTCTCGAGCACTGCCAAACATTTTGCTCTGGATGGTGTGTGAACATCTCTCTCTTTCTGCTAGTCATTTCATGCAGTTCTGGCAGAAGTATTAACATAATACCTACTAGTAATTTGTTCGGAGCATGTTGACAGAAGTTGGACATTTATATTTATGCCAGTCATTCACCCTTCAACAATTGGCAAAAAGTGTCAACTTTGGATTGAGTTAAATCTTTGCTCATGTACTTAAAAATTTAGCTGGAAGAAATTATGTTCTTTTTTTTTTCTTTTTTTTTTCAAATATGTAGGAGTCACCTAATAGCTGCAAGAAGATAAAATTTGGCTTTTGGTGGTAACCATCACCATTGTGATTTTAATATTTGGACCTGCTAAGCCCAAGGGCTGAAATTGAGACTATCCCCTCTCTCCCCTCCCCCCCCCCCCCATTAAGAAGAAATGAAGAAGAAGATAAAGAGCTTTGTGCAAGTAAAATCTATATCTTAAATTCATGTCAATTACGTTTATTTGTATTTGCGACGTGTGGTCTTTGGTTTACAGCTGGGCTGGTAGAGAGCACAGTGGATTCTGTCAAACAGATTCACACCAAACTGACCCTTGAGAGTCTTCATATGACCAAGAGCTCCAGGAAAAAGGTGAGAAGATAACCGTTCTTCTATATGCAGTATATTTTCACAGTGGAACCATTTTTTTTTTTCAAACTTCTGGAGTCAACTGACATCTCAAAGATTAACCACCCTGTAAAATCCTCGGCCACAGAACAGCCAGAAAAGCCTGGCCTGTTTAGGGTTAAGGTGGAAAAGTTGCTATCAATGCTTTTAGAAAAGGGATATGTTAGTTGCTTACTCTAAAGCCCTCTCAAATTTGGAAAAAGTTATTATTGCATAATATGTAGTATCATGTAGTAAGCGCAAAGAGACCTTTCCAAAGGTATTAAGCACTGTATAAGAACAGTAATAATAATAATAATAATGGCACTGCAGCATGTTGTGTGACCAGCCAATCAGTGGGTCAGCTTTTGTTGTGAATGTCCGTGATTGAGAGGAGAATTTCAGTCAAATGTTTGCTTGAACCTTGAGCAGTCAGCAGCAGTCCTCTACGAGCCCTTGGGGTTTCCTCCCGATGGTGTTCCCAGTTAACAAAATTACCCTTGTAGAGTGTGCTGAATTCTGCTTAAACATGGATATGAAATTGCCATGGTGTTAATTTTCTCTAGACTCCTTTGAATGCTGAAGTTGAGTTTCTTGATCATGAAGTCGAGGATAGCTACTTCAATACCTTGCAAATTAGCCATGCAAATAGGGCATGGATATTATGTGGTGTTTGGGTGGTTTATTTTTTCCGGGGGGGGGGGGGGGGGGGGTGAGGATCTGAAATATATTCTTACTTGGCATCAGTATAAATTTTTTTTGTTTGTTTGACTTGTGGGGGTTTGCAGCAGAGTCTCAAACATCATGGCTTTGTGATTTTCATTTTTTTTTCTTCTTCAAAGCAAGGGCTGTTATTCAAAGAAATCAGTGATTTATGCTGGTTTGTGTTTTTATGCCTCCGCCACGAAGTGGTGCCGGAGGCATTATGTTTTCGGGTTGTCCGTCCGTCCGTCCGTCCGTCCGTCCGTCCTTCCGTCCGTCCGTCCGTCCTTCCGTCCGTCCGTCCGTCCTTCCGTCCGTCTGTAATGAATTTTGTGGACAAGGTAACTATCAAAACCTGTTGAGGTATCCTAATGAAACTTGGCATGTATGTGTGTTAGGGGGTGAAGTTGTGCCTATCAACTTTTGGTTGCACATGCTCAAGGTCAAAGGTCAAAAGGTCAAGGTCAAATATATAAAATTTCACTATTTCCACCATATCTATTGAATGCCTGAAGATATTTTCTTGAAACGTAGTGTATACATGTATTACCCAATTAAGAGTCTCTGGTGAAAGTTTGGGTGATGAGGTCAAAGGTCAAAGGTCAAAAGGTCAGGGTCAAATACATAAAATTTCACTATTTCCACCATATCTATTGAATGCCTGAAGATATTTTCTTGAAACTTAGTGTATACATGTATTACCCAATTAAGATTCTCTGGTGAAGGTTTGGGTCATGAGGTCAAAGGTCAAAGGTCAAAAGGTCAGGGTCAAATACATAAAATATCACTATTTCCACCATATCTATTGAATGCCTGAAGATATTTTCTTGAAACTTAGTGTATACATGTATTACCCAATGAAGATTCTCTGGTGAAAGTTTAGGTCATGAGGTCAAAGGTCAAAAGGTCAAGTAAAAATATTAAAACTTCTTTTTTTTCTCCGTACCTTGGAAAATTGTTCAAGGTATCTTCATGGAACATAGTATATACATGTACTGACTGGAATTGATTGTATCTAGAGAATGTAGGGTTCATGGGGTCAAAGGTCAGGGGTCAAAGGTCAAGTGCAACACTTCAAAATTTTACTATTTCCCTCATATTTATGCAATGCCAGCAGGGTTATATATTTTTTTTTGCACTTGGTGTATGCATGTGTAACCTAATAGAAATTCTCTGGAACGTTTTTTTTTCTTCTTTTTTTTGCCTCAAAGGTCAAAAGGTCAAAGATCAAGTGAAAGTGCTGAACTAACCTTTTCCTCCATATCTCGGAAGTGGCTCAAGTTATCTTGAAACTTAGTACATATTATGCATGTTCTACCTGAAAGTGATTATCTTATGAATTTTAGGGTCAAGGGCCAGATGAAAATGGTAACAATTTACTATTCAATTCAGAAATTCACACCAATTCTCCACACCTGTACCTTGAAAATTACTCAATGCCTAAATGTATGAATGGGTCAAAGTCAAGTTAAAGTCCTTAAATCCCTAGATACATGCTCTCCTATTCATCCAATTAAACCTAGGTCAAGGAAGGTGAACATTCAACACATTTGTGAGAAATTTGTTATTTCAATATTTTGCCAATTTTGTGAAAATGTAGTCACACATTGTCCACATGTACTATCTAGACCTATTGGGAAAATCATGTATTATGGCGGAGGCATACCAGTCGCCAAAGCGACATTTCTAGTTAAGGTGTGTGTTTGATATTTGTCATTGCTGTTGATATTTCTAAATTTCTCTTCTAGGAGGATCCTGTCTTTGGGCAGCTGATGTCTTCCTTTGATCTGCTGAATAGCATGATGCTGCACAGTAACAGTGTCAAGGTAAAAACCTTCCTTAAAACCAATATCCTACTACAGTTGAACCTCTCTTATCCGGCCTCCCTTTATCCGGATCTCTCTATTATACGGACACAATCTCGCCGTGATTTTTCTTTTTTTAATAATTACGGGAGGAAAGGGGGATTCCCAACTCCTTGAGAACTCCTACACAAACACACATGAATTACATATTACTTCCAACATTAACATACAGCTCTATTTTGGGGTCTGTTACTGGGTGTAACTATGAAAAGGTTGCAGTATACACATTACTACATGTGGTACTACAATGGGCTACATCAGTACATGTGTATGTATATGTACATGTATAAAGCATTGAGTCTCCCGTATTCGGCCAAATCCCTTATCCGGATGAGCCCCGGTCCCGACTTGTCCGGATACGAGAGGTTCAACTGTATTAGTTATTTTCATACATGTCACATCCAGTTATGGACATTGTATGTAAAAGGAAAAGAAAAAGCTGAACCATTCCCTCCCTTCCCCTCCCCCCCCCCCCCACCCCCACACATACACAAAGCAAAGTCACACAATTTTGAAATCAAAGGGAACTTCCAATTTGGATATGTGGTTGCAAGAGTTCCCTGGTTCTGCAGGAGGCTCCCTGAAAAGTTAAGATATATCCTCCATGCCCTGACAAATGGACATAAAAGCTTTCCTGATTTGGGGATTACATTAATTGCTCATTGAGATGCATGTGACAGGCAAGTATCTCCTGATTGCTCTTTGAAATCTTCATGATATTGGTGGGCAAATGTTGGCAGCCATGATGTTGCAACGAATGCCCAGATGAAAACAGGTGACACTAATTATACTGCTAGCTTTCTCATCTGGAGGGCATTTCATTTCAGTGATTTTCACTGACAAATTTACGCTCAGCCAATCAGATGCAATGATTTCATCGGCTTAAACTAGTTGTCAATGACTGACAAGTTTCATGAAATGTTGCCCACGTGTCCTGATTTTGATGAAATTCAGTTCCATTCTGTTTGTGTTTTTTTACTTAATTCATCACTGCCAAGTTGTAAATGTGTAATGGAATCTTACTCTTTCTGAAAACAGACCTGATTAAACACTCCTCTTTGATGTTTTATGCATGCATGGTCCACAGATTGCAGCCCACCAGGCGGGGCTAGGCCTGGTCCTTCACAAGCTGTGGGCGTGGCTGGGACTGGACCAAGAGCTGATGTCCACCACACTGTCCCTCCTCACCACGTATACTGCCCACTGCCCAACAGGTAAGACTGATGTAATATAATGTCCTTTCTGGCTATCTCTTTTGTTGATTCCACTCCCCCCACCCCACCCCCCATACTATACTGTAAAAGTGGTTTCTTTCGTGTACAGATACTTTCGCGTTTTTCATCGGTGCCGACTTTTTCGCGTGCGTTTAAATTTGCGGTCGGCAAAATCTGTGAATTCACAGTCGGCAAAAACTGTTTTGTTTTGCACATAAAAACCCAAATTATAATCCAATTATTCTTTTATTCATTAAATAGAAATTAAAATTAACAACAAAAAAAATTGTAACTTCGGATCATTATGCGATCATTATGTGGAGGTGTCGTGGCTGAGTGGATAAGAGCGCTCGTCTGTGAACGACATGAGCGTGGTATGGTTCGTGGGTTCGAGCCCATGCCAAGCCCGACACGTTTGCCCTTCAGCAAGGCACTTTATCCACATTGCTGCTCTCCACCCAGGAGTATAAATGGGTACCCGGTAGGATGAGAAAGCTTATGTTGGTTGATCAGCATGTGCGCGCCTGTAAAATGGCTGCGACTGGCTGGAATGCTCCCCAGGGAGTGGAGAATGAGCACTGTTAGTGCTGGTTGGATATAATGTATCCAGTGACCGGGGTAATAATAGTCTGTAAAGCGCATTGTAACCCTGAAGTGTGTGTGAAATGCGCTATATAAAAACCAGCTATTATTATTATCATTATAAATTAAATGCAGGCTTGCCTGAAATCCCGTCACTCGAGTACTTTATAACATGCTTGTACCTACATTGCGCGGTATCGCTGTGTGTGTGTTGACCATCAATACACTCAATGCGCGGAATCTTTGTGTGTGCATGTGCGCGTTGTAACAAGGCCAAAGGGGCGAGTTCAAACATTTCCTTGCGTGGTTAATTTTGCGCGACTTTTCAAAACATTTTCGCGTGATGTTAAATTTGCGGTTCAACCTCAAAGCGCAAAAAGCGCGAAAATAAAACCACCGCAAAAGAAACCACTTTTACAGTATTTAATTTCTGGATCTGTTTTTGCTTTATTTTGTTTTGTTTTTGTTTTTATTTGCTTCTGCACACATTTTGCAGACTTGTTGTGTATAATAGTATAAATTGTTAAGGGGAATGAAAAACATCTATGTGGATTGAGTGAATGCAGAAATATAGTAGACCACATCAGTGGAGTTTGAGGAAAATATGACTGTTACCGTTCAGAATTTATGAGATTTTAAGGTTTCTCTACAGCCATTACTGGATGAGAAGTCTACAACTATTTTTTGATGTCACGTATTAACAACAATACACAAAGGCAATGTGAAGAGAATTTAACCCTAAAAAGACTGGGGGGGTGGGGCCTAAAAGACCCCCCTCGACATTTCGCGCGATTACTCTGCAACACGCAATGCTCTCGCCGTGATGCTCTATGACTTTTTTCTTTCGAGTTTCCCGCACATTTTGACACCAAATTTGTGACGCCTGGGGGTACGGTTCTGAAGTTACATAACTTTTTGTACATGCACGTGAGGCCGAAAATGGCTCAAAAATGTGATTTTGTGTACAAAGTCAATGCAAATTGAGTTTTTTCACATGGTTCATATAAATATGCTTATTTTTACTCTCAATTGCTAAAATTGATTTGTTTTAGGAGTATTATGCTTCAAAAAGTGTCTGCCACAAATTTTGTTAAAAAAACAACAAAAACAAAAGGTCAAAAAACAAAGAAATACATAAGAAATTCATGAAACAATAAAATAAATAAGAAATTAACTTTGATACCGGATTTTTTTTTTCAAGTACATTTGCTAAGAATGCCACAAAGAATAATTAGACCAAAAATGAGCACTTTTGGAGCTTTATTGACTGATTTAGATCAAAGAGTCTCATTTCTCGCATAAATTAGCATAATTAATCAAAATAAAATAAAAAAAGACTATTTTGTAAAATTTAAATATACGATCTTATAGATTACATCGCACACTACCATTGTGCAAATTTCCGCGGCAATCGCGCAATCCATGACCGAGATCTTAAGGGGGGCCCTTTAGGCCCCCCCAGTCTTTCGAGCTACCAAAATAGCCCAGTCTTTTTAGGGTTAACATATTTTCATTTTTCTAGCAATAAGAAATGGCACTTGGCTTACCTCTTTGTGAAGGCAGGGGGAATGATATCATGATAATATTATGCTTTACCAGTTGCAACAAACATGTTCTTTTAATGAAATATAGAATTGTGTGCAATTTTCCTTATATTTCCTTTATATTATTGTCCTGGTATTCAAGGCAAGTATTTTGCAAGTGGAGTATGTATAGAAATAAGATACTAGGTGAGCAGTAAAAAAAAAAAGTTGGCATGTGGTCAAGTAAGAACAACGACCAATCTATAGCAAAGACTGATTCTACACAGTAATAGTCTGCCAGTCATGTGTCATCACAGTCATCTAATCTTGTCTGCCTCAACCGATCATCAAGCGCCTCTGGAGAACGTTCATCTCCACTCCTCGCTCCATCTTTAAATGGCTCCCTAATCTCCCTAATTTTGTCCAGGCTGCAGTAATAGTCTGGTGCTTTTGTCAATGCCATGGCAACCAAGGTTAAATCCAGCCCCATAGGTTGTGTTATATGTGTCGGGTCACATGGTATATCATTTGCTGATATCACCCTCTGCCATTAGTTGGCATATTTTATGAAGTTAACCCTAACCAGGCCAGGCTTTTTGGGGTGTTCTGTGGCTGGGGGAGGGTTGATTCAACCCCCCCCCCCCCCCGAGATCTCGGCCATCGATCGCGCGATCGCCATGAAAATTGGCACACACATTACCTGTGGCGTAATCTGCCAAACTATACCAAAAGAAATTGAAATTTTCACTTTAGTGCGCGTATGCAAACCTCAAAAAAATATTCAAATTGAACTCTCAAGTTCATTGACCTTACAAGAGGTAACTACCAAAATATAAAAAATCCTTCATAAAATCCATAAAAATTCCTGCATTACTACCAAATTTAATCATCTATTCCTTGTGTCATTCTCAACCTTTCCTGTAAGTTTCATCTAAATCTGTTCTCAACTTTTTTAGGTATTTTGCACACGGACAAACACATAGACGCCGATGAAAACATTATCTCTTCCCTTGGCGGAGGTAAAAATGAAAAAAATGAGTAGCTTTACCCAATTCAAGTGTAATACAGCGTGGTATTTTGAAACTTACGTTGTGTGGTTACACGAGAGTATCATTTTGACTGTGATGAACTTCTTATCAGAGAGAATTTACTTTGATGTTTGAGTAATTTGTAAAATCATAATCATAATGTAACTTATTTGATTGATTTTATGTTTTCCAAAAATTACACACTGAGACAGTTCTTGAAGAATTGCAATTTTCCCATCTCATCATCATGGAATGTCCATTTGTAATATATTTTGGAAGGAAGGGGAAACAATTGACTATTAGTTTCATGATATTATGGTTGTAAAGATATCAAAGGTCAGGGGCAAAGGTCACTGTCGTTTCCAACCATAACCTCAGCTAGGTATTGCTAGTAGCGACATGGCGGGCAGGGTGAAAATGGATTGACATTTCAATGTTTGCATGAACGTGATTGTTGTTGTTGTTGTTGTTGGTGGTGGTGGTGGTGTTGGTGGTGGTGTTGGTGTTGGTGTTGGTGTTGTTGCGGGGAGCAGTCTGCACGCCTATGTTGTTGAGACAGAGAAGAACACCTCATACTAAGGCTTGGCAGTAACTCGTGTCTTTTATCTTTTATACATATTTTCCTTGATAGTTTGTGCAGCCATCGCATCGAGCAGCCCCGGACAGACGGGCAACTCTATCCTGCATTACCTCATGAAGCTGACGGAGAGGGAGAGGTCAAAGGCCGAGAAGCAGGGAGGCCCCTCTCCCCTGCTGCGGAGTCTCTTCGCCACGCTGGGCAACGTGGTGTGGTTCGGGGAGTGCAGGAATGTCCTCTGGAAGGTGAGATGAGCGCACAGAGGTGGTGGGGCTGTGTGGTAATGTGGGATTCACAATGACGCAAAGTAGAGGGATGCAAGTTGCGAGATTTGCATGGTGCGCCAAATCTTAAGATTTATGCCAGTTTGGACAACAACAAAAAAATCTCACTAAATAGTGCAATCAGCATCATGATCCAAATTCCAAGAAATCTTGTGATTATTTCCAAGGACATTCATTGTTCACCTGGTTCTGCATTTACATATTTTTTGTGTGTGTTCTCTTGTCTTGTACCTTACTCTGCATTTGAACCACATGTCCTTGCCAGAAAGAGAAATATAATTTTTCAGATTTCAGTGTACGGGGGAAAGAATTCATTTTTGCCATTTTCCAATCATAATTTTCTTTTCTCTTTTTTTTTTCTTTGTTGCTTATCAGTTTTCCACTGATGACAATACAAATTATATAATGATCTGGGTATCCATAGTGCATGAAATAGTCATTTGTAAATGAGTGAGAAACGATGTACAAGAAGCACCATGAAATGCAGTTTCCGATGTAACAAAAATCACACCAATGTAAAATCACATTATAGAATAAAATAATAGGATTAAACGAGAACTTACCTGTTTGAAGTTTGATCCTTATTTTATGAATAAGAGGAGTGAGAGCTAATGTGAGATCCCGTTCGCGCAGGCGCAGTCAGTCTTAATCGCTACATGCAGGACAGAGTGCACTTATACATCCAGTAGATGTACAATTTGTAAGCTTATTACCCTACGAGGCCATTGCCAATTGTTGTACTTCGAACGTTTAGTCTTCACCACAATTACCACAATTCACCCATATATCCTAGCCCATGGGTGGGAGAGGAGGGCACATTAGCTCTCACTCCTCTTATTCAGTGCTGACCTCGCAGTATTTAATGCACTGTAACCTGAATTCTTGAAAAGTAGCGTTAGGAAGTCCAATACTTCCTTTACAGGTGCTTGCATCGGATTAGTCTGTCTCCGATTGCAAAAATCCAACCACTTCCTTGTGTAGACTGAATACTGCTTGTGGGTTGACTGACGCCAGGCAGACAAGATGATCTTGGTAGTTTCATCTGAAAGGCCTGTACCTTGAAGGTGTTGCCAGATAATCTGCAAGACATAAGATGTAAGCGTTTGTACAAAGGATGTGAAACTCCTGATACAGGCTGTGTGACTAGGGTCTTGCTCACAGGCAGGATTATTGGCTCATCTATCAGCAAATTTAACAACCTCCCAAACCAAGCCTGAGTTGGCCAATTGGGCACAATCATAAACCCCTCTGCTTTCTCTGCTTCAATCTTCTGCAGACATCTGCCAATCAAGCAAAAAGGTGGGAATGCATAAAAATAATCCCCCTCCCAATCTATTGAGAATGCATCCATAGCACACCCCCCTGGGTCAGGTAGCCATGACACATATTTGTCAACTTGAGCATTCAGTCTGGTGGCAAACAAATCCACCTCTGGGTTACCATAGTAACCACACAGTTGACGAAACACATCCCGATTGAGCATCCATTCCAATTGGTCATTAAACTTCCTTGATTTTTCATCAGCTATTTGATTTTGCACCCCAGGCAAATGTGTAGCTGTAATCCAAATCTCACGCTTTTTGCACCATTCCCAGATTCTCTTAGCCAGCTCATCACAATCTCTTGATTTGATGCCTCCCTTGTGGTTTATATATGCCACTGCTGTTGTGTTGTCTAACCGCATATGCACATGCAAATGAGCAAGGTGAGAACAAAATGCCTGCAAAGCATAAAATGCTGCTAATAACTCTAGGAAGTTAATATCATTGAGCTCTGCTCTGACTCTCTCTGTCTCATTCCATCTGCCCCCAATATGGGTGTTCCCATCTGATGCACCCCAGCCTAGTCCTGAAGCATCACTGGTTATCATCACTGATGGTGGTGCTTGACTAATGCTGCCACAGCAGGAGTCTATGTTCTGTACCCACCACATTAACTCTGCTTTTGCTGCCATAGACAGGGACATTTTACGATCATAATGGCCTATACTCTTGCGCAGTGCCATAGATTTCTCTCTCTCAAGCTGTCTATAGTGCATCTGACCATAGTGAACTGCAGGGAAGGCTGCTACCAGTTTACCTATTACAGAAGCAACTGTGCGTATCGTTGGGGCATGTGCTCTTAAAAGTGCATAGCAGAGACTCTTGATCTGAATAGCCTTCCCTTCTGCCAATGAGATTTTCATAGCATTGGAGTCAAGTAGAAAACCAAGGAACTGGATATTTTGTAGTGGCATTAACACAGATTTCTTTGGGTGAATGACAAAGCCGATCTCACTCAACAATTGAGCAGTTTCGATCACTGCCTTCTCGGCTAGTTCCTTTGATTTTGCTATAATCAGCGTATCATCAATGTAGGCAACTATCGTATGTCCCTTAGCTCTCATGGCAGCAAACACGGGTTTGAGTAGTTTAGTGAAAATACGTGGTGCTGATGCTAGTCCATTTGGCATCGCCTTAAACTGCCACAGCGAGCCTTTCCACATAAATCTGAGATACTTCCTATGACTTTCAGCTATTGGGACTGTATAGTATGCGTCACGAAGGTCGATGGAAGCCATATAGCAGCCTGGGGTAATCAGTTGCACAGCTGTATCAAAAGTATCCATTTTGAAATGGTGATAGGCAATGTGCTCATTCAGTTTCGAGAGATCCAAAATAATTCGGTGGGCACCGTCTTTCTTCTCCCGTACAAAAATGTTCGAGATAAATTGCCCTTCTTCTGGCATTGCATGTTCAATAACGCCTTTCTCTTGCAGGCGAGAAAGCTCATCATCAACTGACTTAAGCTCAGAGCTATTCAATTTGTAAGGTAATGGTACCCTAATCTGTGCAGGGGGAACCCCTTCCTCAAATTCCAGTTCTAATCCATTCACTACATGAAGAATATATGGATCTGAGGTGATTCTTTCCCAGGCATGTTTATGGCTTGTCAATCGACCAGCGATACATGTTACATTGGTAGTAATGTAAGGAAAATGTGAATGTTCACTGACCTTAGCTGAGTCATTGGTGGTTGGATCTGGTGTAGTGCAGACTACTGCTGGTTCAGGGCCGGACGTCTGTCCGGCGCCAAGGCTGTGTGTGTGTGCGGGCGTTGTCTGTATCGTGGAGTCCTCTGATTTGGATTCCCTGATGGCCTGCCTGCAGCAGCTGCCTGGCTGTGTGCTTGTGCAGACAGGGCTCTGTTGCCTAAAAAACCCCTGGCTCTAGGCTGCATGGATCTCGTCCTCAACCACCCTGCAGTAGCATACCTCTGATGCTGGAAAGGAACTGCTTGAGACCCAGCGCGTGGACCCTGCTGGTATGGGTTGTACCGTTGGCGGAAGAAGGTACGACCTCTGATAGCTCCAACTGTTTTTTGCTGCTCATCCATCTCTTTGACAGTTTTATGGAGGTCATCCCCAAAGAGCCACTGCGTGGTCTTAACCGAAGGTTTGCAAAGATGTGTGTACCTTGAATTAATGTCTGGCTTGATGAGAGACTTCCTGAGTGTATTCAGTTCATAGCTGGCATTAGCAATAAGGGCTATGGCATCCTGCTGAGTGTCTGTTGGCTCTTCCGCCTCACCGCGGGAGGTATTCGCTGTGCGAAGCATGGCTGTCATCCCTTTCACGAGGGGCTTTAGACACTTCTGTAAGCGTAGGTCGAGTGCTCTAACCTTACCAGACAAATTGTCCCAGATTATCGGGTTTACCTTAGGCACAACCAGTTGGGAGTTCTCTGGCTGGGGGTACTTGTCACACGTCTCAACAATGTGATTTTCTTCCAATGCATGGGTCATGAGAAAATTGACGCTGCTATTGAGCTTATCTGGGAGAGGGTCCCCAATGTCCGTCTGCGTCGCAAAACGGGAGGCAAAACCAATGTCTTCCTCTATTTGCCTCGTCACATGCTGGGCTGGCACATCTTTTGTCAACTGTTCTTGAGCGACTTCTCGGTCAGTAGCCTGCCCAGTCTGCTCACCCAAACTAGACATGTTCCTTGCTGTATAACCAGGATGTGCAGCCTGAACAGATGACGCATCATCATCATCATCACACAAAAAACGGTTCTGCTTATTATGAGGGTCCAGTTCAAAGTCCCAGTCCATAAAGTCTAACTCGGGGTCGTCAATTTGGTTCGAGCGAGGCAACATAGATCTAGATATCTGAGACTGGGTGTTGCACAATGTCTCTATCATAGTCTCTAGCTTCTCGAGTCTGCTCTCCATTGAGACCTGTGCTGGAGCACCTCCAGCAGTACTAGTACTACTACCTGTAGCTGAGCAACCTTTTGAGGTGGCACTACTGCCAGATTTCTCCGCAGAGCGTTTGGCTTTCGTCTTTTTAATGATCGGAGTAGCTGCACTAGCCTTTACCACACGTTGCACCGACTGTAACTGCACACTATCCTTACCGTACGTGCTGGGCTGACCGGTTTTCCCCGTCTGCAATTTCCCCGCAGGGCTGCCACTGGGAGTATGCGTTAACGTTACGGCAGTACGAGACTGCACCGATTTCTCCACTTGCACAGGCGTCCTCTCGAAAGGGACCTTTTTTCCGCCATCTACTGGCCCCGCAGGGCTTTTGGTCGGTAAACCTTGTTCCATCCCAAAAACGAACAGCTCCGACAAAGAACGAAAGACGAATACCGATTTCTCAATATGAGAAAAACTGAACTGTTTTGTCGCGCTCACGCGAGAGACGTTTCAACAAAGCGCCATGTTGGAACGAACTGACTGCGCCTGCGCGAACGGGATCTCACATTAGATCGAACGTTTATGAAATAAAATCTGTCACGTAAATGCACACTGTACGAAGTGCAGGATGTATACTCTCGTTCTTTTTTCATGTATGCTCAAAAGTACATTTCTTTTGATATCATAAGTTGTTTGTTCATTTGATCTGTTTTCTTGCAGAGTGGGTTTCTTTCAACCTTCACCAAGGTCGCCCCACCCCGCAGCTCCAAGCAGACCAAGGCAACCAGTAGTTCAAACCAGTATGCCGCCCTCTGGCTCCAGCTGTTTGCCAACTTGACCTTTGCCATGGAAGGGCAGCAGATGGTCATGCGCATTCCAGGTAAATCTTTCTTTCCATTGTCCAATCTTTGCTAGTGTTCTTGTACATTTCAAAAGCCATGTTGCTGCGGTCAGGCTGTTATCGACGGAAGGCAAATTAGCTCCTAACTATGAGTTACATTCACACAATGCTTATTTTCGAGGATAAGTCCCGTAGTCAGCAACACTTGACGATGAGATCCGTAAGTGCAGTGTGACGCATGAAATGACCCCCATTTCATGCATGCCAAGCATTTTGCTCACAGGTGTCCATTGACGGGAAGGAATTCAACACTCGCAGGGGGTCAAGCCTAACCACAAGCTTGTTGTTGACTACAGTCACATGGGCTCACTAACAGCAACACTTCACTCATGGTGTCTAAATTGTCAATCAAGATTCCTTGTGGTCATAATTACAAGTTTACACGGTCCCTAACTTCAGATTTGACACCCTTTGGGGCCGCTATCATCAAAGTTAGCTAACTGTAAGTTAACTCTAAGTAAGTGAGACCAGTGCCATGTGAACCTAACTATTGACATGGATATGTTGGACCCAAGTGCTTGATGATTGACAAGCATTCCATTCCAACCAGCTTATGATATAATTTCTGCAAAATGAGTCTGCCTGGCATGCATTAATGAGTTGTTGCTTGAGCTATTGATTTGTGCAGATCCCAAGAACTGGAGAAAAAAAAGAGTTCAGAATGATTGCTCTGAGTTGACGCCAGAGGTCCAAAATTCATGCACTTGTTATCCGTGCGTACGCTCCCTCAAAATTCTGCGGGGAAAGTCTGAGATGCCGTTTTTCATACTGTGGTGATGAGATTGTGCCACCATCCCATCCGATCTCCTCTCTGGGATACGAGATACACGCTGAAGTAAGAATGACATCATTCAATAAAAAACAACCTGTTATTCATTCAATCATAATCCTTGCATGCATCCCTTTTTTTGTGTGTCAAGGATCTGGTTCAATGTTCTGTATAATCTTGTTGTGTCCGAAATCACACTGATGTTTTCTCCCCACTGCTAAGTCACAAGATGAATTAATCGAGGAATCTGAAACAACAAATACTCCCTGAGCTGTTGTATTTACAATATCTACTTTCTTTTTCCATCTGTCCTGATTATTATTTGCGTTGTTTGTAAGGAGAGATGGATGTCTCAGTGTGACAAAAGGCCAAACTTTTACCAGGACCCACTGACCAATACCTGCTTCACACTCGTTTGATTCCCAGGTCACCATTCAAAGATCTTTTCCCCCCAATGTATCTTGTCCCTTCTTAGCAGGGGGATGAATGCCTCTCATAATAGAATCTAGTGACAATGGTTTTACTACCAGACCACATCCTAATTGAATTTTATCTGAGGTCATTTGGTCACACACGTGACCATGCAGGATGCAAAACTTTGTTTACGTGTGTGCGTGAAATGGTGCTCTGTCATCACAGGCTAAATAGGGGACTGTTTGGAGTGAATCTTGGGTAGATTTCAAGACTTTGTAGAAGACTTCCCCACCCCCATCTTTGGAAATTTGACATGCTTCCTGCCCTCCCCCTCCCCCCTTAACCCTAATCAGGCTGGGCTTTTTTGGCTATGCTATATCTGGAGGGGGGCGGATTCCGCCCCCCCTTCAGATCTCGCCTATGGAACGCGCGATCGCGCCGAAAATCGGCACACGCGACGCCCGCGACGTATTCTATCAAAATGTATGGTTGCTTTCTCCGAAAAATTTTTCTTATATTTTATATTAATTAATTATTGTAATTTATGCATAAAATCAGTTTTGGGCTCTAAATCACTTATTAATGCTCCAATTAAGCTAATTTCTTTTTAAAAATGTTTCTTGTATCATTCTTCTGAGACATAGGATAAAAAAAAATCTGTATCGAAATTAATTTCTTATGTATTTTATTGTGTTTTGAATTTCTTATGTATTTCATTGTTTTTTGACCTTTTGTTTTTGTTTGTTTTTTGGCCAAAATTTGTCACAGACATTTTTCGAAGCATTATTATGCTAAAATAAATTTATTTCGGCCATTCTAAGTGAAGATATGAATTTTTATGTGAATTAATTGAAAAAACACAATTTGCATTGGATTTGTACACAAAATCACGTTTTGGAGCAATTTTGGGGTTGACAGATTTTTTTCGAACGGGCGTCGCGTCAAAACGGTACGCGCGGGCGCAACAATTTTGGTCTCAAAAGTTGCGCGATACTTGAAAGAAAAAAGTCATGAAACATCGCGGCGGGAGCTTATCGCGTTGCGAAGATATTGCGCGAAACGTCGAGGGGGGGGCGGATTCCGCCCCCCCCCAGCCTGATTAGGGTTAATGAAACAACTTGTTTACTGTTCAAACAGGTTCAATTATGATAACATCATTAAGTAGTGAAGAGAATATGTTTTCCTCCCAAATGTATTTTTAGGACAGAGAAGAAAGAGAGAGAGAGAGAAAAAGACAAAGTTTCTGCTGAAGATATTGTACATAGCGCTGTATGCCTAGTAGGATTTCTGTCTTTTTTATGCCTCCGCCATGAAGTGGTACCGGAGGCATTATGTTTTCGGGTTGTCCGTCCGTCCGTCCGTCCGTCCTTCCGTCCGTCCGTCCTTCCGTCCGTCCGTAATGAATTTTGTGGACAAGGTAACTATCAAAACCTGTTGAGGTATCCTAATGAAACTTGGCATGTATGTGTATTAGGGGATGAAGTTGTGCCTATCAACTTTTGGGTGCACATGCTCAAGGTCAAATACATAAAATTTCACTATTTCCACCATATCTATTGAATGCCTGAAGATATTTTCTTGAAACTTAGTGTATATATGTATTACCCAATTAAGACTCTCTGGTGAAAGTTTGGGTCATGAGGTCAAAGGTCAAAGGTCAAAAGGTCAGGGTCAAATACATAAAATTTCACTATTTCCACCATATCTATTGAATGCTTGAAGATATTTTCTTGAAACTTAGTGTATACATGTATTACCCAATTAAGATTCTCTGGTGAAAGTTTGGGTCATGAGGTCAAAGGTCAAAGGTCAAAAGGTCAAGTAAAAATATCAAAACTTCTTTTTTTTTCTCCATACCTTGGAAAATTGTATAAGGTATCTTCATGGAACATAGTATATACATATACTGACTGGAAGTGATTATCTAGAGAATGTAGGGTTCATGGGGTCAAAGGTCAAGTGCAACACTTCAAAATTTTACTATTTCCCTCCTATCATGCAATGCCAGCAGGGTTATTTTTTTTTTTACACTTGGTGTTTGCATACATGTGTAACCTAATAGAAATTCTCTGGAAAGTTTTTTTTTCTTCTTTTTTTTGCCTCAAAGGTCAAAAGGTCAAAGATCAAGTGAAAGTGCTGAACTAACTTTTTCCTCCATATCTCGGAAGTGGCTCTAGTTATCTTGAAACTTAGTACATATTATGCATGTTCTACCTGAAAGTGATTATCTTATGAATTTTAGGGTCAAGGGCCAGATGTAAATGGTAACAATTTACTATTCAATTCAGAAATTGCACTTTTTCTCGACACCTGTACCTTGAAAATTACTCAATGCCTAAATGTATGAATGGGTCAAAGTCGAGTTAAAGTCCTTAAATCCCTAGATACATGCTCTCCTATTCATCCAATTAAACCTAGGTCAAGGAAGGTGAACATTCAACACATTTGTGACAAACTTGTCATTTCAATATTTTGCCAATTTTGTGAAAATGTAATCACACATTGTCCACATGTACTATCTAGACCTATTGGGAAAATCATGCATTATGGCGGAGGCATACCAGTCGGCAAAGCAACATTTCTAGTTTTTTCTTGAGACACATTCAATCCAAAATTTCATGACTAAAATGTGGTTTTTAAAGTACATGTAAGTACATATTCCGGACACTCATTGCTGACATATGTTGAGGGTAATTTTTATTTCCCCCTCTTTCTTAAAGAGGTAAATCAAGTGCTCTGTCATTGTACTAGAAAAGTGGAAATGGATGGGGACAAGCAGAGAGAAAATGTGATGACACGGTTAGAAGAAGGCAAAGCTTTTATTCACTTGACCAACTGTTTCATGGAAAAAGCTATGTTGACATGGAGGAGAAGAGCCATTCATGTTTGAGATGTAAGAGGGAGAATAAAGGAAAGGAATGAAGGTGTTTATCACTTGACTAAATTACCTAGGATGTTATTAAACAACTGGATGACATAGCAAACATGCAAGAAGCCTGAGTGGTAGTATATATAGTGTAAGATATACATTATTGAGATCAAATTTTTAACCCATTGAGGACGAGTCCCGAGAATATTCGGGCAGGTTTCTATGGCAAAGGCGTGTTATAGCAAAATCAGTCCGTCCTCAACAGGTTTAATAAGAGAAAATGGTGTAGAAAGACAAATAAAAGATGTGCTCTTTGGTTATTATTTGTTTTTGTTTTTTGCAGCAAACCGAGAGATTGAAGAAAGAACAAGAATTATTATGTTTACAAATTTGGTGGGGGGGGGGGAGGGGAAACAGACAAAGGAAAGAGGGGAAGAATGGTTGAGGATATTTCATTTTATCGTAATTATTTACTAGGTTTTTGTCCCCTTTAGCAGAGTAGGTAGGCAAATGAGATGGGTAGAGAGGGGTCGAGAATTGCTTAATTCTGTGATATTTGAGGGAGAATCTATCTACCTGTGGGTTTGATCCCTTTCCTTAGTTCTCCTAGGACAAAGTGCAGATAGGGCTGTAAACTCCAGCCCCAGGAGACTCAGGAGGTAGGAAAAGACTCCCCAGGGAGGAAAGGGGTGATATTATTTGTTCCTCATGGCAGAAATTCTGAGAACAAAAACCTGCCTCTATACCTCTTGTCCTGGACTTATTTTGGAGGAGAGAGTAGTCTCGTTATACAGACCCGAGGTCATCAGAAATGTCCACCATTATTGCTGTTGCTTTATATGAGCGCATCTATTATATACCATTGCAAACACTACAGTGTACTCCTGTTATAGTGAACATGGATATTACAATATTCTTGTTACAACAAAGTTAAAAATTCAAGTCACCAAATTATCATCATGTACATCTCTTTGTATGCTTTACTGTGCAGTTATAACAAACTCTTGATGTAACGCAAGGAAACTGCCGGTCCTGAAGATTTTGTTGTTTACAACGAGAGTCCACTTTGTGTTTCTTATGATTCTATGGGCCTTGACTTACCTGATTATCTTTCTTCTAAATGCATGCTTTAATTGTTCACCTTAATTCTGTAAGAAGTTTTCTTGATGTTTGCAGTCACATGTAGGTCCTCATATTTGATGATTTGATATAGATGATTTGATATAGATGATGCTTCCCACACCATCGGTGTTTTTCTCGATTTTTCGAAGGCTTTTGATACCATTGACCATCAAATTTTGCATTATAAGTTAAGCCATTACGGTATCCGTGGGAGGGCTTTAGAGTGGTTTAAAGACTATCTCACAAACAGAAAACAATTTGTTTACATAAATGGCTATGAGTCAGGTATGACGTCAACTTCTTGCGGTGTCCCCCAGGGTTCTCTTCTTGGCCCACTTTTATTCATCCTGTACATCAACGATCTCCAAAATTCGTCACAGATTCTTTCTTTTATTTGTTTCGCTGATGATACAAATTTATTTCTATCTCACCGCAATCCCAATACCCTCGTAAGTATAATGAATAATGAATTGAAATTTGTTCAGTCCTGGATTTACGCTAACAAGTTATCATTAAATGTTGATAAAACACATTATATGTTATTTAGCAATTCTTTGCAAGTTATTCCTGATGATGTTAAGATTAATGATATTAACCTAACCCGAGTAGATAGTACAAAGTTTTTAGGACTTTACATCGATAGTGACCTTTCCTGGAAAACTCACTTCAATTTTTTAAGCAAAATTTTGTCACGAAATACAGGAATCCTAAACAAACTGAAACATTTTTTGCCCAACCATATCTTGCAGATTGTATATTCAACCATGATTTCCCCATATCTTAATTATGGAATTCTTGCGTGGGGTAACGCATCTAAATACTTACTGGATTCACTTTTTCTTCTTCAAAAGCGAGCGATCAGAATTATTAACCATGCTGGGTATTTATCTCACACTAACGCCTTATTTCAGAAAAATAAGATTTTAAAACTGATAGATTTGTTTGGTTATAATTTAGGTATTTTCATGTATAAACTTTCCTCAAAAGATCTTCCTGGTGTATTTTTACAGATGTTCATAAGAAACAATTCTGTCCACCACTATCCAACTCGCCAGAGTGACGCTTATCACCTTCCACGAACTCGAACGGTTTTCGCTAAAAACACAATTATGTATACAGGTCCTAAATATTGGAATGATCTCCCAACAGAGGTTAAAAGCTGCTTGTCATTATCATCCTTTAAGCGTAAACTCAGACAGCATGTATTGAATAGCTACAACACACAAGTGCACTAAAATTCCTTTTTATTATGCTGATGGCTGCTCTGTTATACTACTCGGTTGTTGCCATGTGAACAGACTCATGCATATACATTTTAGTTGCATGCTCTCTCAAATTCCTTCCCATCGGTGTTTTTCCTTCCACTTCTAGTAAGACCATGGTCGTGTCGCATAGTTTCCCCTCCTTTCCTTTCTTTCTTTCCTTTCTTTTATGCATCATTGCAGCTGGCTGGTATATCACATATAGGAATTGCAATTGATTCATGTTCTCCATTTTTTAAATCTTTCCCCGTGTCTATGGAAGCCGGAATGTTTAAACCCTAATAGTACTTAAGTATTCACGTCATTATCACTCCCATGTCTAAATTGCAATGAGAACAACTGCTATAGTGTGCAGCATGTGGTTACTTGTTCTAATTTTATCACACACATAAATGCATGTGAGAAGAATCTTCTGAGCCCCGAGTAATAGTCATTCCCTTTTGTTTATCATTACTTTTGGTCTTAATTGTACCCGTGCTCCTCAGCCTGTTCCCCTTACTAGGCTTTTGTTGGGACCTACACTCAACAAGCTTTGCTTTTTAGTAGGTTCCATCGTATTTCTCTTCGCATCTTTTACTTTGATTGAAAATGACACATCGACCGTTATGTATTACTTTTGTATTCCTATTTCTTCATGTATATATCCAAGCTGGACATTCTGTATTATATTTTGTTATATACCATGTATTTTCCATCGAGAAATACGAAAATAAATTGAAATTGAAATTGAAATTTAGACAGTAATGTTATATTTTCCCTTTCGGTCTCCCTTGGACCAAAAGAGAGAGAGAGAAAAAAGGGGAAGATAGTAGTGCCTGGATAGAATTCAAGGTGATTCATGAAACAATGTATTTGACTTTTTAAGGTGTTCTGTATGTTTCAAGTTTAGTACAACACGTGTTGATTGACTAGAGACTTACTTTTATACTGACCCTGTGGTCAGATATAGGAAGTCTTGTGCATTTCTAAGAAGGGAACCTTCCTAAAGAGGTCACTCACAAGAGTCAAAAGTTCAGGACAGCAGCCCTCAGTTTTTGTCTTTTTTTTATGGGGTGGGGGATGCTTTCTGTTTTCATTCCCCTCCCCACTGACTTTTTATTGTGTGTGAAGATGGCATTTGACATCATATATATCGTGTGTGTGTGTGTGTGTGCAAAACTTTGACTAGACCTGCTTTAAAGGTACAGTTTACCTTTGGGAGCAGTGATTTTAAAAATGTTGGAGTTACCACATTTGATACATATATGTATCACAAAACATCCTATCATATAAACATTTTGCAATAAAACCTACAGTATAGGGAGATATCACTGTGTTTCTCACTAACCATAAATGTAGATGGTTTGGTCTAGAAACAATTTTATTGTCCCCGCCAAACGAGTTCGAGCAGGGGACTATGAAACGGGCTCCGTACGTGTGTGTGTTTGTGTGTCCCTCTGTCCGTCTGTCCGTCTGTGCGTACGTGTGTGATCAAAATATTCAAAATGCTACTCCTTCGCCATTTCTAACCCGATTTTGATTCTGTTTGCTTTATATGATAGCACTACATGGGAGCTTTGAAACTTCTACACAGAATTTCAGTTGTGACCTTTGACCTTGACATTTGACCTATATTGTACATTTTGCTTCAAAATCCTACTCCTTCGCCATTTCTAACCCAATTTTGATTCCGTTTGCTTTATATGATGGCACTAGGTGAGGGCTTCAAAACTTCTACACAGAATTTTGACCTTTGACTTCTTTGACCTTTGACCTTGATTTTTGACCTATATTGTACATTGCCTACAAAATGCTACTCCTTCGCCATTTCTAACCCGATTTCGATTCTGTTTGCTTTATGTGATGGCACTAGGTGAGGGCTTTAAAACTTCTACACAGAATTTTGACCTTTGACTTTGACCTTTGACCTTGATTTTTTACCTATATTGTACATTTGGCTACAAAATGCTACTCCTTCGCCATTTGTAACCCGATTTCAATTCCGTTTGCTTTAAGTAATGGCACTAGGTGAGGGCTTCAAAACTTCTACACAGAATTTTGACCTTTGACTTCTTTGTCCTCTAACCTTGATTTTTGACCTGTATTGTACATTTTGCTACCAAATGCTACTCCTTCGCCGTTTCTAACCCGATTTCGATTCCGTTTGCTTTATGTGATGGCACTAGGTGAGGGCTTCAAAACTTCTACACAGAATTTTGACCTTTGACTTCTTTGACCTTTGATCTTGATTTTTTACCTATATTGTACATTGGCTACAAAATGCTACTCCTTCACCATTTCTAACCAGATTTCGATTCCGTTTGCTTTATGTGATGGCACTAAATGAGGGCTTCAAAACCTCTACATAGAATTTTGACCTTTGACTTCTTTGACCTTTGACCTTGATCTTTTTACCTATATTGTACATTTTGCTACTAAATGCTACTTCCAGCGGGGACATATATTACGCACCGCGTAATTTCTACTTTTCCTTGTTATAACTATTGTTCACATTTTGTATATTTAAAGATAATATAAAGTTTTGGTATTACCTCAAAAGTTTCCCTAAATTTCCTTGTCTTAGTTTGTGTTTCAGGTTAAAGTACCTTTCATATAACTAACACTGTGAGACTTACTCGCCCCAAAGTGCTCTCATGTCTTAGTAATCATGCAATAATGGTTTCGTACCAGAGCCGCCGCCTTACGGCAGCGAGGTAGCACACGTATTGTACGAATTATTGCATGACAACTGCGACCAGCAGTGTGCAGCCCCATACGCATAGTGAGTAGCTAACTGCGACCAGCAGCCCCATACGCATAGCTAAATGGGGCTTCGCATTGTAGCTTACAGGATCATGACAGATTTAGTATCGCGGGTAAATATCAACTTAAAATCCAAAAAATTCTTCAATTTGAAGACTTACCAATTAAGTTGAAGTCTTGAAAACAGGCTTCGAGCAACGTTTGGTTCTGCTAATAGTCCCTTTCTGTTCGAATTGATGACTGAATGTGACTCGGTCGAGAGGACCTTGGGAGAGCCACACTGAATTGATGGCCAGCGCATGCGCACACAAACATCTTATCCGTTCGTGGATTTGAAATTTGTTCGCATGTGATGTGTGGGTATGCCCTGGCCGTAGTAATCAGTGTATGTAGCTCTCCCAAGGTCCTCTCGACAGAGTCACATTCAGTCATCAATTCGAACAGAAAGGGACTATTGGCAGAACCAAACGTTGCCCAAAGCCTGTTTTCAAGACTTCAGCTTAATTGGTAAGTATTTAAATTGAAGAATTTTTTGGATTTTAAGTTGATATTTACCCGCGATACTAAATCTGTCATGATCCTGAATGCTACAATGCGAAGCCCCATTACGCTATGCGTATGGGGCTGCTGGTCGCTATGCGTATGGGGCTGCTGGTCGCAGTTATTTGCATGATTACTAAGAAATGTGAGCACTTTGGGGCGAGTAAGTCTCACAGTGTTAGTTATTTAAAAGGTACTTTAACCTGAAACACGGAAATTCAGGGAAACTTTTGAGGTACCAAAACTTTTTATTATCTTTAACGATACTTAACATTGGTTATCCTGATTAATTATTTTGAAGCACTAAAGCTGGATTTTGTTCATCTGCAAATGGTAAATAATGCCTTTAAGGTGAGGTGTGAAGGAGGAGTTTTCACTGATTTTCAATTCATCTTGCCTTAGTTTCTATTGCAATACAGTTTGTCCATCAGCAGTCGTTGTTTGCTGTACTTCAACCATCATACGTCATACACGTGTACATCTGTGATTAATAATGTCATTAATCTGATGACGTGATTGACACTCGCGGATGGCATGGCATCACAGCAGAGTTTGTGTGAAATGATGTCATAGGAGAGAGATTACTCGGAGAGAGAAAAACAAAAATCATGTGTTGGAATAGAGGCTTTTTGGCTAATTTGAGAAGCTGAGGTCAGAGAGAGTGTAAAGGTGACTATTGTGTCTTGCAGAATCTAGTGGCTGTTGCGGTTAACACCAAGAAGGAAACGATTCTTGATACCCATCTGGAATCCCCTACATCTTTTCCCCAGTCGTGTTGTGCTCTTTTTTCTTTTTTAACATAAAATTTCTTCTTCTTTACTTTGGCACCTGCCAAAGGCAATGGACTGTACCAATAAACAAGGGGTGGTTGGCTTTTTTTTTTTTTTTTTCAAATCATGAAACTATGGCGGGAAGAGTTGAGCCATAGTAAGATGCAAGAAAGCTGTCCAGGGAGTTCATGGAGATTATGGAGTAACTAATAAAATGGTTTATTTGCTGGATGCATTCACACCACATAGAATACCTGTCAAAGCTCATCACACGCTCTTACCTAACAAAGACTGGACCTAGATGCTAATCAATATCCATGCTTTTATTTTTGGAGGAGTTTGCAACCCAAAGAAAGGGGAATGACCTTTTTTTTTTAATGCAATTTTTTTTTTTTTTTGAGACATAATTTCTATGGATGGTATCCTTAGGAATAATACAAGCATTTTTTTCTTTTAATGTTTGTCCTGTTTCCTAGCCTCTTTGAGTACTGAGTAAGTGTGTACAATGCCAGGTTTTGTTCACACTTGCCATGATTTCGACATAATCGGGTCCTTTGTGAAGCAGCAAGAATGTTTAATTTTTCTCGTAATCATTGATATCGTCAAATTCATTGTTATTGTTATTCTTATCATCATCATCGTCATTTTTCATGTATATATTAAACAAGCAAAGAGTTAAAAGGGGAATTCCAATACAACTGAACGTTAGTCTGAAAAGGAGTAAAATTTTCGTAGCACATCAATGTTCATTTGATCATAATTGAATGAAAAATAAGGAAGTTATGACATTTTGAAGTTTTGCTAATTTTTCAGGAAACCATTCTTGAACAGTCAACATGAATATGAAAAGAGTGAAGTGATGATTTCATCCCTTCACAACTTGTCATATAGGTTGCTTATGAAATTTTGAAATTTCCAGTTTTTCGTTGAAACGCAAATATGCCCCAGTCTCAAATCTTTGAGTACGCATTGTATCTATCACTGCTCACAAACTTTATTCATCATTTTTGAAAGACAATTTAGTTACACCCATTACACCTGTTTGGATTATGATGTTGACTCCTCGTTCGTTCTAAAGTCACTTTTTCTTTTTCTAAAGGGCAGTCAAGATAAAACTCATGAAGTGGGTGTGTAAATATGACAAACTACCTGTCATCTGATACTGCTGCCATGGTAACAGTAATAGTGATTATGAATGAGAGTGTATAATAATCTCTCAAATGAGAAACAGAACAACAAACTCATAGGAAAGGTTGCAAAATCATATTTTTTGCACAGTCAACATGCAGATAGTTATGTATTTGCATGTTCTCAAAACACTGCAGGACTACAAAATTAAATTTCTATGAAGTGATTGCATGGGCTATCTTATGTGCCTGAATGATCAACCAAACCCAGGTCATTGGTCCCAGCACCCTCCATACCCCAGAAATAGCCCCCCCCCCAACCTCTCAACCATCACTTTCGCTTCCAGCGATACTACCAGTCCCTGGGGAGGCATAAATCATATTCTGACCACAAATATATGAGACAAGTTTTTCTAGTCACTTATCTTGTTCTTTTTTTTTTCTTTTTAGATCAAAAGATGTATTGGTAAGAAGAAAATAGCCCCATGGAATTCCATTGTGGTTATAAATTTTCCATTGACCTAGCTTGGTTTCTTGGTCTAATTGATGTTTGGTCGTAGGCATCCCCCTGACAAATGTTCCAAATATTTGATATAGGGATGTGCTCATTAATCTTTGGATGAGAGGGCCCATTGTGGTGTGTCTGCGAAGTTTTCAGTAAGATTAACCCATTGAAGGCTAGCCCCCCACCCCAATACTCAGACAGGTGTCTGTGGAAAGTGTAGGTTGTAGCAAAATTGGCTTGTCCTCATTGGGTTAATCAATATCAAGGGGGCCCAAGTCATTTAGGTTTCCTGGGGGGTATTTCATGAAGCGTTTTGTCTGATATTTTTTTTGACAAACTGCTGCAAGCTACGGAAATCCTTCCATCTGATTGGCTGTGAGCAAATTTGTCAGAGAAAATATACGACAAAACGCTTCATGAAATGCCCCCCCCCCCCTTCCAGATGTATTAGGGAAATGTAAGAATTGATGAAGTTCAAATTACCTCGAATCCTGCATAATCTGTGTAATTTGTGTAATACCCTTAACTCTTTGATTGTGCTATACAGGCACCTTTGACTCTTTTGACTGCCTGTCAAGTTAAGTCATTGTTTTTGTTGGGTTTTTTTTTTTTGGGTGATTCTGAGAATGATATTTGTGACAAAGACCAAGTAACCTGATAACCAGCAGAGGGCAATGTTTCGTGGAAGGCTTTGTGCATTAGACGCTTTCCCATACACAGAGCTTAGCTCTTTACTGAATGCACAAAAAATCATAAGGCAGAAGATATTCATACAGTCATGACAACTCATGACTTTCCCATTCATGCACTGTATCACGAGACCAATGTGCCACATGGATGGTTTTTCTGTGACACAGATTTCTCGAACTTGAGGGGAAAATATCATATACGTATGTATGTCATCACTCAGAATTCTTTCCAAATAGCATTAAGATAATGTCCAACGATGACATATGGTGTTTGCATTTTACTTGACAAGTGCAACTTGCACTGACTTTCAGTCTTCAATGTACAAATGTATTAAAAGTGATGTTTTTGGGGGGGTTTTTTTTAATCTTTTTTTTTATTCTTCTTTTACAAGTAGGAGACATGTGGAAAGCATTCTGAAAATGAAAAGTGACTGCGACGGTCACCAGTGCTGGTCTTCCATCCATTCTGAATTCCTGGCGTGTTACACAAACAACTTGCCAGCTTATTAAACTGACATGGATTAGCATCACTCAACAGCACAATCGGAACACTTCCACCCAAATTGGACTGTTGCTATGGTAGTTGCAATCAAAGATAATTAATGTTCAAAACAAAGTGCACCTTTCATGTACACTAGGCCTCTGTGTATGTTTAACTATATTCCTGCCACTAAAAAAAAAAGAAAAAAAGAAAATGAAATACCTTTTGCTTATAATGTATTTTCTTGTTTATTTGTGTTTGTTCCCTTTTTTTAGGAAGCCTGGACCTTCTCAGTGACTTTGCCCAATGTCCAGCAGCTAGTCTTCACCGGCCAGCCCTACTGGTCCTCCACAACCTCTGCTACCTAGCAGTCAATCGGACGAGGCTACTGTCCAATGGTGAGGACTGACAGCTATATTTGTTTTTCTTCTTCTTTTGAAAGTTTTGATTCATGTGCGAAGTAGTGATGGAGACAGTGCTTCCTTTTCTTTTCCTGTCTTTTTTTCGTCCATGTTGCGCTGTTTCATATCTTGACATCACAATGTTATAATTTGTATATTTAAAAGCAGTTTTTAGTTTTCCCAACTACATTGTATTCATCAGCGGTTAATTAGAGTTAATTTCATCTAGATACACCCTTTTGCCAACAAAACCTGACAAGTGCCGCATTAGTCTATATGGCAAAAGGGTGTATCTGCAAGCACACTATCCCTTCTCTTGTATGGCAGCAGGATGTATGTAAAGATACACCCTTTTGCAATCAAATACACCCCAAAATTGTTACAATGATTCAAGAAAGCTCTTATTATACAGAAACATAAACTTTAGTGCATCTGAGAGTTGGCTGAATGAAATTTTAGACCTCAAAGATCCCTCATATAGAAATTTTACCAACACATTTTACCCAGATACACCATGTTGCCACATTACGGCGAAACCCACTTGGGACCATTCCAGCCTGGCAGCCACTATGGTATGCACATTTCCTTATTGAATACATGCTTTAGACAGTGACAGCAACAACATTTGTCTTTTCAACCACTCTGAGTATGGGTGTAAGTGATCGTCATTCAATATTCTTTCACCTTTGCACACACAGACAAGCTGGTTCGTCTATTCCTGACCAGTCTGACTGATGGAGACCTGAAGTCGCAGCTCATTGTGACTAGTGCCCTCTACGCCCTCATTTATGACAGCCAAAAGGTATGAGTTCTGTACTCATGAACAGTACATTTATTCAGCTGCATTCCTGTGCATTTTACCTTCTTCATAAGAAAACTCACTTCGTGTATTTGGCAGATGGCAGTCTACTACAGTCAAGCCTGTCTATAGTGGCCACCCAAGGGAGATGAAAAAAGTGGCCGGTATAGACAGGTTCTTTAACATGCTTTTCCTCTTGCAGGAATTCTTTTTAGTGGTCGTATATGGCAGGTGGTCGCTATAGACAGGTGGTTGCTAAGACAGGTTTGACTGTAGCAGGTTTATCTTTATTTTTACAGTGACAATTTTTAAAGAATATTGGCTGTCCCTGAGGTGGCCACTAGAATGTATCAATTGAGCTAGGATCAAATTTTAATTGCACTTGTCTGCAATTGGTCCCAAGACAATGGGCCAGCCAATGTTATTATTGATACAATGTATATCTGTATTTATGAATGCTAATTCTGAACTGGTGCTTTCTACTCATATCCAATTTAAACATATTTCTACATGTGCTTGAAAGTGTTACCCAAATCTAGGTCATGACTGCTCACTTTCCCCATAACTTGAGAAATTTGCATGTATCAGGGTAATCATGCAGTTTTGTGTTGCTTGTGCATGAGCCTGCAAAGGGCAAGTTATGAGTATTAAGGCCTGTTATTTTAGTACAGTGCAATTGTGATGTTGGTTATGAATTCTGACAGCTTTGTTGCCTTAAATGAATAAGTTTTTATACCAACAACTGTAAAATTGGTTGTGATTCAAGGAGAAACCATTGCTTACTTTGACAGTAGGAGTATGAAAAAACAGACTTGGTCTAAAGACTGCATTGAAGAGTTGCACAGGGAAACTCTGATAAAAGCAGGCTTAATTACAACAGGGTACAGCTTTTAACAAGGTGAATTAGGTACTCCCGGTTTTTTATGCCTCCGCCACGAAGTGTCGCTGGAGGCATTATGTTTTCGGGTTGTCCGTCCGTCCGTCCGTCCATCCGTCCTTCCGTCCTTCCGTCCGTTATGTTATTTTGTGGACAGCGTATCTAAAAAACCGTTATTTGTGCGTTGTTATTTTCGCGATTCAAAGGCGATTCGCGAAATTTGCAAAAATAAAACCACCGCGAAAATTTCAGCTCGTACAATACCCATTATAATGGGGTGAAATGGGCGCTCCCAGCAAACTGGTTATGATGGGACTTTTCTGTATATATCATAACATTGTTGGAAATTCCTGCCCCCTCCCATCTTTCCCCCCTTCCCACTATTCCCCTTTTTTCCTGCACCACCTCCAGGCCAAGGCCCTTCTAAAGCCATCCCGCCTCTACCTCACCCTCAAAGAGCTGGATGGCATGCTGCAGAAGGAGATCCAGCGACCCCAGCCGCCCCGCTCCCCCGGGGAGGCAGCTAAGAGAAGCATGGCAGCCAGGTGCCAGGTGACTACAGCCTCCATCATGACGCTGCTCCAGGAGTAGGGAGTGAAATCTCGTGGAGCATCCAAGGGAACTTTTCCAGAACAGTTAATAGGCGGGGCTCTTCAGTAACTTTTTCCACTGGTGGCAGGTTCGGACCACTAAAATCTCTAAATTTGAAGTCTTGGTGGCCCAAAGTGAAAGGAAAATTTGAAAATCCATTGTGAATCTTACTTGTCCGAGCGGGCCACATTAAGTTCCATAGGCAGGAATTCGCTTCGTTGTTGCTAAGTAGGGCAAGACTCCAGCGCACTTTGTGGTTGCTAAGGACAACTCGTGCAAAGCATGCATAGAATTTGAAACATTACCGAAACAGTCTATGCCAATGATAGCTCCTGGTGGGTGATGCAGAGCAACTTCTCTGAACTCGTCCCTTTGCTGAATTTGATTTCTGACAAAATCTGACTTGTGTCAAAATATGCAACTGGGAGTAGTACTCTCATGAGATGAAATTAATGATCAATTTGACCGAGATTTTTTCTCTATTTTTTTTTAAATCTGTGCATTCTTGAGAAGTTCACTGTGTATGCAGATATGTAGACATGATGTACATAGAACAGAAGTATTTATGAATATGCATATGCAGAGCTGTAAAAATGTACAGAGATTGAATAATAAAGCCTCTACAAAGCTGTGAAACAGGATGAGCTCATGAATACGCCAATTTTGTTGTGGTCAGTTTTATCTTAGCATGCAGAGAGGTTTGATGATTATGTGATGTATGGAGTGATTGTAAATGGGGTGTGGCAGAACTGAGGAGGGAGGATATCCTTTTGACGTCACATAAATATGTACATCTCATGAACTTGATTGATGCTTGAAGAATTTGGTCATGACGCATGACACTGAATCATGCTATGCTGTTGGCGTCACTGAGCAGGGAGCTCAGTTTTTATGCTTCAAACTTGTCTCAATGTCACCCTATCAAACGTCAAACATGTAACACAGGCATCTAGTTAAGCCATTTTGGGGTTTACTGTGCTCAGAACTTTGAATTCCAGAGAACATTGAGTTTGTGACAATCAGGCAATGATGAATAAGCCTTACAAATAATGGTGGTGATGATACATGAGCCTTGCTTGCGTGAATGTGGGTACATATATTTTCCAATCCTCATTAACCAGTCCTGTTTTTTTATTGACTGCATTCAACATTGTATTTCTAATGGTATGGGCCTTACTTGGATTCAAGGTGGAGTGGCATAAATTGATGACAAGCTACAAGGCATGATATCCAAAACTGGCCAGTGCATTCATACAGACAGACAGACAGACACACAAACAGTGTTGTCTGTGTTACTGGTACACGAGGTAAATAGTCTACACAGAGGAAGTTCCCTTACTTTGGAGATCATCTGAAGGCAAGAATGGGCAGTAGCCAATTGTTCAATCACCCCTCAAAAGGAAAAAAAAAAGAATGTCCCATAATATGAATGCGCTAATATGCCATTGGTGTAATCTTGTTCAGTGCAGACTGCATTTTATCTCCGCATCTGGGTTAAAGGGATGGTACAGTTTTGGTTTAGATGGGGTTCCAGGTTTCCAACTTTTGTTTGTTTGTTTGTTTGTGTGTGTGTGTGCGTGTCTGTGTCTGTGTGTGTGTGTGTGTGTTTGTGAGATAATGAGAAACCTCTTGTGAAATATTAGAGAACATGTAATTCTTAGACGAATTCACAGTTTAGTTGATGAAAATTGGTCTTGAAATTGTTGAGATATCCACAAAAAAAAAAATGTGATCCAAATAAAATGAAACAGGCCATGTCTGGTTTACCTTGTTTTTGGATATCTCATTCATTTCAAAACCAATTTTTCATCAAATAAACTTTCAATTCCCCTTATAATTGTATGCTCCTTAACATTTCATAGAGTGGTTTCCAAATATGGTGGTTTCTAAATGTCTCAAAAAACATTAAAAGCTGTATCCTCACCTCAACCAACACTAGGCATGGACAAGCCTAGGATGTTAGGGGCAATTTTGGTTCTTCTTTGGAGAGGGGGAGTGTGATGTTTTGAGTTGTATGAATCCGATGTACATGTAGGAGCAGAGAGAGAAATAGACAAATAGGATCACACCAAATCACAGAAAACCCTGGTAGGAATCACTGCACATACCCTCGCTGGGAATCATGTCTTTCAGCAGAGTACATTTACATTGTATTCTACCTATGAAACATTCTTGGATTGCGAAGCATTTGCATAGTGTCTGCCCCTCACCCCCTCTCCCTTTCCCTGGAAACTCCGGTCCCCTTTCTCTCCCTCTCCGTCTATCTCTCCCACCCCCTTCCCCCCCCCCCCCCCCACCCATCTTTCGAAATTAATATCCAGGGTTCTTCATTCTCCTCACGTTTATATATCATATTACATCATATTGGTGCTTGCCATCCAAAGTAATAAAGTATACGATAAAAGTTGCTAAAAGTAGGGTAGGATATTAAGTGGCCGGAATGACCTCGTTTTACCGCGAAAATTGAAAAAAAAAATGATTTGTCTGTCATCATCCCTCTTAAAGCATCAATCATTTCATTGTTTGTCCATCTAGACATGTAAACATCACAGCCTGAGCAATTTCTTGGTATTCGTACCTGTCCATGACTCATTTCTTGTCAACAGAGATTATGGAAAAAAAGAAAAGAAAAGGGAAAACGAGTCGAACAAGGCTAAGTGGATCATAGACGCATTTCCAAACCAGGCCGCTGGAAGTACGTGGCGCTATCGCGTTACAAGATGTCAAGCGTGCCAGTATGTCTGTCTTTCTCTGCAAGACCAACAATACTCGGAATTTTTGGGTACCGCTATCTTATTGTCCTCACACTCTTCCTCGCATCATACAGTCAATAAGAGAGATTCTACTTCAAGATAACTTGCCACACTTTCCTGCTATGACGCGCTACTCTTATCGCAAAAATATACAACATTCAGCCCACAGAATGGTGGCGTCAATAGCAATACAAGAAACGAAAATATGTAAATAGAAATAAAATAAAATTCAATCAAACAGTTTCTATGTGCAAGAGAAGGGGACGTAGCATAGACCTTCAAAATAATAAAATAATATGAAAAACAAGAAGCAAGAATTCAACAAAACAACCGAAAGTTTTTTTTGTTTTTTTTTTATGATGAATCGTGCCACATAAAAGATGCCTCAAATTACATCCACTGAAGTGCAAATCTTCTTTCATCTTCTTTGAATGCTTCAGGTGTCTTCCAGTTCTCCTAAGATACAAATTTCAAGAGTAAAATATTTTCGAAAAGCAATATGAATTAAAAGGACATTACGTGTTTGTCCCGTCTGACATGAATAACAATGTTATTTTGTCCAAAATCTCTTCGTTGTTGGCAGATTTAAGGACATCTTTTTCCGAATGCAAACAAACAGAGTACATCCATAGCTCAATTCGTAGTCTATAAAAATTATTTGAAACACCTGCAGTCCGGTCTGCGGGTTATTTTTAACAGTGATCCGATGACAACGCCTCCAAATGCACTGCAACCTAGGGTAAAACTTGACGTCACCTTTGAAGATTGAATTCGAAGATTGATTTTTAAAGAGCATTTTCATTTCCCCTCTTCCTTCCCGCCAAAACGGCCTTCCGCCATGCCCTACTAAAACCGAGCACCGGGCAACGCGTGGAATTTATATTCGCGATTCCCACTACACCCGATCAGGTAGGCCTACACTCAAAATTTGATATGATTGACAAGTTAGCGAATTGACAAGGCGTCATAAAAAGCGGCAGAAAATAAATCTATTGATAAGTTGTATATGTACAGACGTGATTTAAACCTAAGATTTTCTTACGCTATTGCGCAGACTGGCCTTTTGCGCACTCTCGCTCTATTGTGTCCGCCTGTGAACCTGACTCGTTCATGCTGAAGTTAAGGAATTGGGGAAAAGCAGCAAAACAATCAAAGATAATGTTCCAAACTGAAATAGCCGCTCCTTTTTTCTTGTTTTCTTTTTTGTATTTCGTGAAATCCAAGCGAAGAATAAGTGGAACTCTGAGTGATTCGAGGTAAGTATGAAAAACGTGGAAATGTGATTGTCAGGAGGATATTCAACGTGGCGAGGTGATGGAACCCTCTGGGTTTTTAAATCAGAATAGCCTCAGGCCCAGTCAAGTGTAAGCACTATAATCCTAGAGAGCCATGCCATTATCACTGAGAATAGTCAGGTGTGCGTTATCCACCGGGGACAAGATGAACTGGAAGAAGAAGAGAAAAAATATAGAGGAGAAGAAGAAGAGGATGAAGAATAAGGAGAAGAAGTTACAAAGAAGGAAGAAGAAAAAGTAGAGGAAAAGGAAGAAGAACAAGAAGAAAATGAAAAGAAAAAAAGTGCAGAAGAAGAAGAAGAAAAAGAAGAAGAAGAAGAAGAAGAAGAAGAAGAAGAAGAAGAAGAAGAAGAAGAAGAAGAAGAAGAAGAAGAAAACCAGTACGATGTTTGCACCGGGCACCGGACAGGATTCGAACTTTTAATCTCGTGCTCACAATCCCACAGCATAAACCCCTGTGTCACAGTGACCTCAACATCATCATCATGTATTTACCTCGTCACCATCATAAGCTCACTCCCCTCCCTGCTCGGAGGGTCTACTCATTATGCACTATCATAAGAGACAATACAGGACCGTGCGATGCTGTTGTCGATCAGCAGATAGTCAGACATAAAAAAAAATAATGTTAGTGTCCAGATGTGAGTGAGTGAGGTGAACCGGACTCGCGTTAGGTTCCACGAGAGGAAAAGGGTTGAGAACTTGATTTGGCAAGTGATAGGGATAAATCAGTGGGGACTGATAGGTCGGACACGTGAGGGACCATGTGTTTTGTGCCTCTATGTTCACTTGCTTTTGTCCATGAGTAAGTGTTTGTTTGCGTATGCGGTCAATGTAATCTATTCAAAAATCTTAAAGGGCAACCACAAAGTGGACAGGAGGAAATTTAGTCAATTTCGACCAATAAACGTACTCTCTCTATTTTGTTGGCGTTGCTCATACAACCATGCCTGGCAATTCGCTCTGAACTTCATGATGACGGTGAACTTGCCAAATCAAATACAACTTAATGAGTTGACGCGCATAGAAACCAATCCAATAGACAGAGATGATATACTTTCACATGTTCCTGACTGTCCCTAGATATGACCTCAATACCTCTGCGTGTAACTGACCAAAAATGATACAGTTTTTGATTCCCTCGGGGACCCCCGGCAGCCTCGCACTGGCTTTCAGTCGGAAATTATTCGCGTCATTTTTCCGAATTGGTTCGGATCCTCCCGTTATCTAATTTTGCTTTCGCACAATCATTTTGATGCATCCGTGCCCTTTGCCGCGTCCTGCTGTACGACGTAAATAACGGCCAGGCAATTCAGCCAACCTATGGGATGTGCAAAAACTTCTTGATAGTGCTGTTAGTGGACACTTTCAAAAGTCCCAATGCAGTTGAATTGCTGTCAATGTCTCATACCGTGTCGTTGCTTCTGAATTGGGGGGGGGAGGGGGAGGGGAGGGGGAGGGGAGGGGGAGGGGGAAGGGGAGGGTAGAGGGGAGGGAGGGGAGAGGAGGAAACAGAGGGATGGCTTCAAGGTAAATTGAGGGACATGTTCTTCATGGCTGTAACTAACCTTCGATGAGGAAGATCTATTTTGTGCAACGACTTTGAGCCATCATTGATTGTCGATTGTAAGTCGGCAAAATAATGGGGACAAGTTTGGTGCCTTGGCGGTGTATAACAATATTGTATTTATTTATGACAGTAGTATGTAGAGTCAACCTGGTTTATACAGTCGAAATCAAAGGGACTGGATAAAGATGAAGTCCTTCGACTCACGTAAATTTTGACTTACACAATGATAAAATTAACACAATCACATTTACTGGTATATCTATCGGGTTATTATTTTCTTCGACTTGAGTCCATTTTGCGAATTGTGCAAGGACGACTTAGACGATCAAACTGACTATATACTGTATACCGGTATATATATATATATATATATATATATATATATATATATATATATATATATATATATATATATATATATATATATATATATATATATATATATACATATATATATATATATACATATACATATATATATATATATATACATATATATATATATATATATATATATATATATATATATATAATTCTTTTTATATAGACCTTCATAAGTATAGTGACAGGAAGGAGGAGACAGCGGACGTTGCAGTCGTTCACTTTATATCAGTCTCGAGCTTTCGACCTCTTTATGGATTTTCGTCAGGGCTTGCTTGAGGCATTGGGAAGTGTAGTGCCATACCTGTATAGTTAGTAGTCTGTGGATGGGAGACTGAGTGAGTGTGTGTGTTTGTGATAATAAGGGTGTTGTTTGTGGATGGTGCATATGTACACGTGTACGTGTAGCAGTCTTTTAATGATGCGTTTTAATATATTCTTTTTTTTTTCTCAATAGTACGGTATTTTGGGATTGACAAGTCCCTTGCATCCTGCATAACATGTTTGTGGTTGATTGGTGTGCCTGTTTTGTGTGTGTGTGTGTGTGTGTGTGTGTGTGTGTGTGTAATTGGTGTAACGTGTGCGTGTGTGATTGTGTTTGTTCTTCATTCCTTTTATCATTTTTTTTGTCAATAATGATGTACTCTATATTGCACATAAGACACTTTTTTGTGTGTATTTATTCATTTTGTAAATGGGAATTATCAGTCTTCGGACTTTTCACCCGTCTGTTTTGATGGCAATAAATCCGATCTATGTATGTATGTATGTATGTATGTATGTATCTATCTATCTATCTATCTATCTATCTATCTATCTATTACAATAAATAAGAATGAGGCAGAGATTGAGAGAAATGGAAAAATAATGGAGACTATACAGAAGAGTTATGTGATCAGTCCACGATTTATTCACTGTACACATAAAACACCGGTTAGTTGCTAGTGACTTATCATAATCCACAGTAGAATACACGCAAGACAAGAGACAGCCTTGTGTATAGGCCGTAGATAGAACATAAACAAGATATCGCCAACAAATCTATACAAATATTAATAAGATACTCTTATTACAGAAATGTACAGGTTACATGTATGTTTTTTTTTTCTCTTTGATTTAAATAGCTCGGTCCAGTTCAACACGCCGTGTTTTCCAGACTAGAATATCAACCTCCTCTATCTCAGATATTCTTCCACTCATCAAACCCTACACATTGAACACATGCGACATTATATCACACCATTCCGACGAGCGCGGTAATATCTCGAATATATCAGTTGGAAAGTACTTCATGATTACACGCTCGTATTTCCATCTCTTATCGTATCGAGGTAAAAAACGAATTACTTTGACCTTCTTATAGCCATAGATAGACTTATAGATAAACCACTTATCAATTCTTATTTTGATAAAGACGCAGTATTGGGTTCATTTGCCGACAAAAATGATACACTACATAAGCGGTATTTAATGTTTAGTAAAGGCTTTGAAATAAATCAATCACTTAAAGAGGTGTCAGTTGTGCAATTATAATGGAACCACCTTTGAAGCACGCACAAGCTTTAATGTAAATCTGAGATGACGGAGCTGGCAGCGACCAGCTATTATGAGGGCGCTACAAGCCATTAATACATTTAAATTAACAATGATTATGTAATTTAAATGCACACGATTTGCTGCTCTGATTTTAGTTTCCACGAAAATATCAATCAAATATTAATCAAAAGACAAGCAACTATAGTTGTTGCCTTGTTGCTGTACTGGTTCATTACTTGTTTCAGACTTCTACTGAGATGTAGGCCTATAGTCATGAACAGTGAAAACTAACGATACCTCTGGAATAGATATAAATTCGTATCCCGTTATAATAGCTTACAAAGCGAGTTCCACAGTGGCATCCTTTTTCACACGAGTTGTTATTGGGCACGATGTGACTTAAAGTTTGGTTGATGTCTTGCGTTAGGCCTACATTTTGTGTCAGCTCGGCATCAGAATATCCCGCGACTTACAATAATGATGTCGCCAAGCATAGATACACCTGATCTTCGTTACAGTAATGACGTCATAGTATAGGATAGATCATAATGCACCCGTGAGTATAGATAGCATGCCACATCAGCTTTAAGGTAGTTAAAGAGACCATTCATGGAACTCATCACTGTGTTGCTAATTTAAACAAATAAATATTCCTGTATAGCACAACTCCTCATAATTTATGGGAGAAGTAATCATGTCTTTCTCTTATTTGGAGATAGATTCCATCGAAAACTCAGTTTTCATTGTAATTAGGGCGAATGCACTTTAGGCTTTGAGGTGATTGTCATAATCATGTCATACAGTGGAGTAATACTGTCTTGCCACTGTATTCCCAGTGCTGATTCCGTTTCATTCAACTCGGTAGCATTTTGATCCCGAGAGGGCATTTAACGCAGTGCATAAAAACGAATGCGCGCAAAATCTTCATGCTGCATGCTAAATTATGCCTGTCAGTAGCCTGTCTTTCAATAGCACAGCATTCCACCATTCATTTTGCCTTCAACCTGAGGATACCACAAAAAGCTGTATATTCACATACCATTGTCTTTAGCATGTCGATGAACCCATAAACACTAGTTTGGAAGATCCAGATACCTGTTACTCATCTGGTTAATGGGACCTGGAATAATTCTCAACATCCATCTTCCAAACCTCGAACCTTCAAACATCTGCGGCCATTGTAAATGTTCACAGGATACAATGTGCGCACCATATTTATAGTACTAACGCTAGTATGTGTACGACACATTGTCAGATCTAGAGATTAATGTCACACATGAGAGTGCCTGTCTGAAAATAAGGAAAAGGAACAGAACTCGAAGTTTCCTTTCACAGTCAGTTTACAAGACAATAACTTAATATGCACTTACACTTTCACACAGACTGTTGAACTCCGTATAGTGACACAGTTCAGAAGAGAATAGAAAAGTGTTGCCATGGCAATGATCAGACTTCAGCTGACTTGCGAGGCAGAGAGCACAAAACCGAACATACACCTAGTAAACGGCCCATATAATGAATATATCAATACCACACTAATGACACGAAACGCGAGGTCGGATGAATACATTCGGCTAGTGAAGTCCCGTCATATACCCTCAGCTTCATCGAATATGTGATGTGTGTATGTGTGTGTTTTTCTTTTTTCCCCGTTGGTGTCTATACTTGGTTGAAATTCTTAATGCCCCGAGAGGTCAGACATCAGCAAAGCTTAGACATCCGAACGTTGAGCGATTAACAGTCGCGGTGATATCGGTGGGAGAGGTAAACGATGTAATTTCTGTCACTCGCTCGGTGAATCCAAATAATGACTGGTGGCCGATGGGATGTAATAGTGTTGCAGCAAGGAGTTTTTAAAGAGAGTGATTGCTAAGATAGCAACCAGGTTCTCTTATATATTTCACAGTACATTCCGATAGTTCATATCGAATATGGTGTCTCTCAATATTCAGTGGAATGAACATGGCTTTACATGCACTCCGGCAAATCGATCAGCGACAATCTGATCGACGATCTGAAATCTCATCCCGATAATATCGGACTGTTTGACCGTTCGTTCGTTTTTCCTCATGTATCATCGCCTTCACTGGTTCGGCCACGCGAATCGATCGAGAGGGTATCGAGTTAAACACACAGATATCGATTCCATGATATAGAGAGAGTTGGATAAATAATGGATCACGTTGACACGTAATTGGTCGTCGGAGAGGTCATAGGTCGTCAGTCGGTGACATCCATTGCCCTGGTGCAGAGTTGACACGAGAGGGGGCAATAATGCTTGACGTAGTCCGAGTTGCCGCACTGACTGGTGGCCCACGAGCAATGAGGGGACTTGTCTTGGCACTTCACTGTATACGAAATATCAAGACAGAACACAGCACAACGTAAGTACACATAACATCGTCTGCTGAGCAAAGGAAGGGCGATGTGTCCACCTAAAAGTGACCCTGCTCATGAATCTCAAGACTATCTGGACGGATGACACGTGTGAGTTCTTGCCAGTACGTCGAAAACAAACCTATACCACTTTTGATCGCACGGTTTGACACTTGAGAAAGATGTCCAATCACACCTTAATTAACCCTTTCTGTGTCAGGGGCTTTGGACAGTGTGTACAATGCTATGGGTTTTCTATGCTGATCAGCACTCAAAGCATGCAAAGGGTTAAGAGGTGACACGACATTTTCTCCTGCGACAATTGCTCCAGTCTTAATTTCTCCAAGGACTTAAAGGACAAGTTCACCTTCATTAACATAAGGATTGAGAGAATGCAGCAACATTAGTAGAACACATCAGTGAAAGTTTGAGGAAAATTGAACAATCGATGCAAAAGTTATGAATTTTTAAAACTTTTGTGTTGGAACCGCTGGATGAGGAAACTACTAAGGCTCGTGATGTCATATGAGTACAACAGTATAAAGAAAATGTAAAGAAAATTCAACATATTTTCACTTTTTTCGCATGATAAAGGAGCACTTGACTTGCCTCTTTCTAAAGGCAATGGGAATAATATTACCCATAACATATGTCAGTAACGAGTCAAGGGAATGTGTACTTTTTTCATAAGATGAAATTTTGTGAAATTCTCTTTATATTTTCCTTATATTGTTGTACGCATGTGACATCATACACTGCAGTAGTCTTCTCATCCAGCGGTGACTGCACAAAAACTTCAAAAATTCATAACTTTTGAACGGATTGTCCGATTTTCCTCAAACTTTCAATGATGTGTTCTTTTAATAATGCTACATTCTCTCAATCCTTATGTTAATGAAGGTGAACTTGTCCTTTAAAGTTAGGGTTAGGGTTGTGATAGGGTTTTAGGTTTAGCTTTAGGCAATGATTGGGATTAGGGTTATGGCTACGCTTGTGGGTAGAATTTATGCTCGGCTTTATAGCGTGCAGATACTTCATGGGACTTATTGTCGCAGGAGCAAAAAATATCATTGAGCCCCTTGGGATGAAAAATCGATAAAATCATTCCCTCATAGAGCAGGAATCGTGTCAGTATATGAAGAGAATGTACTGTTTTCCCAAAACCAAAATAAACCCCATTGGCTTTCAATATAAGCCTACTATTTTCCATCGTTACCAACGATACTATCATTTCTGTGTCATGCATAACGAAAATAGGTTTCGTTTTATAAGCATGAATTTGCAGTTTCATGCTCCATCACAAAAACGAAGGAAGCACGCTTTGTCGTAAATAATGTTCAGAATCCTGACAGGTTTTCAAGTATAGAAAATGTGTATTAGATTAACAGATTATTACCAACCATACTACAACATTGATACTTTTTTCCAGTGTCAGAAATATCACCTTGTATTTAGAATTATACTTTTCATTCATCATTGCCCCATTAAAAAAAAAATCAAAAGATGTATTTATACCGCAATGTGGTAGATTACTTTGGAATTTATCCATGCCACGGAATGTTTGAGATTCGTTTTAATTTGTTTTATTCGACTTGATTATAGTATCTAGAAAAATCATGGCTTGTATTTCCAAAAAAAAAAAAAAAAGTACACTGCACCTATAAAAGAGTGAGATATCCAACGATAATCCTAGACCGTCTAAGGATATAGGAGAAAGGCCAAATTGACTTTTGAACGGAAAAGTACAAGAAGCTTACAAAGTTAATACTAGAATGGACTCATTACGAATAATTCAGTTTTAGAGACGATTATAAGTCTCTAGAGAATTAGCTTCATTTGTATTAGTTGGGAACGAGGCGGATTTGCACTCTCTAGTTGTGTAAACATACATCATGAAAACGGATACTTCTTGTTACGAAAGAATTGAATACGTAACATGACGATGGCAGGACCTTGATTGAAAAGATATCGGTCTAAAAAAAAAACCGATCCCGATTCTCTTGTGTAATTGAATTATTCATGTTCATAATGTTTTCCTCTTTGTTAAAAAAGGAGCTCGTTCATTTCTTCAGCTAATTAACAAACTTCATGAAACATGCCAGGCGGAAGAAATGATTGTGGGGGAACTTGCCCACTATGTATACCGGGGCAGACAAGACACACGTGACTTGTCCCGCACGTGGAGACGGTGTAAAAACAACCCCTCCCCCACATAGAGAAGTCCAAGGCAAACGTTGCAAAATCGTATCATTGAGTGTCCATAACTAAATTATACCCACCCACTTTTGCGATTGATATCCTATTTTTCTGTCGTGATTCGCTGCTGGAATATGACGATAATTTGAACGTACACTCTAAGCCTCACCCCCAACCCCATCGCGATCGATAGAGTGTTTCTTTTTTTTTTTCTCTTTGAAGAAAAGAAGAAAAAATCATGGACAAGTGTCCCTGATCTAATCTGATCTGATATGTGCACCTTTTCTGCGTTAGATAATCATCAAAATCAGTCAAGTAACAGGACTTCAATCTCAAGTCTTTTTTCGGACTTTGAATTTCATTCTGTCCATGGGACATTGCCGACTTGTGCGTCGTAAAATGACGGAACTGCCAAACTACATTGCAAATTGGTCACCTGATGGATGTATAGATTAACGTTTTCGTTAAAAGCACCCAAAAGACTTGCGTATAAGCTAGCAATATGTCCGCAGTTACATGTAACATGGATATAATCTGGTTCGAAAAAAAAAACAGTTCGTGACCTTAGTGCAGGACAAAGATGCAAATGATGCAAATCAAATTCCACAAAAAATTCCAGAAAAATTTCCAGAAAAGTACATATTCCTTTGACTTATTACTGACACACGCTTAGGGTAATAACATTTCCCCTACTTTCTGAGAGAGGTAATTCAATCCCTCTTTTAGTATGCTAGAAAAGCGAAATTTTGTAGAATTCTCTCAATATTTCCTTTATATCGTTATTCTACCGTGATGATGACGAACTGTCGCGGGGTTCTCATCCAGCGATATACAGGGGCACAAAAACTTTAACAGCTATTTCCAAACTATTGAAAGGATTGTCCGATTTTCCTAAAACTGTCACTGATGTGTTCTATATATTGCTGCATTCACTCAATCCACATGGATATTCGGAAAAAAAAAAGTTCTCTTTCAAGCGCCAAAAGCCTCATTATGTTATGTATACTCACAAGAGCAATCGTCCCCATAGAATCCCGGTGCGCAGTCGCACTCACACTCCATGCCCCGGAGCGTGCCTCCATTATTGCACGTTGTCCGACAGTTTCCTGAACAAAAACGCACGGAGAAAGCAATAACGTCAACTTAAAGTTCTTGCACAGTCTCAACATCCACGTTACAGATCTTTCTCCTCTTGATTATTTAAGTTTACATGGCTGACATCTCATACTAGAGAAGCAAACAAACATACAAACAGATAAGGCAAAAACATTAGACAAACTTAATCTAACAAAGAGTGATCCTTGTGCGGTTGAACGGGACCATCACATTGTGACATTGTGGAAATGCTGACATCGCAAAACAGGTCAATTTGAGCACAATCAGATGAATCAACAGACTATTTTAATAACATGCTGACGTCCATTATCTGATACTAGTGTATCAGACAAACGCTTTCCTAAATCAATTGTCAAATAATAAGTCGAAATTGGGTGGGTGTTCAAAAAAACATAAAGAATGACTAGTACCATCATTTAGGACTATGAGTTCTGTCGCCAAAATGATGTGACAATTCATGCTCACAATTAAATTTCTGAGTAGATAAACTATTTTATGTATACTGATTCATCATGCTCGTGGATAATAAATGTCGAAACTGGGATGGGAACGTGTTATGGGGTGTTTAATAACACAATAAAGCTGCAGAGATAGAAAGAAAGAGAGAGAGGGGGAGAGCGTCTCAGCTCGTTATGCCATCGACAGGACAGAAAAGAAGCATCCGAATTCCATTAAAGCGCTTAATTAGTGCGCCTTGATGACTCGATGAAGAACAGGTGATTTGGACCGCGAGCCTGGCTATAAAGCTACACATCCACCATCATCAAACTGACCGGCCGGTTTCCAGGCTTTATTTTTATCTATAAAATGAGGACGTTGTATGACGTAATCTGCTTTTCTTTTCTTTTTTTTTTTAAAGATAAGAATTAAAGGCAAGCTGAAATTCATAGATTTTTTTTTTTATTTGCACTATTGTATTTTTTTAATCTCCGTTTACTTTACTGATAATGTCTACAGTCAAACCTGGTAATTAGGCCTAACTGTTCTAGGTCCCTTCACGGCGACATGTGTTCCTTATTCAAAAGAGCAGCTCTTTGTTTATTCCATCAACCTTCAGCTACAACACATCGTGAAATAATCCGCGTTAGAACATTGTCTTCGCCTTGTTCTCTACAAATTTCATTTGCAGTCTTTTTTTTTCAGTACAAAATGAAACGTAATCTCCTTTTATAGGAGTCCTCAATTTTAATCAATTCAGATGTTCATTCATAGTCAGATTCAGAGTCATACATATGCATATTCGTATTCATACATATCACTATTCACATTGTTTGGGAGGTGCATTTTGATATAGGAGACACGAATAGTAATGTAGGAAGATATATAAAGAAAGAGAGATTGACGGATCGAAGGATATAAGGATGAGGAAGGCGGTGGAAGAGAGAAATGAGATGACTGAACGTGTAATGGGGGGAAAGGGTGTTACAGACGTGAAGGAAGGGCCTCATAAACAAAACATCATTTGCACATGCAGCTGTCCAAATGTCACTTATGTCGAAAAGTTAAGCCATAACTTTGAGAAAAAAACCCACCCCGAGACATCTCTTAAGAATATATTTTCCATCCCCTGACAAAATGATTGCTTGAAAGATATTTACGGCCTACTGTGTGATATGTAATAGAAAAAGGACGCACCCAAGACTTTGTGGAATACGATATTTTTATTTCATTTTCTTTTCTCTCTTCTAAAGGTTTCCCCCTCGTTTTGAAATTAACAAAGTTCGGATAGAGATACTCTTTGAAACTTAGACAATAGACGTGAAAGACAGGCAAAATTTCCTGTAACGAAGGTTAAAACAAGAATACTGTTATTGCAAACTGAAGATGCAAGAAGATCAGAAGTAGACATTATGTTTTACGCAAGAAACGATATATTACTTACTGCTGAATTGAATTGAATTTATTTGTTCAGCATAAAAAAAAACAACAACAGAGAAAGACATTGATTAACAATCATGACAAGCACAGAATAAAGACGGAACTTTGGAATACATAAAGCTGAAGGGAAGCAGCCAACAAGGAATTAAAAGTTTTCTTAAAATCTGGCTGACCCAAATAATCAATTTGAAAAAATGCATTGGTGGTAATCATTTTTGTATTCATAAAAAACGAGATGAACAACTATACAGATTTAAAAACAAAACAAAAAGAAATACAGCATGATACACAAAACACTGCACTTACGTTACGAAGACAGTACAAACACAAAGTGAGTAATAATCATTAGATAAAATACATGTAATGCCAGCCAAGCATGTCAAGAACTTAGGAATGATAATTTTGTATAAAATTCTCCTTAAGTTTACGTTTAAATACATTAAAAGAGGTAACTTTACGAATATCATCTGGTATTGCATTCCATATAAGCGGACCTTGATAAAACATAGATTTCTGAAATAACGACGTTCTTACTTTTGGCATGTGAAAATTCTCAGCGTTTCTGGTATGGTATTAATGAATATGGCAATTTAAAGTGAAATAATGCAGCAGAGAATTGGGTAAAAACTTTCTATGCCATAAAAACATAAGATTACCTAAAATATATTTATATCTATCATACAACGTTAAAATCTTTTGGGTATGAAAAATTGGTGAAGTGTGAGCTAAATAAGTTGAATGGTTGATAACCCTTCTGGCACGTTTTTGTAATTTAAAAAGTCTGTCTAAATACATATTTGCAGCACAACCCCAAACAGAAAGGCCATATTCTAAAAAGGGCGCAATAACTGCATTATATATCATTTTAAGAACAACGGTGGGTAGAGATTTAAGTCGAAAAAGTATCCCAATATTTTTTTTGAAATTTTATTGCATATAATATTTATGTGATCTTTCCAAATCAATCTACTATCAATTGTGATTCCCAAAAATTGCAAAGACACCTCATGTTTAATTTCAGATCCTGCTAAATATATAGTTATATCCTTGACATCGACATTTCTGTTGGTGAATATCATGAAATGTGTTTTGCTTGTATTCATATCAGGAGTTAAATATCGGCATATTAAGGGACTTTAAGTCACGAGGAACTTGTGTATACGATCTAGGTTAACATTAACATGCATGCCTTCACCGCGGAAAAAGGCGGTTACATATTGACGGTGGCTGATGGGTTTGGCCGAGTGTCAAGAACACTTCACTCTCTCTTTTCTCATCACCGGATATTTCTTTTCTTTTTTTTTTAAGGGAAAATCAAGAGTCTCATGAAGAGAAGGATTAATTAAGGTGCCAAGTCAAAAAAGAAAAAAAAAAGAAAAGAAAATGGCCAAAAATGGAAAAGCAACTAATATCAAGCCGCATAACACAAGGACATAAATACAAAACCAGAAAACATTCGCGGCTTGAAACTTTCACAAATCGCCACTGGCATTCAATGCATCGTGTGGACAAAACCGTTCGTGTGCATCTTTGCTCCTCGCAAAATTCGCGAAAGTTCCATGCACGCGGAAAATTTTTGATTTTACAATAATTTACTGAAGTTTATTACCTGCTCTGACTACACCGTTGATGCTGACTTCTGCAGAGAACACAAGAGAAAGCAAAACGAAATGAGGAAAGAATGACAGATTAAAAAAGTGCGAGTTTCAGTCAAAGTGTTTCCAAAAGTAATGCGACAGCAATAGTCAAGACGTGACGACACATATTCAAGTAAAAAAGCACAATAAGAATTGAATACAAGAATTAAAAAATATAAAATAAAGAACAAAAATTGGCAGATTCCGTCTCCCACTCCTGTATAAGGTGACGTCATCTCGGAAGGTGATATTATTCTGAAACCAGGTTCTGTTACCGAACCTCCTATCATACGCGGTCCAATTGTTTGCCATCATTATCAACTTGCAGGTTATCATGAGATATTTAACAGCTTTGCTTTTCACCTAAGTTCGCTGGCAACTTGTAACTGTCGCCAGAGATATGATATTGATATCGAATGTTTTGGGTTGCTGGGTTTTCGCTATATCAGCATCATAAGGACGTAGAAGAAGTTTCAATTCATCGCTATTCAACTCGTACATGATAAAGCTGCTCTCAGGTAAACTGAATTATTTCTTCTACTTCTACTACTACTGTAACTACTACAGCTGCTGCTGCTACTACTACTACTACCACTTCTATACTGATACTACTACTACTACTACTACTACTACTACTACTACTACTACTACTACTACTACTACTACTTATTCTTTTATGTACAACACACCCTTCCATGCACACAGAATCTTATTCGCAGATGATATTTGTAACAGAATAATGAAGTCAATCGCATTACCCATCATTTAAAAAGCAAGAAATAATGTAATTGCGTTCAAAGCTGTGATAATCTATCTCACCTCTTTGTTTTGTAACGCCTACAGTATTCTTCATTTACATGATACAAAAGCGTCAAGTGGTTGCATTTAACAGTGTGATGGGCACTGAAAAATTTACATACAGAGCGAAAGAGTTTGAAGTCGCAATAATACGAGATTAATCGTTTTCATGGTCAGTTATAATGGGTAAATGAGCGCTATACGACCCAGCTACTAATCCCCTTATTTTCGCATTTGTTAATTTACTTATCTATTCATTTCTTCACAGTATTCTTAATTTCCTATTGGTTCGCTTAGATCATCTTGAGAAGCTCGTTGTCATCTTTTGTAAGCATGTTTGTGTTTTTTTTTTAATTTAGATGTTAGTGATCACTCTTGCAAGAACGCGACAGAACACTTTAAAGACTTTAACTTATCATGGTGCCTTCATCATAATCGACTTTGATGCAGTGACAGAGGTACATATCTGTTTGGCAAGTTGGGATGATGAAGGGTAAAGAAGCTCGACTTAATCACAAAAGGAAATCCGAGATTACATCTGTGTTTAAGATGGTCTCGGCCTGGATTCCGCCCCCTCTCTCATGCATCGCAGCAGCGGAAACTCCCCGAGGGAAAAAAAGCCACGCGCAGGAGGGGAAAATCAGCAAAGGGAAGGAGGGGCTGAAAGCCAATTTGTCATTAGATCGCTCGAGTTAGGTGAAGCTTTGAAGATAATAATCGAAGAAGCATTTTGACTATAATTACAGCTATAGCCTCCAGCCAGAAGGTCATGGAGAAAGCATCCATTCCTTGATTCAACATTTTGTGCAATTCATTTATAGCAAGGGAAATTAAACCACCAGATACCTCTCTTTAATATAAGTGGGCTACTCTGTTTCTTAATTAGTGTCTCCGTGGGCCATGAACACGCATGATGAATATTTGTCTAGGGATTAATAGATGATCTAGGTACTAATAAACGATCTGGCGCTCCCCACTCAAAAAACAAAACAAATCAAACTTCAATTAGAATAACAACAACAAACCAGCCTTGCAAAACCAATAATGATCAATCCAATCATTTCATGAACGAACGTTCATCTGTTCGACTAGAGAAATTGAAGAAAATAAATATGAAGGGATTACTGGTCAGTTGGAATACTGGTCAGTTGGACTTACTGCAGAGTCCACACATGGCTGGACAGTTGTCCAGGACGTACGGGTACTCCTCGGTGCACCATGGACTGAACCATCCCTTGTTGCAGAGGTCGTGTTTGTCTTCGCAAGTTTCTGGATGTAATGAAGAAAAACAAAATAGAACAACGTTCGTCACGACATGAATAATCTCAAACAGTGCTCACCAATCACTGATACACGATTATGAGACGGGATGGAAGAGAAAGAATTCACTGTGGGTCTCGTCATTTCCCGTTCCAGTTCCAATATCAAGTTTCCGTTGTATTTTCCCACAAATCTTCATCAAACACGATTCATATGAAACAGATTCTTTTTTTAAAAAAATCAATATGTTGGATAAAAACAAGAAGTGACGAGATTCACAGAATTATATGGGTCGGTTGTAGTTGCTGAATCGAACAAAAAGCATGATCTTGATAATGAGTGTGCATACCTAACTTTTTTTAGTTTCAATGTAGGAAAAAAAATCGTTATAATGTTTAATGACAGCGCAAAATGCCTACTTTAATTTGGTTAGGAGGGTTTCAGCATCTAAGTTTTATGACAGGCATTGCACAATGATACACGTTGTTGTTGATGATTGTCTTTAAACTTTCTATTTTCCATCGGAAACACATGTCAGCGATCAGACTTCAATTTGTAACGTTTCCCCGGCCGTCTGGGCACCATATGACACAAGTCCAAACTCCCCAAACTCCAGCTGGGATTTGGCAAGCACGACCCCTATCAGTTTCCACCGCTCTGTAATGTTTGTTTGGAAGCTTTCCATTGGATTCCTGCCGCGAACTGACTAATTCCTTCTTCCACACCACATCAGGGATAACTTTAACTTAGGCATGATGGAGCGACTGAGTTCAGGTTTAATCAGAACGCACGGAGCTAGTTAGTTCACCACAATGTTATGGAACGCTACTTGCATCGGCGGTGCCGATCCCTCCAAGATGATTAAAAGGAACGTGGGCCGAGGGGTCCACACGAAAATTAACGATTACCCAGACTGATTATGTAAGTTCATTTCATTAATTAACGCGGGTGATTTGAAAGATGAGCGACGGAACATCGGGGATTAGCCTTAGACAGATTCCGACAGCATCGGGATATTTATTTAAATGCGATGCCAAATTGATCTCTACCGTGTTGAATCCCAGCTCTACCTCCTTCATTCGCTGCCAGTTATATAATTAAGACTTGCCGTTATTTGCCTTGGTGCCTGGTTGTCCGTTGTATTACATTTTGCCTAGGTACCTGCCTGCTCATTTTGTTTTCATTGCTTGTGCTAAACTTGTAGTTAGTAGATTTCATCATGGAAATCTCGAAGACTCGTCATTTAATTTCTCAACGCCACTGAATTGCGCATCAGTTCGTTTGCTCTTTCTGCTGCGATCAGTAATTGACATGATTTGAAGATAAGAAAAGGATAACGAGGGATAACAACCACACTAGATAAGATAGGAATAACTTCTCACAGCCCACTGGCGTCATGCCATTAAGGTATGTTAACCTGGCACACATGATATACTTTTATATCCTTGAAGCAGGAGTTCACACAAAACCAGGCTGAATGAAAAACAAAAACAAAAATCACCGAACGGCCCCGACATTATAAACTATAGGGAAAAATAAGAGTGGAAATCGAATCCACCTGTATCGTACGAGCTACTATTGTTTGATTAATCTCGATTTACTTCCTAAATTGGTGAGGTTTTCGTGGAATTTCCAGTTATCTTGTTAAAGTTCAAGGTGTTTACTCCAAGATGCGACCAGCCATTCAAATTTTCTGTCCAATGAGCGATGGACCGGAGAGGCTAAATACACCGCAACAAACTGCATAGAAGTCAGTACCAAGCCAAGAAGTGGGCGTCTGCTCTGCTGTTGGTCGATAAAAGATGCGACCTATAGCGTGGCGACAAATCACGCTAAGAGTGACAGTTTGAAATCATCAAGATTATGTGTACCACTGTTGAGCCGAGGTTCAAGTTCGCTCCGCAGGAATGCGAAATGGGCCCTATCGCTTTAACCCGTTACGCTACCACGCGTGGCTGGAAGTGTGTGGCAGCACGTCCCTGACCTACATTACACCCGAGTCTGGAACATTCATGGAAGAAAAAACGCGCGTAAATAATTATACGGAGACAGAATTATTCAGAGAGAAGGGTAAGGTCTTACATCGAATGTTTAGCACAACATCCAAGTTGCACAGAAATCTAAAGCTAATAGATTTCACAGAGTATACGTTCTCGCTGAATTTGAACTCGGAATATATCAATAACGGAATCACGATTTGCTACACCATAGAGTAAACTATAAACAATGAGCGTGCTAGATGAATTATTGTTTCAGTCTCCAACGAAGAATGATAATTGGCGCTTGTTTTATGCATCGGGGCCCTCATGATTGGCGGCCTTGATGAGCCCTGTATGTCAGGAAATGAGACCTGACAGCTTTTATGACTCCGGTTCCTTGGACCTAACGTTTTCGTGATGAATTGAAAGTTGCTGAGAGGTAGAGCGGGGAATCGTCAATGCAGGTATCAAAATGACGCAGTATTTTTTGTCAATGTCTTGGTTGAAAAAAGTGAGAGGAGTTATGAAATAATAATAATAAAAAAAACCTCTGTGTGTTACGCATTTAAGAGGAATAATAAGCACGCAACAGGCGGTGACGTAAATAAACAACATCATCATGCTATTTTGTATATGAACTCAGTTTGTTTGCATTATTAACACAATCACAATAGCTGTCAAGGTCTCCACATGTAAAGGGAATACAGGTAGGTAGCAGGGTGGACGCACGTACATCATTAAGTTTGGTTGAGTCTCCGTAAAAGTTGCGTGTGATTTATAATCTAATTGCTTGTGATTGTTTTATTCACGTAAAGGGTAAAGTATTACTTTGAACTGAAAAAAAAATAATTGACTGCCGCTTTAAATATGTCTTCACGCCAAAAGATCCATCTCAATAAAACTGAGGCCTCTCCCGTTGATGCACGTAATTCATTAAGCGATTTCTTAAAGGGAAGAATAGCAACATTAAATTCACTACAATTCGATAAGTACCTGATCAACAGTATACCTGACCTCTATCTTTACAAGCTCTTTGCCTTTTCCTTAACCCATGACTGTTTGGAATTCAGGACTTTTTCTTAACAAGACTACCCTTTGGATATCAATGCCAGTCACTGTGGATACCTGCTGCATGTCATGCTGCGTTGAAGGGGGGAAAATGTGGCTTAAGGTTCTCTTTTTCTTCGACAATAATAAAGGCCAAATTTTGTATGAGATTCTCACTGGCAGAGAAGAAATGATGGACTGTAAAGGAGCACAACCCTTTTCAGGTGGTAAACATACACACACAAACAAACAAATAAACACACAGACCGACAAGCAGGCAGACAGACAGACATACACATACACACATGATTGATAGAACCATATACATACATACGAGTAATAATAATAGGTAAGGTCTGATCTTGTGAAACTCCTGCATCTGTCCGAGACGATCAGTCCATGTTTTGGAGACAGACTCTAAGTCCTTGACATTTCACCTGCCCAGATTCATTACTGTTTCAAGCCACCTCACAGTGACTCCTATCCTGCTACGTACTTCCTATAGCGTTCCAATCCATCTGCTCGGGTTTCCACAGACGCGCACGCATTACGGATTCCGACTCCGATCCTCTATTACTCTAAGAATTCACAGGGTCTTACCTAGTCCACTTCCTGGACTGTATTCGTAGTGTGCCCGCGTGTGTACGGACGTACGTTGATGGTGTCTGTATATGTACACTGTATTACACAATTCACCCCTCCTGAATACAGTCCAGTCAAACCTGCCACCTTCCCCTCCTTTCAGGGGGAACTCGTAAACGCCAGGCTCCACCTAATTTGCCAACTCCTCCGCTGATTAGCTTATCGACATGCCAATCAGGCTGTATGCAAAACGAAGTCGTAGTCTGTTATTCTAGACAATAGGATCAGTAACAAGGTTTTCCTACATGAGTTAGGTTGTCAGAAATTCAATTTTGTCGAATAAAAATACCGTAAAATGCATAGAAATGTATTATTATTATGAAATATTCTTGTTTAGAATGAAATTGCTTACGACATTGTCGACATTAAAAACGAAACAAATATAACATGACATTGAAGTCAGACTAATATATTTCTTTCTGTGTGGGCTGTATCGGTCAGCGCGCACAGTCGGCAAGCCCGGAAAAAAAAAAGAAAAAAAAAGTGCAGAATCTGTCCTCGCACGCGTGACTTCGAGTGTGACCCCGCGGCCCCGTAGGTCATGAGAGCGCGATTGCAGGGTCGTTTTGAAATGCTCTTGGTCCCTTACCTGATTTTTCTTTTATTTGATAGGTAGAGGTTAAAACTTGGATGCAATCTTGCTAATTTCTCCAAGAACGACATGAAAGATCATCAAATTCGTGGCTAATTAATTGCCGATGTTACGGGAATCATAGGTACAGATATTCTTGTGAAATTCTCCTAAAAGTCTTCTTTTTCATCTTAGGTGCCAACGAAAATTATATCATGTAAAAGAGAACTAAGGTGTAATGTTATGATTTCGAGATGGTTCAGCAGCCAGATGAAATCAAAGGGATGTCATTCCTTTTTTTTTTCTCGGCACGATATACTCGACATGGTCAGATGTGAGCGTCTAGCTCTATACTTGTGTCTGTCATTAGAATAGTCTACCGCTTCTAATTGGTGGACATCTCTCCCTCTTCCTCTCTTTATTCGATTATGTATTTTCTTGTTCTTATAAATCAAAATGTGTTAATTTGGTTTGCTTTTGTCTAATCTTCTGATTTCGTCTACTAGAAATGCTGTCTGATTATAGTTCCATTCTGCCATGAATCATTCAGAACACTCTCTCTCAATTCAAAGCATCCAAGCATCCACTCAAATAATTATACTATAACCACTAGTTTTACCGTTCACTCCCGTTAAAGTGAACCACAGTTTTCAAAATTGTATCGAAATTCCGCTTACAACATTATCCACTCTGTTTTTTCCTCTATTACAATAACATTTTGATCGTTTAACGAATGAAGAATGCTTGCAAGGACTTCACTACATTTGGAGGCCATTGTTCCTATTCTCTCTACAGGCCTATATACCTAACTAGGCAAAGAACATACATTATTGCACATGTAACACTCATTCACAGTAAAATATTTTTCTCATTAATAACGACAGAGGAAGGAGCACAATCGACAAGTTGTTTTTCCTTTATAAATGTATATGGGTCAGAATGTAGAGATGTCCGTAAGATGTACAATTGAGCCAAAATTTAAAAAGTAGGATATTCTCCCAATTATTTATCTTACCTGAAAGTGTATACTCAAGCTTTAATATGAACCCAATTACATGCTATGATTTTCCCAGAGGAACAAGTTTTTATCAACCGCGGAAATTTGCCATGTCATGAGCAGCGAACGTCCGTGAGGAATAGTACTGCACATGCTGATTCAGCTCAAAATCTTAAGTATATTAAACATGTGTATGTGTTGGCAGAATATTAAGCTTGTACTCTTAACCTGTACGTAATTGTAGACAACTGATGATTTAACCAAATTCGTCATGCATTTCTGTTGAAATATTGCTCTTCCGCTGAACATTTTTCTCCACTATACGCCCATTTTACAGAAACTCAATATTTTGACCTCTTATTTCACTATCCCATACTTCAATCCTTACTCCAAAATAATAACATATCTTTTTAAGATGTATCTGATCTAAGCAGTCTCTATAATCTAACAAACATAACATATTTTTCATTACGGAGGTTCGCGTATAGCTCACGGACGTTCGGAACAAAAAATATATTGAACAATTCAGCTCTCTTGAGTTGTAAACGCATTCTATTCACAACAAACAGCGATTTCATGTCGAGAACAAACTCCTCTGCAAAATCATGAATAGATATTACCATTTCTCAATTTAAAAGTTTGTTTATCTTGTTATGCCGAGGAATCAGAGAAAACATTTTTTTTTCCCATCTCTCGTAAATGAACGTACAAACGTACGTGTAATCTCAGTGACGTTGTCCATCCTTGAGAACAAATATATTTATCAAAACTTCGTTATCACGAAGTAAAGATTCGGTTCCTACATTTGTTATCTAAAGTCTACAATGCAAAATTTGCTTATGACGAACAAGGCCACAGCTAAATATGATAAAGAATTGACATAGAAACACAAAAGAAATATGCTCCGTTATAGAAATAAGAAGTTTAGCTGGGTAAAGGCAAACGAATACTTTATAGGAAGAAATCCCTCTGCGTTTGCTCCTTGTGGTACACACTGTATACCGAGGAGAATTTGTGTGATTATATTAGTCAGTTTCGTCATAACAAGACACAATAAGTCCATATAATTTGGATGGATGTTGTGACTTCGATATTATACAATATGGTTTCTTTAACAAACATTTTGTATAGCGCGTGATTTCCGAGGCTCATTATTCATACAGTTTGTCAATCTTAAATTTGATAGAGTTCATAATTATAATCATGAAGCTTTTTATTCGATAAATGAGGAATCTCCGAAGTTCAATTGAAAGGTTTATTAAATGGAACATGAAAAATCAGGTTCGTTTATCTTAATGTGGAGAAACAAATAATTTGATAACCAAATCCTCCAGATTTTTCAAAACCTCATGATAATCGATTTCACCTATATATCAGGCCCATTCCACTTTTTGAAGAACTCTCTGAAAAAAATCGAGTGAAAATATTTACTCTTAAAAGAGTGAATACAAAAAAGAGTGAGTTTCGAATGAAATTGGAGTGAATTTTGAGTGAAAATCCTGATTTTCACTCGTTTGAGAGTGACCTCAGGGATCACTCCAAAATCTTTGAGTGATCCCTGACGTCACTCCAAAATTTACTCCAATTTCACTCGAAATTCACTCTTCTTTTGTATTCACTCTTTTTAGAGTGAATATTTTCACTCGATTTTTTTTTTTTTTTTTTTTTTAGAGAGAACGGAGAGAATCTAAAAAAAGAGTGTACATTAATATTTAATTAATTAATATTCGGATTAACAAACTTTCGGAATAAGAACACTTTTAATAAGAAACCTCCTGAATTAACTACGAACATTCTTTTTTTTTTTCCATTTTCGGAATTATAAACCTTCGGACTTTCGGAGTAACGAATCTTTGGAAGAGCGAACGTATCAAAGTGCAACCTTAATCTAAATCATTACTTTTATATTTGTTTTCAAATAAGCACAAAAGCACAAACAATTTGACGATCTCTCTGTCTCTTAAATGTAAAATGAAAAAAAAAAAACATCTGGGAGAGAATTACAAATTAACATTGGTTTTCATTGAAGGGTATAAAAATAAAAACATGTCATGAAAAGCGGAGGATTTGCGTGTTTTCATCAGACAATAATATTGTATTATACTGCATTAGTTTCGTTCGCTTGTGACGACATTTCGAGGAATAAAAATATTAAAAAAAAAAAATTCCCCAGAGGCATTCGGTATAACGGGAGTGCACTGGCAATTCTTTTTCTCTGTGTTTTGGAGCTCGATCCCTTCTCTGTTTCTTTTCATTTTCATTCAACTGCTTCCACGTCCTTCAGAAACTTTTCCGATTCTTCTTCAACACATGCTCATTACGGACTTCTTCCGTCATTAATTCATCCCTTTTGTTTCAATATTGTTACTGCGGATTTGTTTTGTTTTGTTTTTCTGTTTGCTCGCAGCAGATTCGTTGAGAGAAAAATCGTCGTGAAGAGAGAGAGAGAGAGAGAGAATGTACCAAGGTATTAAATATCATGGTTATGCATCGAACGTTCGTGATGGAGACCAAAAAATAAAAAATAAAAAAGGATGCATTCTGTTTGAGATGACAGCTATACCATACTCAAAATACAGAATACAGGACACTCGGGAAAAGTTATCCCTATCCATGCTATCGGTCGGATTGCATACGTCACGGACATCGTGGGTCATGTTCCATGAAGGACGGGTAACTAATCGGCAGAGAGTACCTATTATAGCCTTCCTACCTCTATCAAAAATTTGAAAAAGATTGTCATTGCAAATTATAAGAAATTTGACATCCTTACAACATATGAATTGCTCAGAGGGGAATTAGGAGGTGAATTTTCAGAAAAAATATTAATTATTTGCTTGTTTTTTTTTAATCTAATTGCATGGTCCAAAAACTGCGAACAAGCCTCAATCCGCTCCAAACTTGACGTGCAGCTCCTCGGCTAAAGGCTAAAGCCAAAAGTAACATGTATACCTTCGCCATCAAAGCAAGATGGTGTCCTACTCGATAACGTTTCAATAATTACGGACGTTCTTGTTTTTTCTCGTCTAAAAATGTAATTTCGGTTCCCATTTGACAAGGGATGGACAGAAGCTCAAAACAAACATTATCGTGCGGCTAGATCTTAGTCGATTTGGAATCAGAACAATATCGTCAATAACGTTTAATGGGCTACGATCTTTATTAGTGAATATAGCGGAAGCACGTCCGTGACGTAAACTGAGTAAAATTTTGAATATTTAAAACAAAAATGTTACGTCCCATCCAGCTAGCAGACGTACAGTTTTTGCAGGATATGTTCATGAGCTGGAATACCAAATTTTTGTATACATTATACAGTTGGGACAACAAAGTATAATTTGCAGCAGCGATAGAGATAAAAGCATCACGGACGTTCCCCGTTTGATAGGGCTGTGATATTTCAGTTGTTCTCTGTAATTTTATACTCATAAAGTTCTTATAATTTTGTGGTACATACCCATGATATGTCAGATCCAGAACATGGTCAGATTATTAGATGCCACGTACCATAAAAAAGACACATTATTAGTTTGACAAACAAAAATTATTATGAAAATAGAGTTTTTACCGTATTTTTCCTTGTCAAAAGTCAACCAATCCATACATTTCCTGCAAGGAAATTTACCCGCCAGGCTTTGAGACATGAAATAATCTGGTTTCTTAGATCATCCTGGCGTGTTCTAAGGGAACGAATGTCCGAAGGTGCGAAAACTGGCAATTGTACATCGTTCAAAATTCTCACCATATACATCTCCACATATTTATTACATGTATAGGTGTTGAAAGAACTACATTGAAGTTTAATTTCAAGGTATCCATCGATCTTCATGGCAATGTATCACACACATGACAAAAATATGTACGTTACCAAAAGTATAGAGCTGCATATACGCATTCTGTTTACAGTTTTACCAAGGAGCGTGTGTAATAGCTCCTTGGTTTTACATAGTCAAGTGCGGATTAGATTATTTTATTTTATATATTTATCTATTCATTCATTCATCCCTTTATTCATCCATTTATTTATTTATTTATTTATTTATTTATTTATTTATTTATTTATGTATTTATTTATTTATTCATTTATCTATTTTCATTCATTTATTTGTTGTGGTCTTGGTCTCAGTCTCCGGCCAAGTCACAGAGAGATCTATGAAAGGTACAGCCGTCGGTGGTCTTGTGAATAGGAACGTGAGTAGGAACAGTCTGTCTTGACTGTGATGTACAGTGAACATCAAAAAAAAAAAAAAAAATTCCTCTGGTGAAGCTCAGTAAAAAGACAAAAGCAAATGCATATACCAGGTGGTTTGAAAAATTGCAGAGCTATAATTGTTTCGAGTAATATAAGTGTCATAAATAGAATGAAATTCTATTACTTCTAAAACTATTACTACTAAAAATCATTACTTATGCTATATTCGTCATTGATATTGCCTTATCTAAATTATGGTGTTTTAGTTTGGGGCAAAACACTCACCAGAACCTACTGGATAGAGTGTTCCTTCTACAAAAGAAAGCTCTCCGTGTCATCAGTTATCCTTTCATACCCTCCCACTCAAATATGTTATTTGCCGCTAATAAGCTGCTAAAAATTAAAGATTGGTATTTATCTAATTTGGGGCAATATGTATACTAACAGCAACAACTCACTCCCCTCCATTTTCGATGTATGTTTCAAAGAAATCAATCATTCCATGACTATCCCACTCGACGTTCCAATGAATTTCACTGACCTCTTTTACGAACAATTCTTGCTAAGCACACTCTTACCTATACTGGCCCAACTTATTGGAATTTTCTGCATAATGACATAAAAATTGCACCCTCTATATTTTCATTTAAGAGGAGATTAAAGTCTTTCTTATTGCAATGTTATGTTCCTACAGAATTGAACCAGCCTGTTGGCTCATTTTAATTTCTTTTCGAAGAATTTGGATTACCAATGATATACTGTCACATATTTCTCGTCCCTGTTGTCCTGAGACACTTACAGCGTAGATTCCATCCCACTTGTACTACTTCCGACTCTATTTCTCTCTATTTTTTCATATTTCCGTACCCTTTCCACGCATCCCATTATTTTTTCGATATACAGTAGTTCTGTCGAGGATCGCTGGATCTGTTTTGCCTTTCTGTCCGTTGTATTGTTTTCCTATTCTGACAGACTTGTCTCGTTCTGTCTTCGTCTCAGTCCCGTTGTGCATGTGTGTCTGTGTGTTACTCTGTCTTCTTATTGGGCTTCCAGACTTTTTTTTTCTATCTGTCTTTATTCCCATTTTTTCTTTTTTGCATTAGTTCGTTTTTTATTGACATTCTGTACCTGAGGGGTCCAAATTCTACAAGCATTGCCTTTTTAGTGGGTCCCTCCGTTTTCGATATTTTGTGTAATGTTATTTTGTCTATATCACTTCAGTCAATTTTCATTACAACATTATTTGTTACCCCAAGGTTCTACAATTACGTTTTCTGAATTTACTCTGTTTTGATTACGTGTATATGTAACCTTATTCTCTGTTACCAAAGAAAGTGAAATGTTTATGTTCTTCTTTTTTTTTTCGAAAATGAATTAAAGTTTGAATTGAATTGAATTGAACTGAGTAGATCCACACAAATAATAATGCTTTTGTAGATGTTCGGTCATTGGAAGGTGAAAGTTCTGTAACCATTACAAATAATGACAACGGTGATAATTCTGACTTAAAATTTTTTTCAACCACAGAAACCGATGAATTAAAACTTGATTTTGATCCTAATGATATTCCACCTCACATGTTTTCTACAAGTTACTGCTTAGAAAAAGATGTCATTACATTATCCAATTCGGATCCAAATCAAATCTTTTTTTCTCATTTTAATATCAGGAGTTTAAACCAACATTTTGATCAACTTCGCTTATTCATTGATGAATTACGATTCACATTTGGTGTCATCGGCCTCAGTGAAACATGGTTACAGGAGGTGTCTCCTTCTTCGCTGTTTCATATTGATAGATTCAAACTGATTACAAATAATAGACCGTGCAAGAAAGGAGGTGGAGTTGGTTTTTATGTAACAGAAAATTTAAACCATCGGTTATTAGAAGAGTTCAGTTTTATGACAGAATTTTTTGAAAGTATTTTCATTGAGATAAAAGTACCAAATAAAGGAAATGTAATTGTTGGAGAAATTTATAGGCCACCAAACTCTAATGTTACTGAATTCGGTGAACTAATCCACGGTATTTTGTCGAATAATTATTTCAAGAATAAATTATGTTTTCTTATGGGTGATTTTAATTTAAATCTTTTAAATTGTGATAATCATAATTGCCAAGAGTTTCTTAATCAACTGTTGTCTAAGTCTTTTATTCCTCTCATAAGAAGACCTACAAGAATCACCGACCTCTCTTCTACTTTAATAGATAATATATTTGTTAACAAGTCATTTTCTGATATTTCATCTGGTATTGTTGTTACGGATATCTCTGATCATTTTCCTGTGTATGCACTTATTGGTAGTATCCACCCTCTTGCTGACAGTGTGCAAAAAAAATCCGGTTTTCGTGTTATGTCAGACTCGAACCTGAATAGTTTTAGAGAAAGGTTGAAACTCGTTGATTGGTCGATTGTATATAATCAAAATGACGTAAATCTATCTTTTGATATTTTTATAGATATTTTGATAACTCAGCTTAATATTGCTATCCCTTGTCGTAAATTCTCTAACTCAAATCATAAAAAAGTACCCCGGCAGCCATGGGTTACAAAATCACTTTTAAAATCAATCAATAAGAAAAATAAACTTTATCATAAATATCGCAAAGTACCCACAGTTACAAATAAGTCCAGATATACTCAGTATCGTAATATCCTCACTTCTGCATTACGGTCAGCCAAACGGATGTATTTTATGAATCAATTCGACAAATGCAAATTTGATGTGAAGGGTACGTGGAGGGTGATAAACCGAGCGTTGAAACGTAATACCGATATTAACGTGCCTAGTTATATCCAAGAGGATGATGTTCGTATTGATGACCCCATAGATATAGCTGAAGTGTTTAATGATTTTTTGTAAACATTGGGCCAAATCTGGCTGATAGAATTCCTGAAGCACAGCGAGAATTTCACTCTTTCCTGGGTAGTAGGAATATGGAATCTTTATTTTTTGTCCCAATTGTCGAAGATGAAATAATAAAGATTGTTGATAAGTTGAATAATAAAAAAAGTTCGGGATATGATGGAATCACAAACTTCTTGGTAAAAAATGTGATTCATGAAATAATCTCGCCTCTTACTTATATTTTCAATCAATCTTTGTCTACTGGTAAAGTTCCTCAAAAAATGAAAGTAGCTAGAGTTGTTCCCATTTTTAAAAAAGGGCGAAAAGACCTTGTCAATAATTATCGCCCCATTTCTCTTTTAACTTCTTTTTCAAAGATACTCGAAAGACTTGTGTATAAACGCACCCTTAATTTTTTTCTTCAGGCAAAAATATTTACTGAATCTCAATTTGGATTTCGGAAAAAACATAGTACAACTCACGCATTACTCAAGTTTATTGATAAGATAGCTCATGCTATAGATGATGTTTCTCACACTGTCGGTGTTTTCCTTGACTTCTCCAAGGCGTTTGATACAATAGACCATGACATTTTACTTTATAAGTTAAATCATTACGGAATTCGGGGAAGGGCGCTAGAATGGTTCACTGATTATTTAACGAATAGAAAACAATTTGTAAGTATTCACGGTCACGATTCCCAACCAAAACTGATTTCTTGTGGTGTTCCACAGGGTTCCTTATTAGGCCCACTTCTCTTTATTTTATATATTAATGATATCCAGAACTCCTCTAAGATTCTCTCCTTCGTTTGCTTTGCAGATGATACAAATTTGTTCTTCTCTCATCAAAATCCTGATGCGCTTATAAACATAATAAATAAAGAACTTGTTTCTGTCCAATCTTGGATTTTTGCGAACAAATTATCCTTAAACATTGATAAAACTCAGTATATGTTATTCAGTAATTCGCTACCTGTGTTACCTCTCTCTGTCAAGATAAACAACATTGATCTGTCACAGGTCAACAATACAAAATTTTTGGGTCTTCATATCGATAGTGATTTATCTTGGAGAACCCATGTTAATTATGTAAGCAGAATTATTGCTAGAAATACCGGGGTTCTTAACAAACTTAGCTATTATTTTCCAAGTAATATTCTACAGAGCATATATTCAACTTTGATATCTCCCTATCTCAACTATGGGATTCTGGCGTGGGGAAATGCTTCTAAAAACCTTATCGATTCGTTATTTCTTGTACAAAAACGAGCTGTTAGAATTGTTAACCACACTGGATATTTATCCCACACGAACGAACTTTTTGTAAGTAATAAAATTTTGAAAATTCCCGAGTTATTTTATTACAACGTCGGCCTGTTTATGTTTCAATTTTCAACTGGCCAATTACCAGACGTATTTTCCCAAATGTTTACAAGAAATTATACAGTTCATGATTATCCAACTCGTCAACGTTACGCATATCACCTTCTACGTACCCGAACAATTTTCGCGAAAAAAACCATTATGTTCGCTGGGCCCAAATATTGGAACGAACTCCCTATGGAACTTGTAAGTTGTACCACTGTAACCTCATTCAAACGAAAACTGAAGCAATATCTTCTTAGCAGCTACATTGTACGGCATGCATAGTGTATAGTTCTTGTTGCTCTTTACATGTTACCCCTTGTCTATCCCACCTTAGTCCGGCGGGATCCTAACCATGAACACTATTTTTGAACAGTCTGCCTGTTGCGCTGTTCATGCACCTATTGTTCCACTCGGTTATCGAAACTCTCGCGCGTGACAGCTGTCGGTTACTATGGTCACACGGAATGCTTGGTTTTAGGACCCATGCTGGAATGTTACTCCTGAGCTTTCGGTATTGTTTACATTCACGACAAATCTCATTATCCCACCTTCTTGATACTCATGTATTTATGACATACAGTTACGCCATTTTCTATACTCTGCAACATACCCCTTGAATCTCTGCAGTTGTTGTTCACTGCTGCAACATGTGACCTTTCTGCTTTCTGCTTCTGTTTTTCTGTATTTTATTTAGTGACATATATTTAATTGGAATTTTTGTTTTGTTTGTATTAATCGGTTTCCCCAGATATAGTTGGTCTTAAAAAACATCCGTACTTTAAACTTCCCCTAATCTGATTACTCACGGGACCTGCGGCTGTACAAGCTAATGCTTTTACGCAGGCCCCATCATATTTTTTCGCATTATGACCACAGTGTAATTCGCATGCATACAGACCTCGTGTTTATACCAAATCAAACTTCTGTACATTCTGATGAAGTCTCATCTGAATTATGTTTTGTATAATTTTCGTATTTATATACTTTATTGTGATATATGTGAGAAATATGAAAATAAATTGAAATGAAATGAAAAATAATTTGCCGGCAAGTTTTCACACTGGCAATACCGGTACCGAAGTTGCACAGACATAGAAGGGTTGTGAAAATTGACTGCTTTGTAAGTGAATAACATACTGGCCCTGATGAGAAAACCTTCCCCCCGCGCGTTGCACGTGGTGGGTATCTTTTGCACAGAGAACATTGCAAACGTTGGCCCAGGGAGGTGACCTCCCTGATGCGATCAGCTGTGTCTCGTAAAATACGATTACGTACGAGCGGCCGTCATTCGTAATGCATATTCATTAAGAATGGCTACGTCTGCATATCAAATAGATGATGTCATACTACATTATCGTGCTCGCTCTGGCAGGGTAGTCTGGACGATTTTTTTCGGGAGTACCAATTGGTGGAGTGTCGCAATCAGCGGTTGGGCGCATTGGGTGGGTGCCGAGTGTGTGGGGACTGCGGATGATCAAAATCGTCCAGTATCTGGACTAGGTCTTACCGTCTTATTGGCGTATGTGAAAGGGACATATCTGTCCCGCAGCTACTACAGTGGCAAGTGGTCTGTATATTATTAATTCTTTGGAAAAATGCAAAGGCTGCTCTTTCTGGTGAGAAAATCCACGAATCTGGCATCCATGCTTTTAAGCACTCCGAAGATGTAAATCTTTAGAGTAATGGTCGGGAATAGAAGGCGTAAGATCTGTAAGCCGTCAAAATGTTGAATCAAAATCTGCACGTTAGAAAAAAAAAGTTTTCACTCATATGAACAGAAGCTATCAGATCTTGGAATGATTAACTATATTCAGTTAGAAAACCCGCTCTTTTTAATCTGTCGATTCTATACAGCGAGTTACCTCACTAACAGACCAGCCATTAAGACTGAGTACCTACGACTTTACTTCTCTATGTAAGTGATGGAACATTTTATTTCATGAAGTGCTCTTATCATGACTATATCTTAAATTATTTTGTCAAGCAACTGACGTAGCTAGATAAGCCCCGGCATGCCATGTCATAATATGTGTTCAAACGGGGTCATCCTACGAGCTCGGCACTCGCGAGTTATACAGCCCACGAGCTCCACACGAGGAAAGGCCCACCAGTTCGACACTAGGCAAAGTAGACCAATGAGATCGACACTAGGCAAATAAGGCCCACGAACTTGACACGAAGCAAATAAGGCCCACGAGACCGACACTGCGTATATCAAGCTCTGTAATGTAATGTCGGTCTCACGGGCCTTTTTTGCCTATTGTGTATTGCCTATTTTGCTGTATGACTCCGGGGTGTCGAACTCGATCACGACGTGCATGTGTTCAAGGGAGCCAATCTCACTGATAAACCAGAGGGGTAGATTCCACCTCCGTGGATATAGTGTGACAATTAACCGTATTTCTATGTGTGTACGATTTTCACCACAAGCAAACCTTCCGAGATACATCAAACATACATTGTCATAAGAAATAAGCATACATTGACACTTTCATTGACATTATAGAATTGTCTTTCTAGGAGGATGCAATTAACCGAAAGGGTAGAAATCATCTCACGAGACCGATACAGCCCATGAGTTCGACATTAAAAAGAAGGTCCATGAGTCATACAGCCCACTAGTCATACAACCCATGAGTTCGACACTAGGCAAATGAGGCCCATGAGTTCGACACTATAGGTAACACAGTCCAAGAGTTCGACATATTACAACACGGGGCTTCATGTGTTGGTCTCGTGGGCCTTATTTGTTTAGTGTCAAACTCATGACTGTATGACTCGTGGGCTATACAACTCGTGGGCTGTATGGATCATGGTCTGTATGGCTTGTTGGCTGACGACTCGTGGGCTGCATGATTCGTGGGTTTCGAACTTGTGACGGGCACCCGAAATCACCACCTCTGAATAACAGCGCATTTTACGAGGTATGAAAAAAAAAACCCGTCACAACTTTATCAAATTTGAACAACATAAGACCGAAATTTAACAAAGGGTTAAAATGAAAGAGATTTTCCTCTATACACACCTTGTATGAAACAGTAGCAATGAACAGTATATCATGATACAAAATAGAGCAGTTAAGCACAGAAATGAAATTTCTGGGACGTGATAGATTCTGTAACCAAGAATCTTACCTGAACATGTCATGCCCGTCCAGCCGTCATCACACGTACACGAGCAGGTTTCGTCATCCATCGTGCCATGAACGCATTTAATGCTGCAAGCTAGATGGGGGAGAACCGAGACAGCAATCATGATAGCGATGTAACGAGTTAATACCAACCAACACAAGATACAGACAATCCATCATAACCAATCTTTATAACTCTGGTTCCAATTCATTGTTATTCTCAATTTCCCTTGAATGGCAGCTGTCGTTGACAGAGGTGCACACCCTGCAGTCTGATCAACTATACCGACAGTTTATATGAATAAAATTTCTTTGTGAAAAAAAAAAACTATACCGAGACTTACATATAGAATTCTGATTTCTTCTTCGTCCCCCCCCCTTGTTACTAGTGAGTATAAAACAATGTTACTTTTTTGTCTTTTTCTTTTTAAAACAAAGGACCGAACTAGCGTTCAACTGTGGTGTAAAGCAATAAACAAGAATCTAAATAATTATACATCTTTCATTCACGTATAGGGGGACTCGGTTATGCAATCATGTACATGTATAATACTGATCCTTCGAATTGTGAATTGACATTATCATCGAATTATGAAAGTCGCTTCATTGGCCATTGATGGGAAAGAATCATACGTATGGCACAAGAGCGAAAAAAGACAAAAATGAGGTGGTTTCTTATCAAAGAAACACGGGTTGCCAATCTGAAATGACTTTATCTCGCTGTAACTTATGATAATTTATGCTGGAAACGCATCGTAACCATAGAAACATTGTATCGATGCCGCTCACCAGGGTACTAATAGTCAAACAGAATGCTTAGTCATGTTCTTTCAGCAAAAGAAATTATTGATAAAACTCTGTCTGTCTGTAATGAATCCTTAACACACATCTAAAGAGCTCACCACCACTTCCCGTACGCTACATTTGGACATATGGACCTCGTCAAAATTGCTCTAACTACATAACCTTTGACACTGTGTGGAGACTTGATGTTTATGCGACATCTTAAGCATCTAAGCCCTCGAGAGAGCGCACTGAAAATATGAGCTATTTTATCGTTTTCATTTCTTTATTCATCTAGTCATTCATCTTCTTATCGAAACAAACATTTGTTAAGATATTAACGCATTTTTCAATTATTCTGTATATGTTCGGGAAAAGACATCTCTTTTTTAAACAGACATTGTATTCATTCATTTACGCAGTTTCCATTCATTCCGTTTACATTCGGGTAAGGAATGACACACGGGGCAGCGGAAGGTCCATGAGCGTTGTCCTCGTCCTTAGACTCTTCAAGGTATAGCAGAAGTCGGAAATTTACCTCAATTAACCATTTTTTTTTCTTTTTTGAGTCATATTCCCCTATGATGCGCGCGGGATAAATCATAGGCATAATAGACCAGCAGGCGGGACGAACCTCGTCTCGGTTGAAAAGGTTTGAGAACCGGGTACGAAAATTTGCTCATCGGGACTCTATAACTGCCAAGAACAAAACGTCATGCATTGGAGGTCTTGGATGACGATCGAGAACGTATGGGGTCTGTTCCTTCCAAGGTAGCTTGACTTTATGCCAGTCAAAAAGACTAGTTACGAGGTTTATGCAGAATGGAACGGACACTGCACAGAAATTTTTAACAATTTACGCTTAACACGATGATGCGTAATTTCAATGCATATCCCCATATCAACTTCATATCGCTAAACTTGATTGAACCAAACTTTACAAGGTCCTGTGCATTAAAACCGAGAGCGCCGCTTCTCTGGGAAACCAACTCGTATGTCCCCAAATGCTATCGGTATCGTGATCGTCGTGACACGTGTGCCTTTGTTTCTAAACGGGTTAAGTCTTGTAAAGTGCTTTATTTCCATATTCCTGGAAGAAGAATGACCCAGATCGTAACCCCCTGCGGCCTCGACCACGACAGCTGCAGCCTGTCTGATACTAGGGGCTGTCCTCATTACTGCGTATGCTTGTTTCCCGACGCTGCAGAGATCAGGAGACCCAATGCTATATCAAGGCGGTAGTAATAGGCGATCATGGAGCTACTAGATCTCAGCTATACCTTTAAGTTACCGTAAGTCCTCGCATCTGGGAGGTGGAGGTCAATCACTGCGTAATTGACTAGGAGCTGTCGAGCCGTCGAAAGGGGCGCTTTGTCTTGTATCTCGAACGACACCAGACTTGTAAGGCAACGGTTAGACGGCGCTATCGACGGAAGGAACGCGCGCTATGCGCGTTTGAAGACGGCATCCTGCCGCACGATATGCGCCAGGCATCCGACGAATGCCGCATCTTGATTGCAGGGGGGCGGGGTCACTTCGGTCTCGATAGAGAACGGGGACGCATAGCGTCGTACAGCGTGACGTGAAACCAAGGAGGTACTAGGCGAGCCTAGTACCTCCTTGGTGAAACTTGCCAAGTCTGTGTTGTTGACTGTATAATGAAACGATCCGTATGGTTACTATCTAAACCGCAGCGATCAGAGGCGACTGAAATTAACCATGTTAAATGTTTTACAGAACATAATGTAAGCCTGTTCTTGGTTTTTGTGTTTGTTTTTCAATAATAAGGTCAGAGCATAGAACATGGTGAATGATTAAATATCGTACAGGAAATTCGCTTTTAGGTTCTCTATTAACCCTAAATTGATAAATCACATGGAATATCCAGAGCGAAAATGAGCGAAAAATGAGCTCCTCCACTGAAACAATAATTATCATTACGAAATATCTCGTGGAGATCTTTGATTAGAATAGTTTTGAATAATGATATCGCTTGATTTGTTTATGATATCGTCTGATTTGATATCAGCACTGGCTGGGGAAATTATTTTCAATACCTAGGGTCCATCCCCCCCCCCATTTTCCACAAAAAACAACAACAACTTGCTACAGAGTTGGTTAATTAGATCACCCCTCTGTGACGTCATAATGGAGAACATGATCGAGGTTGGGTCGTGTGAAGGATAGCGACCTCACTGACGGAAGCGGAGGAGAAGGAGCTCGATGGAGATCTCGTTAAGGTAGTGTAAGGGGCGTCATCGCTGTAGGCCTAAAATCACCCGGAGTAGAATGGTTCCCAGAGGTGCACTAAACGAAATGAGTGGATGTGATCGGAAGCCCCCGTGTTGCCTGATTTCCAAGCTTGATTTGGGTGATTTTGGTTCTCCTACTATTATTGTCATAATAACCGCAATCTACTTATCATTATGAATTTTTAGTCTGTTTGTTTGTTAGTGTAATATGTGCTTTGCGCACGGTTGTTTTCCCCCACTGACTTCTTGACGAGGGCATACTACTGTGACTGTACAGACGTACCAGTGGCGGATCCAGAGGGGGGCGCTACCGGCACACATCCCCCTTTATTTTTCGTTAAAAACAAAAATGAAATCAAACCCGAAAGCGGCACCAGAAATATTAGTTGCGCCCCGCCCCCCTTTACAGAATTCCTAGATCCGCCCCTGCGTACAATGTTCTTTCATAAATTATATGAAAAAAAAAAACGGTCGGTGTTTGTGAGTCATTATGGTGCTCTCATAATTTGTTCGGATGATCAGTCTCACAAAATAAAGCAGTTGCGAGTGCGACTTCGTAATGAACGATATTTGCAAAATATTGAAATTTTTATGGATTAACAATATCCCGCGTGAGCTCGTGCACGATGCCACAATAGGCGATCGTTGAGTATTAAAATGGTTGTTTGAACATACGCTACCATTCAGTATTCATAGCAGAAAATCATTATGCCTTCTAAGATATCGACGCCGCGCAAAAACTTCAAAAGGTTTGTAGGTCTAATTTTCGGTTTCGTGAAGAGAGATGATTAACACAAAATATGTGCCTGGGGGGTGTTTCATAAAGCTGTTTGTAAAGTTACGAACAACTTACGAGCGACTGGTGATCAGTTGCGGTGTGCTATACTTACTAGAATTTCAATAATTTACCACAAGAACTGATCACCAGTCGCTCATAAGTCGTTCGTAACTTTACGAACAACTTTATGAAACGGGGCCCTGGATGTGCGCATTGTTACAGGCTTGCTGCAACGGAGGCATTGTGACGTAACATATCTCAGCGACAAACCTGTGGTCGGGCAATATGAAATTGTAATCGCGGACTTCTTTTCGATGTGGTTATCTGTGATCGATGGGTAACGATCAGTCGGTGTATTGTTGGTGATATATCACCACGTTGGGTGCGTGACATCTTCCCATGCTGCACTGCGTAATTTCACCTGTTAAAAGATTAGCTGCTTGCTATCACCATGGGGCTCCGCTCCATGCTATCACCCCTTGCCACTGGCTTCTGCATGCATTGTTTTCTCATGTCTTCCGTTGAGAACGCTCAAATTTCAAATCGAGTATGATTTCTCAATCCGCCTTCATCTTTGCCATATATTGTTTGATAGTCTGGTAACTACTCGAAGTCTGTCGTCAGTTTTTCTCCTTCTTTTTTCAAACAATGTGCAGCCACTTTCTCCTATGCCACTTTTTCTTCTTTTCTTCAGCATGAAACATCAACTTATTCCAGAATAATCTAGTTGATATATTTTCGAAGGAATCCAAATTAGGGCAATGTGAAATAAAGTACTTTATCTCATAGAAACATAGAAAAAATTGCCGTTTCATGTACATTTAACAAACAAGGACTTTTCTTCTTTTCGACACATTGGTTGTTTTAACAGGGCATGTACACTGTATGTCAGGGTTTTTAATTTCTGGCATTCAAAAAGGATGTGATTGGCAAATCCGATTTTATCACTTGTCACTAATCCGCAATTTTCTCCTAGTTGGTCTTATTAAAAACCAGTTTTATAGGCAATAAAGCAATAACTTGGGTGATAACATGCATTGAACATAGCCAGTCAGTGAAACACGATAACACATGGGAGACGTGTTCTCTGTATTCGCAGGTAGTTTCGCTGGCGGGTGGCTGGTGCTCAAGTCATTCGCTTTCAGATCTGATTTCCACGACTATCAATCCCTCGTCTGCTGTGACATCGTCACACTGCGCAAATCGACCCCTCCTTAACATGACCGTGACACCAGCGAAATACGTCATAAATCATGAGTTTCGCTGCTGTGCGCGAACCATCTCCTTATCATACATTAATGGATCAGACACGAACAAGTCATTCAGGTATCTCTCCAACAGAGAACCTCTGCTGTTTCGCAATCAAACACGGATCGATATCTCATAATGAAGTGTGAAATCCATAACGCACTGGGCGATGCTCTGCCAAAAAAAACAACAACAACAACAACAACGGCAACAAACTCCCTCAATCCCTAAAACCACAAAACAAAGCAAAACAAAATAAAAACGAAAGCAAAACAGAATAAAAACGAAAACAAAAACTGAAGGTTTATCCGAAACGATGAGACACAAGAGTCCCTCCCAAAGTGCATAACTTTATACAAAATATATCAGTTCAGCCATGCTAGATGACGATATACATGTATCCGAAGAAATCAGTATAAAGAATGGCAACATAGATATCGTCAACTTCCTGTAATACATAGATTACATGCTGGACTTCAATCGATGAGTACATCGTAAAGAAAATGAGAGAGAAAGGAAGAAACAAAGATATAACTAAACGTGATAATTAGACGTGGTAAGAAGAAAATAAGACAGAACAAAACATTATGTATAAACAGATGAATAAAAAATAATATAAACGCATTCGGAGATAGTAATGAAAGACGCACTACTTTCCATTGGTATCATCAAAATTTTCCCTTTAACTGCGGCACAAACGCTTTCTCTCATCTTTTTTTTTTCTTTAAGATGAAACGGTTAAATCAATCCTGATCTTTTATTTTCCTTGGAGGTAAAATCTGATCTTTCACAAAAACCTACAGAAATTTGCAGATATTCATTTCATCATCGCTCTCCGGTATAAAGCGTCGTCTATCCTGAGCTTGATCATGTGACCATTTTTCATCACGTGGTTTATTCACAGCTGCTATAGGAGAGACCGACAACTATAATGTCATTGCAACAACGCTCTATATGGGGAGTTCTAGTGCCTCTATTAAATTTTGCCAAATGACAAGGTCTAGTTCTTTGCGTCTGTGACCCTCGACCATTTCGGCTAACGTAATGTGACCAGTTGCCTATGCATGCAACGCAGACGGTGGATAAACCTCTCATTAGGTGATACGCTATCAGCGTATCACCTATTGTGATTGTCAAAATCTCTCTTTATTTTTTAGGTGATACGCTATCAGCGTATCACCTATTGTGATTGTCAAAATTTCTCTTTTTTTTTATTCTTCTTTCTTTCTGCCACATTTTGTGTCGTCAATATCTCAATAATGACATTACGGAATGACATGACATTTTCAGTCAACATGTCTCATGACAAAATCTAGCCACAATAAGGTTTTCATGACAGTAACATATCTATGACGTCATCTAGGCGCCATTTTGTGATTTTCGGACCTTGTCACGTGATCGATCATAACTTCATAACTAGATGTCATTTCTGTATCATTTTCGGTGGACATGAAGTTCAGGTCACGCTCTATCTTACTTTTTAACGCTAGTTACACAGGTCATCATTACGCGCGCGTAAGCGCGCGTCAAAATTTTAAAAGGCTCAAAACGACTTCCCAATGGGAAATCTCGAAGTTTCAGACAATTTTAAGCGTTTCAAACATTTTCTCGCGTGCGCGTCCGTCCGCGCAATTTCGCGCGCAGAGCCCGTAAGCAACATGAAAATGCATTTTTTTTGACTGATTTGGATTCCTTATACTTGGAGTAACAATATCCATTGATTTCCGATCGATTTCGACCTATAACAAAGGAATGCACTGGCGTCAAAGTTGAAATTCCGCGTGCGCGTCTTTCTGCAAATATAGTGAAAAAACATGTCTTTGTTTATTTCGCCATAGCTCTTTAAATCGTCCGTTGACCCTATATTTCTATTGCATATTACAAAAGTATATGAATTGTAAATAACATTCCAAGTATCAATATTGCCAGGAACACGCGATGACGTCATCATATCGTCATTTTAAATAAAAAAAGTGGAATTGATTTTTTTCAGGTACTCTTTCAGACATTCATTTGCTCGTATCTCTGTTGTTTAAGCTCAATATTATCCCAAATTCAGATATGTTGTACTTTCAACATTTGCCTCTCAAGTCCATGTGATGGTTTTGAAATATAATGACGTCATCATACTAGAAATTGTGATTAAAGGTAAAGACTCAAAATCAGACAAGTTTACGTGTTATGTCTATGGGAGGTGATTTTTTTTTTAAACCATGCATTGACTTGACAACGTTTAAGCACCTTTACCTCATCTGATTTTGCTCCATTTCCTCTGAAACATACGTATGTTGTAGCTGAGACAATAAGCTTTAGTAATCGTGTATTTTATGTTTTCAAATCTCCTCATTAGGTTGATAATTTTGTAGTTTAAAACTGAAAATGAGAATGCAATCTGTACAGAACGATTCCCAATTTATCTTTGCAACTGTATATTGATAGAATCCACGCTGCCACTTGTGAGAAGTTGAATAGCGCCATCACAAGTCAACCAGTCACGACAGAATCATTATACATTTAAGTTTCGCACTCGGTCTTCAGGACAGCCGTGTGGCGTAATCGCTTAGCGCGCTGGGTGTTCATAATGCCATACCGGAAGGAGAGAAGTTCGACTCCCGCAGGATTTTTCCCGTTTTTTCTTTTTCTTTTTTTTTTTCGGCAATTCAGCTTTACTAAGATGTCATTTATCATATTATTTTATTAAGTGTACGTAACCCGTGAACACGGCTGCTCTATTTCCCTTGTTTTGTATTGGAGTTTGGACGTTGGGTTTGCTTCATTAATTTTGTCACACTTAATGTTGTAAATTGCCCCTTGTTACAGTGTCCCGCTTGCCACCTTTCGTTTGCTCTTTCCTTTTCTCTTCATTGGCTGTTGTTATATTGTAACAGGATAGGTAGTAACATGTACGTTTAGATAACTGGCAGGAATGGGAGCTGAATTGATTAACTCTAGTCCAGGTGTATGGCGTCTCGCTCATCTCTTTGAAATTCCAGGTTGTTATTGTTTGACCCAATAACGAAGTTGTAGACAGGTTTTATGTTGCTATAGAGGTATCTTGTGCCATATAAATGGAAGGCATCACTGTTTAGTAGTAGTAATGAACCTTTTCATGTTGTAAATGATATAAAGATATGAATTTCACATCCAATCTTCGGGACAGCCGTGTGGTTTTATAGTCGCTTAGCGCGCTCCATGGTCATTATGCACTACCTTCGAGACCCGCAGGACGCTATTATTTTTTTTTCTCTCTCTCTTTCTTTGTTTTTCGTTTGGCAGTTCAGCTTCATTCCAATGTCATTACCCCACAACACACAGTCACTCAATCCCCCCCCCCCTTTTTTTTTTTGTCGCAGGCTGGAGGTTGGATTTGCTTCATTTATCATACGTGTAATGTTGTAAATTGCCCTTGGTATACAGTGCCCCGCTTGCCACCTTTCGTTTTCTCTTTCCTTTACTCTACGTTTGTTCATGTTACACTGCACAAGACAGGTCGGAAAATAATTTACATTACTCAACTGGAGCAAGAATGGCAACTGAATAGATTAACTCTAGGCCAGGTGTATGGCGTCTCGCTCATCTCTTTGAAATTCCAGGTTGTTATTGTTTGACCCAAGAACGGAATTGTAGACAGGTTTTATGTTGCTATAGAGGTATCTTGTGCCACATGAGTAGAAGGCATCACTGTTTAGTAGTAGTAATGAACCTTTTCTTGTCCCTCCATGTCAATTATAGTGTGTTTAAAGGGGTTGTGTGTCTATCTGCCAAAGAAAAGGAAAAACTTATTTTCGTCATGGCTGTTTCTCTATACGTAGCCGTAGGTGATGAGTGTTGTTGGTATCTGAGCAGTGAACAACAGAGCATCAGGCTAAAATCCCCCTTAGTTATACGCGCTAAGCGTTCAATTGATATATCTTTATTTATGTAGTCAATCACTGCTAATGGAGTTACAGAATTATGTTATGACACATTGCACTGAAAGTTTGTAAAGCAAAGTTTATGGACAAGGCAAGCAATTGTACATGAATAATACCATTGATTTCAGAGGGAAATTATGGTATACCTAAATGTAAGGGTATCATTGCTTTGGAATTGCTGAGACAATATCTTGGCACGAGGGCTTCCACTTCTAATAACTGATCCCTTTGAAGATGTGTCGGTCACGGGTGATCGTCATGATTCATCTTTCACGTAGAAGCTTCCGTTCCACACTCTTCGTTCGAGAAGACTTACCATCATACTTCAAATTGTGATTAAAGGTAAAGACTCAAAATCAGACAAGTTGACGTGTTATGTCTATGGGAGGTGATTTTTTTTTAACCATGCATTGACTTGACAACGTTTAAGCACCTTTACCTCATCTGATTTTGCTCCATTTCCTCTGAAACATACGTATGTTGTAGCTGAGACAATAAGCTTTAGTAATCGTGCATTTTATGTTTTCAAATCTCCTCATTAGGTTGATAATTTTGTAGTTTAAAACTAAAAATGAGAATGCAATCTGTACAGAACGATTCCCAATTTTTCTTTGCAACTGTATATTGATCGAATCCACGCTGCCACTTGTGAGAAGTTGAATAGCGCCATCACAAGTCAACTAGTCACGATAGTATTATTATATATTTAAGTTTCGCATTCACTCTTCAGGACAGCCGTGTGGCGTAATCGCTTAGCGCTGGGTGTTCATAACGCCATACCGGAAGGTGAGAAGTTCGACTCCCGCAGGACTTTTCCCGTTCTTTTTGTTTTTCTTTTCTTTTTTTTTTCGGCAGGTCAGCTTTACTCCGATGTCATTTATCATATTATTTTATCAAGTGTACGTAACCCGTGAACACGGCTGCTCTATTTCCCTTGTTTTGTATTGGAGTTTGGAGATTGGGTTTGCTTCATTAATTTTGTCACACTTAATGTTGTAAATTGCCCCTTGTTACAGTGTCCCGCTTGCCACCTTTCGTTTGCTCTTTCCTTTTCTCTTCATTGGTTATTGTTATACTGTAACAGGATAGGTAGGAACATGTACGTTTGAATAACTTGCAGGAATTGGAGCTGAATTGATTTAACTCTAGTCCACTTGTATGGCGTCTCGGTCATCTCTTTGAAAGTCCAGGTTGTTATTGTTTGACCCAATAACGGAGATGTAGACAGGTTTTATGTTGCTATAGAGGTATCTTGTGCCACATGAATGGAAGGCATCACTGTTTAGTAGTAGTAATGAACTTTTTCATGTTGTAAATGATATAAAGATATGAATTTCACATCCAGTCTTCGGGACAGCCGTGTGGCTTTATAGTCGCTTAGCGCGCTGCATGGTCATTATGCACTACCTTAGGACGAGATGTTCGAGACCCGCAGGACGCTATTATTTTTTTTCTCTCTCTTTCTTTGTTTTTCTTTTGGCAGTTCAGCTTCATTCCGATGTCATTACCCCACGACACACAGTCACTCAAGTTCCCTTTTTTTTGTCGGAGGCTGGAGGTTGGATTTGCTTCATTTATCATACGTAATGTTGTAAATTGCCCTTGGTATACAGTGCCCCGATTGCCACCTTTCGATTTCTCTTTCCTTTTCTCTACGTTTGTTCCTGTTACACTGCACAAGACAGGTCGGGAAATAATTTACATAACTCAACTGGAGCAGGAATGGCAACTGAATAAATTAACTCTAGGCCAGGTGTATGGCGTCTAGCTCATCTCTTTGAAATTCCAGATTGTTATTGTTTGACCCAATAGCGGAATTGTAGACAGGTTTTATGTTGCTATAGAGGTATCTTGTGCCACATGAGTAGAAGGCATCACTGTTTAGTAGTAGTAATGAACTTTTTCATGTCCCTCCATGTCAGTTATAGGGGTTATAGGGGTTGTGTGTCTATCTGCCAAAGAAAAGGAAAACTTATTTTCGTCATGGCTGTTTCTCTATACGTAGCCGTAGGTGATGAGTGTTGTTGGTATCTGAGCAGTGAATAACACAACAACAGGCTGAAATCCCCCTTAGTTATACGCGCTAAGCGTTCAATTGATATTTATCATCTTGATTTATGTAGTCAATCACTGCTAATGGACGGTTACAGAATTATGTTATGACACCTTTCACTGAAAGTTTGTAAAGCAAAGTTTGTGGACAAGGCAAGCAATTGTACATGAATAATACCATTGATTTCAGAGGGAAATTATGGTATACCTAAATGTAAGGGTATCATTGCTTTGGAATTGCTGAGACAATATTATCTTGGCACGAGGGCTTCCACTTCTAATAACAGATCCCTTTGAAGATGTGTCAGTCACGGGTGATCGTCATGATTCACCTTTCACGTAGAAGGTATACGTTCCACACTCTTAGTTCGAGAAGACTTACCATCATACTTCAAATTGTGATTAAAGGTAAAGACTCAAAATCAGACAAGTTGACGTGTTATGTCTATGGAAGGTGATTTTTTTTTAACCATGCATTGACTTGACAACGTTTAAGCACCTTTATCTCAGCTGATTTTGCTCCATTTCCTCTGAAACTTAAGTATGTGGTAGCTCAGACAATAAGCTGCAGTAATCATGCATTTTATTTTTTCAAATCTCCTCATCAGGTTGATAATTTTGCAGAATTGCTTAGCACGCTGCGTGTTTATAATGCCCGACCGGAAGGAGAGAAGTTAATCGAGTCCCGCAGGACTTTTTACTTTTATTTCTTTTTTCTTTCTTTTTTTCTGCAGTTCAGCTTCACTCTGATGACATGAACACAGCTACTCTATTTCCCTTGTTTTGTATTGGAGTTTGGAGGTTGGGTTTGCTTCTTTAATTTTGTCACACGTAATGTTGTAAATTGCCCCTTGAATTAAAACAGTACCCCGCTTGCCACCATTCGTTTTCTCTTTCCTTTTCTCTTCATTTGTTCTTGTTATACTGTAGCAGGATATTTAGGAACGTGTACGTTTATATAATTAACAGGAATGGGAACTGAATTAATTAACTCTAGTCCAGGTGCATGGCGTCTCGCTTATCTCTTTGGAATTCCAGGTTGTTATTGTTTGACCAAATGACGGAGTTAAAGACAGGCAGGGAAGGAAGTGACGTGATATTGCTTCATAATGAGGAATTTCGGGCAACACTTTTCCAAGTGTAGTGATTATGACGGCGTTCTCTGTCGTTTATTTTCGTCATGGTTGTTTCACTAGTTCAGCCATAGGTGACATGTGTTGTTGGCATCTGGGAGAATAGAACAGATCTGTACCAAACTGGAATAGCCCTATAAGCAATGTGGTAAGCGTTCAATTTTTTGCATTATCTTTCTTCTTTAAAGTCAGTCACTACTGATCGAAACACACAATATAATATGACACGTTCTACTGGTAGTTTAGGAAAAGGGAGTTACTGCACGATGCAATTATAAATGTGCTACCATTGATTTTAGAGACGTCATTGTGGTGTGGTACTGGTGATGGTAAGGGAACCATAGATTGCTTTTAAAGTAATGAGACAATAATTGGACCTTTGCATCAAGACCGTATTCCCATCTAGAATATAATGCATGTTCGTGCGGCGTTTTTTTTTTTAATCCTGACGTGGGCATTTTCTTTTTCTTGTTTTGAATTCAAGAATGTTATATCTAAATTTGTTTCTTTCCCCTAACATTTTTTTTTTGTTGAATATAAAGTTGGACGTTCCGTGACCGAGTAGAAAAGCAGCGATTTAGTTACAGTTTCAATGCATCTTGTTTACCATCTTCTCTTACATTAAATTGATGGTTTTTATATTTGACATGGTCTGTCTATTTGCCAGTTTATGCTCATAGAACACTGCTATAACAACTAATACATTTGCTTCACTTGTCACACGCAATGATATGGATTGCAGTTGTGCATGCAGTTTTCCTTTTGCCACCTCTCGTTTTTCTCTCCCCCTTTCCCTCACTTTGGTTTTGTTATACTGCAGATGGGAATGATTCAATGATTACAATAACATAACCCAACTTGAGGTAGGAATGAGAACTGAATAAATTAACTCTAGGTCAGGTGTATATAGCGTCTCGCTCATATCTTTGAAATTTCAGGTTGTCATTGTTCGACCAACTGAGTTGAAGACAGGCTTTATGTTGCTATAGAGGTATCTCGCGCCACATGAATGGAATGCATACGCTGTTTAGTATTAGTAATGAACTTTTTCATGTCCATCCCTGCCAATAAAAGTGTGTTTGACGAGGTTCTGTGTCATTCTGCCTACGAGAAAACAAAGTTTTATTTTCGCCATGGCTGTTTCGCTATGCGTAGCCGTGGGTAATGGATGTTGTTGGCATCTGGGCAGTAAAGAACCGAGTATCATGCTATAATACCCCCCCCCCCCCGTTAGGTTCTAAGCGTTCAATGCGGTGATATATCTTTCTTCTTTATTATATCAATCACTGCCGATGGAATTACAGAATTATGTTATGACACGTTTCACTGAAAGCTTAAAAAACAAAGTTTATGCACGATACAAGTAATGGTGCATGAGTCATATAGACCATTGATTTTATGTGAGAAATTATGATATGCCTATAGTAGGGGTGTCATTGATTAGGAATTAATGAAACGATTAAGCACTCCTTCCACTTTTAACTGTCCCCTTTGAATGTGTGTCGATCACGTGAGATCGTCATAAATTATCATTCACGTATAAGCTTACGTTCAAAGTGTACTCTTAGTTAGAGGAGACCTATAGTTACATGGTTAAAGGCGATGTCTCTTTCGCTGGAGCCGTACGTTTGGCCCATTTTTCTTTTGCCCTTTTCTCTTTAATTGAGGTATCACTTTCGTCCAGGATAAATCACATTCTCATGTAAACAGACTCACTTGCTCTATATCCCTTGTTTTGTATCGGAGGCTTCATTGGTTTTAATGCTGGTAAATCTCACAGGCTTGTATATAGCTGTAAGAGATCTCTGAACTGAGCATTGTAATAGCAAGATTAGAGGGAGTCGTATTGGTTATGTAAATAATGGTCAAAGGTCATGTTTTAAAAGGCCACTGTTAATGCCAGGATGGTTATAAACACTTAATTGTCATATTTTATTTGTACGTGCCGAGGATCGCTTGGACCCCGTTTACAGTGCGAGGCTCGAGCCCACCTTCATTTCGGTGTAAACGCGCAAAAGGCCAAATGCGGGGCCAAAATTGGCCTCGCATTATGCCACGCTCTGGAGGTGGTCTCGGCCGCGGTCGAGCCGCGGTCGCGCCCGGCCTTTTTCTCAGTGTAAGCGCAAACTGGGCTAAATGCGCGGCCAATTTTAGTCTGGCTTCCAAACCCTCGCCTGTATTATTCGCTATTCAGGATATTAACCACTTTAACGTCGAAAACTAGGATAGTTTAAGATGGTTTTGTCCTGCAAAGGATTTTCTCCTTCGGCAAAGGCCTTTGCCCGAACGGCGACTTCGTCGCCACGGAATTCAGTTGGCAAAGGATCTGAAAACCAGACAATACCAAATTGCGTTTGTTTAAAAGTAGAGCGCCACTACGACAAATAATATTGAAAGGTTTGAATCAAAAGTGCGGCCGAGCCCGGCAGTGTAAACGGACTAAATTGCGGGGCTCGGCCTCGCAATTGAGGTTGGCCTTGGCCGCGGCTCAGCCGCGTCTCGGCCCAGCCCCGCACCGTAAACGGGGTCTAAGTTTATGCACTGTACGTACTCAAAAAGTCCGTAAATCGATTTAGTCGCACACGCACAGAATTTCCACTTAGTTTGTGTGGCAGAAAAACAAATGTGATCTGAATAATGTAGGCCCAAAAAAGTTCAACTAAGTATCTCATTATAACTTCAGTGTGCTATATTACATTCTTTTCTTTGTCGATCACGGATGACCGACATCTGATGAACCCAAGCGTATCACCTAACTCGTCTTCAGTGTGACGAGTTTCATATCTCGTTTTTATTCTTCTTTCTTTCTGGACAATTTTGTGTCGTCAATATCTCAACAATGACATTACGGAATGACATGAAATTTTTAAGTCAACATGTCTCATAACAATATCTAGCCACAATAAGGTTTTCATGACAGTAACATATCTATGACGTCATTTAGGCGCCATTTTGTGATTTTCGGACCTTGTCACATGATCGATCATAACTTCATAACTAGATGTAATTTCTGCGTCATTTTCGGTGGACATAAAGTTCAGGTCACGCTCTATCTTACTTACTAACGCTAGTTACCCAGGTCTTCATTACGCGCGCGTTCGCGCGCGTCAAAATTTTAAAAGGCTCAAAACGACTTCCCAATGGGAAATCTCGAAGTTTCAGACAATTTTAAGCGTTTCAAACATTTTCTCGCGTGCGCGTCCGTCCGCGCAATTTCGAGCGCAGAGGGCGTAACCAACATGAAAATGCAATTTTTTTGACTGATTTGGATTCCTGATACTTTGAGTAACAATATCCACTGATTTCCGATCGATGTTGACCTATAACAAAGGAATGCGCTGGCGTCAAAGTTGAAATTTCGTGTGCGCGTCTATGTGGAAATATAGCGAAAAACATGTCTTTGTTTATTTCGCAATAGCTCTTTAAAAAGTCCGTTGACCCTATGTTTTTATTGCATATTACAAAAGCATATGAATTGGAAATAACGTTTCAAGTATCAATATTTCCCGAAATACATTATGACGTCATCATATCATCATCTGAAATCAAAAAAGTGGAATTAATTTTTTTGAGGTACTGTTTCTAACATTCATTTGCTCGTATCTCTGTTGTTTAAGCTCAATATTATCCCAAATTCACATATGTTGTACTTTTAACATTTGCCTTTCAAGTCCATGTCATGGTTTTGAAATTTGATGACGTTATCATACTTTAAATTGTGATTAAAAGTAAAGATGCAAAATCGGACAAGTTTACGTGTTATGTCTATGGGAAGTGATTTTTTTTAAAACCATCCATTGACTTCACAACGTTTAAGCACCTTTATCTCAGCTGATTTTGCTTCATTTCCTCTGAAATTTAAGTATGTTGTAGCTGAGACAATAAGCTGCAGTAATCATGCATTTTGTTCTTTGAAATCTTCTCATGAGGTTGACAATTTTGCAGTTTAAAACTGAAAATGAGAATGGAATGTGGACGAATCGATTCCTGATTCATCTTTCACATACATAAGTTTACGTTCCTCTTTTTTTCTCGTCGAGACGTATGGCCGAGTGGTTAAAGGCGCCGTCTCAGAGACGTGAGGTTGCACTCGTGCGGGTTCGAACCCCACAAGATCACGAAACAAAATACCTAGCTATTTTACTTTTTTTTTCTTCAATGGTGTATTACACATTCGTCCATGTAGAAATTACGTTCGTATATAAACGCACCTATACACACACACACACACACACACACACACACACACAATATCCCTCTGTTTTGTGTTGGAGACCACATTGCTTCGACTGCTGCAGAATGTTGCATCCTGACTCTGTCAAATAGTATGTAATGACGACAACGGAGGTGTTGTACTTTGAGCAATTGTCTTTCAAGTCCATGTCATTGTTTTGTACTTTGATGACGTCATCACACTGAAAATTGTGATTAAAGGCAAGGTATCAAAATCAGCCGATTATAGGTTTTATGTCTGCGGGACGTATTTTTCCGAAATTGCCAGAAATGGCACAGCGACCTCAGTCGTTACAAGGCCGCATTTCCTTCTAGCAATGCAATACATGTTCACGCGGCCACAATTGTTGAGTGGGCATTGACTTTTTCCCCCTGTAATATCTAGACATTTTTTTTTCGGCCTTAGCGTTTCCGTGGATGTCCCGTGGCCGAGTGGTTAGAGAAACCGTTTTGCATGCACGCTCAATATAACTTCAAGGTGCCTATATCACATTCTTTTCTTTGTCGATCACAGAATGATGACCGACATCTGATGACCCCAGGCGTATCACCTAACTCGTCAGTGTGACGAGTTTCATGTCTCGTTTACTTTATAACTGATTTCAGTACTTTTGGATTTCTTCTGCTTTCTTGTGCTTCTTATAAATTAATGGTTTCAGTGTGTTTTTGATTTACACTATGTATCATTCTCATCAATGAAACTCTTTCGTTTTGAAAATCATTTCACTTTGCATCTTTACTAATTCTCCAAAATTTCGCGTTTCTTTTTCTTCGTATACACACTCTGCGAATTTTATTCATGTACGCAAGACCCCTTGTAATTGAAAGAAATTGAAATTGAAAGTTGATAAACTGTGAAACGGCTACCTTGCTCAAAGAAGACAGAACAGAATGATGAACAAATAAATATAAATACACACTCAAACATGTCAAACAAACTGTATCCCCTCCCGTATGCCCGTCCATAATATAGCAGAATTTATTACAACTTGATCACGCGTAACGAAGAAGACGAAATTGTCGAATGCATACGAACAACGTATAACGCATAAACTGCAATCGCAACAGCGCACTTTGGATTAGGCAAGCTATTACGCATTTGGTTTTAACTGTATGCCAGTAATAATTGTATACTCGTATATAAGTAATCTATAGCTGAACGACAGATCGTGCATGCATCCAGTACTATAATAGCTGGCCCTATTTATCATGCTTTATACATTCTTGTTGTCGTTCAGAGAAGTGGATAAAATCAGTCGAAAAGTAGCTGCTTATAGTGAATGTCATGCAATTTGATAAACTGTCGTTGAAAGTAAGTCGAGAGAAGGTGTTTTCAGACAAATTGTACATCGGGAAGAAGAGAGTTAGTTACCTGCGGTGCTGCGGCTTTGCTTTACTAGAGATCAGGTATAAAAAGTACGAATTCAATCTACATGACCACTTTCAGCAGGCAAACAACAGATCGACGGCTTTGGGCACCTTTCGAAAGATTCATCAATTCTTTAATAATCATCATTAATGACTTTCAGCTCAACAACATAATTTGAGTGGCACTCTTCGAACTTGTATTGATGTGATACCTTCGCATATAATTTTGTCTAATAATATACATAAAATCACATGAATTCCAGAATGACAATGATGATGTAATGAGTAGTTTTAGACATGACAATGATTATGACTGCTGCTGTTAATCATGTTAGTATCTGTGTGCTAAAGAATAAAGTTCATCATGGTTCACGGTGGAACCGTCAGACAATTTAATCATTATCTGACGCAAAGAAAAAGATAGATGACTACTAGCATGGAAGGGAACATATGGAATGATCTATCCGTTTGCAATGTTATTGAGGAAGGTTATACTTGCAGACAGGAGGCTAAAGGACTTACAACCTCTTGGAAATGAAGTCTCTATACAAACGCACAAGGTAAAAAGCTTGACATTTCTCCAGATGAAGAAATGTAAGTAAAACTAAAAAGACAACAAAATAATGATGACTATTATGAAAGCAAGAAGGGCGCTATACCTGAGCAATCGTCACCACCCCACGGGGCTGGACATTCACACTGGCACGTTATATCGGATTTAGTGCCCCCATTCTGACAGGCCGGACCTCCACACTCTGGCGAAAAATCAAACACAATAAATTTATGATAATAACGAGAATTGAAGCAATCTAAATTGCAATGATTTCTTTGTAACTTGACGTTAGACAATGCGTTTTAATCATCTCTCACTTCAATTGACCGCTAGATAGAGTGACTCGATAATGAATTTGTAATGCAGGCGTCACACGATCCCGAAGTTGAGCAAAAGGAAGTCTTCAAATTTGGCTCTATGGAGCCTTTTAAGATTGGGTTATTCGTGAAGGCATCATACTTGCTTCTGCTGTTGATTGGTTTTTGACCATGTTCGGGGCCAACTTTCGCACGAAATTGAAAATTCAATATTAGCACTGCCATCATCAGTCACCCGTCTTGGGGTCAATTTCAAGGACCAGTGTGACGAAAGAGACGATTTTATGCAATTTATAGATATGCGATTTGTAATCTTCCCTTGAAAAAAAAAAAAAACTAAACAAAAAAACAAACAGTCCTTTTGAAGTCAGTTCGGACTTTATGATGTCACAATGACGTCACAATCACGGAGTAGAATACAATAGGAAACGTGCGCTCACCACAAACTCCGCACATCGCTGGGCAGAGGTCTTCGACTGCGTTGGAGTCGCTGTCATCGAAGCACCACGACTTGGGCCAGCCGTTACCGCACCACTCGTGTGTGTTGTTGCACACGCCTGCGACCGAGACAAGAGTGAGACAAGACGAAATAGAAGTAACCGAACCCCTTACATAACTGAAATGATGGATTGACAATTATAGTGGCATTTCGTGAATGATCTCATAGTGGAAGTCATCTTTAAGATTTAACAATGACAGAAAAGGAAAAAGGTCTGTTAATTGGAGTTAGCAAACAACGCTATGAAATGGTCGACGACGATGGAGATATGATAATACTACTACCACTACTACTACTACTGCTGCTGCTACTACTACTACTACTACTACTACTACTACTACTACTACTACCACTACTACTACTATTACTACTACTACTACTACTACTACTACTACTACTACCACTACTACTACTACTACTACTACTACTACTACTACTACTACTACTACTACTAACTACTACTACTACTACTAACTACTACTACTACTACTACTACTACTACTACTACTACTACTACTACTACTACTACTACTACTATTACTACTACTACTACTATTACTAGCAGTAGTAGCAGTAGTAGTAGTAGTTTAGTAGCAATATCTATAATAATAAATAATAATGAAAATAATTATAATCATAACAATAATAATGAGAGTACATATAGTAGTAATCAATGGTGAGTGTAATAAAAAGATAATGATTTGGATAACGGCAGTCTTTATCAATAATATCAATAATATCATTGATGGTACATAATATGATATCAATGGTACTAGAAATGATAATGGCAAAAACTGACGGGAAATTACTACAAATTCCACATGTGAACGTCAAAATGCAACCTCGATGCCTTGAATTACAACAGACAGCGTATAACGTGAACTTGCAATAGTTTTGCTCAAGACAATCATGGAATATTATATAAAACAATACTGAGAGATTTCACGGAGGACGTTTTTTATCGATGGCAGGCATACGACAAATTGTATTATTATATAAAAAAAAGACTAAACTAACTCACTTTCACAGGACTGTCCCCTCCAACCAGGAGGACAGGTGCACCGACAGTTAGCTTCGTCCAGGGTGCCGCCATTTTGACATTCCAGAGCGCATTCTGAAAAAAAAAATGGATATCATAATGTGTGAGAGAAGAAATGAGAAGAAATAAGAGATTGAACGTCACAGAAGGGCAAGGACGAATGGGTGAAAATGCATTTAGGCGCCTCCGTATTGTGCGGTAACTCGAATTCCGTTTCCCAATTCTTTAGGCTGCTCCGACACTTTTTGTTCCACTAGACTTGGCCAAAACATCAGTTCATGGGGAACGAAGGCCATTAATTCACATCCCCTCTTCCCAGATGGTCTCTTAATTGGGGCACCAAAAATATTATCGCTCTCAAAGTATGAATGCGCAACCCATTCGAATACACCATGATTAATTTCTGATGTGATGTGATATACTTAGATGTGAAGTTCCTATTTAATGCAATCCGTTGATGAAAAAAAAAAATTATCGTACAATATAATTTTACAAAGTGGGTTTATCAATATGATACACATTTTAACATTATTCATCACTGTGTCAAAAGATTAGGAGCCACTGGTCCTTTCTTGCTGGGCATTCAAATGAGTCCACAGAAATCCATATTTTGAGAGGTCATTTCAACACGCATACATTTTTATCTAGTTGTATAAATTGTATTTCAGCACGTGATGTGATAACGCGTGAACCGACCAAGTTTCAACGGTAGACGCGATTCCCTTTTCGACGTGGACTGGCGTACAATTCGCAGGATTTTAATGCTCTCCCAGATTGACGCTTCTATTGAATTAGACAGGATTTACGTGAGAGAAAACAGCCCACATCTTGGAAAGCAGGCTAAATCTTCTCTCCCCGTGATGAAAAAAAAAATACAACAGATTTTCAAAGATCGAAAAGAGAGACAGAGAGACAGAGAATGATAGATGAAAGAGAAATTTTCATTCTGAACCCGTTCCATATGGGAACTTGGTGGCCTGTGTATTAAGTCTATGGGAATTTCAGAATTTAGTATGTAACGGGTTAAGTAATGTATATATACCACCTATACCAGTATCATCATGATCATCACAAAAGAAAACAAAGAGAATGACAGGTAAAGAGAATTTATACATTTCGTTTAAGTTTTATTATCAAGTGTTGTATAAATCATTATACTTCCATTAAGTTTAACGTCACCACTGGATGTGCACGAAACAGTATATGGCGTCTTCCTAATAAACGAAAAGGCGTTATTAGATATGGACTATTCCCTTTATGTGTGCATCAAATTGATGGTGGCCCTCGTCAGTGGCACCATTTTTTTCATATTTCGATGTATGCCGGCCGATAAAGGTGGGGGGGGGGGGGAGGTACAATAAGATGAAATAGAATATTTGTAACTGTCTGGAAAGTATTATATGTTTGCGGCAAGTATATTACGTGGACTGTATCTATTTCGTTTTCTGTTTGTATCAGTTAATGTGCTAAACATATTGTTCCTCATATATTTTGTATTTTTTCTAATCGCCTACAAAAATCAATAGACGCTCCTTTAAAGGGTATTGTCTCATTGTACCTTGAATATTTACGAATATTACACAAAAAAGACTGACGAAATAACTATCTTTGTGCTAAGTGATAAGGTAAGCACACTTGTCAATGCACACTCCCCGGGCGCTAGGATTTCACCCTGATTAAAAGCAATCGATCCAATCTTGAATGACGTTTCTTTCACTCTGTTAAATCGCCAGAAGTCAGAATGTCAAGGTCAGAGCGGTCGCTTTCAAAATCAAATTAATCGCCTTGTGCAGCTAGGTTCCGTCATGGATCTGCCAAGTGCACTGTACTCGCGGAAAACTGCTGGCGTACCAGACGCATTCCACCTACACCTACTCCTCGAAACTTCATTACACGTAATCACCCCCTTTATACGTAAGATCGTGGCCTTGCAATATTATCGCGATGTGCTTGTTGACGTCACCTCAAACACAACTGCTATATATAAATGTGAGCTGTGAAAATAAAGTCATTTACACCCACGAAAATATCTTGGCTACCAAACAGTGAAACGAAAAATATAAAACACATCAGAAAAACAGAGATGAAGTGCACGAACTAAAAGTTATAACCACCTGATTACGCAAAAAGTCCTTTCGCTATAATGGTGTCCTAGAGACTGCGTTTGTGATTAAGTATTTTTGTTGAAATACTAAATTCATTTCGTTAACAAAGTATCTGCTGATATAATATTTCCTGTAATATATCGGAAGGGATGTCCTTTACAACTCATGATTATGTACAGGAAGAAGGGAAGAAATCACCTCTTTCGAGAGAACTGTTAAATCAAAGACACAGCATGTTCGACAGACATTGAACTTACAGTGACATCCTTCACGTGACCAACATTATACAGATATACAGATACTGCGCCACGTTCCTTCGTTCATGGTTTCTTTCCTACAATATCATCTCTTATAAACCAATAACTCTTTAAATGCAAACAGTACATTTCTATAAACGCCAAAGTATGCAATGGCTGTGACACGGATTATACGTCTATAAGAGACAGGCGGTAAATTACTTCCAAAAACAAGGACAAATAATAAAAGCCAAAAAACTCGGCCACCCTCGTGAACTCACCGCATGTTGATTCGCTGAGGTCACAGTCGCCTGAGGGTAAAACAAAAGAGAAAAGGTCAAAGGTCAACAGACATGTCTCACACGAATGCAAGGCACTTGTATTGTACCAGGGAGGTCTCTTCCCACCTCCCTGATTGCACCAATAATCTCAGTTGGCGTATGGGATAAACAGTAGAAGACTTTAAAAATAAAACAACGATTCCATGTCCTCAGAAACATTACAGACTACCTTAAAGGGGATGGCTAGGGACTGATCAGTAGGAATCAGTGGGAATGCTGGGGGATGATTGTTTCTATCCTTGCGGGATTCATTTAAGAGTACATTATATAAATCAATTGTTGTGTGAAAATGATTTGCTTCAGAATGTTCTCATATTCAAGTAATGTGCAGTTTAATGCTTCCAGGTTAGCATGCCTGTACAGTGACGGGGCGACCTGGAAACATTAAACTGCACATTACTTGAATATGGGACCATCATTCTGAAGCAAATAATTTTCACACAACAATAGATATATAATGTACTCTTAAATGAATCCCACACGAATTGGAGCAATCATCCCCAAGCATTCCCACTGATTCCCAATGATCAGTTACTAGCCATTCCCTTTAAACTACGTGTCAAGACTTTTTATTCTAAACAATGATATTCAATGAAAATCTTTACCCCGGTTTTACAACACAGAGAGAGGTATTCATTTCGAGGACAACTAAAAATGGTCTTGATTAACGAACGAACAGGTCATCTGGCCTATTCAATGGGAAAAAATGTGTGGCGTTGGCGACGTGAGTTTTAACAAAGCATTATTACAATAATCTCACAAAACATTAGCAAAGTCCTGTAAACATGTCGCAAACTCGTTTCGGAAAGGTCGTATAGTAATACAGAACAAATCAACAGATAGCACTGAAATAGAAAAGAAAAACAGAAAGAAAATGGGCAAGGAACAAGTCTTGGTATCAGGTTGTGCATTCTCTTAATTTCTTGATTCAGTCATTTTTCCCTTTCATTTTCCGTTGTTTGTTTATTTGTCGTTGTTTTTTTTTTCTATCAAGATTCCCACACTCGGCCTATTGATGTGATCTCAAAGAATTATGATAGCGCGGAAAGGAAGGGAGTGGGCGGACGGTCAAGTTCGCACGTCGAACCCACGCGCACTCGGCTGGGCAATATGTGTGCATTTTGACCTGTAATTGGTCTACGCTCTGGGACCCCCAAGCTTTATCGTGTGCATCGCCCCGAGGTAGTGCCTGCCATTAAGGGGGTCAGAGTGAGTACAACCGGAGTATGATTGAGGGGGAAAATCTTTTGACTGCATTTCAATTTGAACTTAACGCTAACTGCAAAGGGGGGGGGGGGGGTGGTAGTGCATGGATATAGTGAGAGTTATTAGTAGATTAATGCAATGGGGGAATTGTAGGAAACACAAGTGACCCAGAAGAGGGGGACACTCAGTTCGTCTAGGAGGTTGCCTCGCCATTTTCCTTTCCTGGCACAGCTATACTTGAACTGCTCTTAATTGCGCTGCTTTAAGATTTTAAAACGTGCAATCCTCAAGTGAGCTTACAATCTATATACCGCTCGGATTCGAGATAAATTTCAGTGACTCTTTGAAGCCGAAATCAGTGGCTGCCCAAATCGCGGTAACAGATTGGTCAGACTGATCCCAAGCCCTCGTGGATCCTCCTGTCACGGTGTCGCAGAACCAAAAACTGTACATGAACATTGTCCGAAATTAACTGTTTCTCCAGCAATTAAGTATACTGTCAGAGCCGAATTCAAGTTTTTGAGTACACATACCACCAAAATGGTAGGGCCTAACCAAATAATATCATATCCGCGATGCATACATCATAGACCTTCATCAACCATCGTTGTCTTCCATTGTTCGCTGATCCATGACTTATGTGTCTTCTCTCCATTAAAAATATATTCAGCAATCAATCGAGGCGGATCAGCAACTGTCTTCGACTCTTGCCATTCTTGACGCCTCATGATAAAAAAACAAACAAACAAACAAACAAACAAACAAAAAAACAAAAAAACTATGGACGCCAGATAACCTATCTAAACCTCCGTGAAAAAGAGCGCTCTCAGAGCTTCATTACAGATTTGGAAAGCCGCGTTGTAAAACATCTTCTCTTTCAATACTGCGGTCTTCATTCACGTTACCCTCACTTTTTGTTTCTTCTGATGAGCAGTAGATTCACATTTCGTCTTGTTCATGCAAAATCCCTCTCAGGTTTAATTCTCCTTCAGTTGTCTCAAATGGAGACGGATTAATTAATACCACTGACTCATATTCGAGACTTAACGACCAGAATTCAGAAACCGTCACCGTTGCCGCCAACTGAAACATCGCCAGGAGTATCCGCGCGCGCCAGATGAGCTGCCTCCCCCTATAGCTATATATGATAGAAAATATACCCAAACCCTCTCGGGAAACCACCGAAAGCGTTGAGAAATATCCTCCACTTAAACTTGGTTCATCGTCAGCCTTCACGTGCCCTAATTTCTCCCTCTCTTTCTGAGCCGTAATTTATACCTTTTTCCCCATTTGTTTAAAAAAAGTAGGTCTTTCTTCAGGGTTGATTCTCGTTCTGTGGGTGCCAATCGATACAGATTAAGTGGTGACTATAGCTAGTAGCGAGGAGTTGGAGTGAAGATGAGTTTTGATCAGTATTTTGATCGTGGTAGCTTTGGCATCCTTGTGGCTCGAATACCATCAATGTCTCAATGCCGAATGCTTAGTAATGTGCTGATGTTTCTTGTATGTCAGAAGATGTCGAGAAAAAAGAGTAAAAAGGTGTTCGTTAGTTAGCTTGTTTGTTTGTTTGTTTTTTGTTCACAAAATACAGTGTGTCTATTACCCTCGCTAAAAATACACCTACGTAGTAACTGTTAGAAATGTCGGCAACAGTTACACTCTCTTGTACAAACTTTGCTCCTCAGCTAAACGTTTTAGACGTCGTCGAAAAAAAAATTGTCTTCAATTCAGAGCTATGGAAAGGGTATAATCAATGAAGATTTCCTCGTCAAAGCAAGAATACAATCGGGCTGAAGAGGATACTTAACGTGGTGAGTCATTTGCATAATTATACGCACTTTTCTTTTGGGGGGGGGGGGAGAAATATACCGTTTCGAGGTGTTCTGGAGGAGGGATTATTACAATCTTGATTATGACATGTTTGATTTCATGACTATAGATTGATACATTCACCAATGACTTAACCATGAATAATGTGCTTGGTACCCTGAGAGCCACATCAATATCCTATGCCAATGACTGCTATTTTATTTCTTCGATCATTATTTCATGGCTCTTTCTTTATTGAGATATTCTGTGGGTAAGTCCGTTTTCGCTCATTGCATATTGTTTTCCTCACTTTGGTAACTTAACAGTATTCATTACAATGTATAATTACTATCAAAGGTTTAGTTTTTGTTGTATACTGTTCATTTCACATTGTCTCGATTGCCTTTATATAATATTCATGTTACATAAGAGAGTGATATGTTTGGTTTTGTCTGAAAAGAAGATAAATTCAAATTGAATTAAATGGAGAAACATGGAAGATAGTTTTGGTAGAGATCGGGGCTTCAGGTTTCCAACTTTTTTATGAGATAATAAGAAACCTCTTGTGAAATATGAAAGAGCATGTAATTCTAAGAGGAGTTCGATGTTTATTTGATGAAAATTGGTTTTGAAATTGCTGAGATATTCATAACAAAGCTTTCTTTTACTTTTTTTTGGGGGGATATCTCAGCCATTTCAAAACCGATTTTCATCAAATAAACTTTGAATTCTTCTTAAAATTGTAAGCTCTTTAACATTTCATAGAGCGGTTTCTATATCACGCAAGGGTTAAAAGTTGAATCCTCATCTCAACCGATACTATACCATCCCTTTAACGCCCTGTCACTCGATGTTGCTACTGACAGCTGCTTCCAAACGAAGACGGTAAAAAGTGGAAAAGGAGAATTTGAGAAGAGGAGACTCTCTCGCTCATTAGGATTAGATGAGATGAGACATCACCGACCAAACTCTCTGCTTCCTCCGACGAGTTTCCACGGGAGAAGCACCCCGCTTGGCTAAAGGTCATCCAAGTTTACGTTTGCCGAAACACGTCATAAACAATCGCTTCTTTTCGAGATAGGTAAAAAAAAAGAAGAAAACTCACGAAGACGAAAAATAAAAAAGCACGTGATTGCTCATTTCCATCGGAAGAAAGAAACAAATGTTTTGTTTGACTTCACACACAAGAAAAACCATAAGAGCACCCCAATTACTGTCCTGGATTCCTTCCGTTGACGACTTGGGTATATCCCAGAGAGTGGGTGACGCGTGTATACAGATGGCTTTTTGTCACAGTAAAATATGGCGACGGGGTCGCTTTAAAAGTGACATATAAAAAATGCCCACTCTTATGTTGATTTACAACTGTTTGAAATCCCGGGCTCATTACTGAGACGATGATCTTCAGCATATTTTAAAACGACAAAACACAGACTGCTAGTATGACACAAGGATGACAGAACGAGAGCATTTTGTCAGGCGACGAATTTCAAATATCAATTAATGCTTTTTCATCATTGGGGAGAAAAAAAACCCGCTCTGTCTGAAGTCGCTAGCGTGGTATGAGCAGCAAGTAACGAATATTCTATACCATTTCTCTACGTGAAATTCATGCCCTTATTAAGCTTATTGCTGTAAAATTTTAGAAACTAAACACGAACTATATTATACCTTTCACGGCAGTGTTACGGATTCCGTTACGCCGCCAGACATTAGCAATTTGTAGTTACAACCTACTTGTAGCACCCTGTAAGCCCCCATTGCCATCAAATTAGTTACTTACAGCCAATTAAAGTATGTAGTCCTATACAAATTTGCATTGCAGTGATGTCTCCAAAAGACAGGTTCAAATAGTTTTAAACTTTTTCACCCAGACGTAAGGTCCGTCTTGAGCACTCCAAGGGATAGGCATGCATCTCATGCTTCATAACGCTTTGATGGCTATAGATATTGATATATCTCCATTTCTATCTCTCATTCCAACATATAAGCATTCGTACTCTCATCTTTCTATTTATCTATAAATCTATCTTTCTTCTATCTATCTATATATCCATTTTGTAATTTATCTATTCATCTATCTATCTATCCATCTATCTATCAATTTATCTATCTATCAATTTATCTGTCTACTTATCTATATACCTATCTATTTATCTATTCATATATCTATCTATCTATTTATATATCTATCTATCTAACTATCGATTTATCTATTTATCAACTTATCTACATCTCTATCTAACTACATACGTTTTTTTTTTTTTGTCTATCTATAAGCTATCTATGTCTGTTACCATCTCTTACACTCTCCCTCTCTCTCCCTCCCTCTTCTGGAGGGCACAAAAGTTGAGGTGCCTGCTACCCCGCAGGGAAAATAATGGCAACCTTGGTCACATGATATGACAGGGGTCACGTGTTGGGAGCATCCCAAGATCTATCTATTCTTCTCTTCTGCCTCCTCGTGATAAACTCCTCTATACGATGATGAGGACATGGGGCAGAAAAAAAAAACATATATGGGAGCCGGTTGACCTTAACCATGTTAATGCTCGACACTTTGGCTCCAAAGATATTTTGTGACAAGCATGTTAAGTCAGACAGTGTCTCGCCCTCGCGCAAAATCAAAACGAAAATGTCTGATACAATAATCTTTGAGATGGAGAACCAAAGGTTTTTTTCTTCTTCTTCTTCTTCTTAGAGTAGGAAGGTTTATGCGCCAGCAGGTATTCATCGTGATGGATGCTATCAAAATTCGGCGATGAAAATGTTGCGCATGACACGACTACGAGCTACTAAAAGTTGTGATAGGAAAACACAACTGCGATGGGAACAGCAGGACAGTACATATACAGCCTCAGATCAATTCGACTTAAAGGTGTCTCCGTAACAGCTGATAAGGCCTTTGAACGGAAAGGTCATACATTATAGTTCTTGGAATATTTCATAAAAGTGTCGACATTATATTATTGACACGTTATATTGGGGTCTCGGTTACAGTTCGTTATTCAGGTTGTTATTCCGAAGTTTCGTAATAGTACGCATCTTTTTCCCATTTTTTTTTTTTTTTTTTTGATTCAACGAACCTTATTCATTATCGAATTAACGAACCTTGGGAATTACGCCACAAATGTTTGGACTAACGAACCCTCTTTCATTTTCGGTTTTACGAACCCTATTGATTTTCGGATCAACAAATCTTCAGAATAACGAACATTACCCGTAACGCATAATATACATTCATACATCCTGAGTGGTCCCTGATTAACGTCAGTAATGTTGGAGTTCTATTTAGTTGTACACTGCAAACTAATACCAAAAATTCGAACAACACACACACATATATACACATACACGCTCACACACACGCTCAAACGTAAGTGAGTGCATTCTATAATATAATAATTATGTTGATCGTCAATGTGTGTGCGGGTGTGTGTGTGTGTGTGTCTCGTGTATTTTTATGAATGGATCAACTTTTTTCCCCTTGGAATTTTGTGTAAACACGTACATCATGTAATTATTGCTGCTAAATCTTTCGCAAAGTTTCGAACAATTTAACCTGCTTTTCGAGAAAATTTGAAATTATTGACAATGGTACGCATGTAGGCTTATACCAATGTGTTGTTACTAAAGGATAGCAGATTCATTGTCATGCAATTTAAGTGACTTTTTTGAGGTGAACACAGAAAGACGTATAAGATGACTTTCAAGAATAATACAGTCTTCCAGTGTGCAGTGCTGTTTCTTTTACCCCGGCATCATTCCAGGTATACACATTTTTTACACCTAGTAATGGGCAAAACATCTTGTCCAAGGATGAACGCAGTGAGCAGGATTCGAACCCCAGACCTTCTGTTCACAAATCCTTGGCCTTACCCACTGGCCACTGTGACATGCTCCCACTATCAATTTGGTCGTATAAGATAACCTGAATATTTTGTCAGAGTGTGATGAAATTTTCATAAATTTTAGCTGCTGCTTCTTTTAACAGTGAGTATAGTTTTAATGGAAGAGTGTTTGTCATACATTATCAAACTGCGGGTCAATACAATATTGTTCAAGCAAATAATAGATACTTACTGCAAAGTCCATCGTTGCATTTTCCCGATCCCGAAGCGCATCGCGTGCACGGTTTCCCGATATCGTAAGGCTTGCGACCGACAAAGTTCCCGCTGTGAAAACAAGAGGGGGAAAGGAATACTTGTGCACGATTATCACGGCGGTGTTGTAAACAAACAAACACATGGATACGTGTCATGTTCGAGCACTTGATCACAAGCATGCTGCGATCTGACATTTGATTTTCCACCGCATTTGCGATTCTTGGAAGGGGTGTACGAGGTGCGTTTATTATCATTCTCTCTCACTCTTCTAAATAGCATCTTCTGATGACAGAGTGCACTTGGTAACACGACAGCATAAACATTTTATTTTCTGCTCAATACACTTCTGAGTCTGAGATGTATATTGTTAATAATGACAGTATACTCACTGGATTCTCGGGGTTAGGGTTATGTTTGTCGGTAGGTTTTATGTCTGGCTTTGCGTGCACATATTTCATTGCAACAATATTGTTGCAATGCTGTTCATTGCAGCATTGGAGAATTGGAAAATGCTACATTGGGAACATGAAATAAAACAAATCCAGTAAGGGATAATGGCTTCTATTTACCAGCCCAAAGATTGTTGATTTTTTGTCTTGCTTTGTTTTTTGCTGTGACCGCAAATTCTTACGAAAACATAAACAGACAATTCTATATAACAATATTATTACGAGGGCTCCATTTAATTCTGTTGACATTGCATTCGACGAAAAATTTGTTTAGAATAATGTTCCAAATCATGTAATACTAACAAACAAACAAACAGACAAACAACCAAAGAGGTTGACGAACAATATGAATGGTTCTTGCTTCTACTTCTTCTTTTTGAAAGAAGTTATTGCGCCAGGAGAATTTGTTTTGTGAAGGGGCGGGCGGGCTTTGCCCTCAAAATGAGTTATTCTTTGACACGTCTCTCGTGAAATGTCATTTTTTTTTTTTTTAGTTTTCCAGCGGGATTTTGATTGGAAATAAGCGGTGCTAGGAAGTCATTAAGCCACGTGCGCAGGTAATAGCGCCATCCGAGCACACAGGGGAAAATACAGGTATTTTTTTAGAAACATTGTAATCATTTAAATCATTTCAAAGTAGAAAGCAGGTCTCTATAACCTGTTTCTCGAAAGAAAACGCATATAACGCATTGTAAAATAATCTGTTATTCAAATTGTAAAATCATTAGACCTATTAAATCTCAGCGACTAATTCATGTTCTAATAATCGGTCGTTTAGGGACGCAAAGAGGTATTTACGTTCAAGACCCCCCCCCCCCAAAAAAAGACATCTGGGCAAACGGAGTGTTGGTCATACCAAGGGGCTATACCATACAGCGATGCATTGATACTGAGTTGGAAATGTGAAACATACAGTGTTGGTACTTTCATTAAAGGGATGGTATATTTTTGGTTGAGACTCTAACTTCAGGTTTGTAGCATTTTCTTTCCTTTTCTTTTTTTTGATGAGATAATGAGAAATCTCTTATGAAATGTGAAAAAGGATGTAATTCCAAGGGGAATTTAAAGTTTTTTTGATGAAAATTGGTTTTGAAATGGCTGAGATATCCAAAACAGAGCGATTCTAATAAAAAGTGGGACCCACCTTTCATTAGAATCGCTTTGTTTTTTGGATGTCTCAGCCATTCCAAAACCGATTTTTATCATGATATAAACTTTGAATTCCTTTTACGATGGCTTGCTCCGTACTATTTTATTTCATAAGTGGTTGCTTGGTATCTTGCAAAAAGTTAAAAGCCCAATCCTCATCTCCACCAATAGTATATCATTCCTTTAAAGTTCACGTCTGTCTGTTGGTTGTTGTTTTTTTTTTAATGATATTCTTTTCAATTTTTCTTACCCGGGTCCGTAGTTGCAGATGAGGAGGAGTGCGTTTTCAATTGTCATTGTGCTGTGTGGGAGTACGAGCTCGCTGCACATTTGCGTCGCGCATCCGACGCGATTCGTGTCCGACCAAACCATCTGTGATGCGGGGAAGAGAGAAAAATAAAATTGCAGTGAAAAGAAGGAAAGTCTTATTTCTCAGCAGTACAGAACATATACATATACATATACATATATATTATTGATGATGTTATTTTGTATTGAAATATAAGAAAAATACTATTCATGATGTTATTTTGAATCGAAATGATGAGAAATGCTGAAATATTAAACACCAAACAAACAATTAAACAAATATATGAATCCTCATTCCCACCTTACAGAAATATTTACAGTCATATTAATAACGATATATAAGTAAATAAAAACACCTAAATCGCAATTTATGCTTCCTAACTATATTGATAATAATATATATACGGAACCATGGCAGACATTTCAGGCAGGCCAAAAGAAATAGAGTCGCAATCACAGTCACACGCTCGACGCCCTCACAAAGTAATGTTTTTGATATTTTTTCATCTGTCGCTCTTTTGTATACGATAACTGAAATCTACGAACAAAATACTTAAGGCTTTCTTGTTCTTCTTGTACAATTGTACTTTCCCTCTTTTCAAATAGCATCAATTTACCATTATACAGTATATATGGGTGCAACTGTCTAGATTCGCCACCAAATTAGACAGGAGAGATGTAAGCATGGACCGTCGAAAATCATGGGGTGTTGTTATGTCTTTGCCCGATTTTTTCGTCTTTTTTTCAGACACAAAAAGATAGGCGAGGGAGGTGCAAGCCCCTCCCCCCCCCCATTTGCCGCTCTTGTGCATGTTATATTATATCATATTAGTCAAATAGACACCTTTATACGTTTGTCCATATCTATATTGGCCTTGGAAAATCAAAACTTACTTTTCATTGACATCTGTTTTTTAACATTTTGGATGTATAGTTACAAACCCCTTTGCATTATTTTAATCATCATAATAATCAGGTATCACGAGCATGCCGGATACAGAACACTTTGCCTATCGCAGGTGTTGTCATAACCAATTGATAAACGTAGCCGTACAAAAAAAAAAAGTTGAAGATTTCTATTGAAGAGCTCTTGAAAAACGAAACCCTTCTAAAAACCAAACACAAAGCAAAACAAAGCAACTCTGTTTCTACGCACCCACATTACTCGATCCGTAACTAACGGGGTGGAACCGAAATTAGCCATGTCAAATTCATTCCCCCCCACTAAAACTATATTCCCTGAAGTCTGTATGCTCTCTCCCCCACACTCAGTCAGACAAAAATCTCAATCACACCTCGTTTCCGCAAATAAAATCCAGGGGACCTGTGGGACTTAAACTTGAGCAAACACAAATATCTCCTTCCCGCCCACTTCTCTCCCTCTCTCTTCCCGTGTATTTCATCGCGACTTTTCTCTATTTCACGTTAATAACAGTGAATAAATTTCTGCTACCTGTGTGTTTCATAGAGACTTTAATTCTCTATTTCACTTTAATAACAGTGAATGAATTTCTACTACCTGTGTGTTTCATAGAGACTTTTCTCTATTTCACTTTAATAGCGGTGTTTCGATTTCTACGTGCTACAAAATGTATAAGATCTAACTAACTATCTATATGGCACGCTGTTGGTGCAGTGGAGTCGTGTTGCGTTCAGTAACCCGGCAACTCGTCAATGATTTGACTTGTCAAGTAGCTGCAATATTGCTGTTGGTTGTCGTTAATTTCAAGTGATTGTACAGTTTTTGGCTGAGATGGGAATTCGCGTTTCCAACTTGTATTGTATGAGATAATGAGAAACCTCAAGAAGGTTAAACAGACTTACTCTAATTTCAGAAATTATAAAGACATTTTAAGTTCATGCTTGAAATAAGATATCAATTATACTTCTCTCCAGAAAACTGAAATTGCTGAGGAATGATTTTCGTGGAGTAGGATATATCTTGTTCTGTAAACAACCATCTCAACATCCAAATGTTTGGACCGTTTCAACAAAAACTTCAGCAATAACCGCAAACACTTGAACTTTATAATGATACACAAGCAAACATATATAGATAGAAGCAAAGCTCTAGGTTAAAAACAAGAGTAATGTCAGTGATTAGAAAGAATGAGAATTCCGGAGGTGAAACAGACTTAATCGACGGGAAAAGAAAATAAAAGTCCCGCGAGTGGACCGTAACCATGGTAACGATAATGCCAATGGGTCCATCTCACCTAACTGTTGCTTACCTGAGTGTAGTGTCCACACATCGTATTTGGCTTGCACTTGTTGGTCGTAATGTTGTAGTTCTCGTTCTCCTGGTACCAGAGCGTGGTGAGGTAGAACGGCGTCATGACGGCCCGGGAGTGGGCCCCGAAGGCCATGTTCTGGCCCACGTGCTTGAAGGTGGTCGACTCCATGGCCTGGCCGTGTTCCCAGATACACTTCTTGGCGTACTTCTTGGCCATCAACCTCAGCTCGTCGTCCCAAACCTTCATGTAAACATGAAAAACACAAAACAAAACATGTATGGAATGAAAAAAACAACAACAGCAAACAGAGCTAGAAAGCCTTGTACGTTGTTCTCCATGATCATGATAATGGTGTGTAAAAGTTGGTAATGACAAAATCAAACTAAAATGTAGTCATTATCATTTCTATCTTTCTATATGTGTTTCTATTGTACATGACATTTACCATTATTTTGACCTTTGTAATATTCATGTATATTGTTTGGAAATGAAAATAACAGAGAGGAATTCGTGATTGAATATCTATACGATAAAAGAGAGAAGATGTAAAACGTTTGTGTCTTCGCGAAATTGTCAAATAAGTTACTTGTGTTTCAAGATACGCAATGAACTCTACAGTTCAACAAAAAGTAATCAGTAAAATGATGTCAGGTTAGAGTTCATTTAAAGGATACACATCGAGGTCTTCCCTTCACCCTTCATCATATATTTATATATATATATATATATATATATATATATATATATATATATATATATATATATATATATATATATATATATATATATATATGTATATACAAACACATTTGAAAACGGTTCTGATCATCTAACCTATAATGTGCAACCATCAGAACATTCTTTCTGTTCCTCATTTCCCAAAGTGCAACTGTCACGTTATTTCCACACTGGTTCATCACTATGACTTCAATTTTTTACCAATCACATGACCAACAATAACAACAATCAAGTGGTAAGGGTTTTGTATAGATAATGGAAATGGTAATGGTACTACAGTACTGGTGATAATGATAACAATAACAGCAATAGCAATAGCAATAGTAGTGCCATGGTATAAGGATAACATCAAAATTCACTGAAACGTGTTATTATGGAGAAAATTATGAATTTGTGTGGGAATGATCACTGGAATATGAATAACCAAAACATGCTGTCATAAAAATGAGCGGTGTCCTTCTAAAAGTTTGTTTGCTTTTCTTATACTCACGCAACCAAAGTTATCTTATGATGGTACTTCAGAAAATAACATCTTTTATGCCATTGACCGTTGTTATTATTCGGACCAGTAACTACCGGTGACTACAAAAATATTGCTATCAAACGAGCGTCGAAAAACACACATGTATCATTAAAGCTAGGAAAGAAAACATTACTTGCACTTCAAATTGCGGTGACTTTGTAGTCTCTTTATGAACGAATGTGGAAGAAAAACAAGAGTTCTCTATTCGAATAGGGTGCTGTAGCTAAAACACGTTGTGTTATCATGGATATATGCGGATCACAGGGTAATCTCGGTACACAAAAAGTGGGCGGCTGTTTTTCGCAGGACGCGACAATGTTGTTATACACTACAACAATGGGATAATGAACAAGGTCATTAGCAGATAAACGTAACCTAATCACGCGCCGTGTAAATTGGCGATGATTTGGCATAGGGGAAACTTTCACGGCAACCTATAACACACAGAAACTCCTATCCGTAAGGACTTCAATGCACTTTTTTAAAGCCATCATTTCATACGTGCATTGCATCAGTTTCAATGAAATATCCAGCTAATAATGGGACCATGCATGCGCTAAGTCACTCACGGATAAACGCAATCTAATCACACGGTGTAGGCCTACTTCGTATGGGAGAGTATTCATGATAACCTATATATAGCGACACGAACACAGCTAAAGGGTGATGACGGACGTTTCATTGCACTTTTTCAGTGAAAACATCACACGTGCATTGCATCCATGCTAATACTAACATCTGGTGAGGTATACTGTATTATGCTTCTTGACAATGGCTCTGTCTCTACGAAATAAAAAAAAAAAAGAGTCGTTAGCGAAATGAATTCTTTCGGGTTCAAAGTAAACAATGACGCAAGAATTCTCAAAGCAAGTTTAAATTTTAGCGCTACGATTTAGGCAAATTGGGTAATTGCGCATGATATTCTGTCTATATTACTCCAACAGCCATCAAATAATGAACGCGCGCTGATTCGCGCAATGTGCACGGCAAGTTTACTTTGCGATTGTTTTAGTCTATGATGGACTAAATTTCAACAAGACAGTGAACTATACCCTCGTGAATTCGGACCTAAAGGGCAAGTATAGTGAATTTTGCACAGAGTAAATAAAGAAGATGGGGAATCGGTGCATTTTCTGTATACTATGCTATTTAAAGAACACAAGAATGCCCTATCAACAACTTGACAAACTGGGCTATGAATGCCAGTATCTTGTTTCCGACAAACACAAATAATACTGTTGTACAGAATCGCAGGTTAAATAATGTTTGTTACGTTTTTTATAACCAATGAGAGAAAAAGAAAACAGTAGTTAAGAGGCGTTTAACAATGATTAGAAATGGCTATAAGCCATTCCAAATCCTCGGTCTCATCAACCCTGCCAGTATAGTGCGACTTCATTTTGCCGATCCGAAAGACACGGCGCAATCGAGAGAGATTAATTTTACGAAATTCTCAGTAGTTTTTTTTTTTTTCGTAATTTGTTTCATGATTTTGTGATCTCGTGACCACAGGATTACAATCTTAAGGCAGAGCTGCACAATAACCCATTTTTTCCCCTACTGGTCCGACCTGTTTGTCAGACCAGTTGATACCAAGTTTTTCCATTTTTACTGGTTCATTCCTGAAATAGTTGCTGGTCCGACAGTGATTTTTACTAGTCCTGGACCATCCGACAAGTTTTAGTGTGCAGCCTTGCCTAAAGAGATCCTTGTGGGGGATTCTTTATCATAACAGCAGTTTTGTCTGGTGAGATGCTCTCTTCAGTTACAGAAACGACCCTGCAGTGTTCCTACTTTTAAGGGTGACATTTGAAGAGACACATCCTGTTTTTACGGCTAAATGCGGATGTAAAGATACAGCTAGACTTTCTCCGAGATTATTGTCATACCATTCTTGCATTCAGATGTTATTTGAATATAAGAAGGATTGAGGCACCGAGTCTGCCTGAAGACTTAAAGTAAAGGACAAGTCCACCTTCTTATACATACGGATTGAGAGAATGCAGCAATGTTAGTAGATCACATCAGTGAAAATTTGAGGAAAATTGGACAATCCGTTCAAAAGTTACGAATATTTTAGGTATCTGTACAGTCACTGCTGGAAGAGAAGACTACTACAGTGTATGATGTCACATGCGTACAACTCTATAAGGAAAATAAAAAGAGAATTTCTCAAAACTTTACTTTTTGAATAAAGTGCACATTTCTTCGACTTGCTACTGACGTATGTTAAGGGTTTTATTATTCCCCCTGTCTTCTGAAAGAGAGAAGTCGAGTGTTCTTTTGTTATGCAAGAAAAATGGGAATATGTTGAATTTTCTTTATTCTTTCTTTATATCGTTGTACTCATGTGACATCACAAGCTATAGTAGTCTTTTCATCCAGCCGTGACTGAGCAGAAACTTCAAAAATTCATAACTTTCGAACGGATTATTCGATTTTGCTCAAACTCTCACTGATGTGTTCTACTAACATTGCTGCATTCACTCAATCCTTATGTTTATGAAGGTGAACTTGTCCTTTAATCGCACAACAACCGAGAAATGTGAATCTCGTGGTGACAGCACACGCTCCACCATAATTATAGTAACGACTGACGAGACCGTGCAACTACCAGGACAAAAACTGTATAAAGTGAACTCATTGGCAATGGATACAGACTTTCATATGCCATGGCCGATGCTAGGTTTTGATTTATGATTCGAACCGTCGCAGCCGAAACATTGCAAATGTTCTACCTGTAAACATGGACTTGTGCAGGTCCATGTTGAAACCAGCAGACCATTCACCTGCGTTTAATCTGATGGAGACTGAGGAGGAAGATGAGAAAGAAGACAGTGTTGCCAAGACCCTGGCTGCCCTTACGTCCCCTCTAGGTAACCTTCCCAGGTAGGAGGAATCTTCACCGGGACGACCTTCTGTCTCAAAACACACCGGGCTGGCACTCCGTTCCCCTGCACCTAAAAATAGACCTTATACCCTGACTCATCGCGTGTCCGCTCTGGATCTCGTACAGAGAGTTATCCATCAACACCCGGCTCGCTATTGGGCTCGTTTCGGTGAAACTGTGCCACTACAAGAGCCAACCACGACGGATAGAACACACACACACACACATACACACACACACACACACACACACACACACTCACACACAACACAGAAAATATGAAAAAAAAAATGGAAAGAGCAATGATGACAGAAAGAGAGAAAGCAAGCACGTAAATGCTGCACTTGATACACAATCAAAAGAAAACTACAACCCAGGACTTTTGATTCTTCTCTTCTTTTTATTTTTCTTCTTGTATCGCACATAATATTATTATTTGCTGAGTTCCTTGTATAGCTCTCCAGCAAGTTCAAAGTTCAAAGTTGATACAATATCTTGCAGGACATTACTAGAATAGCTACATGTTAACCAATGGCTTCCTTCAGGGCCATATCAAGACAGGCAATGAAAAAAAAATAACCGTCCTCCCAAACGACCTTTCCATTGAATGAGTAAAACAGTGTCACAGGATCATTCGTCCATGGGCAGTAACAGTGCATACGCGTCTCAAGCTTACTCAAATCCCAATTGGCGACTCACAATCAGAAGTTCATCCACCTCTTACTTACTGTTCGCACACTGTATTGTATAGGATGCATGGTTTGATAAGGATGCTTTGGACCGGTATACTTAACTCCCTATTCTGTATCTTCTGTTCACAGAGGCTACCGCGGAAAACTTGCGATGATTTGGAAGATGGCTCTCAAGAGTCTGAAGATTCGTGCTTATCTCTCTCTGGAAGTCAAGACTACATGATGGCATCACACGCCAACCTCCGCCCCGGATTGAGATGAGCGTGACGAAGGTGAGATGGAAATCGCTGTCTCCAGGGGATAACACCCAACAGATTACCAAACCACTGCCAATGATATCAAGGCAACAGTGAATCTCTTGTTCTGCAGCTGTATACACAATACTTCTACATCGATGGCTTGCGTCTGGGTCTGATCGAAACCGCATGATCATGTCTGTCTTTCCGAATGCGTAAGACAAACTTCCACTCAATTTTGTACTACAAAGAGCTCTCAGAAATTTTCGTTGTCCTAATTTCTTTCAAATTTAGGATGTCTGAAAATACAATCGCAGCTCTTTGTTTTGAATATCCATTCGAGAGACAGGTCTAAAATACAATTCAAATTGGTGTCTATTCTAATTCCATGCGACAACAACTTCGGATCGAAACGGATGCATCAACGCTCTGAGTGAAGATACCGCTGATGTAGTCACATAATGAGAGCGGTCTAAGATGACACTAAAATAGAGAGGGGGACTTGGAAAATGAGACCACAACGATCTCCTGTGTGACCAGAGAAGTAGTGGTGCCACACAGAGCAGTTGGAAAGCAGAGCAGTGCATGAACCCCTCTGCACCCTCACAGACATCGGAAGTAGGTCAACCGTGCAACTCCGGGGTTTAGTATGGCGTCACGATGTACTTGAAATGATGATGGGTGCTATCACAAAGATGCTCATGACAAATGACTGTCATCAGTTGAAGACTTCGTATCAGACTCGGCAATTCCGAGTTTAGGTTTGATAATAGCGCAAAAAAAGCTGAGCGGTGGGTCTGGTAAGTGCTGATTATGGGACAATGGCATGCACGAAAAGTTAAAGACGTTGGTTCTCATCGCACCCAGATCCTAAATGACGTAGGACATGACTTCTGTTAGGAATTTCTAAAGTATTCTTACCTGAGGGTTTGAAATTGTTTGAAATGCTATTTCTGGGAGGTTATTACGTCTCGAGACGACGGTTAAATTGTCTCTCAATAGAATTTCGAGCCCTTCGGATACAACATCTGTTCATTCCTACACCTACATAAAGATCATGTTTGTTCATCTCTTGTTGGAATATGATAGTCGTACCGTAAGGTGCGTCCACGGACTTCACATGGTTACTTTTGGTACATTCTATCCCAACGGGCAAATCCCTGATGTCTCGGCTGTGATTGAAGGTTGAGGTAGATGCTCACGGACAATGGCTATATGGTAATAGCATGGAGCTATAAGTAGCTCCATGGTTACAGCTTGGCGGAGACACCTGTTCCACAAGTCGCCGCAGTAGCGGCCGCCAATGGCGATGCTTTCACCGCAATGTATTTGAAACATAAGCAAGTTTATCCGCCTCTTGAATCTGGGCTGCGTGAATGTGGTCATACTTGCCAGCCACAAAGCCAGGTTCAAAGTGATAGGGATTATCATTTCATTGACAGCGGGACAAGATGATTTCATGGTCGCAGCAATTTCTCCAGCTTGCCTGTCACATCCTATCTACAGGGGGTTACTATTAGGGAAGTTTTGCTCTACATTAAGAGGAATATATAGGATTAATGGATTTGACTAAAATAGAAAATGAATGATCATGGTTCCACGACTTTACTTTTAGCAAACAGCGCGGTGAGGTCTTAAGTTCAATTCTCCTTTGAACACAGGAAGGACATAGAATGCCTTCCCAAGATCATCATTCATGACAGTGATTGTACGGTGATGTAAATGAACCTGTAACCTGTGGCAGACTTTGTTTAGTTTTGTATAGTAAATTCACTCCTGTGGATGTAAAGGTGGCAGTTAGGGGCTATTATTTTATCATCAAGCCGCCAAATCAACCGCCAATCGTCTCCACGTATATTTGAAAAGAGGGGCAACACTTTGGGCTTAAAGGACAAGTTCACCTTCATTAACATAAGGATTGAGAGAATGTAGCAATATTAGTAGAACACATCATTGAAAGTTTGAGGAAAATCGGACAATCCGTTCAAAAATTATGAATTTTTGAAGTTTTTGTGCAGTCACCGCTGGATGAGAAGACTACTGCAGTGTATGATGTCACATGTGTACAACAATATAAGGAAAATATAAAGAGAATTTCACAAAATTTCATCTTTCGAAAAAAGTACACAAATGTCACTCCCCTTGACTCATTACTGCCATTATGTTATGGGTAATATTATTCCCATTGCCTTTAGAAAGAGGCAAGTTAAGTGCTCTTTTATCATGCGAAAAAAGTGAAAATATGTTGGAATTTTCTTTACATTTTCTTTATACTGTTGTACTCGTATGACATCACGAGCCTTAGTAGTCTCCTCATCCAGCGGTTCCAACACAAAAATGTTAAAAATTCATAACTTTTGCATCGATTGTCCAATTTTCCTCAAACTTGCACTGATGTGTTCTACTAATATTGCTGCATTCTCTCAATCCTTATGTTTATGAAGGTGAACTTGTCCTTTAATTGCGTCCACGGTTGGGAGCTCCGCCTTCCGTCTTCCACCTGCATGCTATACTAGTATTATAAATTTTCACGATAGCACGAAAGATCTTTGAAATTCCATAACAATCTTACTATCTATAGGTTCGATTTTGATGAAACCTAGACTAGTCTTACTTGATTCATATGATTTTCGAAATTCGAAATCAACATGGTAATAAATTGATGAAATCACTCGGTAACAATACTAATTTCAATTCCTTGATTTCTATTTCAGGACGTCTTTACAGACGCCATAATATCATTCCCTCTTCAATATTATTTCTGATGTGTACTTTATAAACAACTTGTATAAATTGATATCTTAGGCGTAAATAAGCTTCAAAAATGTCCTTTCATGGACACAAATGGAGAGGGAGAGGAAAGGACCGAAGGACACTATAGTGGACCTGGTCAAGTAAAGGTGTTGGAGCTCAATGGGTCTGCCTCGTATCCACAAACACGCGCGCGAAAAAAAAATCGATACTTTCTAAACTTCTGTTTGCAGGAGGATTTTAAAGTACACTTTCACAGCGACAAAAGAGACACCATGCTATGAGAATGTCTATGAAGAATACACATATTCCTCGTTGCAAAGATGGGTAGGAATGAAATCACATGAATTCATTCGAAAGCAACAAAGGAAGCGATGAGCAATATGCAGCTAGGCTACGTATCAAATGTTGCTATGACAGGCCAACAGAGAAACTCACGTACACTATCACACAAACACACACATCCTTCTATGGCCTACAAGTCTCCAAGGTTTTCTTGGCCCTAATCCTTCATTAATGGAAGTGTGCAGAAGAATAGTTGATGGTCGTCATGATGGCAATACCATGTCCATGACATGCTTGAGCCCTCTCACAAAGTGAACTCTTACCTCCTCGACTGATCATTCCAAACAAACAAAAAAACCATCAACAATACCCTCATTAGAAAATAATCCATGCCCTTCATCCTTTTCGCGCCCATACACATTCTGCCTCTTTCATTGTTTGACCTCGTCTGCAAGCTGCTGTAGTCATCTTCGTCTTCTTCGTCCAAGGTAGTAATCAAGGCATTTGACTTCTCTCTTTATAACCAGGGAGGTGACACCTCCCTGTTATAACGGAAAGGACGCTCCATAATGTATCCCACAGAGTTCATACAATGGACTTACAACCATAGAAAATCTCTCAATGTGTTTACAAACAGATGGAAGGTTTTTAATTCCTCAAGCACAGTGCTTTGGCTGTTTGCTGATACACCTACACCACACGATAGCAAAGTGAGAAAAACATCATCTACGAACGAGACTTGCGTGAAAATATTCACTCCATCCGAATATGTTTATGCTTCTTTAATCTGACTGCTGTCTTAATCCACCGGAATGAAAATTGATATAATGCCATGTCATAGATGGAATGTTATAGGCAAACATTATGCGCAAGAAATCCTCGGAATGGGCTGCAGACTTTTCAGATGCGGGAGGATTGTGACTGCCAAGACAGAAGCTCTTTTGATCTTGATCGAACTGTTTTGAGCTCTTATATATTACAATCCCGCCCGAGTTAGGATCGGGAGACCATGGTGAAAGTGCAATTCCACTTCATGTTCAAGTAGATTTTGGTTTTAAAAAAATGGATGAGCAGAATGGTAAACCTTTTAATCAAAATCAGACATATTCAATATGAGAAAGATACTAGTATGGATTTAAAAAAAAAAAAGTTCTGTATTGCTATACCGAAGTATGAAATTGATTTGTGCGAATACATGCAATTTAGCTAAGGTAATGATGTCATCAACTCATAACTTTCCCATTAGTTGGTGCTCAATATCCAATCAGAAAAAAACATCCTTTTTGGTCAAAATTTTAACTAAAGCCCTTTCGATGAAAGTCTGCATTGCTACATTATTGAAACAAACACAAATTTGACGAATGGGCTGATGGACACAAGTTTTTATCAATTTTACATTAAACGTCGAAAAAAATAGCGAAGAGTTGGGTTTAGGTCAGTAGGAGACTTGGAATCACGTCACCTCATCTTTGAGGTAGGTAGATTGTAATGCATGAAGAATAAGAAAAAAACAACAACAGTGATAGTAAATGTTTATAAGTTTGTAGTTATCGCTGCTGTTCTGAAGGATTAAAATACGGTGAATTACTTTTGCAAGACTTACCATTTCTTCCATGTTGGAGGCGGGGCCGGGAACCATGCGCCTGAAGGCATTGTGCATGGCTAGCATCCGCTCCTCCTGTTTGTTGCTCAGAGGGGCGTACATGTTGCGATTCCTCTTCTGCTTCTTCGTCTTGTTCTTCGGGAACATCGGGAACGGACATAAAGGAAAAGAGAAAAGATAAACAGGGAACATATCAATTGCAGGTTCATTCTTATTGTGTTGTCATTAACCAACGATCGTACTGATCTAAAAAAAAAAAAAAAAAAAAAAAAAAAAAAAAAAAAAAAAAAAAACATGGCCTTACCAACATTGTCTTGTACCCATCATCTAAGGTTTCAGGGGACAATACAACACTGAGATAAAGGATGTAGGCGCCGGACAAAATTCGACCACAGGACCTTCAAGATCCAAAGTCTCAGACACTTTACCACGGCATCGCTGTTATGAGAGAAATCAAGTTAAGAAACAAAGACATTTTCTTTGAAAACAGAAAAAAAAACCGAAATACTTGCCTTTAGGTAAAATAATGACGTTTGAAAACTCAGCAAATGCCAGGGACGCTGACATAATGAATAACATATGGACGAATACGGAGAAGTTTAACAATACTCGCAGAAAAATTTGACAGTTGTAAATACTTGCTTCAGGTTGCATTGTTATATGCCCTGGTGTTTACTATAAGTCATAATTGAAATGGCTTTGTGTGTGTTTTCTGTAAACCGTCACTTATTCGCATAGAACATCTCAAACTTTACAATGAAGGTAATTGTACTGGAATAAGTCAAAATTTCCTTTCAGTGAAACATGCACAAAATATACGAAAATACATAATATGTATATCATACAAGGAAAACGTGACCACAGATGCTGCTATAAGTGAAATATTTTATTTGCAGTAAAACAAAACATTGCGTATATAGAACGGGAGGTTATCTCTGCAAAACTGATCAAAATATAGCACCTATCATTCGAAAAAAAATAAATGTAAGCCGCATCATTTTGCAATCCAACGTGAAACAGTGGTTTGGGTACTTTCGAACTATAAGATAAATGAAAACTACTCCGTCTAGTTCCCTTAATAAGTCACCGATGTCCATCACATTAATGATTTTGATAGTTTGTGGTGACAAGTTATTATAGAGGTACTTTGCCCTATTTTGTTTGGAACTGCGCACCCTAGGTAATCTTAGACTAGAGCAGGTAGGACAGGAATTTTTTTTTATTATTTTGTTTTGAAAATTGTTGGTTTGGGAACTATTTTTCTCTATTATTGCATCAAGTAAAATTTTACTGGTATGAGACCTTTTGACATTCCACGATTAAGATGACTTTCGTTGTGGAGATAGATAATTCATCGCATCACCGAAGGAATAAGGGGGCGTGGAGGAGGAAGGAGGGAGGGGGAGGGGACAGATAATGGTGAAGTATTGTCTGGGGAGGAATGAGCACATCCCTGCATGATATTCGGGTTCCTATAAGCATGATAATGGCGCACGCATCAATATAATTTGATTCTCGGATATCCGATTGCCATCGGGATTTGCTATCCGGAACTGTGATCTGGGTCAAGGAGGAGTCGGCAGCATTCCATGCGTTGGCGGCATAGTTTGCCACATACTCCAAGAGCGTGTGTGTTTGTGAGTGTGTGTGTGTGTGTGTGCGTTTGTGTGTGCTACAAGGCCTCGATCCCGACCAGACGAGAGACATCAAAGGGACTCATCGTCCATCGTTATGCTACCGCTTCCACTTGTCTCTGCAAGCTTCTGCAGCTGATCCTGCTAATGTTTGTTGTGGGTGTTGGGTTTTGTTGTTGTAGTTATTATTATTATTATTATTATTAATATTGTTATTATTACCATTATTATTATTATTATTATTATTATTATTATTATTATTATTATTATTATTATTTCTATTGCTATTATTATCATAATCATCATCATTATTATTATTATTATTATCATCATCCTTATTATTTTCTTTTCATTTGTTCGGGGTTTTTTTAATCTTTCTTTGATTCGTCCGTTAATTTTTTTCTGTGTTTCTCGCTGCATTAATCATATACTGTATACTATAATTTCTGATGTACTTTTTTCCTTTTTTTGCTCCTTATCTTGTCTTTTTTTTTTCTGTGTCGTAGCTCCATTGGCTCCATGCTCAGACCCACAAATTGCCGCTTCTTCTGTTTTTACTGCTTCAACTTTTCGTCCTGATGCATACTATACTGCTATTATGATGCCAGCTTCCATATTCCATTTCACTTCTAAACTAACCTGCCCTTCTTCTTCTTCTTTCTTCTTTTCTTTCTTGGTGCATCTGTTGTAGATCGACCTTCTCTTCCCCTACAGCGCATCATTTTTTTTTTGACAAAGGTCTTAGTTGCATGCCTCCATTCGCAATTATGGGTTCGACGTGACCAATTATTATCTTGTATTGTCTCCTCTATGGGAGTGACGTAGCCTTTTATGTCACGCCTCACTTTCACCGGATTCTCTTTGTGAAGGAATGCCCCTCAGCGATTTTCTCGACGCACGACAATTAACCTTTAATTTACCCTAACTAAGGAGCAAGGTACGTCCTTGCATGCGACGACCGATTTGATGTCGTCAATGATTACAGTAGATGAAATTGACAGCTTGAAGTAGTTACCAAAAAAGAATAAAAAAAGAAAAAATGTTTAAAGGGAAACTTGATCTCATATTAAAGGGAAATCCTTATGCGACTTAAGAGTGACTGTGAAAGCAGAACGCCCACTGTGCGACCTGAGCCTGCTAGCTGGTGCGAGCTTATGGGGCGTCAAGTGTCGCATGGCCTATTTCGTTACGTAATCAGTCATTTCGTCGACGAAATGACAACATTTCGTAACGAAATAGGCCGTGCGACATTTGGCGCCCCATACAGCTCGCACCAGCTCGCAGGCTCAGGTCGCACAGTGGGCATTCGGCTTTAAAGAAAAACGCGGAAAACTTTCACAATGTCTTTGATTACATTTTCATTGCTCTGCTACTTTGATTTCACTCTGGCAATGTGCTTTAACCCTTTCTATGTCAGTGACTTTGAACACCGCGTATAACTCTATGGGGTTTTCTGAGCCAATTGACATTAAAAGCACAAAGAGGGTTAAAAGAGTCAATTTGAACATGAAGCGTAGACTTTGACCATAATGGACACATTATCTCAACGTGTCCTTGACTAGCCGGAGTCATGCTCTACTTTGTGTAACACTCAGAATACAAACTTGATAATGAGTGTATAGTCCTCAAAAACTTTTCATCACACGCACAAACACGTGTCCTCAGACCAGACTGAAGCCCTTCACATAATCAAGTCTTAAAAAAAAAAAAAAATTCTAAAATTCTAGATCAGTACGAATACGCATTCCGAATGGTTTCCACCTGTTCTGTTTGTTCGTGATGTTACACCAACAGCAGTGTTTATCGCCATGGTATCAACACACGTAACGGTTCCATGCACCTTGGTTCTACATTGCACTTACACTTCCGCACAGCTGTTTCAACATTTTTATACAGGAACGTTAAACAAAAAAAAAAAAAAACAACAACAAAAGAACAATCAGTAAATATCTTTAAGTGTATCGTATAAAAAAGAAAATAAAGTGCAATATCAACTTTTTGACAACATAGTTGTTTGTTGTTTTTGTTATTGTTGTTGCTGCACCTGGTGTGTTTGTGGTGGTTTTTTTTTTTTTTGGGGGGGGGGTGAGATTTTCATAATTATACTAAAATGCATCATCAGAGGTGGAAAGACAAATCTTTCCACCTTCCTGGTTTGACCCAACAGGTCAATTCAATTCAATTCAATTCAATTCACTCAAAGTCATTCAAAACAAGTCACACAAACCAAGGAGCTATCTCCTTGCATAAACTGTGCGTTCGGCATCTTTATGACATGTGCGTGTATTCGTATAGGACAGGCGAATTAGAATGGAGCTGTCGTCGAAAATTTCGACCTACAGGGAAAGAATGCTATCATTACCTGCAGTAGGTGTCGTATTTTAGCGCAAAACCATCTTCCTGGTTTGATCCAACAAGTAAATTCAATTCAATTCAATTCAAGTCACTCAAAGTCATTCAAAACAAGTCACACAAACCAAGGAGCTATCTCCTTGCGCAAACTGTGTATTCGGTAGCTTCATGGACATGTTGTGCATATATTCTTAAAGACAGACAAATTAGAATGGAACTTATCGTTAAAAATTTCGACCTGTAGGGAAAGAATGCTGATCATTTACCTACACAGTATAGGTGTCATATTTTTGCGCGCAGGCGATCCAGTGTCCACGCAAGTTACAGGGGCTTAACATTGAGTATCAAAATGAATAGAAAAAATACACGTGTCTGAATCTCAATGACTAAGTATCTCTACCTTTTTTGTGTGTCAAGTCCCATGTAACCAACTCTGACAGTCCTTTTTTTTTCTTTGTTCACAAACGCAATTACAGTCGACCCTGCCTTCTGAAACGAATCCACAAAGGTGCAAATATAATTTCGGCGATTTCTTTCACACACAACACGCTCTGTCAACATTTGGCATAGGCGCACTGATAGCAATGTTTCCCGTTCATGTTAGTAAAGAAGTCCGATAGTGGAATAAGGACAGTCAAACTAGGCCATTCTGTATACCCACGCATCTGTAAGAATCATAATATTTGAGTAATCTGAGTACGGTCAATATGTTCTATAGCTGATAGTAACTTGACAGTTGCACCAACCTATTTTCGTGTCAGTATCATTTGTCTGCCGTAAGTATTTTGACTTGTAACTAAAGCTTAGTTGATGCTACCTCTCTGGTAAGGGGGGGGGGGGGGGGATGTATTAGGTGCCAGTATAGATATCCTCCTGCTGTGTAATTCTCGGCACATCCTAAATACACAATCATACGAGTACTCCAGTTGCTGGTTATGAGAATTCGAAGCAAATCGCGTTAAAGAATGAAATCTTGGAACGCTGTGCACCTCTACTACACTGTCGATGGCGCCTCACCACCCCCACGCCTCAAGTCGTGCGGGAAAGCGACACCCCTCGAATGTCAGCCATCCACAAACACGCTTTATTTCTTGTCGCTTTCTTTCCATTTCTGCGCGTCGATGAAAAGGTTTAAAAAAAGGTTGAAAGTTTACTCCATGCATAGGAAAGGCAGAGAGTTTATAATAATTGAGATGTCTAGACTGATATGTAGAATTATGTGAAGTGCATTTTTTTTTTTCGAACCACATAAGCAGTCTTTAGAATAAGAATGATACAGCTGTACATCGAACCGCCGTGCACCCGGGGGGGGGGGGGGGGGGGGGAGGTTGCACTAGGTTCACCAAACAAAACGTATAACTGAAACGATTACCAGTACTTAAGTCTTTTTTTTTTTTAATTTGGGGCCTACATAGATTCAATTTCTATGAATAAGTGAGTTTCCAAAGATCGACATCACATACACGTACATTTTGCAGGTGTCTCATCGGCTATGTCTAAGGCGGGGGTTGTGGACAAAGGAGTAAAATATGATCACCAAAAAATATTTATGATCCCCTCCGGCTTCCTCCTCCTCTTCCATTCTTAAAGTAATTATTTAGTTTGAAATCAGATACATCAGCACCGTGAGATGTCGATAAACACCCGTGATCAGATACTGGTATTCTCAAAAAATGTTTTCCATCACACCGTCATGAGTCACTACGCGAACAATAGCGTGCTCCCATGTTACTGACGATATGCCCAGCGGGGAAGGGAGGGGGGTGGGGTTGAATCGACGCTAATGGGTGCCAACTAAAGGGAAGTTTCCCGAAATAATACATGTGTGTGATTTGAGTGAATGCAGCAATATCAGTAGAACACATCAGTGAAGTTTAAGGAAAATCGGACCATCCTTCAAAAGTTTTGATTTCAACAAAAGTTTTGGTGCCGCCATCGCTGGATGAGAACAGTTCGTGTAGTCAATCCAGAACAAGTATATAAAGAAAATGTCAAGAGAATTCCACAATTCTTTTTTTTTTCAACGAAAAGCACACATTTCTTTAACTCGTTCCTGACGTTGTGTTAAGGGAAGTTTTATACCCTCTGCTTTCTGAAAGAATCCAGGCAATTATTCTTATTCATTACGCTAAATGTTAAGAATTCATAACTTTGAGTAGAATGTCTAGTGTGTCCGATTTTCCTCACACTTTGACTGATGTATTCTACTAATCACATTATACTAACTTTTATTTACTGTTGGGGATGTAACAAACTATTCGCTAAACACATATACCAAAAGTACACATCTGTTAAAAAACAGAAAACAAAAAGGTCGATTTTCCCCTGTATCTTGTATTCTGATTTCATCACTATATCCACGTTTGCATAGTGTGTGAAAAACAAACAATCAAACGAACAAACGACCAGAACCACATATTATTCTCAAACTTCCGGTACCCGTAAGGAAGAAATATTGCCCTACATGAAATAAAATGATCTCAGAGTAAAGGTCCGACGTGTTGTATCCGTTAGCAATCTTCAAAAAGTTATTATTTTGATAGCTTTCCAACATTGTGATTATCCGGTACTCATTTTTTTTCTTTTTCTCCAGTCTGTCTCGAACTATGAAATAACCGTATTCATTCACACTCATCTAATCGGATTAAAAGGGAAAAAAAAAAACCTATCAACGGAACTAGGTTGGACTTGTAATGATAAGTAAGTGATAAATATTTTATCATAAAGAAATACACACTCAAACAAAGCAAACCGTTTTTTGTTCGGAGTTGAATGCAATTCATATCATGTTTCCTGCCTTGACAAACACTGCGTCACTGTAAGTGTTTGGATGGCCTCACTCCCGGACTTACAGATCAGAAATTCAAAGAAAATTAATGAAAAGCTAATAGATTTAATACCTGCTTTAGACGCCGCAAGATGTGATTTTTCCTAGTATTCCCTTCCCGAAAGTAGACTGAACTATAGTCCATAACAAGGACTGACAAAATGGCGCTAGTCGGTTGTTTTAGCCATAGTAATCTGCTCATATCATATATGCAATGGTTCCATACACATTGGTGGATTCATCACGTATAGATATAGGTCATGAATGAAAAAAAAAAAGTTGCACCAACGAGGGAACTATCCTATCCAAATAAAATCTATCAAATATTTTGAAGGAATTATGTCTCTCTCTCTCTCTCTTTGCTATATCTCTTCATTTGCAAACGTAAGTCTCGAGGTCTCGGATCTCCATCGTCTCTGACTGAAGTTGACGACAAAATCGACACAAACTCTGGAGATGCGTAACAGCCACAAAATTGTTCCCAGCATTATTTCACGCAAGCTGTCTGATTCTGTCTGACTTTTTTCCCCTGACATGTTATACTCCATGTGTTTAAGTTTGTCAAGAACAAGTACTGCTAGACCCCCCCAAAAAAAAAAAAAAATAAGAAAAAAGAAATCCCCACAAAACCAATCAAATAAGAAGGAGTGGGGTGACTCAAGAGCAATCCATGGAATGTTAATGAGTATGGATTGAAAATGGTTGAACAACATGTGTTCTCAAGATGGCGTGGTGGTAGCCCGTCTCGTGTCTCTACGCATAATTGTATTATATCTCGATCGTTCACCTCACATTTTGTACGAGGAAGGAGAACAGAGCAGGGAGGTGAGACTCTCACCTCCCTGAACAGAGCTAAGTCCCAAGTAACGATTTTGACTCGATAAGTATCTTGACACTCGAGTACTTTATTTTCATGCATAAAACCACTTCTTTCTTTGAACCGTCAAAACATATGTGGACCTTCTACGTAAAGTTGATGATGGATATGAGTATTCAATGCAATCGTGACAAGAGTCACGTGTTGGCTACGCGCGTGGGCAGTACGCGCATGCGTGAAAGAAAATACATCACTCTCAATCTCATAGCTTATCCCTACGTCGATTATTTCGCTACTGCTCATGTCATTACATTGCTCCTATACAGTGCATCTACCAGCCAATGCAGGTGATTTGAGAGCATGCAGGTGCAGCGCTGTGCCCTCCACCAAAGCGCTGTACGCGAAGTCTACAGCTTCATCAAGCAAGTTAAGAATAAAAGCTGTCGAAAGCGCCTGACATGCGGTGAATTAGATCACATGTAAACTCCAAGCTGTGAAACCTTGAAACTCTATTATCATCTACTGGTCCCACATACGTATAAGTACCAAGGTGATCCACTTAACATCACGGTCTTGCTTCAGTTGTCTTTCCATGTTACTATAGCAACGTCCGGTGGTGGCGGACGAACATTGCCCCTTGACAAATATGATATTCGATGTCAACGAGGACGTCGAGCGGTGGTTAGACTTGCATTCTCGTCAAGCCAAATTAGTAACAGCGGGTTTGTGCTTCCCTTCACCCAGAAAACACACATTGTGATACTAGTAGCACGAAGAAACGCATGTCCACACACCGATTTACAGAACTTCGCATTTGTCCATGGAGAAGATACGCACAAAACCAGTAGCGCTGCTGAGATGCATATTTTGGATAAAATGATGAAACATTAATGCAACACGACGGCAGTTTTTGAACAAAACTGGACATTCCAAAATATCAAAGGACAGCTTGGAACTGAAGAGAAACTATGAAGTGTTACGTTTCATAATGATCATAATTGCCACACCATCACAATACCATGTTTACTTCAAAATACTCTAGTATATCCTTGTTTGTTGTGACGTGATATGCCCGGCCAGTGTAACTTCTCTTACAATCTTCAAATGAAATCAGCTTCATCCCGAAGAGGATGTGTACGTATTAACACAACTGTCACTTTCTTTTACATCAGACCGATTTATTTGAAAATTTCAACTAATTTCCTCACTTCATTTCACGGAATGTTCAATGGTTCTCCTTGAATGCAGAAATTGTTTCTCTCCCCAACCCTCTTTTCTACCTCTCTCTGAATGAATTCGTTTAGATCATCTCTCGTTGTCTCCTTCTTTTTCAACGCGGATTCTTGAGGGGGCAGAATAAATCCAGCAGAGGGATAGGAAGGCACGCCCTTGCCCGGCTGACAAGGCGGATTACCTTTGGTTGCTCCGCTCAACTCCGAGTCAGCAGCACTCTATGTTATGATCTGGGACCAGTGTGCAATACATTTGCTCTGGAAAATTGTCCCAGTATGTCCTGAGGATAACTCCGAGCCTATCACATCATCACTTCGAACTTCCAAATTAATATTTTACTTTACTTTTTTCCTTATGTCTTCTTTAAGGTAACAAAAAAAAAAATCCCCTTCTTATATTCTTTAGAAAGACAAGCTTCATGAATAGTTATTTAGGCTAGAATTTCCGCATCTGAACACACTGTACCAACTACTAGTACAAGATTATCAATAAAAACTAAATAACACCCTAGTATGATGATTATGAATGCAATATACCATAATATTTATGTCTTTAACACATAATACAGTTACGTGTATATGAATTCGAGGTGAAACGAAAAAGCATAATACTGTACATCAATCAAGAATGCAGTTCAATATACCCAAATCTGGTCTTCTAACACCAATGTTATGTAATATCAAGGAGGGGGTATCAACCTCCTTGGTAATAGACGTTATCCTTCTTGATGTGCTCCCTGGATACCCGAACTTTGCAATGTTTTACTTGGTTACATCTTTTAACTCTCTGCGTGCCATTATTTTTTGTCCATTTTTTTGTGCGTGAAATTTTGTGCACATTTTGACTCCCTGGCGCAGAAAGAGTTAAACGAACGCAAGGCATTTCTCTCCGCTGGTCGCGATTTCGCCAAAGCTTTTTGCCATCCACATTCCGGAAGCGCTTCATTTCCCCGCCATGTTTTCTTTGCTTATCCTTACACATGTTTCAATCGAATGAGTGGGGAAGAGAAATGGAGAAAAGAAGGAGAGAAATGGAGAGAGAGTGAGAGAGAGGGAGAGAGATGGATGGATTTCTTTTTGCTTGGGATAACTGTGGCATTAAAATACCAGTGCATAAAAAGTTCGTAAAGTCACTGGGCGTTTCCATTACATCAAGGGTGCCTGAGACGCAGACATCATAATATAGCCTGCAATGCCGTGACAGCGTTTATGAAATTCTAGACAGAGTTGAAGTTGATTCTTTCCCCCCTCGCTCACACAATGATGATGCGAGCAGACGGGCTGCCGGGCTTATGCCAGTTGAACTTCAAATAAAAAGGGGATATTTTCAGAAGATAGACTGGGATCGGATGTAGTCCAGGAGAGTTTGTGATGTGGTATCCTCCTGTCGAAACATCTCTTGATGTTATAGTCCCCATAACAGTATGGTGGATCACAATCCGAATACCTGAGAAAAGAGTGATCAACATCTTAAAGCTTTATTAACACATTGTCCTCTCATTCCAAGACTAGAGCCTGAAACTTTTTTAAACCTCCTTCCATACCCTCGATGATTAAAGGTTTGCAGAATGAGGCTGCTGCCTCTTGTAGAGCGCCTACCGGTTTTTCATTTTCACATTTGTCTTTAATTTTCTTATGTCAAATTGGTCGTTTAAAATTAAACTGGGTCATTCTAATGGTAAGAAACCAATTTTGCTACACGTCTTGACTGCAATGTATAAAGAGTTCTCTTGGAAAGCTTGCAGGAGTCTTGCAACAGGCGAGATGGAGGAGCATCGCATTGTGCACAACAGTATTACCTGCCAAATGGAAGACTGTGAAGCATCGAGGAAGGGAGCACAGGTGCACGGGGTTAAGTTTTTCGATATGAAATGGGTGAGGTCGATAGATAGCTCACAGGACCAACGGAAGAGAGATTGAGATCGAGGTAAGGTGTACACTGGTGGGTTAAGTTTTTAGATATGGAGTGGGTGGGGTTGATACAGAACTCACACGACCAACGGAAGAGAGATTGAGATCGAGGGAAGGTGTACACTGGTGGGTTAAGTTTTTAGATATGAAATGGGTGAGGTCGATAGAGAACTCACGGGGCCAAGCAACGGCATATAGAGATATTGAGATCGAGAGAGCATGCAACGCGTCTCCATAAAACACGTCGTTCGCACGCTAGCATTTTTTTTCCTTGATTGATCATGTTTATGCTTGACAGTGACCCTTCAGGAACCCTGGGTTGGGTTGAGAGTAGGCTACATCACCGATTTCTGCAATATCCTTAGGATAGCACTCAGCAACTGCACTACTTGCGTTCAGGAGGTCCCGCTCTTTTGGCTCGCATCCATGTTTATGATCAGAAAATAAGAACGAAAACCTTACAACTTACAACTTGGCTTACTTGTTGAAGATCACCTCGGTGTTGACGTAATTTCTGAGAAACATAAGAGGGTTCCGAAAATATACATAAATTTCTTACTGCAAGTCAATGGGTTTGTCAAGTTCGATATGGGGGTAGGAGAGAAAGGAAAACCTCCGTGACAACCGATCTGTTCTGGTCTCCTATCTTCACACTCAGGCCCAGTAAACGTTCTTCACTCTCAAAAACCTGCCATTTCCATGGCTACCATAACACTGAGGTCTCCAGACTTTCTACTGGAGTGTTGATCTTTCTGTTCATATCTCTGAGAGTTCAGTATTTCTGAGTTAATCTATAATAATATTGATATGATGAAGGATTTGCACGGGATGGTGAGTAAGGAGTGGCGTGTATAATGACTGCCAGAGCATCGGAAAATTGAAAGGGTAAGCCTGGAATTGAGACCAGGAAGATTGCCCGGCTGTTTTTTAATGGCACATTGAGTGAAAGTTACGCGTGCCTGGACTGCAACAACACGATTGGAGACAGATAATCGCGGGAGGCTACGGGGCTGCGCCTCCGTGGGGCGTATCGCTTTGACTCGGAGGCACTGGAAAGCTGCATGCAGTGACAGGCAACTTCTATCAAAGGCAGAAGTCAACAGTTCAAAATACATCTTTGGAAAGAACATTACACATAACACACTCATACTATCAGTAATTCCTCAGAACCAAAACACGCATAGATTGCAACCAAATACTAGTATAATACAAGAATTACCATCATTCTGAGATTCTGAGAGTGCGCTTCTGTCTTTATCTGTAATTGTCTGAAATGCATCTTTTCTCATAATGATTATCAGAGTTCGCCTATCAACATGAGGAAAGATTTAATAATAAACCTGAAAATAACTCACATTTGATGCACATTCAATAAACATATAATCTTCGCTCCTACACCTGCAATGTTGCTTTGGATGACATAGGCCTACGTTGAAAAGGACATGCTACAGTTGCAGCAATCCACGCGAGTGTTAAGTATAGTAACGCTTTGAATTTTAACAGTTTTTTTTTTTTTTTATTTGGGAATATGCAATATTTCGGAGGCAACAAGAAATCAATATATTCTGACCTATTATATAGCTGTGAATTCTGCTTACACATTGGTTGATTCTTGTATGATAAGTTTGAAGACATTTAAATGATATCTACAATCATTATTTAAAGGTCCAGTTTACCTTTGGGAGCAGTGATTTCAAAAATTTTCAAGATATCATATTTGATGCATATGTGTAGGTCTGTTGTATCATAAAACATCCTACCATATGAAATATTTGCAATAAAACCTAAAATATAATGAGATATCAGGGTTTTTCTCAATAAACCGTAACTGTATACGGTTTAATCTGGAAATTGTTTTATTATAACTATTGTTCACATTTTGTGTATTTAACAACACTTAACATCGATTATACGGATTCAAATTTTGACAGTGGTTGTTTCTATCCCTAACTCACATTTAAGAACTATTTTATAGCACTAATGCTTTCATCTGCAAATGGTAAATTATGCCTTTAAGTGCAGATACCGCCATGAATATCAAAGTGTACCCATGTAATTGGCAAAAGAGGAATGATTTGCAAGGGTGTGGACTTGAGGGTCAACATGGGGCAAAGGGGTGGGGCAGTGATCTTACATTCTGTGAATTGATTATACTTCTGGTGACGCCTCACCTATATTCCTGTCAAACGCAAATTCGTCTCGTTGTATCGGGGAGGTGAAAGAGAGGTTCAACCTCCCCGGTTGTATGAAGGGGCAAATGAGAACGTTACTTGAACATAAACAACAACAACAACAACAACAAAATCCACCACCGTATAACTCAATAAAGAGAAAAACGTACGCTCCTCCATTGACAAGATGCAGCGGGCATGCTCTGCAGGCCATGATGTTTATTAAATTGAGGTGCAACTGATTGTGACAAAATGAACTTTAAACCAGTTGATACCCCAATCAGATGAATCTTTTAGCGATCATTCATTCATTGTTTGCTCGTGTTCTCAATATAATGTTACGTCAAGACTCAGGATATTTCTGACAGCGTTACCATCATGGGCCAAACAGGAAAAACTGTTCCACCTGAGAAAATCTTGAGATCAGAGGCGCCCGCGTTCACTGGGCCACGAGCCAAAAGGTAATGTTCCGGTATATACTCAGATTCTGAATGAATGCGGTTAAAAACAAATAAAACAAAGACAAAACAAACAAAAGCACACCGAAGTGGCTCATGGGTTGTGCGGCATCTTTATGACATCACAAGAACTAACAAACGAACGGTGCAACACCTCTTTGCGAATGAATACGATTGTGTGCATGCCTAATGGAGCTAATCGAATGAGAAAAAGTGTCATGGCAACGAAAAAATATACGAAGGTTTGCGACATGCGCGATTAGGGCCGAAAAGCAGCAATGCAGATGTACAAAATATTTCCTAAAGTAACAAGGCTAACACCGCAAGCCCAAAACAGAGCTGGACTTTCCTGCCTTCCAGAGGACATGGAGGAAGTCGCCAGTAATAGCAAAGGGGCTATACGGAAGCAAAATGTTGCTTCATCACTGAAAATATACCTCAATCATTTCAAGCTAGAAGCAGTTTTAACATTTACAGAGTATATCGTGTTGTATAGAGTTTTTTTAGTTTTTGTTGTTGTTGTTGTTGTTGTTGTTGTTGTTGTTGTTGTTGTTGTTGTTGAAAGAAACGCTTTCCTTGATTCTAAACGGTCTCTATAACAGCATTGGTAAATCTTGGTCCTGTTTTATCTTGCGGACCAAGAAACTTTAGGAAAGTCTTGCTTTCTTTGGTCTTGAATAATAATTGACTGCACATCAAATTTGTTACATTTCCGGAATTGAGAGTTAAAGTAGTCATATCCAATATGAGCAAAAACAAACAAACAAACAACAACAAAACGATCATTCAATGGAAACCAGTATGTATTGTCAGTGAGCATTCCAGTACAATACTATGTTTTGGGGTCTGTTTGTTGTTATTGTTGAAATTTCAAAATGTCATATCTTCGTTATTTTTCATCCGATTTTTGTCATTTCTGTATCGTTCTGTAGGGAATATTTTTCTCTTTCTTTTGAAGTTTATTTATTTTGGGGTGGATTTCTTCTTTAAGATCACGTTTTCACTTGACATGAGATATAGGCCTAAATCATTTTAGGTGATTATCCAGAAAATGCAACCCGGCTTAAAAGATCTTCAAAAAGTCAGATCGAGGATGAAGAATGCAAACATGATTTATCGTCTGACAGTTCACGAACTTTGACTGATGGAAAGACTTTAACAGAGCCGGGGGATTCGATGTCTTTCAAACAATAGATAGAACTGATGAGTATGATGAACACCTTTGTTTGAGTCAAATCATTGAAAGAAGGGTTTCTTTCTTTTTAAGGGTGTATGTTTTGTCTGTTGTTGGGGTGTGGGTGTCCTCACTACCCACACGTGACTCCTGCAGCCCTTTGTGCATTTTTCATTACTTACGTCACTATAGTTGCTAAAAAACATCAATCCGAGAACGAATTATTTAAAAACAAAAATCAATGTGTGGAGATTCAAGAAATTATTAGACGTGTTATGAAAACACACTGCATGCAGTTCGGCGGACAAAAACAGTATATTCTCACTCGTGTCTTGCCACTTTCACTAAGGGATATAGAGAAAACCATGACATTTACAGAGGGAAAGGGCTAGGACTAAGCAAGTAAAATATCCAAAATACTGAAAGTCATTGTGACATTCGCGTATGAAAATAGGGCTTTGGGCAGAGAAGCAGAATTCGTGTAAGAACGACACAAAAACAAAAATACATTATTAACCCATGCATAATTCCTTTTTGAAACTGAAAGTAAATGCTTATATTGGTCATTGGAAACATGAGAAGCTGCTTAAAGGGATGGATAAAGTTTTGAATGAGATCTGGCTTCAGGTTTCTAACGTGTTTTCGATGGGATAATGAGAAACATCTTATGGAATATTAAAGAGCATGTATTTCAAAGAGGAATTCAATGTTTATTTGATGAAAATTGGTTGTGAAATGGCTGAGATGTCCAGTAAAAGATCGAAGGACCCACTTTTTATTAGGATTGCTTTGTTTTACTTTGTTTTTAATCTATCAGCCATTTCAAAACTGATTTTCATCAAATAAACTATGAATTCCTCTTGGAATGGTATGCTCTGTTACAATTACATAAATGTTTTTTAGTATCTCGCAAAAAAAAAAAGTTAAGAGCTCAATCGTCATCTCCACTAATACTACATTCCCTTTATTCTCGCAATGTGTCAGAGCTGTTGGGGAAAGTCTCAATTCTCCATTTCAAGCCGTCAGTTAATAGAAAATTCTGCAGGTGTCTAAATGAGTAATGCAGGTGTCTAAATGAGTAATGCAACCTTTAATGTTTTACAAAGAGCCATCCGACGAAAACTATACCGGAAGTTGGTTCCACATCAACGCTCGGAGCGGTGTCTGGTCCACTGGCATACGACGGGCGCACCCCGGCAGTGGGTGGCGCTCCTATATAGCGACGCTTGGATGCAGACGTTTTTGCTCTTTCCTGTCGAACAAGTACTCCGTCGTGGTTGACTAGCAATTCTTAGTGTCTGTTTGTTTATTTGTTTGCTTGCTTGCTTATTTGCTTGCTTTTCGAGCGGTTGCTTGAGACTTTATGAAAGAAAACAACCTTGTTATACTACCGCGATCTCTCGTCACCCGACAAGTCGCATCAAACAGTGGGTGGCCTTGTTGCTAGGTATATGCTTGGCAGAGGCCAAAGTTGTTTCAGTATGAGGTCAAGTTGAATCCAAACTACCACTCCAGGCAGGTCTGTTTGGCCAAAAATAGGTTCGGAATATAGAAATGGAGTGATCCTCGAGTATACTATGTGATCATGAGTTGTTTTGCCTACTTTCGTCCTGTTTCAGACACATGGATATTTCAGCCGGACGGTTTGTTTGCATCAATGCCCTTTACGAAATAGTTCTTTCATATCCAGCAAGAGTTTTGATGCTGCTGTTTCTGTGAGACCTCTTTGAAGCATCGTTTCTAATTAGCATTTCTCGATTTATACCCAAACCAAGATTCGCCTAACGACGGAAACAAAATGAATATAATCAAGGTAAACCGCAATAGACAAAGTGAGATAAATACCTCTGATGAACTTATTCAAGGGGAATTAACTGCTGTATATTTATAGGAGGGAATGAGCTAGCGACTTTAATAAATGAATTCGGGATGTGTACATAAGCCCTGACATCAGCCTGGTTAATAATGACGTAACAAACCCGTCTAACCACATCAACCCTTGTAAGAGCAAACACTGAATATACTTAAAGGAGACGTAAGATATCAGATCATCTACATCTAGATGACAAGGTTGTAATATTAATGTATGCAATATTAATCATCTATATAGCACGGACAAGACCACGTTTATCGTGTTTAGACGCTATTCTATCACTAACATCAGAACGTCCAATGTTGCGAGAATATGTAATCAATACATGCATGCCCTAATTCACAATTCCTGTCTTAATTCCTGTCCTAAGACAGGGCAGACATATCACTTGCTAATACATGTACGTCTTGATGATGACATGAATTACTGCATTTAGTGCAGGAACTGCGTGATTAATTGAAATAATATAGTTGTGAGATGTAATAAAAATGATAACAGGATATTAGAAGCACAGAAGAGCAGAACGAACGAAAAGAAATGTCCAAACTTTTGCATGTTTCTCTTGCATCAAAACGATGACGTTGTACATATAGGCACCCTATTACGGCATTAGACGGTGTAATCAAGCTGAGACTAACGCGTCCTTTACTGCTTACATTCGATGATGTATTTAAGCAAAGATGAAAGGTGAATACACAATGTTTAATAACCGAATAGCTGTCACACAATGCCTCCCCTAAATTGGAGTCTCAATTGAATTAAGAAAAAACGACAACGTGCGTGGCTCAATGACAAACATATATTTTTTTTTGCCGAAGAGCTTCAAGTATGTTTGTTTGTTTGTTTGTTTCATAAAACGTGATGTAATTATGTGAAGCCTTTTGAACAAGCACTAGAGTCGAAGACTTTTGAAGAAAAGCTCGAGTCGCGTATACTACAGTTACATGCAGGAGGAAAACATGCGGAGATTCACACCATGCATGATTTTCGTAGAAATCGGTGTAAAACTCGAGTAGTTTTGCGTGTTCTTCAAAAGAACGAAGCAGCTCAAGTGCTCTAAATCAGAACCGGTCTATCGGTGATGCTTTGAGACCGCTCCTTGGTAGGTTTTCCAAAGGAGATGCCTCCTTGGGTTATCCGGTGGTATATAAACCAGGAAGGTGAGTCACCTCCTTGTATTCAACCATGAGGATACAAGATTGCAGCTCTAATATAACAGAGGATGACGTCGCAAGATCTGTAAAATCGCAAACAAAGCATGCATTACTTTATAGTGCACGACAGAGAAGACTCAATCTATCTCTGTCATCAAAGGTGAGGAATGGATCTGGTTCACTTGATCACACTTTTCTGGATGTCAACATATAGCTCTTTCAATCCTTCAGACTTTTCAGACTTTTAGAGTTGTGGATTGATACGGATATACGGATACGGATAAACGATTTTTTGAACCACAGACGAATGGTAAAACCATACAGTCTTCCTGTAAGGACCTCTGAGCAGAGTTTGAGCAGAACCCCCCCCCCCCCCCCCTTACAAACTTCAGGAGAGGAGTGAATTTAGCTGGTCTACCCTAGACGCTGAATCTTTCTTGTGTTTCATATGATTTTGTTTTATTTTTAACACGTGTATCTATTACATGGATGATCATTTACGGGTGTGGGACCTCTATAGCGTCACGTGCTTCACCATTCAGACTCAAGAGTTCTGCCTAAGTCCCTTCCACGGAAATTCAAGTCAGATTCTTGTGATGAGAGCGAACTTCGACCAGGGAGGTGACTACATGCAGTGGACAATCTGCACCCCATTTGCTTCCTGCACTGCACGGCTGTGACAGTCAGTCACGGCTGAACGCCATTTTAGATCCGTTACAAGTCAGACTCCGTCAGAACAGCCCAGGCATCTGCACTTTTCTTTTAAAAGACTCCCGGTTGGTCTTGAATATGTGACCGTTTGTGTAAAAAAAAAAAAAAAAAAGGAAGAAGGAAAACCGGGATTTCTGAGGACAAAAGCGAAACAACGACAAAAATAGCAGCAGCAGCAGCAACAACAACAATAACAACAAAAAGAGCGCAAGCGAATATGAATAGTTCAATGCATAAAGGAGTAATCACGCGTCCTGTCATAAACTCCTTGTTTAACGTGTAACGTTTAGCGATATGAAGAGTTTAATCGCAAAACGAGTTAACTGCATTCTCGTAAATTTGAGATATTTGCGATTAAAGCTGCTAAAAAAAAATAAAGAAAATAAAATGTATATATGAGATTTCTTCCCGCTATGTTGAAAGTAAAGTATCACTGGGAATGTTTTAGTTTGCTCGATCTGATGATCGCCTTACCTTAAAAATGCTTTTTAAAATGGCGCTTAACCAATTTTGTGTTCAAACTTTTCATATGCTGATGGGTCAATGACGTTAAACCACTAGTTGCGGGTTGTTAATTGGGTTGATATGGGCGTGGCGGTGACCGCTGCATGAGCACTAATTAGAGACAAATTTACTGAGAATATGACCTCTCTACATCCATTCTCTTCAGTCCTTACGAATGGCTCTAATGAAAACCATATTTTGAAAAGAAGACTTTACGTGATGTGATGTGACAGCACATAATACTATCATACCCTCTCTCGGGAGGTCGCTTTGACCGTAGAGCTACAGTTTAAAGGACAAGTCCACCTTTATATACATGTGGATTGAGTGAATGAGCAATATTAGTAGAACACATCATTGAAAGTTTTGGGGAAATCGGACAATCCGTTCAAAAGTTATGACTTTGTTAAGTATTTGCACAGTCACTGCTGGATGAGAAGACTACTACAGTGTAGGATGTCACATGCATAGAACGATATAGATATCTAAGGAAAATATAAAGAGAATTTCACACAATTTCATTTTTTGAAAAGAGTGCATATTTCCTCGACTTGTCACTGACGTATGTTAAGGGTAATATCATTGCCCCATCTTTTGAAAGAGGCAAGTCAAGTGTTCCTTATTATTCGAGAAAAGTGAAACTATGTATAAAATATGTTAAATTTTCTTTATATTTTCTTTATAACGTTCTACACATGTGACGTCACAAGCTGTAGCAGTCTTCTCATCCAGCAGTGACTGAGTAGAAACTTTTAAAAAAAATAACTTTTGAACGGATTGTCCGATTTTTCTCAACCTCTTACTGATGCGTTCTATTGATATTGCTGCATTCACTCAATCCACATGTCTATGAATGTGGATTTGTCCTTTAACACTATGCTGTACGTAGCTCCATGCCTTGACGTTCGTAGTCAGTCACAAAGGCCCTTGACTATAGAGGACGAGTACAATCAATCTCAGTTGGAGTCATGGCATCATGAGTCAACTTTGTCACAGAGAGTCAATAAAGTCAGATCCAAACAGCATGGTATCACGTCATAAGCTATCGATACTATTTTGTCAACACGAAAAGTAACCGAAGCACACTATCACACCGCCTTCGAAAATTTCCAGAAAGCTAAAACACGTGGTACACTGGCATGACGTCATCAAGGAAAATCTCTATCAGTCAAGTTGCTGCAACAATGAAATGAAAAAGTCGTGAATAAAATACCGAAATCCGATAAGTACCGAGGGCAGGACAATATGGAGTTCATTTTTCACCTAAACAATTTCATCCTATGGTCACGTGAGTGTGACGTCACATATTTTTTTTTCCGACCACGTGTTCTCATTATAACAGGAAAGTACAATTTCAATCACAGCAAAAGTTTTGATATAATTCATATGTAGAACATTAAGTTCCTTTACATTTTCAAAAGGTCCTAGTTCAAAAGAGCTACGAACTTTTTGTTTGACTGAATTTTGTTGTTTAAGAAAAGCTGTATATTTTCTTCTATCATTGCATACATTTCGACTTAGAATTTCCTTTCACAGTACAAAAGAAAGGAAAAGACATGAAATCAAACATATAATAATTATATAATACGGCTATGGACAAACGAGTCAGCGATGTCATGCGCATCACTGGACTACCATACGTGCTGTTGGTGCTGCTATACTTCTGTCTGTTTGTTGTTGTTGTTTTTTTTGAGAAAGAGAGGGGGGATTTGAAGTGCGGAATAAGTCAATCTCATTTTCTTGTCTTTTTTGTTTTGTTAATGTAAGAGCATCAGGGTCGTCTTCTTCTTTTGTTTTGCTTTGTTTGCTCTTTGGTCGCTTCTATCCATTCTTCTTGTTATTGCCTCCTCCTGCTAATTGTATCCTTCGCTGCGTGTCATCGGGCGGGCTTCCGGCGCATCATCCCATCACCTTCCCGAAGAGAAAAACACATAATGAGGGCAAGACATCGAGGACGCAAAATGGGAACATGGGGCATTATTGTGACGATCCGATACATAATTCCCAATTATTGAAGAGAAAGTAGAGAGGGATGGAGCGAGATTTGTTCAGCGGGTGCAAAGGAAGGTCATTTCTCGTGGGCTAATCAGACGTGCAACGCAGGGTGCCCATTATTAGGTTTAGTCCATCGCTAGGTTCAAAGATCATAATTGACCACCTCCGTGTTTAAATGGTCAAGTTAGAAAAAGAAAGACCCCACCCCGCCCCCGCCCTCTCCAAGAATGATTCACAGAAGACGTATATTATGCACTGAATAGGGTAGCTTAATCTTGGGTACGGAATGAGGGTAAGCATATTTATGGCAAGCCCTTTCGGTCATGATTCTGACATGGTTAGGGATACTAAAGGAAATTATGATCTATTGTGACGGAATCACCGAGCTTCATTAGATCTTTCCCTGTGTACCCCGCCTTAATTAGAAAACATTTAACTTCATTCATGATTATGCCTTCTTACGCGGATGCACGGCCATCATAGAAATTCCTAATGTTAGTCCTCTTTCATCTTCAAATTTTGAGATAAGATTAAGTTTGCAACTTTAGTTTGTGCTTGTGAAACAGCTTTGCAATCGAACATTATAGTCGGCCAGAACGTTGTAAGATCGGATGTGTATAAATACCATTTACCTCACGAGCAAGAATTATGGACAGATAGACCTATATCCACCATAACTTTGAAGGACAGTTAGTCCAAATAACCAAGACAGAGTGAGAGCTAGGTATACAAGAAAACAAGAAACAGTGATAAGAAACAAGCTTCCCGGACGTCATGAGATTGTACTGTGATGCCACGCTTGGTCTGTAGAAACAACTTCACCAGTCAACACAGGGGTTCTTCTCGGGTGAACATCATCAGACAGAAAGTGCACGAGAGGATGAAAAATGTAAGAAGGGAAGGATTTGGGAAAGAGGCTAAATTTAGCTCTAGACAGATCCTAAGGTGAATGAGCCCCCTTTATTTTTGGAAGTGTTTTGGTTATTTTGCGGTACACTGCGTTTTCACCTTTACTTTCCTGCTCGTAGATAGCCTGTTGAGTTATCGTATATTCATACGATGTGCAGATAATACAACGTACGAACATGTGTTCATAACAGACTGTTCAGCCACAAAGTACTGTAATACATGTATAATCGTATGGCAGCATCTGTCTTCAGTCCTCTTCACCGTCATAGTTCATGAGAAGCTCATGAATGTGCATGAATCTCTCCCTTGCGCAGTACGAGCTTGAAGCGCGGGCTTTGCGCATCGTGTTTTTGCAAGTTTCGTTGGATTCATAATTGGTAGTTCGCGAAAAGTCCCGCCGTACTTGTACGACGTGAAAATTCGATGTCGAATATCAAAACGATGTTCAGAATATTGTTCCGATATTACGATGTTATTGATATAAACATGACGCTTCAATAGACGGCCATTCTACATTTCAGAGACATAAAACATCCCATATCCATACGTCTCATATCCATGCGTCGTATATCCCTACGATAACTCTAGTCTGAAAGTGGGTTAGAAACCAGACGATATGGTAAAATATTCTTTATTGGTGCGCACAGACCCTTGATAATAATCCTCGAGATGTGATGCGGTGTGACGGGGAGAGTGAGGGTATAGGGAGAATCTGGAGTGTGGGAGAAAATGTCTTCAAGTATAACTCACTACACATGACTTCTTATATGATGAGCCACGTCACTAGAAGCTGGCTGGACCTCTACTTCTAGGAGTTAAGGGCGTCAAGCTGACCATTACCTTAATAACAGGACGCAGCTGAACACGAGGGACTGTTTACGCCCTCTCGACTGTCCACAGCAAAGACCTTGACTTGGGACAGACAACTTTTACGGGGAAATTAGCTGTCGGTGAAGGAAGCGCGACTTATTTACTTCTTCAGAATCTGTAGGCCTACGTATATCAGTAAATTTTCGAGTGGAGATGTGAGTTTAACTATAGAAGTTGGTTTCTGCGATCCCTCGCCGCCAAACAACAATGCAACGTTTTTGAAGATCCGATATCCTCCACTTATCTAGACTTTTTTTTCACGTGAATTTGGATATCTCTTATTTTTTAACCAACCGCTAATAATTCCCTAGGTTACTAATACTATATAATAAAACTGTTTTCAGCTGGTCGTTTTTACTCTGAATGAACAAATTACGTTCTTAGGAATGAATAAATCCACACATGGTTGTTATGACTCTTGTATTTGAGTGTTATTTTTCAACGTATCAATTGAAGTAGAGCACTTTACGGAAGGGATACCTATATGCGGATTATGCCAAACTCAGTGAATTAGCCACACACACACACACACACACAAATGAAATCAAACAAACACTAAAGATGAAATTGGGCATAATAAACAAAGTCCACAATCTATAGCGGAGAGGACTTTTAAAGGGATGGTAATATAGATGAGGATTCAGCTTTTAACTTTTTGCGAGATACTTACAAATCACTTTATGAAGTATTAAAAAGCATACAATTCTGAGAGGAATTCAAAATTTATTGACATAAAATAATGGCTGAGAGATCTAAAAACAGAGTAAGATAAAGCAATCCTTATAAAGGGTCGGTCCCACCTTTTATTAGGATCACTCTGTTTTGGATATTTCAGCCATTGCAAAACTAATTTTTTATCAAATAAACATTGGATTCCTCTTAGAATATATGCTCTTTCACATTTCATAAGAGGTTTCTCAATATCTGAAAAAAAAAAAAAAAACACCCCTGAAGTCCAATCTCAACCGAAACTGTACTATCCCTTTAAACCGAGACTGCTCCAGTTAGGAGACGGGAGTCGGAGCCGAACATGTCTCGCTGAGGAGTTCACAGCGTGTGTGCGCTCCTTTCCTCCAAAGTGATACAGATTCCGCTGGCAGCAAAACGCTGAATTGTTAGATTGAACAACACATGCGTTATATTCTGAGACATATACCCACCATAATTTTGGATTCACAAAAATGCACACGTTTAGACACACACGCACACAGCACATACGACCTACACTTCACAGTCATGTAGATCAAGATGTCATCAACTCCGATATTGCCATGAGCGCTTCCAGGATTTCGCAAGTTTGCATAAAAATATATGAGGAAAAATAACGTGAAGATTTGGCGGGTATCCATTTGCCAATTGGCGTGCATGTCGTCTGATTCGTCACCATCCCTGGAGATTTAACAATAAAAAATATATATATATACAGTAGGCACTAAGCGATGGATCATTTGGGTCGGACCGCGCTGTGTATGAAGTTAAAGGCGCACATGACTTCAAGAAACTAGCCACAGTTGCCAACTCGGCTGCAATACTTATGTAGCTCTATGATCAAATCCTATTTTATCACATACGCGCACTCAACTTTCGGATTATCATAGGGGATTGCTACAGCTCTGTGCATTTCAACAGCGGTGAGCTGTCTGTAAGTGACTGACGCACCGAGCGCATTGATTGAGCGAGCGAGACGAAACTCGCATTGATGTCCCCCTGGTGGTGGATCCATAATTCAATTGCCTAAATGCGACTTCATCAGAGCATCATAATCGGATAGCCGTCAGCACCCGGGTGGAATGAGAGTGTGATCCCTCGACGATCCAGCAAAGCGTTCATGACTTACATTTCGTGCAAAATTAGTCACAGCAAGATCATGTTGCTGTCTCGGAGCGTATACCTCTTATGTTAAACTTGCAAAACAACACTGTCACCTCGTCAACTACCGTGTTGTATACATGCAAGCATACAGGGAAAAAATGTTTCTATTTCATATCCTGAAAAAGCCTGGATCTCGCACATTAATCCATCAATCTACCGAATGCAAGCATGACCAATAAAGTGAATAAAAAAAGAACGGACTCCTACGCCCCCACCCCCCCCCCAAAAAAAAAACACAAAACAACACATTTGTAGCTTACGGGTTCCTTAGATGTCACGGTTAGACTGAATTTCATCACTATTTAACCAAGTAGCGCTAAGAATAAGGAACACGGATTGGATTGTTTTCATAGGGTTGATTATATCCATTCAATGTCATTTCTAGTATTTCTTTTGAGACTAGCAAAAATATGTCATCGAAATACGACAGATTTGTCGTCAACTATTCAGAACTAAGCAACCAAATACAAGCGATTTACCGGAGTCTTCATGTGAACCTCATTGCCACAACATAGAGCTGTTTAAACCTTGGATGAATAATAATGTTTTGATTGTTTCTGTTGTCATGAAAGTGATAACCATGGATATAGACCAGTAAATTACCATTGGGTCCTAGACAGAAGCCCTCTGACCTAGGATTTGAAATTGACCCCTTCAAGTACCCAACCCTTCAATTCTCTGCGTAATTCGTGTTTTTATCTTCAAATAGAAATTGACCAAGCTTTTGATTCAGATATGCGCCACTCCAAATTGCAATGCTTCTCCATGTACGCATTGCAATGATTAAAAAGGAATGTATTCCTTTTCACAAGAGTGGTTTGAACTACAAGGCATGCATACATTTTGTGATATGAGTAATACTGTAGTTCTCCGAATCTATTACTTTTTTTTCCTTGGCAAAGCTTGTATAGAACCTGTTCCAGAGTAGGAAATAAAAACGTATATTATCATATTTACGTCGAGACAGCTGTTTTCAAGATAATACGGATCTCCCCACACACATAATGAACATACAGCAAACTGGAAAATCTCATTTGGTTAACCCTTACAGCACCACTGTTCCAAAACCACATTGTAATTGCGTTGTGATAGCATTGCATGTGGTCTCGTCTGTGGGTGAAGTGATAGCTGACGAGCCTGCAAGAATCGGCGAAGACGTTCACAAGATATTGATTGTGACAAGAGTCACAGGTTGACACACCGCTTAGACGCCCTCCTGGTAACAACAACAGCAACAACACTCCATTCACGTCCGCATCACTACCTGCCACTCCTCTCGTCTTGTGAAGAAGGAAAAAAATGGAAGTGGGAAGGGAAAACCTCGCATCTCATCACGGTATCGTCTGCCTCCCTATCTCCGCCTCGGCTTTAGTGAAAGACATAAAGGCATAAATCCACATCGTGATGACGCGAAATGATAACACGAAAACGATAGCATGACCTGTACCTCCTTGGAACAGCTATAGCTAGCTTCTTGCATGCCGCCACGAGCCACATCGTACAGGCGATCCGATATCCTATTCCTATCATAGGTGGATAGTGATTGATGCACGTCTTCAATGGAAGCCACACCAAGACGTGTTTCTTAAAGGAGTCAACCTCTATCGGTGATTTTTTTTTCCTGTGTGTTTCTTTTTATATTTCACGTAATAATTCTACAAAATAATGGTTATTAGCAGACATTTTGTATAAAACTTCATCATAACTCTTGGCGTATTAAAAGAGAGATGTCTCACATGATCGTTGTATTACGAAACGATTAGATGTCAAATAGGCCCTACCTTCTAACACAATCTTAGATAATTATGGACAAACACTTCACTTGTAGTTATGAGCTGATTTTCTCTCTTCTTTTATCTTTGGCTTTTTTGTTACACCATGCATTTTGCAATTATACGACACAAAGTGAAAGAGGGTTCCTCCTCCTTCTGTATGACAGTAGCCTTCTTTCCAGACGAGTGTCCTTTCTTAACGAAGCTGCAGAGTGGCTATACGCCACTTGCTGCAGCTGCAGCACCAACGGAAAATGTATCACTGGCACAAGATACTATACCAGCTAGCGCGCACCATTTTGACAAGACTGAAAGACAGTATCACTTGTATTTCCATCATTATGTGATTTTTTTTTTAACGTAGCTACTGAGACATCTACAAGAGTACAGTACGATATGGCGAGAGGTCAAATGTCATGAGATGACACTCCGTAATGTCAAGCCGTGTCTAGCAAACTTCCGTGGTTTCAGGGGGTTTTTTTATATGCTTGCGCGTGTGTATGTGCGTGATTGTTAAGCTCACGTGTAATTCAAGGCTGCTAAACATGTTCAGAGGGGATGAGGTAAACCAACTCGAGGTGCAGCATTAACATGTGTAAGAATGTACACAGACAAGCTATCTTTATGTTACGAACTTGAATGGATATAGGGATACATTTGATATCAAGCCCACTCCAATCTCGAAACCATGTCCACGACATAGAATGATGGAGCTACAGAAATGCACAGAAAAAGTTCAATTTGTTTTCTTTTCTGAATTGAAAGAGGAAAAGAAGGCACTATTTCAAAAGAATGGACGAATAAATAGTGATTACACATAAATATATAATTATTCAGTATGGACTCGTTCTTCAGTTTTTGTCTTCTTTTGGACTGCATCGTTTCATTTAAGGATTTATCAAACTTTCTCAACATTGTCATCTCATTTCCGATTGCGCTTTACTGAAACCATTCAAAACCCTGTATAAGTGTAGGCCTACATGTGAGCAATTGCCACGCGATCACAAGGTAGCAAGCTACTTGTCTTTTTGTAATACGCCATGGTCTGATCTCAAATCAAGTCACTGGAGATATCCGCATCAACTACTGAGTATACAGAATAGAAACTTTACGTCAGAGTGTGGTACCAGGGAGGTGAGACGCACCTCCCTGGTACAACACAGTGTGGTATATTAAACAGAGTGTGGTACAACCAGGAAAGTGGTCTCTCTTCCACCTCCCTGGTACAACAGAGTGTGGTAAACAACCAAGGACCTACATACCTTCTTCCTGGGCGGGGCTTTTCTGGAAGACGGCCTCGACCTGCGTGCTGCCAGAGCGTCTCGGAGAAGATCACCCTCCATCCCCATCTCTTCCAGGGCTTCTTGCTCACTGAGGCGGAGGACAATCTCCTCCAGGCTCGGACTTTGTTCCTCCTCCCTTGTCTGATCGGTCCCGCTCCTGTCGTAGGAGCTACTGAAATTCCACAGCGAGGAATCCTCGGACCCCGCCGACTCCGTGGTACGACCCTGGGTAAATCCCCGAGTTCTGAAGGTGGTCACGTCCGGATCGACTTCGGCGATCGGCCGCCGAGGTCGCTCCGAAGTCGTCGTCGACGAGACAACATTGGCTGAGGTTAAAAGGGAGTTGAGCACGACGTAGGTTACCAAGACCGAGAGGTAACTGAAAACGCCGGGGGTGTGACCGCGTAGATTCATGATTCACGGGTGGTGTGTGCGCTAGATGAGTCTGACAAAGTTTCTGCAGCTCCAAATCCACGGAGTGTGGGGAATGATCTCAAAATGACCCAATATTTATAGGCGTGAAAGCGTCAACATCAATCCATGAATGAACGAGTATGAAGGGAAAAAAGTATGAGACAATGGAGCAAATGAGGCAGCGATGAAGATTCACGGCAGACCCAGCGCGTTTAGACAGGTATATTCCGTGCGTCAAACTGATGTAGATGAGGGTCCATCCTGGCAGTATAAAGAGTTACTGAGGTGAATCGACAAGTTACGATATGATGTCAATGCGGTCCTGTCGAACGACTCGGTCGCCGCCAGCGAGCTACCAACCAACGAACCAACCAACTTCGGTTTTTCTTTCTTTTCGATGTTTTTGTTTTTTTCTTCTACGACTAGCCGGACTCTTCCATTGCGCCAGGCAGGGGGTAGCGCAGTTAGTCCTTGCGGCTTGTAGTATAGTCGTATAGAACCGCTTCTCGCCCACGGTCTGAATATCTTCGTGGGTCGCGCGATCAATACCAGTGTCTGTAATGGAGCGAAGCGTAGAGGTGGAAATCACTTCAGGGTCGTTAATTATTGCCAGCGTATAGATTCGTGAGCAATTAGTGATAGGGAAATCAATGTGCTTGGAACTCTTTGGAAGATTTCTCGCACGATCTGAAATAGTTACACAGCAGGCAGCTTATATTCACTGCAAACAGAGAGAACATTGATTTGCTCCTATTATTAGGGAGCCTGAAATAGAAAGAAATTACATATATTGTGACTAGTGAAAGTCTTAATTAACTAGATATGTTTCTACTTACTCTGCACCTATCAGAGGTTACATAGACTACTTTACTTCATAAGTATAAAATATAAACCGATCGCTAGTTTCGTCTTGATTTTTCGTCTTTCCTTGTTTAGTTTTATATTGTACTGTTTTTGCTTTTTTTTTTTTTTTGGGGGGGGGGGGGGAGGGTGTCAGCTTTTTATAATTACATCAATGGAGTGATGCCCAAGCCACGCCAACCTTTCCTGAGTTTATCCTCACCCTACACTTTTCTGTTACCTCACTTCTTGACGTAGTGACCTTCTCAGAAATATATACAATAAACACATTGTCAGGGGTTGCTCCCGCTCCCTTCCATACAAAGTTCATTAAAATAAGGTGTAATCACTCACGCACATTAATATAATCAAAGCCTTTGCTTTGATGGGGGGGGGGGGAGCTTTCCTCACACCCGTCCCGCACTATGGAATAGTCTCCCCCACCCCCTCTCCCTCTTTCTCTCTTTGTCACAAATATAATCTTTCCTTTTGTAACTTCTTCATATCTACCTGTTAATGTTTGTTTCCTATTAATATGCATTCTCCTCTTAAACTGCACCCCCCCCCCTTCCGCGGCTCCAGTGGCGTGCGTCTGAAACCAAGTAAGCTCCTATAGCTGCACCCTTGTAGAAGGCTGAAGGTGTATCTAAAGCGCGTCCTCTTGTGTTAACTGTACAGACAATGTTATGTCGCTCTGTCCAATAAATGATAGCACCTTTGGCCGAGTTGGGTTGGTTTATAATCATTTTGTTGTTGTGTTGGTGGTTACCTCATTGAGAAGGTTTTATATTGAACGCACCCTCTTGCATTAGTATGGCACAATAGATTATGAACCAGCTACACCCATAATAAGTCTCACATCCAACACGGCCTTGCTGGAAAAAACAAAACAAAACAAAAACCAGCTGTCCAGCTGAAAGCAGGCCTTTAATTCGTGTATGAATAATATAATCTCAAACTCAACCTGTAAATTAATTGGATCATTCCGAGCCCCATCATTGTGTGTGTGTGTGTGTGTGTGTGTGTGAAATATACTAAGATAAATATTTTTTTTAAACTGTTATATTTTCAAAGGAAATGGAATTAGTAAAAACATCACTGAAAAAAAAATAATAAATCTGGAAAAAATACCCATACAAGCCTGTTAAAACTTATCAAGGTGCAGTTGATGAAGATGAATCCTTTTACAAAATATACCAAATTTAGTGGCTAAATACACTCTCTTTTAGATTTATGGGCACTACATTGGGGTCGTTTCGGCGGCACGTGACACTTTGAAGTAAAACTGCTATCTTTCTGTATACATGGTATAAGGACTTCGGAGCGAAATTTGATCACCCTCTTGCAAATTTCAGGACTGAGCGGAATGATTGAAGTGGGTCTACTGAGGTGTAAAACATAAAAGACACTGCATTATACGTATCCATAATATTAACAGGTGCGTCTATGGAGAATTATTCACAGATGTAAGACCTTTAAATTGGAATTGTTTGCAATTTTTGTGTTCTCATTCTTCTTCTTTTTCTTCTTCTTCTTTACATCTCTTTTTACAAACATCATGTACTGACATTTTCTCAAACACAGCAGAGTAGCACAGTAACTCACCCATTCAAAGTGTCTTAATTTTGATAATAATGACGTTTGGCACGTCATTATCAAAGGAAGCCATATCAACAGTTTGATTAGAAATTAATCGAAGCGCCATTTTTCAACATTTGGAAATAATTCCATCATTATACATAGAGCAAAGTCAAACCTTTCCAGTAATATCTCGTTTGTAACATATAATGGAATGTTCTATATGTTACGATTGAAAATTTCCCATATTTTCCTTATTTTTTGTTAGCAGTTTTAACGTTTAATAGCAAATATCTCAACTTGATACAAATTGAGTAAATTTGTATCGCGATCAAACACTTCATACATAAGTACAGTATCATACAGTAAGTTAAAACTTTGAACATTCTTTACAATTCTAAATAGTCAATGCCTTTGGCTGCCGTTATCTTACTGCTTTTCTTAAATAACTTATTCTTTGGCAAACATTTCTTCTTTTTTTTTCAATTGACAACCCATTCCTAAAGGGTAGAAGGTGTTTGTCGTGATTTCTCGACAATCAAGCCCCTTACCAGTCTTCCACCCACACAAATATTTCTAGCATATCCCCTCTCCGGCCATCGACCGACCCGACCCATGGGATGCGGGGGACATCGATTGTAGACACCCCGACTCACCTGTTCCCCCATAATAGTCTGTTTCTTTTCATTAGTCAGCTTATCAATCAGACATTGTCCGGACACCAATAATGAGAAGAAAAAATATATAAATAAAGGGGGAGGGGGGTGAGAATGGAAATCGGCATCCATTCAAGTTCGTCGCAATAGTTGGAGGTCATCACTTGCAATCCTTGTAACTGTACGTGAAATTAGGTGTCGGAGTTCCCGTCAACATTCATTTTTACCAAGTACCACAAACAAACAAGCAAACAAACAAACAAACAACAATAACAATAATAACAACGACAACGTCCGGAGCAAGAGATATGTAGAAAAAATGTGTTAAATTCTTCACTGACAAAGAAAAAAAAAAGGAAAAGCGTATAGAATGGAATATTGTGATGAAAATCGTTAAAAAAGAAACAATTATGCATTGACCTGATGCTTAATTGCTTAATCTATACGATTTTATTACTTTTTTCATCTTATAAGAAAAGGTGGGAAAATGCAGGAGAACTCCATCATAAGCAGAGCCTAACAGGGATAATTCAAAGCAAGAATATTATGGTGTTCACCAAAGTCTTGAATTAAAACGGAAAAAAAGAAGAAAAAAGAGCAATGATTAGCAAAGGCTAATTTGACGGACAATGAAAGATATCATGATGATTATTGACACTCAGTACGTCATTGTAACTGTTGTTACTGAATCGTTTATAAACATGTGATGCTCTGAATTTCCATAAGTTTCCACCCATTTTCCCTTTGATGTTTCTGATGAATTAGTCAAATTCTTCAGTTGCAATGAAAACATCTCTAAGGAAGAATTTCATGAATATGAATAACTACACAGTGCCTGCTGCATGCTATAAGGATTGGAACACAACACTATTGATGTCGGGCGGAAGCTCGGTGGTCAAGTGGAGATGACGCCTGTCCGGAGATCTTGAGGTCGTAGGTTCGAATCCTGCGCTGGAGTATGTAGACCCATGATTTCTTTTATCATGGCTACTACTAAAACACTGATCAATTCAGTGCTTATTTACGTCGATGTAGGACAATTTGTCGATCAGTTGCAATGAAAACATCTCGACGGAAGAATTTCAGGAATTTGAATGAAAAATCTGAAGCTAAAAAAGCCTGTAACAGTTCGACTGTATAAGAAAAGAGCCAAACAAACAAATTGGCAGTATAATGCCATTCAGAGGTGCCATAAGCTAAATGTTTGTCAGACGTGTTAAAATATAGCATAAATACCTTTCAGTCAATAACGACTTTATTACCCCACGACACCTGTTTACCGCTGCACTCGCGTGGCGCCCACACAAGTAATGTACAGACAACCTTAAAGGAAATACCAGTGGATCGTGGGCGAATATTTACGTGTGTGAGACATTAGCTCAAGGCTCACATTGCACTTCTCTGAAGAGTGCACGGCATGTTGTTCGATTTTCATTATGACATTTTTTTTTCCTTGACTCTTCTCAGTCATTTCGTGGACCTGTTTCGACATGGAATATCTTGTATTGTTTGCCGTTGGCTGCTTCTTCTTTGAGCTCATTCACACATACAAGACAATGACAGAGTTTGTTGTACCAAGGAGGTTCAAGAGATGGAGTAACAACAGTGTTATTCCCTTTGATCCCATGTTTGATGCCGCCACTAAGAAATATTTGAAGTATGTGCTAAACTGGAGCTGCCTCACAGATAGGAAGACAACTGATTCATGTGGCATTGCATCATGACTCGTCACTCTCAATGGAAGACATGTCTTTATGATCGTAATTACTTTTTGCTGTCCCTTCTTATGAAACATGAGCGGTACATAAAGGTACAGACACAGGGATGTGTAAATAAAAATTCCACAAAAACTGATGAAATAAGAATTGAAATTACCAGACTTTACATGTTTTTACACTAATCTAACATATAGATGAATAAAGAACTACACTTGAAGATTATACCATATCAGTTTCATTTGTTGGAAGTGATCGGAAAGATGATAAAATCGACTTTCCCGTAAAGATGCAGTTCAAATATTTTTACAAAGTACGGCTCAGATTTACACTTTTTGACGTAATCCTGGACAGGAGTTACTTTCTTTTGCATATGCCTTATCACTAGCTGAAATTTAATCTCCTTTAATACAAAAACAAACAAAGTATAGCCGACATTATGTTAGCGTTCCAAATTAATCATCTCTTTGCTCGGACAGACGGCAGCATTGAACCCCGATCATGAAAGTCACAAATGCATCGTGGAATTCTTTTGTATACGTCAAAAGAAAACTGACAGCTGTTTGAATGTTTACAGCCAGTTGGAACTCCATTTTCAAACCTCCTTGGTTGTACCACCTCATTGGTTCTACCGATTCTCTCATTTACAACGATCGCAAAACCATTAACTTCGTGTATTACAAACACACGAGAAACACTCTCATAAGAAACACTCTAATAATGGTCACAAGGTCATTAACGCCGCAAAACTGCGCAAGCAAAAATCTTAAAAACAACACTTGGAAACAATGGAAAATAATCCTTTATGAAGATTGTGGATCCGAATAATGATTCGGATCACCACTAAAACTATACATCACTAATCTCGCTCCATTTACCACTGCGGACATATCCTGAAAATGTTGTCAAACTCCGTTCATAACTTTTCGAGAAATATTGCAAACAAACGGACAGACAAACAGACATGCAAACAAAAAACAACAAAGTAACAACCGAGCCCCGGCAAAAACATACACTCCTTCGTAGCGTGAAAAATGAATTAGAATCTGCATGATGGTTAAGATCTCAAGGTGAATAATATTTCATTTGCCTGTTTCTCAGACAATCAAAAGCTTTAAAGTGTTAATTTTCTTCTTTTTTTTTTTGGTGATGTGTCGAGTCATGGTGTTGTTCTCTCAAGACACATTTCAAAATCCTTCATAAGCGTGATGATAACAGTATAGTTATGGCAACACTGCGAGGATTAGGCAACGTAAGATAAAGAAGCGTTTAATTTCTTTCACGAAGCAGTGTATAATGCAACACACAACACACGATAGAATGCTAGTTGTTATCACCAACAACATAAAAACAATTCTCTCAGCCTTATGTGAGTACACAAACATACAAACAAACAAACAAAAAACCCTAAAAAACAAACCATCTATTTTGTTAGCTTTAATGTTGTCTCTATACACTACTGGTATATATCACCCAATGAGGTAGACATGAAAGTGTGGGGATTTATTAATTTTTTTTCTTTTCCGATGAAAAGATGATAAACACACAGTCTTGTAAAGTGATTTTAGAAGGTCTTATCTGCGATTAAAACTGTTCTGTAATGTTTTCAGAATGGTTACAAATGCTATAAAAAGGGTCTCGAATGCCTTGGAAATGGTTCGAAAAGCACTGATGAGGGTTTCAAATAAGGCCACAAAATAATGCTAAGAACCCAGAGCTCAAATATGTGCTCACTTCAGAAAATTGCTGTTACTCTTCCAACCACCACCTTTAGCCTTTGGTTGCCATTTAGATAAGAAAAGAAAAAAAGTATCCCTGCGCTTCGGCTGAAGAAAAGACAATAAACACTGAAGAGTTATAAGACATTCTGAAACAAATTGTTGGGCTATTCAACACACAATGCATAAGGATTAGTTGGAAACCAAAGAGACAATTCAAATTGATTGTGTGGGCGGTCTATTTCGAGTACATCGTAACGAAAAGAAAAGGAAAAAAAATCTGGTTAGTTAGATAACGTGACAGGTGTTTGTATACCCTATAATTAAAACAAAATCGGATTGCTATGCTCATACAAGGATGAGAAGGCATCCTCAGCCATACAGAAATTGATTCTTCCCGGCCATGGCCGGAGGAAAACAGGTGGTATTCCGTTCTTCTTCTGTTGTTGTTTGTGTGTGTGTGTGTGTGTGTGTGTGTGTGTGTGTGTGTGTTTTCAATTTAGTTTGCCCGGCCCGCTCTAACATTTCGTATTTGCTACAATTATTTTCCCCGAAAATCTGTCTGTATCTGTGTTATGATGAAACATTCTTATCCATGACGTCATATTTGCGTCGGACATTACGTCTTGATGAAGAAAATACAAACATTGTGATGGATATTTCCGTGAAATTGTTGCCTGACTGTCTGCTGACATGCGCACATTCATATGATATTTAAAGGCTGAAGAAAGGATACTAATGATTATCATGGTGGCCTATATACAATGACAAACACACACACACACACACACACACACACACACACACACACAGATAATGCCTTCATATAGTTTTTTTTTTATTATCATTAGCCTGCTTGCACTGCATTTTTTTAACATTCAGCAGTCGAACAAAAATAAGACGAGCAACAGAACAAAACAAAACAAAAAGGAAACCTTCGTAATACAAATATAGACACTTTCAATGACCTTTTTTTTTTCAGTGTTCGTTGGAAATCACTACTCTAATCGGAAACCGCGAACGTCAAGGGTTACTGAGAGATCTACAGCTAGGTCTTCTATTTCTCCTTCCGCTCTCATTAGGCATTCACAAAGGTACAGAAAATGAAACAAGACAGATAGAAAAGAGAATGGATTGATGTATATGAGAAGGTGAGAGACAAAAATATAGAGACAGGAGTGTTTAGTATCAAGAGAGATAGAGGGAGAGATAGATAGAGTGATGGGCAGGCAGAATGAATGAGATTCAGATAGAAAGATGAAGAGAGAGTGCGTGTGTGTGTGTGTGTGTGTGTGTGTGTGTGTGACAGAAATAGAAGAGATTCTCATACATTTCACGCGGTGTTTACTTTCCGCGCAGTTGTAGAGAGTAACAGTAAAGATGAGCCTCAGATGGTGTGTGTGTGTGTGTCTGTGTGTCTGTGTGTGTGTGTGTGATATTTGTATATGTATACATATAAATACACACACATGTGTTTGTGTTTGTGTGTGTGTGTGTGTGTGTGTGTGTGTGTGTGTGCGTGTGTGTGATAGAAAGAGAAGAGATTCCCATACATTTCTGTACTACACGCGGCTTTTTTGCTTTTTCGCGCAGTTGAATGTGGCGCCACCTCCACGCGGCGCCACGTTCCCTCCGAGGCCAGGCCGGTGATGAAGTGTGGAGATTGATTGCCCTCCGCCTCATGTTGCCACGCTGTAACGAGTGAAACTTCCCTAGATTAAACCTGTCCCCGGGATTACATCACGAACCATCACGGGGCCAACACAAGATGAATGACTGTTGTTCTTTTTAAGTAAGATTGCAGCTGTTTTTGCACCTTGACCATCCCCATGAAATTGGGCAACAAACTAAAGCAACAACAACCACGACAGCAATACCGTAGAGAAATTGATAGGTAGGTATCACTATGATTTTATTGATTGATGGATGGAACGGATAAAGTACTTCGATACACCTAAATTCTTCAGAGTAACTGTCGCATCTGTCATCCTCAAAGGTTGTTTTTTTTTGTTGTTGTTGTTGCTTTTGTTTTGTTTTGTTTTGTTTTTTGCGGGGGGGGGGACGGGGAAAGGGAACACAAAATGTTCGAAACACATAAGACATTGGACTTGACACATCTCCTCCTTCTTTAGGCCTAATACCTGGACTCTTGGACTTCATTGATATCTAATATTAAAACAATGTGTGCAGGAACAGAATAAAAAAACAACAACAGATGCTTGTGGAGTTATGTATCTTCCCACACACAAACGTGCACCCGCGTACACCCACATATACAGACACGGGCACGCATGCGCGCGCACACACACACGCACACACAATTCCAAGAATGTTTTATTGGAGGAATTACAAAGTTAGAAGACATAACAGATGAGAGTATTACACAATACACGTAATCATTTTCTGTGTGTGTGTGTGTGTGGTACATGTCACTTTTTCTAGTTCAAAACATTTGTACTTATGTGTGTTTTTGTTATCTTTCGTAGATATAAAGAGACTTTAACAATACGTGTTGTAAGACTTATGGTGGCGGTCTCAATATGAAAATAACTATTGTGGTCTTAATCATGTTTGTATCCTATGCTATATTATTGACATGCTTTGTATTTCGTTTGATATTGATTTTGTTTAAAAACCCTGGAGGAAAAAAAAATGCAAAAAATACAAACAAACCATAGTGGGTGATACTAATTTGGAACTACATGAATAATAAAAAAAACAAACAAACATGTACTAATTCACCGCAATGGTGGCACATGAACCATCGCTGCATCTTCAGAATACAGAATCTATGTTGAAATATAAATCACTGCACCTACACGAAAACGCAATCGAGGTCACCTGCTCGAATCTACACTGATTTACAAAGTAAGCCGATTTCAACTTCAAGTGATTTGAGTGCCCGGAATCTCTTCCCCTCTCTCTCCCTCTCTCATCTTTTGCTCGCTTTTTCTACTTCTCACTGATCCCGAACCCCCCCCCCCCCCCATCAATTTGCGGAAGTAAGAATTCATTAATACAAATCCGATATTTGCATTGACTTGACAAGGACAGTCGTATTTCCAGTCGGTGTTAATGGTTTTATTTACTTTACAGCTGGATCGACCGATTTCTTAGCCAAATACTCTTGCATATAACCCTTAAAAAAAGAAAGAAAAGGGGGAGGGGGAGAGGAATCGTGGAGACTTCTTAGCTTTCTACGGAGATCATGACATTTCGATATTTTGTGAATGTTAGCAGCTAAAATTGTGATCAATCGCTAGAAAGTTATTTATTTAGGCCTGTATAAACTTTGTTAATTGTATTTCAGCGCACATACTTAAGGGTATATTACATCGTATGAGAAGGTGAGAATGAAAAATAAGAGAGGATTAAATAAACATTCAGCATAGCATATCTCTGCTCTACTTCAATCGTTTCTTCTTCATCTCTTTACTTGTGCAAATATCTTTTATGCTTATTTCTTTTCTGAGAACCCAAATGTATAATTTTTCTAAATGTTCTAGTCGCCTTATTACACTATATTTTCAACATTGTTATAATAACTGCTAATCCGTCTGAAGCATGACTGTGATTTATTGGTTTTCCTTTTCTGTATTTCAGAAGAATCAGCTATATCCCCGATAATTTTTGTCTTTTCTTTTTGCTTTCTATATCTTGGTCCTATGCTGTATCCGTGCTCCTCATCTCGATCTTTACACTCAATTCAATACTTAACAAGCTTGCTTTTAAATATGTTCCATTATATTCATATAGCATTATACCTAGATCAACATTTTCAGATTTTAGATTGACCAAGATCCTGTTCTATGTTATATTTTCAATAATTTATTGTGCATCCTAACAGGATATCATGGGGTTTTTTTTTTCGTACTTTGTCATAATTGATGTATCTTTTCATTGAGAAATATGAAAATAAATTGAAATTGCAATTGAAAATTTAATTGAAATTGAAGTTTGAAGTCATAAGGCTTTTCATTTTTGTGAAATAATGTTATATAATATCATCTAAGGTACCTTCATGTTTTCAAAGAAGTATAGATCAGATGAAGTGCTAACTTTATTCTCTTGAAATAATAGAGAGTGTAAAGGGATGGCATAGCTTTGGTTGAAATGAGCGATTCAGATTTTATTAACCACTTATGAAATATTAAAGAGCAGGAATTCAAAGTTTATTCGATGAAAATTGGTTTTGAAATGGCTGGGATATTCAAAAACAAAGTAAACCAAAGAGGTCCTAATAAAAGGTGTGTTCTCACCAACCATTAGGACCTCTTTGTTTGTTTGTTTGTTTGTTTGTTTTTTTGAATATCTCAACCATTTCGAAACTAATTTTCATCAAATAAACTTTGAATTCTTCTTAGAATAAATTGTATGCTCTTTCTTGTTTCATAAAATTTGAAAACCTGAAGACCCATCTCAACCAAAACTATGCAATCCCTTAAATGATTTTGCTTAGAAATGGCATATAATATATTGATTGAGTTCATCATACGCAATTTGTATTATACCCCGAAGTCTGCACTCGAAAAATTGACGCAAAATTTTAAATGAAATCAAATGGAGACTACCTATCATAGGTAGAATGAATATGTGAATGTTTGGCAACACGAAAATTAGTTTTCATTAGGACTACAATTACCTGAACGACTGAATGGATGAGTTATACGCCTCGACAGAATTTCTAATTAGCTGAGCGAGCTTGAGGAAAAGGTCGAGATGATGGCTTTTCTTACATACCTCCCGCTCTCGATCGATATCGCCAGTCTAACTAGATCGTGGCGCCGCGAATTCCTGTATTCGGAATGACGTCATTCGTTTGGGTTTTGTCATTAAGTAAGGCTTGGTGACGTGATTTTATGAATTGAATATTGATAGAAGGCCAACGCGCATAAAACACTTACCAATCAATAGTCGAAACAAGTCTCCCTTCCCTCCATCTCTCCATCTCTCTCATTTTCCTTCTCCTTTCATTTTCTCCTTGTCTCTTTCACACACATTCTTTTACCACCTTCCTAACATTATCAAGGGATTCACTCCCTTATCTATCCTGATCTAATGTCGCCCTATCTTGCTACGTTTCGTTGATTTTTCTTTTTCTGTTTGAACACGTTTAACTTCTGTGCGGTTCCTTTTCTTCGTCTTCATACAGTTTTCCCTTAATTCATAAATATTTTTTTTTCTCACTTTCGCTCAATTCATCATCTGCAGCAATAATACATTGTATGACGATATAAGTACCTCGGCATGATGGAAAAGCACTATAATAATAAAAAGGATGAATACAAACGTGTAGGAAAAAACACATAATATAATAGCACTATCATTACTCTTCTCGGAGTTTTCTTTATCATGAATCTGTTTCTGCGGTCTTGCGTTTTTCACCCAGGTGTTTCAGTACTGCGTCGCCTATAAGTCTTACATCAATTTGTTTGGTTGTTTGTGTTTTTCTTCAAAATTTTCTTCTCGCTCTATTCTCTCTTTCCCATTCGACATACCTCCATATATTTATTTTTGTCATAATCATTTATTCATAATCTTTATCTGCAATAAACAAGCTAAGCTTTTTATCAGTCCCCTTGTATTTCCAACAGCCCAACTAACTCACTGTTTAGTACAACGTTAATGTGACTTAGTTTAAATTTTATAACCGTATCATTTAACAACTCACGAGGAGATGTGTATATTTTGAAATACCCTGCATTCAGATAATCATCTCGTATTTATGTGTTTTTTTTTTTGAAAATGGAAGATGAAATGAAATGAAATGAATCGAGATTAACCGAAGTCTTGTCAGAGACTTCTGCATCTTTCATTATTTTAACCTCTTTTATTCTCTCTTCATTTTCCATGTCTGATCCCGACTCGTAAACCTCAGTTTACACTCCCTCGCTCCCCTCGATGTCTTCAGTGTGATGGGGGACGATGGGCGGTGGTGGGGGGGGGGGGGGGGGGAGAGAAGAATCTTATGATGATCTTTGGTGGACTCGTGTTTCGATTTTCCACTGACCATCTAGGTAATATCCGGTAGCCTCGCGCCCACGCGTTTATGAACTACAAATATTTGTTTCCATGATGAGAGGGAGAATTGAGCCCGAGAAAAACCTGACGAGGAAAATGAGCATTGGGCTGGAAACTACGGCCGGACCGAGCTGACTCCTGCCCTATATATATCCATAACTAGGTTGGTGGACAGACAAAGGCAAAAAATGACGAACTGGATAAAGTTCTTTCAGGATGTTTTGTGGCAAATTGTTCTTTTGTAGGTCTCTACATATGATGATACAGGAGATAGTCATAATAAATCACTTTTTGTCAAGTAGGTGTCATAAACCATATTATTATTATACATTATACATTATGTTTTATATATTATGTATTGTATATTATATATTATATATTATATTATATAGTATATATTATATATCATTAATATATATCATATAATACATTAATACATTATATATCATATGAAGTATACGATGTTACATAAAACATAATAGTGTTTAAAACAGGTTAGAAATGACGGACATGGGATGTGTGTCACATAATATTATCATGAAAGATTTGAACTCTCATGTTTCTAACGTTTTACACTTCCTCTCGATCTTTCCATCTTTATATTCAAATCCATATGAATGCGTATTAGGCCCTATACCTAGATGGAAATCAACACTGACCACATTGGACATCTTCTTAGATAACAAAGTCATAATGGTACCTTCTTTTCTTTTGAAATGAACAACAAGTACAATGTATTGTTTTTCGGGGCATCAGGATTCCGCACATCAAAGTTTTGTGAATATTAGGCCTGCACAATCTATAAGGTATTCAAAGTGGAACTCTAAGTAATTCAATGATCAGCAGTTACTGGCTACTTTACGATTCTGGATCTAATCATGCTTACGGTAACTTTCACGCGGTGACAATTACACAGAATCCTTTTTAAAACAATGATAATTATGACACTTTCATGCGATATCCCTTTCCCCCCAAGATTCATAAACGGCAGGGTAAAGCGGATGTGATATGCATTTTCATTACCAGATAAAAAGGAATTGAAGCTGACACTAATACGGCGGTATTGAATATACTACAGAAGAAAACATCTTTTGTGATTTAATTCGTTTAAAACAGTATCGATTTGCTGTTGTAGGTTACATCTTCCTTTGAGGAAGAATTCATTTCACATCTACCATATGTCTTATATTATTGCATCCTATTTTGATGTTTCCTTCTATAGTTATTTAAGCCATAGTATAAATTATACACCTTTCGACTCCCCCCCCCCCCCTTTCCGCCTTCCCTTCCGGAAGAAAAATGAAACGAGCCGCCACCAGGAAAAATCTACCTATCCATCTTCCACCTCAATGAATCGACCAGTATGATATGACCTTGGTGTTTTGACGAAAATACACTTGGACGATGTAGCTGATTCTCAATGAAAGCGTCAAAAAATCTGAAAGTAATTGCAGTTTGTTAGCACCTGAAGGTGGAAAAAATGACCCTGGCTTTCCAATCTATGATTTATGAGCAGAATTAAACGGGCATAAGTACTGAAATAAAGGAAAAAAAGAGAACTATATATCTGCAAAACGTCTCCTGGGAGCTGTGAGAGATTCTCGATTTCCTCGCCGAACTGTGATCAGGTTTCGCTGTCATCCTTAGTAACTGTCTCGCTTCAATTTCTAAGAAGTCCTTTTTTTCTGGTACCTTTTCTGTTGCAAGCTTTTTAAATTCTCCTGTTGGGATCACGACCTGATGATCACAAGTTTCTTTTATTTTCTTCTTTCTCCCAATTATATTTTAGTAAACTAATACCATCACATCATATTATCTCTTCGCGATTGTTCTTCGAAGACAGATAAACGCGTACATGTGTAAATATTGTAATGCGTATTTGGCAAATAGAAAGATATGATTATACATCTATTAAAATAAACACGAAATTATTATATATAATTAGATATACATAGTGTACACACACACACACACACACACACATATATATATATATATATATATATATATATATATATATATATATATATATGTGTGTGTGTGTGTGTGTGTGTGTGTGTGTGTATATATATACAAACAAACAAACACACACACACACACATATATATATGAATGTCTTCTCATATTCATATCTATAAACAAGGATAGAAAGAAGGGGGGGGGGGGGGGACTACAGAAAACCGCAGTCTAACCGAGGTTATCGACAGTAAATTAATCCCAGTATAGTCAGAGAGGCTTCCGCCGGATTCACGTATAAGAATCGGCCAACGCAGTCGCCTACATCACTTGCTTTTCTTACTCGTAGAGCAAAAAATAAATAAAAATAAAAATGAAAATATGAAGAGCTGCCATTGTTCGCTCTTGTCCTGATCTGTCCTCTGTCATACAAGTAACATTTAGGCAACTTCATAGTCTTCCTTTCTCTTTCGCTGAGAAGCAGTTAATCATTTTTTTTTCTATGTAAATCATGTATGTTTGCGTATTATATTCATCTATCAATTATCAATGTTCGTTTTCCCTTTCTTGTAATCCTTTGTATAACCCTTTCCATACAGTCTCTCTTTGGCACATATTTTTCCGGTCTACTTGATTCTAATAATCAAAATCCATATCTTACCCCGCTATCCTAAGAATGGTTCGAAGTTCTTAAGCCATCTACAATGGATTTCTTTCCTTGACGTATATTTGTGGCGAATGTTACGTCATCAACAACGGACGACAGTGTGAGCAAAAGCGGGTGGGGGTCAAATTTTGTAGAATCGACAGCCTTGCGTCCGGAAATTCGCCAGTGTTCTGATTATCACAGCTCTCTCCCCTGCAAATTACAACCCGAGCATAAATCAGACAGCTCTATAGCTCGGTAAATGGTCGGGATAATGACACGTACGGGAAAGCAGCTCTCTGCCTTAGCTTTGTCGTAGTTTATTTCTCTGTTGACGTAATGCGCAGTGTCATGCGCATATAGAGCAGAAATAGCAGGCACAAGTCGGGCAATATCAGACGGAAAATGTGTCGTGGAGTCAGTGAACTGTTTTTGGATTTGACCTGAAATTTTGCGCCATTCAACAGAGAGGATTCCTGGAAGGAGTGCTGATGACTACCTTGGCTATAATCACAGTAATAAGAGAGCAATCAACACTTTCAGCAATTTGGAGTTCGTTTATCCAAACATGTGCACAGCATTGCAATAACAAGCCTAGGCAGCACATTGAGGAGGGAACCGGAAATTTCGAGCAGTTCAAATTCTGGATGGGGTCACCACAAAAGTGTGCATGCTTTTCTCTATAGATAAGAGCTAACAATAGTTGTTGCTTCTTTTTTGATAAAATAATGCAAAAATATGAGATGCAAATAATGAACATTCCAGAATCTGTACATCAATTTATATAATCTAAATTAAATGAAAAAAACAAAGATACAGTTGTTTTATTTGACAATGGAAAAGATTGAAAGAGATAGGCCTACATGAAATTTTGTCCATGATGATAAGACCTTTCATACGGTAACCTCTCTTGTCACTGTCAAAAGTATAAATGAAGTCCGTACAAGCAATCGACATCATTTAAAAAGTATAAAGGTATGATTAAATCACAAGAATACGACACAAAATTACTGTAAAATATGCTCTAACGGCTCTAATGGTACGACTATATCAAAATAGTATACCCTGGTATACAAGCAGTACACATCAGTGAGGGATTTTGTAAGAATTACCGGCACAAGGAACCTTTGGAACAGCCTGACACACCCGAGTCGAAGGTACAGAGAGTGGATAGTTATACGGATGCCCGAACAAAATGATGTGTGTTACTTGTTTCATAAAAATAACGATGAAGCAGATCCTTGTCGTTTGATAAGTCGCCCTCATCGCGACGGTATAAAACGATGAAATAAAACGAGGAAATCTCGCCCGGTCACCATTACGAAAGTAATGAAAGTGACAATGACTGTTCACAAGCAAAATTACGCGTTTGGCAAAATAAATACCTGATCAGGTGATTAGGATTTGCTCCATCATTTCATGATCGCACATAATCCACATATACCGCACGCATACATGAGAGGGAGGAGTTTTTGACACCTATAGTACACCTTCTCAACAGTTTCATTAATAGATTCAGCTACAGTGTCGCGGTTTGTGTTTCGTAAAGTGATGTCTTTCTGTTGTTGTGATAACTATTCATGAAAGCTTTGCGAAGTTGACTGGTGTAATTGTAACGTCTCAGTTGAGTCCCAGTAGCAATGTTTACCATGACAAGAAGATGGAAGCTATTTTATGTTCATGGAAATCATTCTCTGGCATAGGGAGCTTCAGGTTCCCAGTCCCTTGTGAGAAGAGATGCAATCCACTTTAGTTGACTTTTTCCTGTAAAACCAAACAAACAAACAAAACAAAACAAAACAAAAATAGTGAAGTACAAAATTAACATAAAACAGCATTAGGAAATGACATTACAAACAACGCAGCTTTGTAGGTCTTTGTTGATTTAATGGTACTTATGTTGGGAATATGTTCAGATCGAGCCAGATATAGGAAACCTATAATATTTTCATGTCCTTTGCATGATGCGTTTTTCGGAGTTTAAAGCCTCATAATATTACTAATATGTCACATATATTATTTCCTCAATTTTGATGGCACCATCATTAAGATCGGAGAATTTACACTGACATGGTTATATTGACTACAAATATTGCTCTTCAAGGAAAACTTATAGCGCAAAACTCTCTTATAAAGCAAAAAGTGCACACCTTTTTTATGTCTCGTAATTTTGATGAAACTTGTACCACTCCGTTCATCTGATTTTACTCTCGCTAGAATACGGTGTGGAGTACATATACAGTATTGCACCTTATTATTATACCATTAAAGCATCTATGGTGATGTCAACACTACTCTGTAAACAAGACTAGATCTCACTTGTGTGACGAAACGAGGAAGACGCCGACTATAAGAAGAGTGACGGCAACAGCGACTGCCGCCAATGAGCTACCAATGATGACGCCAAGAGATAGTGACGTAGTTGAATCCGTCGTCTCGACTTCCCCTCTGGTTACTGTTCCTATGGTGACGTTGAGGGCATCCTCGATGGCAGCGATGTTGCCTGTGATTGCACTCAACAGTGCCTCCTGATCCAAGTACGAGGCTTGGAAAAAAAAAATGATGAAAGGAAGATAAAAAGTAGTCCATGATGTACAATGAATTGAAAAGCATAGCTGTAGAAGCACCGATATATTTGCTATCTTAGCGCAGTCTACTTTCCTGTGGAATACAATCCTAAAGCCCATGTTTTACCATTTACGAAAAGCTGAAAAGGAATAACAAAGAAATTATCTTAATTTGTAGGAAAGCATAGGGAGGATTGATTTGATTGACGTATAAAATTTGTTAACACTTCCTGCAAACTGGTAGCCTTTTGTCAAGGCCCTCTCGCTGTATGGTGAAGAGAGCCCAGCTGAGTGGGGTTGCGCGAGGGCCTTTTGAGATCTGCTTCGCATCCTTTTGTTAGCCCTTTGAATTACCGACTTTTGCTCCCCGATTTCGGGAGCAAAAGTCATGGTCCAATCAGCGTGTCTGTCTGCTCGAACCCGATTTGAATAGAGCGAATGCACGCCGCTGCCGCAGACCTCACAGAACTCTACACACTCTCACAGAATTCTACACACAGAGTGTGTGTAGAGTTCCGTGGCAGACCTCCTCGGGTGGTCAGTGATGCATGCGAACAGGCATGACCACCAAGGCTGAGGATGCGGGGAGCGCGCCATTCCATTGGTTGACCGGAAGCCATTAAAATGAGTATTCAGAAGGGTTCACGTGTCATGAATAATAATGTGTGAAGCAGATCTCAAAAGGCCCTCGCGCTGGCGCGCTCGGCTGGGCTCGCTTCGCTCGCCCATTACAGCGAGAGGGCCTTGACAAAAGGCTAGCAAGCTGGCCATCTGAGTTACGTTTATGAGCTTGTGGCACAGCCCTGCCTGATATAATCTTAAGGATAATTGATGCAGCATTGAGTTTCTGCATCACAAGGTTCATTCTCTAAGTGATTATCATATTTTTGCCATTTACTTACTGTCATCAGTTGAGCGCCTCCAGCGATGGAGATCGGAGAGTGAATTTTGCCGAATCGTCGCTGCACCACCAGGAGCCCACCTTCGCCGTCGGCTAGCAGTCGAACCGGACTGACACAGCTCTGTCGATAGAGGGGGAGATACCAGTAACATTACCCAGAAGGACGCATGATTCGCATTCCCCGTCGTGTCTTCGGCAGGATAACCGTCTGCAACAACTACGTCGGATTCGTTGGCGTAAGCCAAAGTCTCATTGCTGGGAGTAAGAAAAAAGACCCGTAGAAGAAGAGATTTTATTAAGATTTCGAGACTACAAGCATTAACAGAGAATGTAAGCAAACTGACATACATAAAAAAGTAAAAAACGTCAGCGAATGAGAGAGAAAAAAATTAACGAACAGATAGAAGGAGAAGTAACACGGATATACAGTTGATGGATTACACGCAAATAAAGCCACTATACACTGCAAAGTATCTTAGTTCATATTCCACAATTTGACAAAGGTCGTAGGCCACTTTTTTTTTTGTTGAAAGCCAGAGCAAAATCCCAATTCAATCCTTCTATGTTCACGATATATCACGGGAGAGAGGGAAAAATATTGAGAAGGTGCGCCAGATACAAGATTTAAGATGACATTCATTAGGAAAATTACTGTCATCCATACCTTGTCTGTGATCCCTGGTTGGGGCAGCAAGTGGCGAAGTTAACATTGCACCAGCTCGTCACAATCTCGGCTACAATCCTCAGGAGTGTGTTTACAAACAAGGACCACTGTGGATAAAGAAGAAGGTATACATTTAAAATCATCAGTACGCCTGATGTGGCACCTGCTCATGTATTCATCACCATTGACAGGTTCTATTCTACTCCCTAAATATCACCTGGTAGCAAGGAACGATGACCGAGACCATTTGCAAGAAATCTTTTTTTTTTCTAATTTTTCTAAGTGTGAAATTTTCTAAGTCTAAAATTTTCTAAGTGTGATCGTGAGAAACAAGTGTGATTCTTAAAATTTCGCTTTATCTGTTTTCCCGTCTGATCAAAGTGTCTTCCCGTCACTTTATCCACAAAAAAAAGAAGAAATTGTATATGATAATAAAGTTACAGTGTGACCACATGGTCGTTAGGACGTGACATAGCTTGAGAGAAGAGCCCTCTCTTTCTCTCTGCAGTTCACCATAAAGGCTAAAACGGCCTTATATGGGAACAATCAGAATCTGTATAAACTCTTTGAGAAATAAAACGAAAAAGATACTTCGAGTCTCTCTTCGACAAAATGAAGTCCAGACGCATAAAGCATCATGTGTGATAGCAGGAAAGACTGTTTTGCTAATTCTATATGTGTTTGTTGTTTGTTTTTTACTGCTTTGAGTGTCCACAACTCATTGTTAAAACGTAGTAACAGAAACGTTCTGCGATCTTCGCTCAACAACTTTATTCCATTATGAGGAAACTACGAACCCCATACTCAAAATGCTAATTCATTTCACGCAACCCAGTCACGCTGTATAACATTCCTCTTCACAAAGTATCTACAAAATTATGCTAGCTTCCGAGTTTATGTCAACTGCTGTTCCAATGTGGCCACGCCATGTAATGAACCTAGGCTAAATGCAATGTATTGGATAAAAAGGGTTTAGATTAAATTGAAATTAATGACCATCATTTGACGACCTCTCTTCCGTTGCTTTAGATATAGAGCACCGCTGTCATTGCCTCATCACTACTGTATTCAAAGTGTCATCAACATTTTATGGTCACAAACTAAATAACCAAATGAATGTTACACGCAGATAACAGAAGGGAATTTATCCCTGAAGTTAGTTTTATATCCGCAAGTTGTTGATTTCTTCATATTTTCATCCCAATAGTCTATGGGGAGTGGACTTACAGCATTGATATCAGCGATGAGTTGAATTTCGACTCCATACTGAACTTGTGACTTGACATCTGATTAAATGCAGAAAGAAATATGAAATTCACATTCATGACTATATATATATGTAGACTTTTGTTGTAAATCTGTAACGATAGTACAGAAGATATTTCAAAAATGTAGGTACCGGCAATCCACATAGATATTCCATTGTCTCTCAAGAGCAAGATTGACAATAAAGTCGTCAACATGGTGACATGCATCATTTGTGTCTACAGTATTGTACTTTGTTTTCAAGAAACGGCAGATGGTTATTTGCAATTATGGGTCTTGATTGATATAAATGAGAAGGCTAATCTCTTTTTCCTAAGAAGGCATCCAATTACTAATGAGCTTCCGAATTTTTATGAGACAATTCCAGTAAAAAAGGGCAACAACCCCCCTTTTTCGTACATAAAAACACTATTTTTAATGCATTCGATTTCTAAAAATACCTAGTTGGTATACAGACACTTACTCTGACACACGCTGCCCTGGTACTCGTCTGCGCAGGTGCAAGCGCAGGTCGATGTGTCCAACGTCCCGCCATTTAGACAGGCGGCGTCACACTCACTACCTGTTGTCACTCGAGTGGTCACACTGGTGGTGACGCCCGTGGATGTCGGCTGCGATATCGTGGTGGTCTGAGACGGGACGGTCGAAGAAGACGTCTGTGTTGGCTCCAGAGATGTCAAAGTGGAGGCAATTGTCGGTGTAGAGGTTGAGCTGTCGGTAGACGCGTACGGAGAACTCGACATCTCCGACGACGAAGAATCAGATGCGACGACGGCGCTCGACTGAGATGACGGAACTTCGGCAGACGTGGAAGTTCTTCCTCCTTCCTCCGTAGTACTTCCACTTTCAAGTCCCAGAGACGTTTGCTGAGTTGTGACTATTGATGTCGCTTTCATGGTTGTATCTGTTGCTGTGGTAACAGTCGAGCTAGATGTCGTTCCATTTGTTCCACCTTCCGTAATGAAAGATTGAAATTACAAAATGTTTCTATATATATATGACACATCTCGTTGTGATAACTTTGTTTGCGCTGGGTTAATAATCGTAGATTACATCGACACTTGTATACGGATGTTCGAACTAACGCTATGCAACTGCAAAAACAAAAACAGAAACAAAAACAAAAATGTATATGTTACGCAGGTTAATAAACGATTTACAGATAGGTCAGATATTCGATACTGGTGAATATCAAGACATTGCCACCTCTCTGCCTTAGACAACTTACAACACCCTTCTACATAAATGTATACACTACTAGAAAAAAATCGTCAAAAATCAAATGCGTCAACACTCAGTAAAGTGAAGGGAATCGCATCTATGAGCAGCATCCCTGCCTTTGGCAACTGGATAATAAAAGAATCACTGTATCCTGGCTAATACATTGACATTCATCATGAAATTATATTGAGAGAGAAAAAGATTTTTTTTTTCTCCTTCGGACCGAAGTTTCCGACAGTACAAGAACATTTAAACGTGCATTTTAGAACACTCTACAAGGAAAAAAAAAAGATATTCATACTCACCACATACGAAGTTGGGGTCAGCTAAATCTATGAAAAAAAATGATAATCAAACATCATTGTGAGACAGTATGAAAGCTGAGAGTGAACGATGACTGACAAAGAGCAGTGGGCTTTTGAGGACTCTTAAAAACAGACTTCAACCCATAATTGTCATTCTTTCTTGTGAATTTTACAACTTTTGCGTGAATTCTAATGGATCTAGACCTTAATGAATCAACCATTCTCCATGTATGACTTTAGTCATCTGCAAGCGGTGGTAGAACGTTTTTTTTTTTTTTTCTAATTCACCCTATTATACTCTGACTGTTGAGATTAAGTTGTTGTGCAGCAGAGTAATATCATATCAGTCCTGTATATAAGTTATTTGAAATCTGAGTAATCTTAATGCTAAATCTATACATTACCATCTACATTAGATTTCGTCATTTAATGGAACAGGAAAACTTTCACATGGAAAATGTCGTTTGATATCTGAAAAGGTTGAAAGACTTTCTGTTTGGAAATAAAAAATAGAATCACATTTCAGAAGCACAAACTAATTATACATTGAAACAATAATCTATTTTTGTGTAAATTAGATTATTTTGGACGATTTTTTTTTTTTTTTGTTGGGGGGGAATTTTAGTACAATACAACATGTAGGTTGTTAACCCATGAATACTTTAATTGAATACTTTGTCTATTCATTCTGGGTTCTTCTTTTACTTGTTTTAAATAGTTAGAACTTTAATCAGTTGACTCACTGCATACGCCACACATGTAGGGACATCCCTTTGGAATGGATGCGTGCAGGTCGCACACTTCCGGGCCGTACCAGCCGGGGTTCTGCCAGCAATTCTGGTGGGTGTCTTCGCACACCGCTGAAAACGACCAAACACACAAACCATTTAAATTTACATTAATATGTAAGGTATAACGGAAACAAAAACAAAACACACACATAAAACAAATCTTCATGTCATTTCTTGGAATTATCAATCATTTCTCTCACCATATGGTCTATTTTACTTGAAAGGAACGTGATGATAACATAATGTCGCAAATGGAAATTCCAGAGTACATCAACAAACAATATTATGGGATATTTGGGTAAGAAAATTGGAATGGAAAAAGCTGATATTTCGTGATCGAATATAATTGATAGAATGCACGAGACCATTTATATCTACGGAATAAAAATGAATAGAGAAAAAATAAATTAGCATCTTGACCAGATGTATTCACAATATCAAAGCATTCAACCCAATCTTTCCCAGTTTTTGCAATATAGTCTGATATCGCCATGATGTGTGTTTTCAGCAACAAATTTAGTTGAATGGTGGTTAGTATAGTAAGTCTGGAAAATATGAAAACATAAAAATGTATCTTTCAAACATTTTTCAGCTACCTAAAGTCTTGCTGTGTCACCTGGCGAGGCATACTATCACCATCATTGTCTGTTTTCTTTTCTTTTCTTTTGTTTTCTTTTCATTTTAGGAGACTTTTACAAGAGAATATTTTGATGGACTCACTCGAGCAGTCCGTTCCATACCAGCCATCCTGACACTCGCACGTACAGTTCTCTGTAAATGTCCCGCAGTTATAACAATTCGCGGCACACTCTGTAGGCACAACCAGAACAGGTATAACAAGTTTGAAAGAAAAACTTTAACTATATATAAGCAAGTTTATAAAGATGTGAAATTTCGCCATGGGGATGGGCATTTGAATTCGTCTTTTTTTTAACGATTTTATTGACGTTTTTATTATTTTGATCCATTGCCAATGAGTCAAGTATTTTTTTTTTTTTTTCTTTTTTGAAACATCATTTGTCTTGCTGTCGTTCTGATTATATTGGTGCAACCGGGACGACGTTGTTCCCCTGAAATACATGACGGGGGGGGGGGGGGGGGGGGAGGGGGAGGGGTGCATCCAACATTGGATGGGTGTTGTGTGACCAAAAAGAAGGATATTCCTAAGTTGAAGTACTTCTCGTGTCTGCATGCGATGATATAACGCTCCTGTGCTCTGTAGCGTTGATGATTGGCTTTCTATGTCACCATATTTTATTTTGCGTGCAATGCATACAACTTGCTGACTTTTGTTTGTATTTCACTTACGGCCAAACATACGAAATGTCACGTGAAATGGCTTACAACCCGCTTTTTGTTTTGGTGTGTTTTCCTTTTACTCTTATAGCACTAAGATCTCACTATTATGAATACACAAACGGATGCATAAATGCAGACAATGACACAAGCCATTGCATATGCTACTTCACAACAACCAATATAATTTCATTAAGCTGCATAAAAAAGTGGGAGAGAATGGATATTAAAAGCAGGAGAATTATCAAATATTTCTTATTCTGAATTATTCTTAAACTCACCACAGCCATCTTCTTCCAGCGAACATGTGTCTGTTGAAAAAAAAAAGTCGAAGAGATCAATACAAAATAATGGTTTGTTGTCAGCATGATTGCAACCATAACACATTTGCTATCACAGTCTTGCGGAATCTTGTCTTGATAAAGATTTAGTATCATTATGATGGTATGTCGCAAACGTGTTTTACGAGTAGACAACATGACTATATCAAAATGGAGGTCCATAAACACGAAATATTCATCAAACATTTGATTCCTCTCAACATCATATGAAGAGTTTTTTCGCAAAAACCGATAAGTCCACATTTGCCAAATGGAGATATTTGCAAATAAAGGTCAAGAAAAATAAGGAGAATAATAAGAAATGTTTTGCTTCTTTTGACCATAACTTCAAAAATGTACCTTTATAATGTAGTGACCAATATATCATTTAAAAGGTATTATTTTGTACTACAGAGACTGTACTTCAAAATCTTCAAAAATGGACTTATCGGTTTTTGCGAACAAACTCTTCATATTTTAATACTGCCAAAACCAGAGATGACGAAATGCCTCCTTAAAGCTTATAATTATGAAACATTAAAGTCCAGGCAAGGGTGATCATCGAACAGTGTTCTTTTTTTTTGTTACTTTGTCAAGTTTCATATCAATATATGCCTTTTAGGTTTAGCTTTGTGTCTTTTATTTTTCTGTTTGTTATTTTGTAATAAAGATGAAAATTGTATTTTGTTGACAAATTTTGATAAAGTTAGTCTTCGGACTTTTATTTGGTGTTTTTGATAAAACGAAATTGAATCGAATTGATTTGAATTGACTTCCACACTGCATGCTATTCACAAGCTGGTTTCTCGATTTCTATTTCTCAACAAGCATGACTGACGAATCATTGTTAATTTTTAATGTCCCCCTTTTATATCCTCAACTATTATTTCAATACGGACTTTTCGATATACAGCACCAATATTATTCAAATTCATGAAATTCTTCCGTCGAGATGTTTCGAGTATGTACGCCCATGATTTTTATCATGGCTACTACTAAAACACTGATCAATTCAGTGCTTATTTACGTCAATGTAGGGCAATTTGTCAATCAGTAGCACCAGTATTTTCACTGGAAGTGGTTCATAATTGTTATTATTTCCAATATTGTTATTGGAAACTGAGCAAAAACAGCAACAACAAACAAACAAACAAAAAAGAGATAAATAAAAAATGGCAGATTTACCACACAAATTGTTGTAGCAGAGCGCCACACCAGAATCGCACTGGGTACAACTATCACCTTCCTGGTAAGGCTGTGCACCTTGGTAGTTTCCTCTATAACAGTTAAACAGGGGAGATGATGTATAGATAATAAATGATTAAGACAACAACAACAACAGCAACAACAATGTAATGTGAAACTTAGCTAGTTGTAGTCTTATATTCGGCTCCTTTATTAATATAGGAGGGAAAGTAAATTCTATAGTTACAAATAACGTTGCTTTTTAGTTGTAAGTTAACCCACACTAACGCTTTTGTGACCAAAGAACCACATTCCGCAAGTATCTAAAGGAACATGTGATTGTTTGAATTCCTGAGTAACAACTTTTGCTCGCATATATTATGGGGAAACATTCAAGCAAAGAACAAACTTCGGAGGATCGGAGGAGACGGTTCTCTTTGAAGTCGGGGAATTTTCGAACACAATTGTCCCTGATAAACCAAAAATTACAATGGACATGAAAAAAAAAATGCTGATGTGAATCAAGACTTGAGGATAAAGACCGAATTCCTCGCTACCGACTGATATCTTACAACACTATCATTCTTTGAGATTATTTTTCATCACTCACGCTGGTCCGTAGTTACATGTGATGATGTAGACGTTGGTGTAGTTTGCCGTATCTGATGAGGCTGTCGCACACAGAGCTCTCCCGCAGCCCATGGCGTAGGAAGATGCCCACACCACCTGTTCGTGAGAAGGGAGGAAGGCAGCCCAACCATTTTATCAAAAGTGATATTTTTACTAAATTTCTAAAAGATAATGGCTGACTGTTCTGACTGTATGTAACTGATTGACAAATTGCCCTACATCGACGTTCAAGTTCATGAAATTTCATGACAATTCAATTGTCACGAAATTTCATGAACATGAAGACTGTGTATATCAAGACGACAAGCTGATGCGCGGCATTACCCCTATTCGAGTGATATTTGGGCAAACTTCAGTTCCACGCTGCCAGTTCTGCCAGTGAGATCACGGGGCTTAATGTGTCGGTCTCGTGGGCCTTTTTTTACGTAGGGTCGAACTGTGTGGGCCTTGTTTGCCTAGTATCAGACTAGTAGGAATTGTTAGTCAAGAGTATGACTTATGGGCCTTATTTGCCTATAGTGTCGAGATCATGGTCTTTATGACTCGTGGGTTGTATGACTCGGGGGCTGTATGAATCGTGGGTCCATGACTCGTGGGTGTCGAACTCGTGACGTGCATCCGTATAAACTACGGACACGACATTAACTCCTTGACGACGGGAAGGAGCATCCTGCGTTCTTCTTTTCCTTTAACAATAAAACCGACACAAAATAATGAAGGAAACTAAAAGTAATATTACAATACCTGAGTGTAATGTCCGCACACGTAGCTACACTCCGTGGTGTCGTAGTCGTAATATTGAACTTCGTTGTACCAAGCCTGGACCGCTCCTATGCCGTCCGGTGGCGTGTTGCCAGCTGTTCCAAGCCACAGATTTTGGCCGAGAGTGCTGAAGGGCGATATGTTGTCAGGCTGACCATGTCCGAAGTAACATCCTTCTGACCATTCCTGGGCCATGGTCGCCAGATCGTCATCCCAGCTCTGAGAGAAAAATGAGAACGTCACGTCTCATATGAGACCTATCTGCTGTTCTTGACGTACAAAGTTAAGTATAGCCTTTAACAAGTTCAAACAAAAATATAATAAAAACATTTTAGTTATTCGTATTGCATTATTATGTATCCAATCTTAGTGCTTACTTCATACTTTTCTTAAATTCGTTCTGTTTCATTTTGTTTTCTACAATTTTAGAAGACCTATTTTGTCAAAATGATATGGGAGAGTAATGTCATTTTTGAAAGCATGGTGATATGTGTATCGTAAAACGATGTGTGGGAGAAAAAACACACCCACAGTTTTCTTGCTGTCTGAGACTCTGTAATATGTTTATCCTCAGAGGGTTTGGACCGTCAAAGAAGGTCAGAAACCATCATTAATTGACGACGGCATCATCTTTTATCACAAACTTTCATTGCCATGTAAAATTTTGCAATAAATGTTGATGTAGTGTTATCGCCTTGTACTTACGAGATTGATCATTCTCCGTCAGAACGCAAACTTTCTAATGAAAAGGATTGGCAGTGACGGACGGTCATTACAAAATCTGTTAGATTTTACACTTTACAGTCATAATGTCATAAAAGGTTCGCCCTCCCCCACTTTCACTTTCCTCCTTCTTTAGGTATTGTTCCATGTCACTTTCTACCGTGTGCGGGACAAGAGTCGGACTTATCCTATCCAAACATGGAATGTGCTTGGAGACATAGGTGAGTTAACTTAAGTATTGTTACATTAAGTGGTGTTGGTTGTTTTTCGAGTTGTCCTTGCGATGGCACATTTATCTATCACTTATGCTTGTCACTCACCCTCGTCTCATGTAGTTAGTCTTTTACTGTCTTCCCCCATCGAACATTCTTTCACTATCTTTTTTTTTTTTAGAACATTCTAAAAGAAAGTGCAGTCCTCATTTCTGCATCTTTCAATTTTATGCAAGGTAAGCAAATCCCTATCTACACAATGTGTCGAGGCATATATAGATTCAATTAGTTTCAGGTTTATCCTTGAGTATGGGAATGCTAATGTACAACTAAATAATGATAACGATAATGATAATGATGAGAATGAAATTAATGATAGAAATAATAAGAAGAAGAAAAAGGAGAGGAAATTAAATGAAAATGGCATCATGCTAGGTAAGTATGCAATCTGCTTTAGACGCTCCACGGTCTGTTGATGGATTTGGAAGATTCATCCATCCAGTCACTCATTCATTCATTCATTCATTCATTTTCTTTTATTTCCATCTGAAACGTAATATTTTACAAAAGTTGAATGCACAAATTAAATTACATTGTATACTACAGGAAATTTACAATTTTTCAAAATTGCAAATGTAGTAAAATGTAAAAGTAAAATGCAAAATTATCAAAAATAGTAAAATTGTAAGGCCTTTCCGTTCATTTTATTTTATCATGACTACACAGGAACAATCCTCTTCTAGAATATTCCTAAGTATTCTGTATATATTTTATTGAAGGTCTGTCCAGACATTATACACACAAACCATTATTACTTATTGAATACAGTATATCATTACAGGTTTCATGGGGATTATAAAAGACCGTCACTCCGAAAGTGAGAATATTCTTAACGACGTACGACCAAAATATCGGGAGACTACGATTCAATTTACCTTGATATGTATTGTTAGACTATTTGTTCTGGGAGACAATAGCCACTAAATTTCGAATCGAGACTCTGGCACCGTAGTGTCAAAAACTGCAGCCTTTACAAACAGCTCTCATGCATTTTTGTTTGCCCTCTTATAGGAAACAACAGCTCTCCGGCAGCCCAGACAAAACGTGTTCTAATTTTAAAGGCAAACATGAGTCGAAGTTATTTAGACCACCACTTGATTGATTTTTACCCACTTAAATGCGTTAGCTTAAGCAGCTCAAGGTCTAACATTAGAAGAAACGCTCCAATAGCAGCTGTGATGGTGCTAGTATAAGAAAAAAACAACAACCACGAAATCGTGTATAGTCTATGACTTCTATTGTCGGCCATTAAAAAGGAACTAAAATACGTGTGCTCTATAACTCTATGTGAAAAGTCCAATTTCATGATGGTAAGATCTCTGAAAATCATAACTCTAATGTAATATTGAGAAGCTGAGAATGGCATTGCCAATCGAAAAATCACTGTCTAATTAAGTGAGCATTCAACTAACGGGTCTCACAACATTCTGTGCAGAGTACGTATCTATGTTACACAAACACTGCAATTTAGAAACCTTTCACGTAGCTGTCTTATCAGCAAATGATCTGTCATGTTGTGAAGATATATCAATAATAGATAGTGGTAGGTTGATATCTAATAATTGTAATGAATGGATCTAAGAGATTTTTATACAAAGTCCATATAAGGAACACCTTAATCAATCATTTTGATTAGGTTTTAAATTTCCTATATAGAAAGTCTTGGAAACATGTAGGCTCTATTTATGACTCCTTAGCAGAAAATGTCTCAACATCTCCCCTTCTGTGTTATCCCCCTTTCTCTCATCATTCACACACACACACACACACACATACAAAGAACTCGATGAGTGATTCATGATCTGTTATGACAATCTCTATACCAAAAATGTTAAGGCTTTATGCTTCTGCTTGTTAAGAAAGAGTCAAGACATCGATGCGCTGAGTTCAGTTGAAAGTTGAGCACACAGAGCAGCATGCCGCTTTGGTTTTAGAAACAGTGATGGTCTTGGTCTGTTATAGATGTTTTGTTGACTCTAATCCAAGCCGATTTGAACCTCTCGAACAGCAAATTTAACACAATGGGGACGAAAATCATCGCTAAACGTCATGGCTTTTATTTCGAGTAAGAGCGCTTTTGTAGGACATCTCTTGCAGCGTCAGAACAAATAGAAAAGTCTTGTCCAGCTAAGCTGTTGGGAGAATGCTGCGTGTGTTGTGTGTGTGTTGCGTGTGTTAGTGTGTGTGTGTGTGTGTGTCTTTTCTTTTTTCACATACAAAATTCTTTCTTTTTATTTGTAATATTGACAATGGGGAATTTTTGTTGTTATAATGAAATTTGTGTTATATTGTCATGAATTAATTTGTATTGTTTATATGAAAAAGAAAGAAAAATAAAAGATTGACCAAAACAAAAAGTGTCTGAGTGTGTGGTGCGTATGTGTAAGTGTGTCTCTTTGCAGTGGAGGTACATGTGAGGAAGTACATTTGAAATTCTCATAAGGTTCCTTGCCAATTGAGGACCAAAAGGATGTCTGACTCCCGATTGTTTGCTGTGGATATCTGGTCTTGAGGCATGCCAAAGAAGCCGACAAAGACTGTATAGGAAATGATGAACTTCTGTGATGTGTGGGCACCGTCGGTATAGTCATAATAGATTTGTATCGTTGTTGATATTGATAATCACAACAATGATAAAAAAAATATATTAAAATGAGCAAGCATTCGTAAACTTGTATAAACACATTTTAGTTACAATGCACAAATAACGTCAAAACTAATGGTTGATACGCAACAAAAATGTTTTAAAAGCACCTCGCCAACATGAAGACATGACAACAAGATCAAATTCAAATTGTTTCATTGTAGTTTTCTGAAATCGAATATTTGGCGAACCCGCATGAAACCTTCCCATTCATAACGAACTAAATTCCGTCTTTTGCAGTGTTCATTCGTGCCAAAAGAGATTAGCACACCTCTTTCTGAATAACTAACTAATAGATTGCATTAAAAACATCAGCCCTGTCAATTCTAGTTTTTATGTTTGTTATCTCTCAACATGTGTATTGGATGTATCGAATAGAATGTCAGTTTGAACGCAGTGATAGGTAGTAGCAAGTAGTAGTAGTTGTTGTTGTAGAAGTTGATGTAACAGCTTAGCTGTAAACTATAAGTACAACTTGTAGTTGTTACTGTCGTTATCAATGGTTATAGATTTACTTTCCGTTTCACGTCCAAATAAAGATGTAAATGTAACTATAGAGAGCTATAGTAACTCTCGTCATTAAAAATGTGAAGAAAATGTTACTTGAAAGTGGCAGGCATGTTTTCGGTTCTACAGTTGAGTGCAAGTTGACAGATAATAAAGGTAACTGGATAGAGATTCAAACATATAATGATAATCTCGGATAGGCCGACGATTGCCGCAATGTCTAAATTGTCTGTCTCGGATGTGTTTATGTTGTCAAAAGACCCTGTAAAAACAGTTTGTGTTATACAAGTCGGACTTCAAAGAAAAAAAAAGGTTGGGGGAGAGAGGGAGAAAGAGAGGGAGAGAGAGGGGGGGGGGGTGGGGAGTAAGAAAATTTAAGAGAGAATGTGTTAATATCAACTGTTAAAGGACCGTTCCAGTTTCCTATCGGCATTCGATAGGAATGGTAGGTATCAAAGCCTACCAAGCAAGCCGCTCCTTTCTCTCCGTTTTCCCTTTCATGGACAAAACATTTCCAGCCCTTGTCTTCTTCCGAAAGCAAATTGTTAACAAAGCTCCTGTCCTTGCTGTGCGAGTTTTTATGGGGCCTGGCCCGCATGTGGCAAAGTTGCCCCTTCCATTGAAAGTGTCGATTTCCATTTTATTCCGCGCCTGCAGTCTCTCGAAGCCTTTCAAAAATCATCAAAACAGACCTCTCTCTCTACATGCATATTATTATAGCCTTTCAGTTCTGATGCGTTTTAGTAGCTCGTTGGAAATGTCTGAGGATTCAAATGTGAATACGTAACTTATTGTAATCAGTGTCTCACTTTTTTTCCTCTGCTAAAGTAGGCGGAAAATCTATTTTTTGTTATTTTTTAAGCGAGAAAATAATCCGTCGGTATATTATAGCATAATAATAGATACGTTTCTACCTCCATAGTTACCCCAACATGCAGAGAGAAATTTGAATTGTCTGAACAGTAAAATCAATGGTTGTCCATATGATATACAAACATTAAAAATAGATGAATTTTCCCAAATTTTGTTTAATCATTGTTTGTTGTTGTGATATAAATTTGATGTTATCTAAATGTTTATCCATTGAATGGACAATTCAGATAATGCATACACTCTAAATTCGTTGGATTAAAAAGTAATCTAATAGACCATGAGGAGAGACATATCCAAATAAGATTATTAATTTCAAATCTAATGGATTTAATTTCTAAATCAATTAGACTAAAAATTGTAATCTTATGTGGATTTGTCCCTCCTCATGGCCTTATTAGATTACTTTTTAATCCAACGAATTTAGAGTGTACTTGCATTCATACCAGCTTCTTGAATATAAAAATCATTATCTTGGGTACGTTAAGTGGTGGAACATGTACGGCTCTGATCTCGATAAGTAGACTAATTTGTTTACGCCATGATTTGCACTTTGCGAAATTACTTACTGCAGAAAAATAGAATAAATAAGGGGGGGGGGGGGCTTGATGAAATGGTGACGTGAAAATGTATTGATTTGTTTTGTTCAAATCTGCTGATAGATTGTAGTGATTTGATCCTAGATAGCATGATAAGAGCGTGTTGTGATAATACTACTTGCACATAATAATGTATCTTCGTTTTGATGATAGAAACCCGCAAAACCTTCATGTGGGCAAGATGACCATCGATTGCACATTGCCACGGAGAAATACACACATTGCAAAATAAAGGAAATACATCATGTACAAGCGATCTCACGATTCTAACACCGTGGGACATGACATCATCACGGAGGCATTCTATATGCAATGGTCGTCCTCCTAAATTTTGCAATGCTCGACAATGTGCGGTGGAAACTCGAGAAAAGAAATTCAAGAATCATAGAGATATAGTGATACTGCTGAGCAGATAATTCTACTACAGTAGAATTTTTAATACATTTGTTATCCTAATGTCGGATGGAAACTCACTCACGACAACTTTCATAAAGTAAATGAAAGCATCAGAGACAGAAGAATGCTGATGATTATAGAACATCTTCTCAACCATTACTGCCTTTAAAGTAATGTTAAAGAGATGGTTTAGTTTTGGTTGAGATGGGGATTCAGATCTTAACTTTTTACAAGACAATTAGAAACCTCTTATGAAATATGGTCAATGAAAATATAATTCTAAGAGGAATTCAGAGTTTATTTGATGAAAATCGGTTCTGAAATGGCTGAGATATCCAAAAACAAAATAAAACAAGGTGTTCCTCTAATAAAAGGTGGATCCCACCTTTTTATTGGGAACTCTTTGTTTTTGGATACAATGTCAGCCATTTCAAGACCACTTTCTTCAATTAGATTTTGAAATGCTCTTATGATTATATCTGGGCTTTCATATTATTTCTCAAGAGATTTTTCCACTATCTCAAACAAATCATCATCAGAAAACGTTGAGAACCTGAAGCCCAATCTCAACCGACACTATGCCATCCCTTTAAAGTCCATGTTCACTTAGCAAATGTCACTTCATCCCATCATCATGAAATTAATGTTACACTGTATTAGTAGAACTTGTTGACAGTTGATAATAATAAACACCATAATGTTATTGTCAGTTTCATCATTATGATTGTGAATAAGGTAAGGGCCAATCCTAACTATTTTCATTAAAAAAAACAACTTTATTTCCTCTTAGAATTATAAATTACGCTCATTCATATATGTTCATATAAGAAGTTTTACATTATTTCAAAAATCATCATCAAAAAACGTTGGTAACCTGCAATCTCAACCGAAACCATACCATCCCTTTAATGCCCATGTTCACTTAGCAAAAAGTTATGTTACTTCATCCCATCATTATGAAATTCATGTGATTAGTTAACTTGTTGACATCAGTTAATGATGATAAACGCCGTAACGATAAACATCGTCAATTTCATCATTATGATTGTGAATGTTATCCTAACTATTTCCCACTGACACCATTAAGACACACAAAAGCCACATGAAAGTATACTCTCTCTTAAAAAAAGAGTGAAAAATCTTCACTCTTGAAGGAGTGAATAACAGAAAAGAGTGAGTTTCGAGTGAAACTGGAGTGAATTTTGAGTGAAAATTTTCATTTTCATTAATTTTGGAGTGACCTCAGGGATCACTTGAAGATTTTGGATTGATCCCTGAGGTCACTCCGAAATTGGTGAAAATGAACATTTTCACTCCCAAAATTCACTCCAATTTCACTCGAAACTTACTCTTTTTAGCTATTCACTCCTTCAAGAGTGATGATTTTCACTCAATTTTTTTTGAGTAAAAATCGGTTTTGATAGACCTTCAAAAACTGCCTTAAAGACAACTGTCTCGTCCAAACTTCTTCATAAGTCCCCCTCCCCCCCCCCCCCAAAAAAAAGAAGTAAAAAAAAAATGGTGGGGGAAATTTCTCTCTTTGGCCAGACGGCTCTTGACCAGTGCCCATGTAAAAGAGCTTACCATTCTTTCCATGTTGGACGCTTGTGGCGACACCTGCCCTCGCAACTCGTTATGTTTGTCCAAAATCGCCAGCAGCTCGTCCGAAGAGAAATCGGTGGAACGACGACTACGAGATCGCACACGGTTTCGTGCTGATGTCGACGTCCCATAAGCCACGTCGTCATTCTCACTTCGAATCATTAGTTGGCCTCGTTCGCTGGTGACCACTCCATCTTTATGATTTTGAACTGCGCGACTGTCGAAAACATTTGCGGTGTAAGACTGACCGATGAAGGCAAATCCCACAAAAATCAGCGTAATTATTATTCGGTTGATGTTCATGTGCTCCATTCTTTTTGTTCTTTTGGCGGTCCTTATTACTGAAGAGAAATAATGCATGCTAGCGCATATCATTATCATCAGAAAATAGTGAGCATCGTTGCTAGCAGCGCTGACTTAGCTGTAACTGTAAAGCTCCCAGTAGTCGAAAATATCTAACAAAATTTGCAGTGGGGTTTGCACAAGGTTTGGGACGAAAGGAAATACCAAGTCTTCAGAAGTCACTGGCTATTTCTTATGGGCTATTACCGATTACTATAGTGAGAAGCCCTACTAAAGCCGAGCAGAGCAAAACTGGTCTTTACTTCGCGGAGCTGTACAAGTATATAACCCAATCGCGCTGAACAAAACTGGCACCCCAGGGCGACTCTGTTGGTTGCTAAAGACGCAGTTATCTTTCCTCAAGCATGTCGTTCAATCAAAACCTCTCTTCATTGGAGAGACGTTCTGTCACGCATCCGTGCACACGGCACTCTTCAATAGTGCAGAATTCTATGTCAATAAGATTGAGTGAAAACCTGGATATTTCTTGATCTATCTATCTATCTATCTATCTATCTATCTATCTATCTATCTCTGTCTGTCTGTCTGTCTGTCTATAACTATCTATCTATTGATGTACATTATATCTATATCTATATCTATATATATATATATATATATATATATATATATATATATATATATATATATATATATCACTCCGTCCCCCCCCCCCCCCCATCTGATTCTTCAAGATAAGAATTCATCTTCCGTAACACATTACCAGCTGAGGTCGACCAGTTCCACTCCAGGACTTATCCTGACAGGGAGGTTGAAGAAAGACTACCTCCCTGGTCCTGAGTCAAGTTGCCATCACAAGGAAGTGGAATCTGAATTCCACCTTTCTGTTTCCTATTCATAGGCCTACTTGAATTTCAAGACAACTTTCAGGCACCATGCTTCAAAATAATAGAGTGAATCAACTGATGATGCCCACTCGTGACTGTAATTTGGGTTGTGATTATTCAAAATGTGATTATTTCATGAGTTCTAATGGGGCGAAGTGTCATTAGTGGTTTTATCTTAAAGGACAAGTCCACCTTCATATACATAAGGATTGAGAAAATGCAGCAATATTAGTAGAACACATCAGTGAAAGTTTGAGGAAAATTAGACAATCCGTTCAAAAGTTACGAATATTTTAAGTATCTGCGCAGTCACTGCTGGAAGAGAAGACTACTACAGTGTATGATGTCACATGCGTACAACTATATAAGGAAAATAAAAAGAGAATTTCACAAAACTTTACTTTTTGAATAAAGTGCACATTTCTTCGACTTGCTACTGACGTATGTGAAGGGTAATATTATTCCCCCTGCCTTCTGAAAGAGAGAAGTCGAGTGTTCTTTTGCTATGCGAGAAAAATTGAAATATGTCGAATTTTCTTTATTCTTTCTTTATATCGTTGTACTCATGTGACACTACAAGCTATAGTAGTCTTTTCATCCAGCCGTGACTGAGCAGAAACTTCAAAAATTCATAACTTTTTAACGGATTGTCCGATTTTGCTCAAACTCTCACTGATGTGTTCTACTAATATTGCTGCATTCACTCAACCCACATGATTGTCTATGAAAGTGAACTTGTCCTTTAAGTATATGACTCACATGCAGTGCAGCTTTCGTTCATGTTACTTTGCTCATTATGACTGCCAACTATAAACTGTAATTATTTAATTTATTGTTTATCGGGTCCATGGGGAATTTGCCGTATCTCGGAGACCTCACAATCACCCAACTACATTTTGTTACCAGTTGTGCTCGCGTATTACGCGATGTGATGGAAGCTATCTCCTTTTACTGAAAGTGGGGCTTGGGGCAGAACATTATGAACATGAGCCTAGGACGAATTCTTATTCTGCAGGCGCGCGACTTGGGGGATGGGGAAGGGGGAGGCACTGAACTGTGAGAGCTAACATAGCCCTATCTATAGTCCCCTCCGTCCTCGACCTCTCCTCCTCCCTGCTCTTCCTAATCTTGGCCGTTTATCCTCCTCCTCCTCCCTTTCATCTTCATCTTCCTCCTCCTCCTCCTCCTCCTCCTTCACCGATCTTCCTCCTATTGTTCTAACACACACACACACACAAGTACATACACGCATGCACACAACTCCTATTTGCCTTTCAATTAATGTGAATCGGCAATTTTTTAAAACCTTGAAAAATAACAATATTTGCAAGCGCAAGAAAGGACAACATTACACATTTTATACTCTTATAACCGGCGAAATGACAAGTAAAACATTGCCCTCTCTCACTGAGATTGTGCCAACTTATCACCCGATACCACTGCACTCTCAACTTCGTATGTGGGCGCTAGCTTGCTTCATTGATCACCTCTCATAACACACACACAAACGGGTATAGTCGGCCGTAGCAAGCTCATCATATCATCAAAGTGCTCACATAAGAAACCCTATGGCCCATATGGGTATGGGCCAAGCGAGAGCTAGAGACCATACGTAATCCCATTGAGCGATCGGAGTGCATTGAAACGGCGAAGAGTGTCTGAATCAGCGCCTGTGGATTTTGTGTTTATTTATGTTCACGTATTGCCACTGTTCCATCTCTTTGTAGAACAACTGTGATTGACCAATTTTACATGTGAGTATTTGTCCAATAACTGGAAAAAAAAATGACGTAGGCCTACACCGAAAAATATCGTCGTAGTCGAAGACAATTCGACAATCATGACAATCGTCCTTGCTGCCCTGCACAGATGCACAGACAGTTTCGTTGTCAGTGGCTGGCTATGTTGTACTCGTATTGTGGACAGCTTGATTGAAGAATGAACCCACTCCACTCCAGTCCATTACAGCCCGTTGGCACTGATGTCCCCGATCATTGAATCACAGTCGAATCACTGCAATGGCACGATCATGCCATCTTTTCTGCATTGTCTAAACCCCTAAAATACATAGGTTCCTACCGGGTAACCCATTCCATTAATTATTGCATGTACTTGATGTAGAAGTGACAATTGGGATAGATCACTATAAAAGGGAAGTGGAAGAAATCCGGTGCTAGTCACCCCTACTGGCCCTAGTTGTAGTGTACTTTCGCACCTGTTTGTCAAATGATCTCCAAACATGCACAAACTCACCCTTGTTATTCAGTAACCTAAAATACTTGCAACTGAGTCTCAAAAGTTGAATAGATCTAGATGTTATTAAAGTTTCCTAAGTTTTAACTTTTAGTATTTGCAAGTGTCAGGAAGTCGAAAAATCTCGATTGCTTGAAATGCTGCTCGATCTGTACACAAGCACAGTACGAATATGTTCAGTGCATGTCAGACTGTTGAGGACGAGTCCCGAGTATACTCAGGCAATTCGGCAAGTGTCTATGGGAAATGCACACTGGCAATATCAAACCGTCCTCGGTCAGTGGGTTAAGGGTCGATCATTTGGTCTGAATGTAGCGACACAGCCGCTTTTTCTTTTGTGTCGTTGAAAAGCTAAAATCTATCTTTTTCTGGCAAGTCTTGCGTTAGCGATTTAGCTTCAAAGCGGTTGAGCGCATGTGCAAGTGTGTGTTGCCACATATCTTTTTCTTTCTTATATATCTCTCCTTTCATTTTCAGGTAGAATCTATACCTAAATTTCCCTTTCCCTCCTATGAATCTTTTCTTTGTGGTTTTCCTCTTGTCTAACTTTCTCAGTTTCCTATTTAACTGTACTTTCTGCCTAATTGTTCTTTGTTTCCTTCCTAGGTTGTTTTTCCTTCCAACTACAAGGGTCTTTCCTTTCTATCCTCTCCAATATCTCTTACGTCATTCTAATGAATCCTTTTCTTCATTTCCTTTTCAACCAGTATAATTCTTTCTTTCCTTTCTAATCATCATTGCTTTTATCCAGTTTTGATTCATCTCTCATTCTATTATTCTACCTATAGTGCTTTTCTGTTTCTCTTTGCTTTCCTCTTGTCTTTTCAAACGTCCGTCTCTCCCTTGCTTTCCTTTATAATGCAAGTTTCCCTTCTTTTTTTCCTTCCACTATCTTTTAGTAAACTCTTTATTATTTAAACCTTTTGTTTCATTTTTTCAATTTTTGAATGTCTTTTCTTTCATTTCCTTTCCCCCCCTTTTCCTAGCCTTTTTTTAAAGGCTTCATTTTCTTTCGACCTTGTCTTATAACCACATTTTTCACAATCTTCTTTCATGCACACACACACACACACACACACACACACACACCCATGTGCGCACATACACCACAGTGGCGGATCCACTACAGTTTGCCTGCTGTATGCCATGTACACAGTTTGAGCAGTGCCTCGTGAACGTCTTTTTCAACATTTTGTTTGGGCAATGAGCATCATTGTGGGTAGAATGTCTCCATACCTTGTGACTGTTTCTCAGGATGTTATCCTAAAATATTGTACATACTGTACATGTACAGCACCTGGACAAACTTTACAGCTCATTTTGTACATCAGATCACATTGTGAAATGTAGAGATGTATCGACATGTCGCCATTCAGGCATAAAAACATTTACCTCTCAGAAAAACAGGCAGCAAATTTGAAAAAAAAAAATGACTCGTAAACTTTTCCAGTTTAGTTTCTATTTGGATGCATTACCAGTATTCTTAGTTAAAAATGCATGATAGGCTGTATGCATAATTTGGTCTCTCTTTTCCAATGCTACTTGTGCCTGTATGTGACAATAGTCTTTGAATACGATTCGTGCCACGTTAGTTTTATTTTATTGTACATACTGTACTATCGCTTCAGCTAGTATGTTCCTGCAAAAAGCTGCATATTGTATCATCACATACCATTAATGGTTTCTTTGTTTATGTATTTTCTTTTATTCCTTACACAGGATACATCACTAAATCAGGACATGACAATCAACCGTCTGTGCTTGTAGGTTTTGTCCAACTGTTTGCATCAATAGTGATCAAGTTGTGTATCCAGTATATGCATGAGTGGGGGAAGTTTGCTGTAAGTGCGAAACAAAAGCTTCTGCCGGAAAGTGTCTTTGGATTACTTCTCAGGTTTAAATACCCACTGCCATCATGGAATACTACTTTTACATGTGAGTATTGAGCTAGAATTTATACAAATTTGTAATCAACATTTTCCTTTTCCTGATAATTGTTCCTTGTTGTCATTAAGCGCTGTACAGATAACGCATGATGGGAGCAGTTGATTTGTCTTATGGGAACATGGTGATTAATGAAAAGATGAAAAATGATGGAGGGGGATTATCTAGCTACTACTACAACTACTTCTATTTATGATACAAAGAATGCTTTGATACACTTTTCTTTTGAGTCACTCTGTAACTTTCCGTAATCAAATTTTGAGAAAACTGTTGTTATTCTTTAAGAATTGCATGCCACACAATTCCTTTTTTGTTAGTTTGTTTGTTTGTTTTTTCTTTACATGCTCTCTCTCTCTCTCTCTCTCTTGAATTGATATTCTCCTTTCACTTCAGTGGTTTTCTGTTCAGCAGTTGTGCTTTGATTTCACAGGGCAGCATGACTGCCTCTGAGAATTAGGCTACCCATGTCACTCTTGAGTTTTTAAAGATAGGGAGTTGCAGCCCCCTATTGTATATCTGAGGGTATTTGAAGATGACTGTGTTTGGAAGCAATTGCAGTAAGCGATATAAAGTGGTGGGGAGGGGGGTTGGTGGATGACATCATTAACCTGTTAAAGACTGGCTGATTTTGCTACAACACACACTATAATATTATGTACATGTATTATACACTGTACATGTATCTATCTTTTTATCTTTTGAAGTGCTATGAGGATGAGCACTGAAAGGTGGACCTGTGCACTATACTAGTAGCCATTATTATCATTATTATCATTATTGTTATTATTGTAATGACAATATACTCAGGAGCTCTTGCAGTAGAATAGTTCAATATATTAGTTACAGTTTTATGAAAGACAGACCTTTGGTGTGGAAACCAAATGGCAGTTTTTAATGAAGTACAATATTTGGAATTAATTCATTTATTTTCTTTTTGAATGTTTTTAAGTGTTCAGTTAGAGAATATCACTGGAATGTTTTATAGACAATTTAAGCGGACATTGTGAGAAATTTTTTATTATGCTTTATGAAGGAAAAAATTGTTATGTGCTCTTTTGTACATGTAGTGTGCATTTCTTGTCATTCTGCTGCTCACGACTGAAAATTATGTACTATGACTTCTTTTACAGGAAGTATTTATGATATTTTTAGTATTAAATACAAATGTACTCTTATACAGTATTTATGTCAGTAAAAATGGATTGAGTTGTGTACCGGTAACTAAAAATCTGAACAATATTGGCAGTCAGCAACAGCTTCAAACTTAAAGCCTCTATAAGATTACAAATCCCAAATTAGCTTTGGTTCAGCTGATATTTGCATAATTATACATTTATTACTTACATGTTGGTGCCAAGGAAAGAGGAGGTAACTCCAGTGATCATTGCATTGGTTTGTCTGTTTGCAAAGTAACTCAAAAAGTTGTAAATGGATTTGAACAAAACTTGCAGGAAAACTTGATAATGACACAAGGAAGAGATGATTCAATTTTGGTAGTGGTCTGGGAAGTTTCAAAGATTTTGAAGGATTTTTGGTCTTTTTGCAGATAAGGTCAATGAACTTGGGAGTTCAAGCTGCATGTATTTACGGTTAACATGTAAGCACTCTAAAGTGCGTGCTCTGCTCAGATGAGGTGCCGCGTACACTTGTAGCTGGAAACTGTTGACGTATGAAAGGCTTCTACAATTGTATATTGGATTGGGATATTTGGCGATTTTCAGCATGCGTGTCGTTGGGTAGAAATGAGCTGCTTGGCAGAGGTCTGCGTGCTCTACGAGTGTTTTGTTAATTAAATGTATCAGCTGCAGAATGAAAAAAAAAAAGCCATAGTGAAGAATTAATCATACAGTGGATAAAAAGTAAGCGGTAGGGACAGAGTTCTGTATGACTAAGGTGCGTACACTGAGGCACCCAGTACACTGAACATTGCTGCCCACAAAAGTACGCTACACTGTATTGTTCTTGATGTATTGTATGCTTGCCATATTACTACTCATGTGCAGATCAGGATGTATGGAGGAGATCCCCCAATCCTGTTCACACTGTCTTAGTCATACTCAGACAGAAACTCACAAATCTTGGCAGGCACCTTGATGTCAACATGAACATGACTTAGCTGCTCCAGGTTTTTATAGTCGTTGTTGTTGCTGTTGTCTTGAAAAAAAGGAAATACAGTCTTGTCAACATGGGAAGCATTCATCCTTATAATTTGTCATGCACGTTTAGTGCAGCTACTGCATTGCACCTCTGTGATTTCCAGTGAATCATTGTTGAGTAAAATGTGAAAGGTTTGTGAGTAGGATTCTCACATGTGTGATGGGTGGGTTGAAGTCAGCTGATACTGTATACTGCAGGGAGAATACCTGGTAGTGCTCTCTCTCCCTCACTTGCAGCATAGTGTGTGCACAGTACTACTACTACTACATGTAGGTACAGTTGAACCTCTATTATCCGGCCTCCCTTTATCCGGATCTCTCTATTATCCGGACGCAATCTCGCCGTGATTTTTTTAAATAATTACGGGAAGAAAGGGGGATTCCCACAACTCCTTGAGAACTCCTACCCAAACACACATGAATTACATATTACTTCCAATATGATTAACATACATTGCATCAAATTTCCTTCCAAATTGCTTACCTTCAGACATTTCAACATCCCGAAACATCCCCAAATATAACAATGAAAAGGTTGCAGTATACACATTACTACATGTGGTACTACAATGGGCTACATCAGTACATGTGTATGTATATGTACATGTATAAAGCATTGAGTCTCCCGTATCCGGCCAAATCCCTTATCCGGATGAGCCCCGGTCCCGACTTGTCCGGATACGAGAGGTTCAACTGTAGTCACATGTAGATGTTACAACATGGTGTGTGATGATGTTGTGCAATCAGTTAATAGATAATTGGCCTACAAGTGTACAATCTGTTGCATGTTAAATACACGATGTACAAGTTCTACATAGCTGCGTGTGCACTGTGTTGTTTCTCAGAAATTGTGGGATGAGCTCTTCTGACATTATACATAGTATACAATGTACATTGTACAGTATACCTCTAAAGAGAATGCGTAATGTTGAGGGGGTTTGTCTTGTGCAAATTTTCTTTCAGTTCAAAGTTCAAAATTTCCCAATTACAGGGTATGGTCAGATGTTTTCTCCTGAAAACACTTGCAACATGTACACAGTTGCACGCAAGGACATGCAGTACGCTTGTTATATGTACTCATGTAAAGTTTCAAGAAATTTTATTTTATTCTATTTTTAAAACTTCATAGAAAGCAAACTTGTGTCATAGTTTGTTATGTCCCAAAACATCTTCAGTGAATGTTAAAAGTGTAAAATGGAAAAAATGGAAAATGGAAAAGGTAAGGTGTAAAAAAAAAGAAATTAAAAAAAAAATATACCAGTAATTGTTATGTATATTATAGATAGGCTTTTCAACTGATGATGCTTTAAATAATTGCATGTATGTGTCCATTGTTATACTGGTAATAATGATGTTAATGACAACAACAGTGTTTACAAATGGAAGTAATAGTGATAATATAAAGGATGATGATGATGATGATGATGATGATGATGATAGTGGACTTAATGAGAGCAGCATTAGGCCAGAATATGCTATAATGGGGGGAAAAGAAAGTTAGGCATCCAGATGATGCAGTTTACACGTGTGTTTACTAAATGTTTCAACCTTGCAATCATAGAGTGAAAGATAGGATCATGATTATGGGAGGAAGTTAAAGGTCATCATATCATGGCCATTTTTAGTCCCAAGTATCCTGTGACTTAGGAAATAATTGATGTGCGTCATCGCAGAGAGTTTTTACCTGTCCAAGGGTTACACAAAATATAATTTCCCCATGGAGGCAATGGTTCATAAAAGGAGACTGTTTTTATGTTGAGCGCACATAATGTATTAAAGTTGCCAGCGCCGTGTGCAGTTGTACAGTATGTCCCCCAAAAAATTACAATCGGGTTTTTGTATTGGTAACTCCCAATGTGATTGAACTGTCTAAATGCTACTTCAGGGTCCTGAAATATAGCATCTTAGCTCTATTTTGCAGAAAACCCCATTCAATTTGGTTAAGTAGTCACAGAGAAATGTGGATTGTTGTAAAGCATGTCATATGGGTCAGATTCTTCCAAGTTTATAGCACTTGTTGGATCCTCTTGCAACGTCTGCATATTACCGTAATGTGTGAACACAATAGACAGAACTTGGAGGGAAGGGATTCCTGACATGCTCCACAAAAATTCTCATTTCTCTTTGACCACTGAAGCAAATCAGATAGGGTTTTCTGCAAGATGTGGGTAATAAGTTTAGTTTCATACCCTGAAATTGTATTTGGATTGATTTACTATTGTTAAAGTTATTATTGCGGAAGGTCCCGGTGTAATTTTTTTTGGGGGGGACATACAGTATGTGCACTTGTACTGTATGTCTCACAGTTTATTTGGGAGGAAGTCTTCAGAAGACCTTGTGGTCGCTGTCATGGATAATTGCCCATGTCACATTGGCTGCATTTTATCAACTTTCCCATGTTTGACATACATTTCAATACCTACTATCAAAATGCATAAATGCAAATGCCTTTCGGATCGGGTTTCTTGAGTCGTGGCATTTATCAACTCTTTCGTGAGTTGATTGGGAGGCCTGTATTACTGCGCAGCTCCATTGCGCAGTTTGACCTGAGGAGCGGAAATGTGTAGTTGGCAGTGGTTGGATTGGGCAGGTCCTACTGTAGTCTATAAACGCATTTCCAAATACATTGTAACTTTGCATTTTGAATTCAACTCTACAGAAATGAGTTTCTGGCTCAAACGTGTTTGCGATCATACTTTTTGTTTAGCATTTCAAAAACCCATTTCTAATCCATAATCAAAACAGGATCAGCTTTGCATTTATTAGCTGTCCAAACTCCCTGAAAATTGTTTGGAAACCTTAATTCTGTGCTAGAAGTGAATTGATAAATGCACCCATTAATTAATAAAGCAATCTGACATATAGATTTGACAGTCTGGTGCAAGGGACTTTTTTTGGTATGAATTAATTTTTTTAAGTGGTTTAGCTGTTTATATAATATTGATGGAGTACAGTGGTATTTTATGGCGTGAATGATATTTCTGATGGTGCATGAAGCTTTGCAATGAATTTTGTAATATATACAATGCATTAAATGTATGCCCAAGCATGTGACTTCTGGAGTCACACACAATTTATTCACTTATGCTAGAAGTTTTATGACTATGAATAAACTTGAACGGCGTGTGAAGATAATAGACCATGGCATGCACACTGTTTGTGTGTATAAATGTGTACAGGATGTATGTGTGCAACATTGGAAGGGTGTACATGTATTTCATGTTACAAGAGAAAGGGCACAAATGAAATGTTGTAGAATTAAGTCAATATTGCGATGGGAAAAAAAAAATTATTATATAATGTACCTCTTTTATTTTGGATTTTTGAGGATGAGATTAGGGTACTTATAGTAGTCATAAAATTGTATAGATTAGCCAGTCAAGCACCTTTTCAGTTTTTATCGTATCATGGGGTATTTGTAGTATGTACTGTAGCATGGAATATTTAGCTGGGTTTACATGTTCTTGCAGTACTTTATCTTTATTGGGAATGAAATGTTGTATGTACAAGTGAAGCCAGCTTGCTACATGTACAATGTAGCTCTTGCAAAATAAGGCAAGCAATTGTCACTTTTCATTACCTTTGGCCATGCTCTGTGCAGTGTAGGGTAATGCTTCCCAGCCCATGGCATATCAAATTATGCTTGTACTGAAATGACAAATTTTTGGTTGTGTTACATTTCTAGCCTGGTGGTGGTGGCCCTGTTCCTGAAACTGGGTCTGTACTTCTGCTGGTACCACATGCGGCGCCGGGCAGCCCTGGCACGGGAGGTCCACATCGTAATGCCTGATGGAACGACGCGGCGCGCTGTCGTGACGGGACGAACAGCACGCAGGAACAGACGAGAAGATAGACAGGTAAAATTAGGGTTTAGGGGACTGGAGACTACATTTTCCCAACACTGTAGTTTGTTGTATCTTCTGAATGAAACACTGCTGCTACCAATGTTTCTATGCAAGGAAGAACTTTGAAGTCTAAGTATGTTGTGTCCTGCAACTTACGAAAGAGTACCAATGCCAATTGCAACATCTAAAATACATGGAAAGTTGCCTGGCTGTTCCTATTTCATTTTCACTTTCATATTTCATTTATGAAACCAGAGTCCGGATGTCAGTAGAGTAGATTGCTATTGTTTCCTCTCAAGAGCCATCAGATATCTTGACTACTGCCACATCGACAATCCGTGATGTGTGTACAATGTATCGCTCTACAATGCTTGTTTTCATAATCTTAAAACTCAGTTTTTATGTACACATGTAGTAGCTACTGTGTCTTGTACATATTACATGCTCAAAACACTGCACTGCTACCAAACTTACAAGCTTTTGTATGAAAGAAGGAAAAATGGTTAAAGGCATAATTTACCATTTGCAGATGAAAGCATTATTGCTTTAAGATAGTTCTAAAATGTGAGTTAGGGATAGAAACTACCGCTGTCAAAATTTGAATCCGTATAATCGATGCTAAGTGTTGTTAAATACACGAAATGTGAACAATAGTTATAATAAAAATGTTTCCAGACTAAACCGTATACAGTTATGGTTTATTGAGAAAAACCCTGATATTTCCTTATATTTTAGGTTTTATTGCAAATATTTCATATGGTAGGACGTTTTATGGTACAACAGACCTACACATATGCATCAAATGTGATATCTTGAACATTTTTGAAATCACTGCTCCCAAAGGTAAACTGGACCTTTAAAATGTTTCTCTTTGCTTGTTGAGACCTACATGTACAACTTTTGAATAACTGCTAGCACTATTGCAACATCTGAATACATGGAAAGCTGCTGTTCCTTTCCTGTGATAGTGGTGGTTAATCAAAATTACTTGAATTGTGGTACTGTAGTTCATTTGATATGAAACCAGAATAAGGATAGGTTATGAAACCAGAATACGGATAGGTAATATGAAACCAGAATACGGATAGGTAATATGAAACCAGAATAAGGATGTAAGTGCAATAGATTGCTAAAATGATTGCTCTCAAGGAAGCCAGACTACAATACTTGACTACTGTTACAAATGTTCATCTACAAACCATGAGGCTTGTATTGCTCTACAGTGCTTGTTTTCATAATCTTAAAACAAGGTGTAGGATTACATCTTTTGTACACAAGTGGTAGCTGCTGCGTCATAAATACACATACAGCTGTATGCTCACACACTACCACAAATGTATACCGGTATGAGTCCACACACTCACGCACACTGTCTGTTGTAACACTAATGCCGGGTGTGGTGACCGAGTAGAGCTTAGTCACATAAAGATAGCATTAGTGTGATTTGACTGATCGCTTGCCACCTGCCTTGTCATACACTTTGTTAGACTCTTCTTGACTTCTACACCACAGCGAGAAGCAAACTGCATATTGTAATGGGGGATCTTATAAATGTGTGTGAAGAAAGGATATGAGATGGTATAACATGTAAGCAATCACACACACACACGTAAATACTTGTAGGCGCGCAAACATACTATTAAAAAAAACAAAAGCGTGTGTAATATCAGCTACAAGTGTTCATCATTTTTCATCAAAGGCAGAAAGTATTATAAATGCTATCAAAAATGTGTGTACCCACTGCCTACCATGAAAAAAAAAAAAAATCACCTTTAATAAAAGTCACAGAAGTGGAACCGGAGTTTGAGGGAAATTCCCTTGGCTTATTTGCTTGACTTTGCTTCCTGAAAGCTTTTGCTGAAATGCACATTACTTTCTGAATGATTAATTCAGCAAGCGTCAACATTAGATGTATGTGACCGGCCTCAACGAAAGGATCCGAAAGTCGCTGACGGCTGAGCTGTGCCTGAGAAATTGGAGTTTGAAGTCAGATCATCAAAATCAGTCAAAACCCTTTAATTTCTGTTTTTGGCATAATTTTGTAGTCTAATGTTATGTCATATCATCTGCCGAAATTTAATAGCATCTTTCTAGGCCATGACTTTTCTGACTTTCAATGGTATAGAAATGTGTCCGAAGATTTGGATTTAGTGCCGCAAATAGACTACTCTCCTAGCAACAAGGAAACAATCTAATTGGTCAGTGCGTGGCATTCTGGTTACTGATTGGTCATGCGTAGACTGCTGGTGCTAAGCTTGAATGAACATCATGGAGGTTACTAAGAGGATACCTCCTATATTGTCAGGAGGTGAAAACTGTCTTAGCTCCCCTTGATCACGATTGTGTCGGAAAGAAAACTTTGAAGGCGGTTTTCTCGAAAGGCTGATTTCTTAGACCTCTCAACATAATCTCATAAAGTCATCAATATTTCCACAACTGAGTACTTTTATTAGTCGTGTTGGTACATGAAATTAAAGTGGAAGAGTAAGGGAATAATGTCATTTGATTTTTAGGAAATCAACTTCCCCCGACTTGGGATCCTTTCGTTGTAGCGGGTCACATGTTATTGGTTTTGTTCACTGGGGAATCCAGGTTACAACAATACAAAACCTATGTACTGAGGAGCTGTCAATTCCTCATTATAATCACAGAAGTGTCAGTATTTTATTATAGACAGCTTGGTTGGGCAGTGGTTGATATTATTTTATTGTTTTTTTTTTTTTTTTTGGGTACACAAAGTCATTTCAAAGAGATAATTACTTCTTTATTGTATGTTTTTGTTTACATTTTATTTTTTAAAGAAAAACAAAAACTTAACTTTAGTTCACTCGGCTGTTTTCCAAGTTGTGTGCTGTGGCTGCTTCTGTGACTGCAGTCACGAATTCACATGTGAAATGTACAACATGCTGTTTGAGGACTAGTAGAATTTCCCTGGGAACAGCAGAAGAATGATGTGTTAAAGTACATGCATCGGGCTCAAGATTTTCATCTCCACTGACGTCAGCAAGATACGTAGGATATAGTCTGCGGATCACCTATCATCTGTGCTGGTGGAAAGTGACTCACATAGAACAATATTGAGGAGGAAGACTTCCACCTGTTGCATGCATGCAGTGTGTATATTGCAGACTCATCTTAAGTGTGAGAAAGGAGAGTGAGAGAGATAATATTCCACTGGTACTCTGTATAGATAATAGTCTATGCACTCTACATGTATTATATGAGATATACAATGTACTATCTTGTATACTGTGTATAATACATATACAGGGAGACACACATGCACTCACACTCACACACTTTATATAAAGAGAGACAGAAGGAGAGGGAGGTACACTGTACATGTAGAGGTACATATTGTAGACACAGACAGACACAAATAAACAGATGTGGTGGTAGGCAGCAATACAGATAAAGACACAGAAGCAGACACACAGACAGGTAAAGGACAAATAATTCCCCCATTCTGCTATAAAACAAAATGTATATTACAATATTACATTGTATACACACATTATACTCCTTGACTTCGCTGTCCCCCCCCCCCATGCTGTAGACATGTAGGTTTGCTTTGTTGCCTCGCGTTCAAGTAACTGCTTATAGTGACAGTCCTTCTGCATAATTTCCAAGTTAGTTAATTATTTGCAAAATTTTCAATACAGTATTAATTTCATTAATGGAATTAATGTACACATTCATTTTCTTTCTTCAAACCATGAATATTGTAATCCATTTATCAATATTGATGTTTCCTTTGATATCACTGAAAAAAAAAATTATGTTTGAAATTATATTGTAGAAAATAAAATCAAACAAACAAACAAAGAACAATTGATAACAGATTAACAGACGGAGAGATGGACCGATAGATTGACCACCAGGCTCACAGACAAGCAGAAGCTTGACCATCGACAGACAGATGAGAATAGAAGGCACAACTTGCTCATCAGCACGACTCGATGTTTGATTATCTTTCCTTGTTAGTATGATTGAGATGGCATTGTAATTACCATAATTTGCTCTAGTCAAGCATTTGTTCACAAACAAATATTCTGGCCAGTTCAAGCTTGTTTCCAGATGCAGTTATGTGCCAAAACTGTCTGTTTTACTGGTATAATAATCATTGTAAAACAGACAATATTAGTTACGTTCAGACGGGAGCCCTTAACCTCGAAGTTAGGAAACTTCGAGGTTAGAGCTTGTAGTTAGGGACTGTGAAGACGCACTCGTAGTTAGCAAACCTCGAGGTTTGCTCGATGTTTCAAGCCACGAGAAATCTTATGGTTAGCGCTCTAACCACGAGCTGCGGGGGGTCCCCACTCGTAGTTAAGCACCGTGTGGACACAAAAAACAACGAACTCGAAGTTAATCTTGACCTCGCCGTAAACTCCAGCCCCCACAATTTCCCTCTGCTTCCGGGTCAACCTCCCAAACGTACACCACAAATACACTACACGTGAAAAACCTATGACGCCCGACACAACAACATCATCTTTTCTTCCCATGCGCTTGATCTCTGAAACTGAACACGTCGAACTCGCTACTGTATTCTATATTCTTCTCCGACGCTAAAAAATAAAAATATTTTCGACGAATATCTTCAAAAAGGCATAAAGTCATCAGTGCAGTCCTATCTCTGCATACCATGACAGAGAAAAAGAGTACCTGTAAGCGAGTCCGACAGGGTTGGACTAAAGAATAAATAGACGCCTTGTTAGCAGTGTGGGCTGAAACTTCCGGTTTTGTGGTTTTAACATGGAGTGGGACCAACTCATAGTTACGGGGGGGGGGGGGGGGGGGGGGGAGGGGGGGGGGGGCAGGAGCTTAACCTCGAGGTTTCGTAACCTCGAGGTTACGATTCATCGTGTGGACACACGTCGTAGTTAGGGGGCAAGAGCTAAACCTTGAGGTTTCCTAACCTCGAGGTTAGGGCCTGCTGTCTGAACGTAACTATTGACACCTGGGTCAAGAGGGACATTGTAGGCAAAACATCTTGTCCAAGGATGAATGCACTGGGCAGAATCTAACCCCAACACTCTCATTTTACAAATCCAGAACCTTTTTCAACCACACCAGGGTGCTTCCATATGAATTCCTCGCAAAAAAAAAAAAAAAAAAACCCAAACAAAACAAAACAAAACAAACAGACAACTAACCAAATAAACAGAAAACACGTAAATTATGAACATGTTCATTTTACATATATTTAACAGTTTCAAAAATGGCTAGTCAATGAGGACTGTAGTGTACGAGTATAAACTTATGCATGCCCCATAACAAGAGGTATTTTCTCTCTCTCATGATAGCCAAGACGGCAAAATTGAAATGTGATTTTGCACCATTCAGCAGACTTGTTTATTACAATGTATGTGAGACCCTTCACTTGTCAAGTTGTTATGATACATACGAGGAATGCCATAATGTGCTACTTGAGAGGCAGAGATTTCATCATTTAATGACACTCCATGCCAGACAATAAGGCACATGTACGTAAGTTATTGTCGTTTTTTCTGTTGATACTGCCAAATACCAGGCTTACTGTCTGGTAGATGTGCTGATAATCATCACATTACAGATATATGCTTACGTGTATCTCGGTGAATTTTACAAACCAACATCGTTGTTGGTACAAATGTTCTTTTTCTGCTCGTGCGCAAAGTAGAATTACAAATTGGTGTATTATCCAAGATTTATGATAGCATCAATTCTTCCAGGTATTGTACTTGGTTTGTAAATATTTGCAAGTCTCTCTGTCACGTATAGATAGGAAGCTTTTTATTTTATCTATTTATTTTTTTTTTGCACTAGCAGTTGGGTCCATACGCTTGCCCTATGCTGTGTACAAATGAATGAGGTGATCTTGCGCACCCACCCAAATACACTGTATCAGCAAGTAACACAGTATCAACACATTATTATGTAGCGCCACTGCCGTTGGAGTTTCTCCATTCATTTGTGATAGTGAGAATTGATTAAACACGCACAGTTAAATGTGTACCAGTAATCCCCTCCATGGCATGGTTGGAGCTCGGGCGCGAAGTAGAGATTCTGGTTTCTTCTCCTTACAATGTATTACACCTCCCTGAAGTTACAGTCTAAATAAAGCAGGTACAGTTGTACATGCAAGCTCAAGCTCTCTCTCTCACACACACACACAAACACACACACATGCAGCTGTTATGCATTTCTTCATTAGTGTATGCAGTCAGTCTCATCCAGCAGCCTTTGAAGCTGTCAGTGAACCCATTAGTGTGGCATCCTGGCATTTTAACACAGGATATTGAACAATGTTTATCAGAATGTATGCTTTCAAAGGGATTGACTGTATTGTGTGTATACAACATTGTACGAGTATACTGTATACGCTATAATTTTCGCGTACATAAATTTTCGCGAATTGCCGATGTCACACATTTTCGCGAGTGGTTAAATTCGCGAATGGGGGACCAGAGAAAATATGAAGTGGCAAAGAAAGTGTGAATTTTCAACTTACTAGCAATGAATGCTACCACAGCGACTGGGCTGTGTATACTAAAATGTAGTAACCGTTAGTTAGATGTGGACATGCATATTATGTACGTAAACAAGCTTAGCCAGTATGGTCTGTTCGGTAAGCCGTATAATGTTCGTATCGTCAAGGCAAGGGATTCATTTTGGAAGGTAATATTTTCGCGTGTTGTTAATTTCGCAAATAGCTCCCGACTCGCGAAATTCGAAAAATAAAACCCACGCGAAATATATAGCGTATACAGTATGCAATAATGTACATGGTGTATTGTACAAGTAGGCCTACGTGTACATGTCTGTGCTTGGTTAAAAATGAAGGAGAGAGAGAAAAAAATCACTGTGGCACCAGAAGGTAAAAGTAGGGGTATTATCAGCAAGCAGAGAGACAAATCATATTATATGTGACCCTGCACCTCAAAACAAACAATAAGTCGCCAGACATGAATTTTAAGTTAAGACCATATTCTGAAAGAGCAGACTTTAAGCTTTAAAATGATGTATAACTCAAATCAAATGGACTCTCTTAACCTATCTAAATATGGGAAAGAATGCACAAACTCAGGAAAAGTGTGAACTGAGAAAAGAGGCTCTGAAGTACAGTGTCTATTCAAACGCTTAATCTTTGCCAAACCGTGCTGGCTGTGCGATGAATGAGATAAAAAACAGGAAGTAAACCACTAGAGTAACAACAATGAACGGATTATCAGATTAAACTGAAATTAAGCATGCCTCATTAACACATTCTGTCCATAATTAATGCCAACTTTCAAAGCAGTAGCACTATCCTTTCAAAAGTTATTAGAGTTGAAAGTGAAGAGTGTGGACAAGGTTTTTCAGAAATGAAAAAGGGATTCTAAAGACACACCTAATCACTCTATTCTACCAAAAATGTTCGAGATAAACTGCTAAAAAAACACACTTTCCTGCCCGTTTTATGATACCAAATTTTAGCATAATGTAAAAGAAAACCCCCTCTTTCAGAAAATATGAAAAAGTCAAGTTCGGCTAAGTTGACCCATTTCACTTATTTTCAGTCCTCACATAAAATCAGTGTGTGCGACTTTATGTTCGTTTTGAGGTGCACGGTCACATATGTTCTGTTCTGGTTTCATGATAACAGGGCTGCCAACTCTCACGCATTGAGCGCGAGACTCACGCAATTCATCAGTTTTGACTGTCTCACTCTGATAAACGAAATCTCACTCTGATAAACGAAATCTCACTCTAAACCCCCAAAATGGAATGTACATGACTACAAAAATAAATATATCTCTAAATTCTCTGATATTCCGAATATCGATATGCCCAAGCCAAAAATTTCGAGATTTTCCCGCGCGGGTGTAAAGCTTAACCAATAATAATCATTTTCCGTTCGCGCGCAAAGACGAGCTATTGGATTACGATTGGTTTCTACCTATACCACGTGAGCGTAGCTTGTACTTTTGGCAAATTACAGTACAGTTGAACCTCTCGTATCCGGACAAGTTGGGACCGGGGCTCATCCGGATAAGGGATTTGGCCGGATACGGGAGACTCAATGCTTTATACATGTACTTTATACATACACATGTACTGATGTAGCCCATTGTAGTACCACATGTAGTAATGTGTATACTGCAACCTTTTCATTGTTACACTCAGTAACAGACCCCAAAATAGAGGTGTATGTTAATGTTGGAAGTAATATGTAATTCATGTGTGTTTGTGTAGGAGTTCTCAAGGAGTTGGGAATCCCCCTTTCCTCCCGTAATTATTCAAAAAAAAAAAAAAAATCACGGCGAGATTGCGTCCGTATAATAGAGAGATCCGGATAAAGGGAGGCTGGATAATAGAGGTTCAACTGTACATGTATGGCTATGACGTGTGCTTTACATCGCTTTACATACACTGACTGTGTACGTACAAACGTAGTACGTACGTATGTACGGCCGCACAGCAGGCCGCCAGGCGCTAGCCAGGAGGTCGCTTCGCTCCCTCGCAGTGTCTCACGCCAAACTCTCACTCAAGGTTGGCAGCCTGTGATAAATGTACATTGTACAACATACATTTGATACGATATGTTGCATGATATACCGGTGTGCAGTGTACATGCAGACAATCAATGTTCCCATTCATACATTGTAGATGTGCAACCATACGTGTAGTCTACCTGGTACCCGTGACTGCTGTGAAGGTTTATAGCATTGATATGGACAGTGTATAGGAGGAAAGTTTGTACAATGTACATACATGTTATGCAATGTATGTGACGTGGTACAGCGATAAAGGGTAATTAGACAACAGTGTACACGTACATTATACATGCATTATATTTTGTCATTGATAACTGAAACCCATAACTACAAACCGGTACTGCACATGTACGTTGTGTTCTTAATGCAAGGATACAGTGTACTTGCCAAAAATATGTAGATTGAGTTATGCATGCCTTTTTACAGTCTGCGAATGTACAAGTGTATACAACTGCTGATTTCAAAGCAGGGTTCGAGTTCGCTTACATGTAGGCTACTACTACAATTGTGTATTCTTCTGGACAGCTGCATGTTGATCCAATTGGATCCTGATTGTTACTGACAATAATCACCCCTCCTCCCATCACATGTGTGTGAACCACCACACACAAACACACACACACACACACACACACCATACACATAATACAGCACAGCACATAGCACAAGACACCATGCACACACACAACAGAAACATTCCTTCATTTCTTAAAATGAGACCCCCCAAAATAGTGAACATTTTATTTCAATTGGACAAAATGTAATGAAGTTGAAGTACAATTTTACTGTGATTTATTTATTCATTCATTTGGAATTGTAAATATTTACTTGCTCTTTGTCATATAACGCAGGATATAAATATGTAAACAAGTATACATTTACAATGTATATTGTCTGGTACTTCATTATTTTTCTCTTTGTGTCAGTTGTGTCAGCTACACGGTACCTGTAGTATCTTTTCTTCAAGTTTTTGTCTGTCATGACTTAAAGCAATTATCAGTAACAAATGTTATGTACATGTACATTTCTCTTTTATTCAAAGTTCTGAGTTCTTTTATCAAGTTGTGTTCAAAGTTAAAAGTTTACGTTGTACCTGCCACCATACGGTTCCCACTGATTATTGCAGTGAAGTTTGCAAAATCATCTTCATGAAGTAAGAATTATATACTGTAAATGATCTGTGCAAAAGTATGTCTTACTATATATATTGGTGGTATTGCATGCATTACTGTCATATCATTCCACATGTTACTGAAAGTAACTTTCAATTAATTTCTTGATTAGTACTTTAGATTAGATGAGGACTTTGTGTCTTAGGTTGGTTCATAGCATTGAAAATACTAAGAGTAAAGTAAATTTTGATTGATTTTCAGATATCCTACACATACATGTTCACGTGTACTTGTGCAATGTGTGTAATACCATGATTCATTGTTCATGCAAATTTATTCTTTAACTTCTGTTGGTATTGATACAGTATAATTGTAGTATTTAGGTTTGAACTTTATTAATCATTTCATCATATTTAATTGTTGTAGCTTTAAATTGGTCTATATTGTACTTAATGTACCTCGTACCATGGTACAGTGGCAGTTTAGTATTATATGCATCACATAGAAAAATCAGTTTCATGGGAACAAAACTTGCTCATTTGTATTTCATACGAATTGAGCCACAGTATAATCCCTACAAACATACTGTACACACACATTGTCCTTGTACACTAGTATGTTGGCATGGATCTTTGAAAGAGGAGCTCTCGGTTTGCTTTCTAGGGAAGGTTGCTCTGGAAGAAAAGCCGAGTTCCTGTACAAAGAAACCTCAGACAAACAGGCAGGCTTTTGATGACTTGCCAGAAGGGAAAACCCTAGATTTTCCTCTTCTCAACAGAGAAAGCAATCAATTGAATGCCTTGCTGTATTAAAGTAAGGGGAAACTTCAAATATCCCCTGGTTTTATTGCCTGTATGAGTGACTTCACCCGCTCCGCCTATCGGATGTACTGGACAGGATCTATGTTTTCCACTAACCACATACACCAATGTTCTTGCCTGAAAAGCCTGCATTGTGGTTTACGTGTATAATTGCATGTATATGGCTGGGAAACAACAAAGACGTCTTTGTCCCAGCAGCAAAACTATTCTGAATAGAAAGCAGGAGGGATGATAGAATCTAGCCCTGTCATGTTTCTAGCTAAACATGACATTTATTCAGGAAGTTGTTCCCCCATAGTTTTAATACTGGAAGTTGTTGAATGCGGCAGTAGCGTTTAATGGGCACTTGAAATTGGCTGACTTTGTCTGATGAAAGTGAAAAAAGTGCAGTACAGCATTGATTCTGCTGGGGCTACAATGTCCATGTACACTGTATATGTAATACATTTGTATAGTATACCATACATTGTACATAATTGTATGTTCGCACACATCCTGTACAAAAGAGGAAACCAATATCCTTCCAAGCAGTATTACCAAAATGAAAGTTGTGAGTACTTCAGACTTGCAAAAGCATCACTGACCCAGAAGAACCAAATTAATAATACAATGGCCTGTCTTGCTTATGGCCATCTGATTTACAATTGCATGGTCTTGGAACCAGCGTGCGCCACTGGGCATGTTGCAATCTTTTTCATGAAATGATAGATTGCCACATTGTTATTATCAGTGATACCATTCCCCATACTATTGTTTGGCAGCACATTTGGCTCCCAGACTTTGAATATTTCTCAACACTCAGACTTTAAATATTTGTCATCAAATATCAGGTACCTGCTGATAAAGCATCTCATTTCTGCATCATAATAAAGTCCTTGGGAAAGGCAGTTTTATTTCATTGTATATCAAAGTTTTATTATAAATGGTTGAACAGTAAAGTATAAACTTATGTGCAGATGGTAATTTTGGGACCTAAATTTGTACTTCATTATCACAAGAACTTCATTGCTGTAAAGTGTATATTTCACATGACTTATCTTTTGCGCTCGGCCGGGTAAGAAGAGTTTTGAATGTTTTTAATTCCGCGGAATCAAGACATCAACCACTGGAACTTATGGCAATCAAAAATATTTGTGTGCTTTTATTTTCGCGCTAGTTTCTGGTTACGTGAAAATTTTAACACACGAAAATTTCCACTTTTACACTATACATTGTAACTGTGCTCATAACAAGAGTGCACTGTATTTTGCTTTTAAAATCCAAGACCTGTGACGTGCATCCTTGTGGTACCTGCTGCACAAAACTGAGCAATCTGTGGTCGAACCAAATGCAGTCAGTTGTGATCCAGAATGATTATTGACTATTAAATCAGATTGTGTGTGTGTGTGGTTTTTTTTTTTTTTTCAGATTTACACTTCATTAGCACAACATTCAATTACTGGCATGTTTTGTTGGGTCATGAGTTGTGACGTGGGTCTGAATACAATGATGTAGATGTTTGCACACTATGTAAAATGAGTTTTCTAGCTGTGGGTTTTTTGTGGGGTTTTGTTTTTTCCCAGCTGTGTTTAATAGTGGGTTGTTAAAAGGTTTGATTGCATAGCACAAGGATGTCTGTGCATAAACTACATGAGTAGTAGTATAATGTTTCTTATACCTACCACTATTAAAACTGCAATATACCTGCTCATGTGTTTTATCTGTTGGTAGTCATTAAAAAAAAAAAAACAACAACACATGCATAAATCTTGCTTCCATCATGTGAGTGATGATGTGTTAGACTACAGTGTATTTCTGTAGCTCCCTATCTTCACATTTCATCGCCTGCCCAGCAAAAGGCTCCTAGCAAGCTTTAAAGCATGCACGCCTTGGGGTCCCACCATAGCAAGTTTTGAAGCATGCAAGCCTTAGAGCCCTTTCTGCCAGACAGGCAACGATATCATCTTCATTATCATTCTTTCCCATATAGTCCAGTCAAAATATGAAATGACCCACAACTAATTGCAACAGAAACGATTCCACTTGCAGTTGACCCAGAAGAGCTATTAAAATAACATATTAAAAGTTCCCTAAAATTCGAGTGGTGGATCAGTGTCTAATTTGCATAAATTCAAAATGGCCGCCATACAACCTATTTATGCCTATATCTGGGGATATATAACCCACAGAAAGTAAATTCCGGTGTCTAAACCTGTGTTTTTTAGGTCAAGGAATACAAATATGTTATCTTTATCAACTTTCAAGCATCCCTTTATATAGTTTTTGCATATATTGGCAAATAATTACATACAAAATGGCCGCCATATTGCCTGTGCAAGCCCGTATCTTCGTATATCATTAATGTAGTATACACTCAGAATTAAGTCGCTATATATCCGGACATAAAACCTGTAGAAAATAGATTCTGGTGTCTAAACCCATGGTTTTTAGGTCAGGAAATACAGTTATGAAACAAGCAGTAACTTTCAAGCTTCCGTTTATACATTTTCTGCATATATTTGCATTTAATTAAATGCAAATTGGCCGCCATTATAACTCCACAGGCTTATATGTCTATCCGTAAAAGGTACCCAGTGATGGTGTCTGTGGTCTTAATTTTACTGCTGAGAATCACTGACGTAGAATACGTTCCACTCAGGAATAATTACCTATATCTCACTAAAAATTTGCATAGCTATGTTTAAGCATAAATCTATTCAAATTTTTATCGTGATTATAATTTCTGATATACGAATACGAGCTACAGAACGTTAATTGTACTGTAATTAATGCATCCAATATTTCAAGGGCAAAATTGTTAGAATTCCATTCACGACCTTAACGATTATCCTTACACCCAGTTTTATATTCTTGCATTGATTAAAAGTATTGTACTACATTAAACTCACATTTTCTTGAGATAAAGCCTCAGAACAGAAAACAACTGTAAGTAGCATCAAATATAACATATCTTTATTTAACTATAATCTCAACTTAGCTTCCAAAGTGTGCTCAATAGGTACACAACAGTAAAGTCTCAAATTATGTAGTAGGAACCGTTAAAAAGATTTTTATGATTGCATGATATTTAATGTATTATATCGTGTAATTTTACCCTCATGTTTACTGCTTATACTTGTCTATGTTGCAATACTTTTTTTTTTAGGCAAAAGGGGGGGGGGGGAGGGGAAAGTCATCAAGATCATGATTATCCATAAGCTACTCTACAAAAGTTTCATGAGTTTGGACATTTGTTTAGATGATGTTCTTATCATATTATCTCATATAGCTTTCAAAGTGTGCTTACGGTACACCAAAATTGGTCTTAAATCATTCAGCAGATATTTTTCAAACATCTCTTTCCTTACCTGCGATGATTTGCAACCATGTTTAGTCGATACTTGTGTCTTTTGTTGCAAAACTTTTGGCAAAGGCATGTTTATCAATGAGCAACATATGACCGTGATATTATTTGTATGGAAGTGGATTTTGTCATATTGTTACGTGGTTTCACCCAATGACTTACAGAAAAAAAGCCAGATACAAAAAAAAAAAAAAAGAAAGAAAAAAAAAGAAAAAAGGAAATGCCTTAACATTTCTATTCCTAGTACTCTGGATTCATCAGTCGATCAATACAAACAGCATCCTTCTCATTGGCTTCAAGCTCATAAAACGCTTATAAATTCTGATAAATGTTACTTTTACCATTTTTCGTGTTGTATCTGTTACATCAGGCTGTTAGCAAACTGGTAGTGTATAGTTGCAGGGCAAACAGATTTGACTGCACACAACCCATATCAGTGGCAGATGCGGGCCATTATAGATCAGACACTTGTAATGTTGTATTTCTAAATTAATATCTGAGGAGTCAGATGATGCTGTTCTAATTGGTGACTAGGAATGAATAACATTCTTGAAAGACATCAACACAGTTTACAACAAATGTGAGACTTACCACTCTTCTTTTCGTCAGTATAAAATGAAGCCGGGATCCTGATTGCTTTACATGAATCGACTGCAATTTCATACTATCCTAGGCCAGAGTTTGTAGTATAGAACACTTTGAGTGTAAGCGAGTTTTCATGTTTTACACTTTTATCATTGATCTATATTTTCAGAGATCACATTACATACCTTAAGTATCTGTATTATCGCAAGACAGAAAATGGAAATGATGTACTTGAAACGGAAGAAAGTTTTCTTGAAATCCAATGACTTTGATTCATTAGATTTTAAATTCATCTTAGCCATAGGTTCAAGACAGCAAAAAAGGTTCAAGCTAATATTGCAAATAGCCATCATTTATATTCTTTATTTATTTTTTTTTAATGTGTGGGCACTAATGTCCCCATCTGTATCTAGAGTTGCTGCTTTTATAAAACCAGAAGAGCATCGAGTAAATACATCAGTGAGTGTATTAGCATACTTTCAAGATTATTATGGCAGATGCAGGGGTGACCTCCTTGGGGCTAGTGCCAAATAGGTACCAATTTTCACTCTTTCATCTTCAAAAAAAAACCAAAAAAACTGTTCAATTTGTTATCAAACTTGGCTGGTAGAATATTGGTATATAACATGGGAACCAACCCCCGGCCACAGAATGCCCAAAGGCACCTCAAATCTGATCTAGAAGCGGCCACCTTTGGGCTGGGACCAAATTATTGGAGGCCACGTTTGATTTTTGATCCTCCTTTTGAAAACACATGGTCAAATTTACAACAAACTTAGTGCTGTAAGTGCATTTATCGCTAGTGTCATGCATATATGGAAATCATGCCTCCCTGGGCCCTGGAGGTCCCTAAAGGCTTCCAGATATGGCCCTACAGTTTCCCAACGTCTTCCAATTTCCTTTCTCCCAAGTAGTAGTCTGTAAACATGCAAGGACGGGGAACTTGAGATGCTCGGATGAGGGCTGGACCCCTGGGTCTTTTATTCAGAAAGTGAGTGAGTGACATGATACCCTGATATGACAAGATCGTCATCTAATGTCCAAACTCATGAAACTTTTGTAGAGTAGCTTATGGATATAAGCGACTCTTAATTTGAATAGATTTATGTATGAATATACGCAAATTTTTTAGTGAAGTATAGGTAATTATTCCTGAGTGGACGGTATTCTACATCAGTGATTCTCAGCAGTAAAATTAAGACAACAGACACCAACACTGGGTACCTTTTACAAATGGAGATACAAGCCTGTAGAGTCATTGTAGCGGCTTTTTTTGCATTTAATTAAATGCAAATATATGCAGAAAATATATAAAGGGAAGCTTGAAAGTTACTACTTACATGATTACTTGACATAAAAAACAAAGGTTTAGACACAAGAATCTATTTTCTGCGGGTTTTATGTCCAGATATATAGCGACTTATTCTTGAGTGTAGTACATTACTAAGATACCTGCTTGTACAAGCAATATGGCGGCCATTTTGTATGTAATTATATGCAAATATATGCAAAAACTATATAAAGGGATGCTTGAAAGTTGATAAAGATAACATATCTGTATTCCTTGACCTATAAAACATAGGTTAAGACACCGGAATCTACTTTCTGTGGGTTATATATCCCGAGATATAGGCTTCCCTGTGACCAAAAACAAAAATAAATAGGTTGTATGGCGGCCATTTTGAATTTATGCAAATTAGACACTGATCCACCACTCGAATTTTAGGGAACTTTTAATATGTTATTTTAATAGCTCCTCCGGTTCATATGCAAGTGGAATCGTTTCTGTTGCAATTAGTTGTGGGTTAACCCACTTTTTGTCGTATTTTGACTGGACTAATACTTTAAACTACAATAGTTTGTGTTCTGTGCACTTGTGTGTTTCAATGCAAGCATGCATGCATGCAAAGGAGTGCAGTCATACCAGTGACCCGACAAAATAAACTCACATAATATCTGCTGGCTATCACGCCAATAACATGGGAAATGAACATAATATATACCTTTTGATAATATACTGCTTTAGCTCTGTAAACATTATGCAGTCTCATATTTGCACTTTCTGTGTGACATCACAAAAGTGTCATCGTACAGTGATTAGTCACATCTGTTACCAGAAGCTGTCTTTTATTGGTTGATCCCTATTTTCCCACTGCCTCACGGTGGCTGTTTTCACACTTACCGAGAGTGTGTAATTTGAATCACGATTCTCATGACGCATTGCTAGAATCAGGATTCAAGTGACGCATCACTAAAATCATGATTGAAATGATGCATCATTAGAATCTTTCAAATGATGCATTTTCATTTGGCCATGTGTGGATGCAAACTGGAATCGCGGAGGGTAATTTGAATCTTAATTCCATGCGTAATTCAAACAATGGTCCGGCAGTGTTTTCCAATCACGACTCTCCAGAATTATGTAACGAAACAGTCATGTGTATGGTTTGACCTACAAATCATGTTTTTTTTTTTTTTTTCTGTGTGTGTGTGTGTTTGTGTAGAGAACTTACAGTTACCAGTATCCTTTCAACCGGGTCTAGAGCAATTACCCCCTGGGCAATTACCCCGGACCCTTCCCCTGTCCCTAGTCCTAATCCTAATCCTGAAACTAATCCTAACCATAACCCAAACTCCTAACACTAAACCCAACCCTAACCCTAATCTTAACTCTAACCTTGCCACTAACCAGTATTTAGCCGGGGGGGGGGGGGGGGGGGGGTAATTGCCCTCTGGGGGCAATTGCCCGGATATGCCTTTCAACCACTTCCGCACAAAAACCACTCTCCTGAAGTGCTTGCACTGCAGTCAAAGCATGCGCTACAAAAGCGATTAATGGGTACTGGTACTCGGAAAGAAGCCACACCTCTTCTCACTCTGAAAAATCAAAACTGCAATATCCCGGAAGCCTTCCTCGGTTGCATGTGTGGACAATAATCCTAATTGTAATTGCAATCGTAACTAATTCAGCATTGCAAGTACGTTTCTCAACTGGTGTGAAAACAAGCTAGTGAAACTGTTTGCAGTGTTTCCTTTCTTCTCTTCTCTCCTCTGTCTTCCATTTTTTCTGTCCTTTTCTCTATCTTTTTGCTCACCATCTTCTTTTATGTTGTATCAGTGTTATTAGGCAATGACCTCTTTGCAAAAATGTTTGCCTCATACCCGTATCAAGTACCAAACACGGCATCCTTGAAGCATACTCTTTATAAGTGACTCTTTCCGCAGGGTGATGACAGAGTACCAAAGCAGTCATGATCACCATTTGTACACTGCACCATCACTGGCTCCAATACGGGGTGGTTTTCATTTTCATGGTACAGCAGGGCAAATACATATCGTAGGCAGGTACAGTAATTTTGCTCTTAGCAATCACCTGGCGTGACCTCAAAAGGTTTGATGCTAAAAGTCAATGTAAATGTTCTTTTTTTTTTCTGCCTTTTGAGATACTGATAAATACAATTCTTTATTGAACAAGAATTCTATTAAACACTGTCTTTTATACCATTTCTAAACTGTAGTGGTGAACATACAAAACCTGTACATTATGTGGACTGACAAAAATTTACATGTTCATCAGTCCATGTTACATTTGTACGTGTACTTGCATGTTTACCACTAAGTCTAGAAATGGCATAAAAGACAGTGTTCAATGGAATTTAAAGGCTGATATTATCTTTTCTAATCAATATCAGGTCATTCATTTGAAAAACAACAAAGTTTCAGTGAACATTTGTCATTTGACTTTCATGTGTTGGTACATAAATGTCAGTCCTGCGTTAAATACACTCATCCCAAAATTTTCATTTTAGCAATTTGGGGGCAGAGTTAAAGATCTTGTCTTGGGGGTAAATAATGCACATTGGAAACAGGGAATAACCTGACATCCCTGAATTTTTTGTAAGTGCATTTGGAGTGATGTTTTATTGTTTTGTCTTCTTTTGTTTTGTCTTGCTATTTGTGCAGCTGCTTGTAAAAGTATGTGTGTTGTGATGTGCAGTTTTTGTTTCACGTTCAAGGACCATCTTTTTGTCCTTTTGTGGGTTGTTTCCTTGTGTTCACTAGATCTGCACTGGAAAGCTGGTATTCTCCCCCCCCCCCCCCCCCCAAAAAAAAAAAAAGAAAGAAAGAAAGAAAAAATAAACAAAGGAAAACAGTTTCCGACCTTTGTCTTTCTCAAAGTGGGGGAAATACTCCATGTCAGATCAATGTTGCGTGACATTTCATAGCGTGTTAGACAGGTGCTGAGCTAAATATTAGGCATACCTATTTGCGCCACCACCGATGTTGTTTGATACTGATGCCAATCGTATTCTTATTTTATCCTCGTATTTTTTTTTTTTTCGGTGTGTGTGTGTTTGTGCCTGGCAATGGCACTGTACACTGTGTGTTTCTATTAGTCGGTTGATTAAACCGAAGAAGGGTAGAAATCAAAATGTGCCCGAAATAGTCGACCTGACGCACATCTCTTGGCTGGAATCCATGGCCGAGACAAACCGGCCCAATTGGGAACAGGAAATGCGCTGTCTACTGCTCCGAGAATTGGGTGGGGATGAACCTCAACAAGTGACTCTAAAAGCTCAGCAGTGGTACATCTGCCAATGTTTTATCTATCTTTGTTGTTGTTAAGGATGTCTTTGCTTTGATTGTTTGATTGGCTCTATGTGTGAACAGCACACTTCAGTGTTAACGTGGAGATCTGTGTTCCGTAATTTACATACATGCATTCCCTATCAAACACTCTCCAACTGTGTCCTGTGATCTTCATTCTGTGATAATCTCAGGTTGTGTTTTATATATATATATATATATATATATATATATATATACATATAATAGTAATGATAATAATAAACATATAAATTCCTGTGCAGTTGTATCAGCACATGTAGATGTCATGAGCAGTAGTAAACATTGGCGAAATCTCGTATCATACATTTGTATGTCTTGGAGCTTCAGGTTTGGCAAAAATCAAAGCTATGGACCCATGGTGTCTGTGATACTATTAAAATGAAGCCATCTCTAATCCCTCAAGACCTACTCTCACTTTGCATGGTATATAGTATGAGAACTACTACTTGATCCTTCAACTTGCAAGTTATTTCTGAGACCCTTTCCTTTGCTCTGCAGGAACAGCTTGATTACACATTCGTTATCCAAGGTGACAAACACTTTAGGCTTATTAATTGTGATTTGTGGTTTTGTAACACAACCTGACATTATCACAGAATGAGCAATATCCTCAATTGCTCATTTTAACATCCCATTTAAAATCCTCCAAACATGTATTTCACAAATTGAAATCTTAATACATATTTCCATCTTTGAGTCCATACAAAGTAAATTCTATGACATACATACTGTATGTGTACGGCTTTTAAAGTCCCATCTCAAAATGTAATGTAAAGGACCAGGATTGCACAGTGATGCCCATCACACTTTACAACAAACAACAATAATAACAAAAACAGCAACAACATCAGCAGCAGCAGAAACAACAACAACAACAGCAACAACTGCAATAACAACAACAACAACAGCAACAACATCAACAACAACTGACAATCTGAATTATTGTGTCAGTCTGGAATCAGAATGTGCTAGATCCATGAAGTGCCATTTAAAAATTGAAAGGACACAGAAGTATGTTCTTCCTCAAAAACCTTAGAGATAAAACAGGTGAATGAATAGTTTGTATACTGTTTACAAAAAAATGTCATTTTCACAAATTTTGCAAATCACTTTTGGGATGCAAATTTAACAGCACACGAACATATTGCCATGTACAGTAGAGTGGCGTGCACTTTATGACACCTTCGATGTCAAATCGTGAAAATAACATCCTGGGAAAATGTCCGTGGCTTAGTCGCAAAAATATCTGTATGCAAAAATAACAGCTTTTACAAAATGACTGGGAATATTGAAGCATTTTATAGAAGGGCAATGATTGGTTGACTAAACTTTCACATTAAGTGATATTTGATGTCTAAATGGGATGCGAGTATGTCAGAGAAAGTGTAGGAAGATTGCTATGACAGTCTTGAGGTACATTAATAGGAGTGAACTTCAAACATGCACCAGTCGCATCCTGGTGGGCTTCTTTTACTCTCAATATAGTATCACATCCCAACATTGCCCTCCAGTCACTGAAGTTGAAAAGTGCATTCTGAATTCTGAATTCTGAAGCAACCCTCTTTTTCTTTCACTTCCACTGACAATCTGATAACTAGTGTGCACAAAGTCAGTGGCATTTTAAAATGGTGGCCCTGAATGAGTTCAGTTCCATTCACCATTTCATTTGTATGTCAATGATCCTTTAATGCGAGGAAAAGTGGTTGTACAAAACTGTAGTGTTCTTGGCGCTGTATTGCCCAGTCAGTAGAATCAAACCTGCATCCAGAGTGTTCTTTTCTGCTCCATCGTAGTACGTGTAATCACAGCCAGGCTGCCACTTAAAAGGCATGATTTACCATTTGCAGATACAAAATAAAACAAAAACCCAGCATTAGTGCTTTAAAATAGATGGGAAATGTGAGTTAGGGAAAGAAATGACCGATGTAAAATTTGAACAAGTATAAGCAATGCAAAGTATTATTAGATATACAAAATGTGAACAATAGAAATAATAAAAATGTTTCTGTGTACAGTTATGGTTTATTGAGAAAAATAGTGATATCCCCTTCATTTTAGGCTTTATTGCAAAAAACTCAAATGGTAGGATGTTTTGTGATACAACTGACCTACACATATATGCATCAGAAGTGATACCTTGAAAAGTTTTTAATCACTGCTCCCAAAGGTGAACAGGACCTTTAACCCTTTCTGTGCTCAGGACAGTGTGTACAATGCTGTGGGTTTTTCTTTGCCAATCAGCACTCAAAGCGCACGCCAAAGGGTTATTGAGCAATGCACAGTAGTAACATTCTACTTTCCACTGTTTATCCATTCTTACACCTGGGTAGAGAGGCAGGGTGTTGATGGTATTGTGTGTAACTCAAGGACGGTCCTTTCTAGTGCCATCGCAAGGCTTGAACCCTCGGGCTTCCTGTTTGAATGTTGTGTGTGCAAACCACTAAACCACAATGACTCCTTTTTCTTAGATATTCACACTGGACAGAGAGCTTAAAGGGATTGTATTGTTTTGGTTGAGACCTAATTTCAGGTTTCTAACATTTTTTGGTGAGATAATGAGAAACCTCTTATGAAATATGATAGAGCATGTAATTCTATGAGGAATTCAACATTTATTTGATGAAAATTGGTTTTGAAATGGCTGAGATATCCAAAATAGCGATTCTAATAAAGTGTGGGACCCACACTTTATTGCAATCGCTTTGTTTTACTGTTTTTGGATGTTTCAGTCATTCCAAACCTGATTTTCATCAAATAAACTTTGAATTCCTCTTAAAATGGTATGCTCTGTACTATATCATAAAGTGTTTTCTTGGTATCTCGCAAAAAGTTTAGAGCCCAATTCTCATCTCCACCAATACTGTACTATCCCTTTAATCCAATAGAGTTCACTTGACACTTGCCACCAATCATTCACCAAATATAGTACTATCTTCTTGTTTTTGTGGTGGATCCAGAGTTTGGTACAGAGCTACTGCAGTTTGAATTGTTAAAGTTTCAACTCAGATACAAAATGTAGTGTAGACAGCCATTTGAAATGAATAAATTGTACTCGTACAGTACAATTTGTTTGTGAGCATTACGAGTGACCTCTAGTCAATGCTTGTTCTGAAGTTCAGATTTGTACTGGATCAACCTGTGCACATTGCCTGTTGTTGTAATTCATGTGTATTTGTTTTGTTTTTTTCAAATATTTCAGATTTTGGCCCATGCGGATGCCCTGCAACATGGAGACAACCAAGGCTTTGAGGAGAGGCCAGCTTACCCCCACATCATGACGGGCAACGCCCCAGTTGGAGCTTTTCCTGAGCCACCCCCGTACCCTGGAATCATTGGTGGAGGGGGAGGGTCCAACGAGTGGAAGCTGCCTAAATACGAAGAGCTACCTCCTCCGTACACCCATCCGAATCCCACAGAAACAGGTAATTAGATGCGACTTTGTTTTATCTTCACTAGGAATATTCATCTTGATTTTTTTAGTGTGTTTGTTTTTGATACACCAAAGAACAGTTGTAACATGCCACACTCCTTTCAAAAGTAATAGTGTAACTTGCCAAAGTTTACAAAATATTTGAGACTGAAAATTTTATCAATCAATGTAGAAAAAGTGTTCTACTGTAGAATATACACTGAATACATGTATGTTTGTTCATTTTCATGGTACTACATTTTCAGAGAAAATCTCTTAATGCTTGTTTGCGAGATTGAGTGAGTAACCAAATTCATCAAAATTTGGATGTGTCATAAACTACTGCATCTTGAAAATTGGGTTTTAGGAAAGACAGCAACAAAGTGATTAGTATGGTGCAAGTCAAAGTTTAAAATAATCCAGTTCCACATCCAATTTCACATTTCATCGCATCTTCTCTGGCAGGTCGCAGTGCCTCTGAGGTTCCTTCTGTGCCTATAGCCCCACCCTCACCCAACCAACCATCGATACCTGTGGAGACCGGTAGTAGCGCCCCCTCCGCATCAAGCCCCGCCCATCAGATAACCCCCGGAATGGCCCACCCACCAGCGGGGACTGGAGAGCAGCACTCCTCACAGCCAGTGTCCGGCCAGATGCCCAGTGCGGATTACCCTACCTCAAACAGCTCGCCGCCGTCGAACGGAAGCCCAGGGCCGCAAAGTACATGAGCTTCTTTCACACACTCTCTCTCTTCTCTGTCCTTCACCACTTCATCTGCAGCACACTTTTGTTGGACTTTCAAAAACTGTTTCGACGTTTAGGCCTCCGTCGAGATTATTGGTAGTTTGGGTCGAAATTTCTCTTTAAAAAAACCACAATGGCACAGCTCTGGAAGCACTTGAGGATGTAGAAAAGAACAGAGAATCATTGAAGTAACTGGATATAAAGACTTAATGATGTAGAGTTGTGTGTGACTTCCCCATGTGGTGGGATGTGTATCCACGTGATGGAAATACAAAAGGAAGTATCAGAGTGATTAACAGTCCATTGGTCTTTCCAGCAAGCAGCAGAAGTAGCAGCAGCATCACACTAATAATTGGTATACAAAATTTGTAATATGGAAGAGGGCATATCTATGGACAATCATGATGGAATGCGGAGCAAGTAATCAAGTAAAAGTCTGCTAGTACAGACTCATTCCACGAGACTCAGTGTACAAACTTGATTGTCATTCCATTCGGAGGTTTTAGCTCCGAGGTTTGAGCTCCGACTTCCTTTTAATTGGTCCTCTTTTTAACACTGATTCTTGTATCTCTATTTGTGCTGAATCTCAAATCTGATCATGGCATTCTTTGATAGGTATTTATGGCTGATGTGGAGCCAACCGCAGTCCTAGGAATTACACTTTTTTTTTGTCTTTGTAATGGTATCATAATGTGGGTTATAATCTTTTAGTGATACAACTGTAGCTTTCACAGGGCTTGCTCAATCATGTTTGTTGAGCTGATATTCTTGACCATGTTCTCGTGTGATTTCCATCAGAACAAAACTCAAACAAAGCTCGTGACATTCAGCGCAAAAGGTGCACATAAATTACCTGCCTTTAGTGGTGATGAACTTTAATATTAAACAGCCATTCTGGTCCATTTGTGACGAGACTTGGTATGTGACAAGGGTTTGTCATGTCTGAAGTTAGGCCCAAACAACTCTTTGCACTGCTTTCTCACACCACTGTAGTAAAAGGAAATATCAAGAAAATTGAATATATTTTCACTTTTCTAGCATAGTGAAAGAGCACTTGACAATACCACTGTCAAAAAGCAGGGTGAATAATTTTACCCTTGGCATATATTAGTAAGATATCATGGGAATGTATGCTTTTCATTAGAAATGAAAATTTGTTAGTTTTCATGATACTTTCTTTATATGTCACTTCACATATGATATTATAAAGTAAACTTCAGTAGTCTTTTTATCCAGCAGTGGCAGCACCAAAAACTTTAAAAAATTCATAACTTCTGAATGTATTGTCCAATTTTTCTCAAATTTCACTGATGTGTTCTAATATTGCTGCAACCACTCAATCCTCATGTATACCATTATGGGTATCATTCCCCTTTCAGACTATCATGGTTGCAAACACTGGTTCATAGTCCTTTTGTTTTCCTAATACCCTTTCTCGACAAAAAAAAAAAAAAAGAGAGAGAAGAAAATGGAAAAAGACGGAAAATATCAGTCATTTCAATCAGTCAAGATATTGGTCTACAAGTGATGTTCTTGTCCATAATATATCTTTTGCATCATTCGTTGAATATCAGTAAAATTTCATATATCTATGTTTAGTCTTGATGTAGTTACCAAAGTACACACAAGCATTGAATATTTGTTTGTTTGCTAAGTATCAGCACTTTCAATATATCAGGCATTGTACAAGGGCTTGGTATGAGGAGTTCCTAGTACATCATACAACACATAGCTCTTTGCCTTTCACTGTGTATTGTTACATGAATTCCCACATTTTCTTTCAGTAGTTAATGTCAAGTGTACCTACATACATGTATCATTCCATGGCCCCATCCCTCAACCTAGGCACTTGCAAGGTTAAGAGTTGGAAATCTATATCAAAACAGCACATAAATTTCACTCTTTTAATACTTCTGTTTTCTTGCTGAAGTAGTGTACATGTTCCATGGGGCTGAGTGCTGTAGTAAGTGGACATGAAATCCAGGAACACAGGAATGGCAGTATGGAGAATACTTCTGCTGTATTTTTCTGTTACGCATTCACATTCTCTTTCCGATCCCATATGAGATGGATTTTCCAGGATGACATCATGACTTTAATGACATAAATCATATGGAGTCCAAGTTTTGGTCACTTTGCAGATACCATAGAAGGTTAGCATACACACTGTAGTATCTTTTAAAAGTTTTCAAACACTTTAATACAACGTGCCAAAAAGAGAAGATTTTCAGTAGCAAGGACGTAAAGAGCTGATGTGGTCTAGCAGTTACAGGGTTGTTTGTTTGTTTGTTTGTTTGTTTGTTTTTTGGAGGGGGATTACAAAAGAGAAGGAATACTATTAACTGAATTTGCATATGGTATGCAATATATTTTATGTTTCTCCTGTTAAATAAATAAGTACCAATGTTTATTCTCATTGTTCTCATGGTGAAAGGTTGATGATTTTAACTGTTATGCATGAATTCTAACACTGTCAGACACGCGAGTTAATGTGTATTCATCCAGTGTATGGATATGCAACATATTGATACGAGATCATTCAGACACAATGTCCTTTCATCTTCTTCATATGGCACAATGTGCCTGGTTGATACCATTTGCTGGCTATTGCTACCGGTAATCATTCACCTCTGGGGCGAACCATGATAATCGCAAGGGAGAGAGGAAAGGTTATTCAAACAATGTCTACCAATATTGACAACAATTGTGTGAATGTGCAAATCTTTCTGTTTTGCTACTCTGGTATGATGCATCATGGCTGAAACAATCTTACTTTCTGTATCCACGTTGCAGTAAGTATGCCAACTTGATGTAAAAGATATGGTGTATCTCTACGTGTACATATACTATACAGCATAGGTGTTTGGTACACCTGTATAACTTGATGGTGCGTGTGGTATTCTAACGGTACAATCTGTATAAAATTGGTGAATGATTGACTTTGCCTATTATTGTGGAAAGTTCCCTTCTCACACAGTCCTCAAAGCTATTAACAATTTTTTTTGAAATTTTTTTGAAATTGTTGTATGTACCATATTATGTTCGGTTTATAATACAAAGCAGTGTCACTGTTGTTTCTGCAACAAACACAGTGACATTTATGCATTCCTCGATGTGTGGTTAATGCATTGTTTGGAGTCTGTTAATCTTCAACTCCAGGGTGAAATTTTGAAAGTATTGCCAACTTTCATCTTCGTTTTCTTTTGATTTTTTTTTTTGCTTTTTTTCTGTCGTGTCATTGCTGTCTTTTCAACTTTCACCCATTGTGTTTGGGTCTGTCACATTTATAGTGCTGTAAAGTCTATTTAGTGTATTCATTCAATTGCACAAAAGTGGTTGTGGTTCATGTGCAGTTTTACTGTTCCATGTAGACAAGAGTTATGTTATTGTAAAAATAAATTGCTTTTCTTTTCAATCTCTTGCACTTCCAAATAAAAAAAACAAAACAAACAAATACAAAAGAAGGTTTTAATGAGACCAACATACAGATGATCAAGTATACACTTCTTATTTTTATCCAAAAAAAAATTGAATAAAAGCCTAATTTTAGTGAAAATAGTTTTAATAGAAAAAAAAAATACTTTTATGTATAGGTCATGTGTATTGCTGGATATGAGAAAGAGTATAATAGTCTTTCTTTTTAATACATTTGTACATTGTTTGCATGCATTGTGTGTTATGCATGCAACAAAGACATGTTCACACATGTACGTGCTTGTGTGTGTGTGTGTCTGTGAATGTGATTATCAATTTATGTCCTATATAACTGTGTTCTTAAAATATGCCAAGGGCTATATATTTCTGCATAGTCATGACTGTAATGATATTGACTAGTGTTTTCAACACTCGCAATAGGGCACATTTGCTTATTATGCATTATGAGGCTCGGAGCTGTGTACACACACACACACACACACACACAAAATCAACAATCGCAGTGCAAAGCTATTCTGACAAGCACACGTCCGTACATATACCAATTGTATGTCTAGTTGCTAGCCTCACAAATCCCGCTGTCGGAGTCAAATAGTCGACAGGTCAGAACCTCTATCATATTCACAATATGCAGAACGGACAAGCAAAGTGTGCCAAGAAATACAGATGTTTTGTTATTGCAGAGGAAGATGTATTTTGATCTTCAGAAGGAAATACTGGATAAAGTTGCCAACGTAGATTATCTGTTTTGTTTTTGTTTTGTTTTGTGTGTGTTGTGGATAATAGTCTCCACACTCCAGGCTTTCCAAAGGGGAATAATATGCCCTTTCAGTTTTTCCAAGCACCCACCTTAAATATGGCTAGAAAGCTACAATGTAGCCATGAGGAAACAGGCCCAACAGTTTTGGGGAAAATCAGTGATGGCATTGTATTGCAGTCAAGCATGCAAAAGATGAAGTTCTTAAAAATAATAGGATGATACAAAACCCCACAGAATTCTTATTATTAACAGAAAAAATATATTTATAAGGCGCCAAGCTTTGTTGGTTTTTCCTCTTTTTAGTATTCGTAGCTTTGGAAATTGTGCCAGAAGATACATGTAGGTACGAAATGAATGTGATTTTCTCTTTTTTTTAATACAATGTATTTAGCCATCAACCATTTTGCCGTTTCTTTAGCTTTGAAATCTTGGATTTGATTAAAGTATAATGGTGACTGGTCACATACACTGTATGCTTGGAGGCTGTGTTGTAGGGAGGCTACCTCTTGAGCCAACAAAAGTGATTTGCTGTATAAGCCACTCTCAATGTATGGGCCTTCCCTCAACAGTAAACTGCTGCCTCTTTAGAATTTCTGTTTGTAAAACTATTTGCTCTTGTGTAGATTTCTACATGTACTTCTGGCATATTTCTTTCTTTTCTTGGGAGGTGGAGGTGTTTGGAGGGGGCAGATTTGTTACTCTTGTTTTAGCTTGTATCATGGCATGAAAAGCATGTGGGAAGCCACAAAATGTACTGTACTGTGTTCATTGTACATACAGTGTACGTGGTTGAATACTTTTTGATTGACATCATTTTTTTATATCCAATACATACTGAATTTATGATGTATGAGAAGTGTTCAAAATGTAGAGACAAAAATGGAATTTGAATGATAAAAATTTGGATTGGATGTTGGAACGTGTTGTGGTGTTCACAAGAGTCTACTGCGCATCCTCTGGCAAAGGTCGGTTCAAGCAAAGATTTGAATTTTCTCAAGATGATTTTTGATGCACCTTCTCCCGACGAGCATCACTTGCCATCTCTCGTGATGGGGAGACCTCCAGATGATTTTCAGATTTTTGCATTTGAACAACTATGAATAAGTTATACTGAGGACAGAGTTTCAGAATTTATGATAACTGGGATGAAGAATAAGAATATTTTCAAAATTTAGAACAAATTGCAATGAACAAGGATGATGACATGGCAGAGTCACCATAAGAATGCATGAGTTGGGGCTCAAGGAAGCAGAACAAAAGAAGAAGGCATGCATAGATTATACACAGGTGAACTCGCAAGCAAACGGCATTGTAATGGAATTACACTGCTGCATTTCTGAAATATGTGAACCTCCTATGTCATCATCCTTGTTCAGTGTAATTTGTTTCAGGTTTTTCAAAGTATTGTTTCTCTGATCAAGAACCACAATAAATTCCACAAATCTATACATGGAGTTGTCGATTTATGTACTACATGATGTGAAATTATGAAAATTGTCTGGAATGTCCCTTTAAGAATCATGGTACATGTTATGTACGCCATTGTTTTCCCTGTTCACTCTTACGTAGTTGGTATTTTCAGAATCCACTTCTCTCAAATTGTTCTGAAAATTAACATTAAAATTCCTTTTTCATTTGATTCATAATTTATACACTGTATATTAATATCTATATGTAAAGTCAGCAGTATTTTCACTTGAAAGTGAGAATATCACTGAAGACACACACAGCATACTATAATTTTCAGTTAATCTTGAATTTTAGATACTACTGCTATTACTACTACTACTACCAATAATAATAAAGATAACACTTACATAGCGCTTAATACTGACGTTTCTAAGCGCATTAGTACAGAAAAAAATATTAGATAAAAATACAGCATTATGTACATATAATACAACAACAACAACAAAAGTAAGGATTAAGTAAATAAGTTTCAGCAATGGTTTCAACTTATCAACACTTTCAGCATTTCGGATATAAAGATCAATTTAAATTCTTTGTGAAACATCCCCCTAATATCTGAGTAGGCCTACAGATTATGCTGGTCATGCTCATTCCAAATACAGGATCCTGTGAATGGAAAATGAAATCTGTTGCCCAATGTCATACCGCAGAAGGGAATTCCTGTTTCTTCATGGTGAGACGAGTGTTTTTTTTTACAGGAAAGGGTTAGGACAACCTTGTAAGCTTGGGCCGTCTTGCCTAGTGGAGCCCTTTTGATGCGTGGGGGCAGCTTCTGCTGTGGTGCGGGAGGACCGTGGCAGAGATTTCTGACTTTATTACCACCTCACCAACAAACCAGACCGATCGGCGACTGATGGTCGATTGGGAACAGGAAACTGTTGAATTAGGAGAGCACCACTTTATCTAGTGAACAATTACAGCCCCTCACCCCCCCCCCCCCCTCCCCGACAGTTTGTGGAGGAGGTGTCAACATGTATGTTGTGCTTGGGATAGACTATGATATGCATTGATCTGAGCAATTTTTGATGAAGATCTCTTTGAGAAGAGCTTGCAACTCAATTGCATCAATCGCAGGATGATAGGGAACTAAACCACTCACAGGGACCACAACATTATTCAGATTGAACAGATGACGTGTAAATAGTAAAGAATCAAAATTTGGACCCCCCCCCCCTTCCCTTTTCTACAAATCAGGGGCCCGTTTCATAAAACTTGTCATCAGTGACAACTGCCACATTTCTATGACAAAGTTGCTCTCAGCCAATCAGATGCAAGGATTTCAGTAGCTTGTCACATCTATGACAACTTGTCACAGATGACAAGTTTTATGAAACAGGCCCCAGGACATCTATATTAAAGCATCTGTCAGTACATGAAAACGTCCCCTAAATTACCTCCAGTTCTCAAGAATTCTATGGTGTCTTCCAGGTAGCCTGGAGTAGTGAAATGGGTCATACATTTGTAGTTAGGGTGACCTAGACTTATGAAATAGAACCCGATTATGGTGATATACATGCAGTCCTCTTCCAATGTGCACTATTGATGGCTACTACGCTCTGTAATGATTTATGTGTATTCTCACGTGACATACATACCAGTAATGGATCACTTAATCTATCATAGTACAGTACACAATGCATTATTATGTGCAATGTCACACAAACAAGGTAAATTAAAAGATCATCAGCATTTGTTTAATTGATTCTTGTACAGTAAGCATTTCGGGCAAAGATTATTATATGATCAGCTTAATGTTACCTTCATGTATGTCACATTATCTTTGTATCTGTATTGTATTTTACACAATAAATGCACAGATAAAAAGTGCGGGACAGTATGTCTTTGTCACTGATAATCCTGTATGAGTCTTATCTGTGTGTGTGTGTGTGTGTTTGTGTGTGTATGTGTGATATGACGTTCCATTCAAGTAATACATGAAACAATTATAATCTGGTATTTCCATGGGCATAGGCCGTAATCAATAGCAAATTTTATAGAATTTTCAGAATTTGATCAACAGATAGTTGCAGTAAACAAAATAAATAATACACAACTGTATACAAGTATACACCTTTGAACACTTACTTACACACACACATAGAACACTTACTCACACACATACACACACACACACACACACACACACACACTCAAAATAATGGAAAGGAGTACAATTCGCCAGATATCCACTTCAGCACGCAAAGTTTTGCTATCAAAGATGCACAGCCCAATCTTAACTATAGGTTGCATTTCTTAATGCTTCTCCACTGTATAAAAAGTCCATAAGAGTCAAGAATGTTGCCAAGCACACTGCATACAGTGCAAATATTAATGGCAGTGAATGGAGTTAGAGGGAAAAACCCCAATAACAAGCTGGCCTGACGAGTCACCGCTTGGACGAGGATATTTCAGCAATCCCAGCTTTCTACTACCAATAATTGTTTATACACCATAGCTGGTCCTGTTTTTTAGACTAAATGAATGTTACATGTACCAGAAAAACTTATTGTAGTAGGGCTTGCCTGCAATGCCAAAACTTGTAAAGCATAATACCTTCTTCTACACTTAGATGCTAGATACTCTGCTTGTGTTTGAAGGTTTCCACAAGTAGGAAAGAGACAACACCATCAAGTATTTTAAATGGATACTGACGAATGTTTCTTTTTATTTCATCTACCTAACAAAGTAGTAAAAATAAGCATTAACCCGCAGAGGACGGACTGATTTTGCTACAGGTATAACACGCATTTCCCACAGACACTTGCCGAGTATACTCGGGACTCGTCCTCAACAGGTTAATAGAGTTTGGCAGACTGCACACTGCTTCATGCACATCTTCCCATCTTCAACACCCACTGCTGATAGCACAATGAAGATGAACACTCTTAACACAAAAGAACGAAGGGAGGACACTTTGACTGGACATATTTATTACAGACAGCCGCTGTAGAGTATTGATAAGCATCAAAACACACCAAACCTCATTTATTTCAAAGGGAACGTTGATGGGGAAAAGCGGAAAGACCAGTTGCCATGTCGATTCAGGCATTTTTGATTGAAACTACAACTTTGTGGTTGACACGGGAAAGGATACTTTCCAAGTATGACCTTGCATGACAAAATCACACTAAATTCATGGCAGGGAGGTGAGGTACATCTCCCTATTCATGGTATAGTGCACTATACCAAAAATATATTCAGAGTTTTCTGCATTGAACATATCACAAATGAAATACAATCATGAATGTACAGTCATTTTCTCGAGAACAATATATAAGACGTACTATCAGTACATTTGTTCTGCCGTGGCAAAGACAATAGAGAGAAACCTCGTTAAATACCGAGGATCTAAAAACTAAGACAACTGCCTTGTTATACTGAGTTTTTTATCATATCAGTGTACAAAAACAAGGAAATACAAAGAGTTGGAAACCGTAAAATTACCCGGTTAAAGACGATTGTGTAATATCCAACCTCAAGGTTCTACTGTACGCACTACCGTTAATGGTTATCAACTCCTTACACTCCACCAAAGCACCACTGTCTGCAATATGAATTATCATCATAAAAATCTTTCATAATAAATACACAGCTGTCGTGTATGGCACACAAGAGTTGGACACTGCTAATTCTTTTGCACTAGAGAATTTTAAATGGTGAAATGCTTGGTTTACATAAGCACTCTTCAAGAGTGGAAGGACAAATATAAAAGTAGCATAAATACTCATGGTGAACATTATTTATTTAACAACACTAAAATCTGTTAAAACACCTATAAAAAGAATATTTGACACTGTCTTAATTCTATATATTTTTTTCTTTTGGTTTGTTTCTGAAGTACACAAGTCAACTTTCAATGTTTATTGCAGCATGAGTTCTACAACTCATTATTTCTGAGAAATATTACATTGATTTGACACATGATAAATCTGCTGCCAAAGTCGATGGCCTTGCAATTTACTTTGAATATTAATGACTTCTTGGCTCAGTGGGTATTCTCATGGTCAGACATCCGGGTATTTAGCGACAGCTGGAGTGAAAACACACCCATGATCAATACATGATGAATGTCATATTTCTGGGATGAAGTTATATTACTTTTCTTCCATAATTGGCTTTGGAATTCTAGGAAACAGTCACATATAGTCTATCTCATCATTTCTGATGACCACAAGAAGAATGTTATTAATAAATTACGTAAAAACAATGGTAGATCAAGGATTTCAGACGCCAACGTCGTGTTGTCTGTATCACCATGTAGATGCGAACACCGTATGTATGCTTGTGCATGCACAACATTCACAACGATAAACACTCAAGCTCTACACACATACTGCACAGGCGAGCTGCTTGTTTTCTCTTCAGCTATACCTGTAGTGACGTATGCCTGACCATGAGAATAAAATATGAAGCCATGCAGCTAGTCATCACAACTTCGCATGCCAGTACCAGCGAAAGCCCCATTAACAATTCATATACTTTCACTGCATATCAACATAGAAGCTCAATAGTGTTGTACAACCCTGTCGGAGGTCCCAGGCACGGAATAGGTTAATGAGTAGACATGAAACCGCACAGGAAATCAACACAAACTGTCACTGTGGAGGACAAGAGTTCCAGTTTCATTTTACTCCGACGTAATCTATGTGAAGATTGTTTCTTTGGCTTAACACAATGATCTACAACTTTTCAGAGCTAAAGATGGCACTGAATTTAAAACTGGTGTCCACAGTTTATTTCCTACAAAAGCATCATTTTTTTTTTCCCTTTGGAAAAGGTATTATTTCATGAATGAAATAAACTCACTTGAAATGGGGCAGTGTTTGAGATGCTCTACAATTTGAAATAATCCATCACGGTGGCTACCTTTCTTTAGTTAAAAAAAAAAAAAAAGAATCAAAATCAGCACTTAATTCCAAGATATGTATACATGCTTATTTGCATATGTAAATGGTTATAATCATGGCTTTTTGATAATCCTGGGTAAAATGTGCCCTCATCAAGTATTCTTATAATACAATAACTCATTTGACATCAAAACCACATTTCATTCTGATCTACATGCTATGTACCCACAGTCTGCACAAGTTTTTCCAGAGATGCCAACTGTAACTTTTTTTTTTCATTATTTTGTATTGTTTTCCAAAAGTACTGCACGTTTCAAGGAATATACTGATTTTCAACAACTTACTTATAATACTACATACTGTCTATCACAGGAAAGGTAAGAATAGTATTTTTCATTAATATAGCCCTCAGAATACTACACTGCTGTTTACAATGTTGGCATCCCTGGTTTTCCACTATTCGTTAAAACTACTGGGTCTGCTCGTTTCAAATGATCTTCAGTGCAAGTGCTTCTGCTGCTTAAAATACAGATGAACCCCATTTTAACGAGAAAATGGTGACACTATGAATTTTCTCATTATAACAAAATCTTGTTTAAATGTATGACGTAAACTGGGAATATACTGACAATCTTACCCCCAAAAAAAATCCTATCGTACTACTGAAATCTTATTGTATACATGTTCATTAAAACAGGTTTTGCCTGTACTACTCATATGATACAACTTCCAGATTACACACACACAAATGAACACATCTTGTACTAAAATGATATCACTTTTACAATAACTGGGAATTACGTGCATATGAAAAAAAAATGCCTGCTGTGGGTATTCTGAAAATTCCACATACAAATACAGTCGTATCTTCTTGGCCATCTTCAAAAAAAAAAAAAAAAAAAAAAAAATTGAAAGTGCTACACGACCTCATTCGTTGTTCAAACTATCAAACCCATTCTATTATCAAACTAATAGTCGTAGCTTAATATATCACTTTCTTAATAAAAAAAAAAAATTGCACAATCTGAATACTGTAATGAATTGGCATTATTCATTCACCATTGAGGATTAAGATACAGAGGTTTGGATACCCGATCTGGCTGAGTTGTAAGAACAAGAATATTATCGGGAAATAAAACATAACTTGAGCTTTATAATAATCACAATTATGAATGATCATACTTGTAATTTCCAATGTCATACATACAAATTCACAAACACACACACATACACACAGTACTGGATATTAAAGTTTGCTTCCAGTGTTAAAACCTATCAGACCAATCGCCACATTCAGGAACCACATCAGGCTGCAGGTCAATGGGGATTTTCCTCCTTGGGCAGCGAATGATTCCTGCGCATTTACGTAGACCCATCCTTTCCCCACAACTGGGCACTGCTTCATAAGGCACTTTCAATGGCAAATACATTTGGCCTCTATCTGACTTTTATTAGTGTGATAACAATCTGGCACAATCCAAAAACCTACATCATGTTATGATCAATGCAGGGTTAATGAGTATACTGCACGGTCTATTGTACATGGTACTTCTCACCTATTCATATTGCACTAAACTAGTTATGAGTATTTCAAATCATAAATTTCTAGGCATTAGATTGCTTTGGCAATTCTGATGAGTTGATTGTCACTGCTTTCTATCTCCACTGAATGGATTACACACTCACTATGTAAAATCAAATTAAAACAGGCTACAACTAAAAATTGCAAATTAGATACCTTATTATCTAAAATTTTCCGCGAGACAGCAACTTATTCTACACATGTCTACTCAGAATACTGCAAACGTCAATATTTTCACGTGATTAAATGTTATGTGCTAAGTGGCTCAAAGACGCATTCGCAGATTCTGGAATTCACGCTGCACAATTGTTAATCCTTTTGAAATATGCAGGGAAAAATCATGAAGATATTTTTCGCAGGTTTCAGAATTCGCGTTAGCCATAAGTAGCGCGACATATGCAAAAATTGATTTGCTGCAAAAAATGTCCACCACCACGTTTGCAGTACGGAATACTTTGCTACTCCTCTCTTTCCCTTCGTTTTCCATCAAACCACTCTTTCAAACTCACTGCATGGGTTACCACCTTGTAGTGGTCAGCGGGCTTGCGTGTCTCAGTGACCCGTAAAGCTATGCCAGCGGGAGTGTTTACTCCTGGTAGGGCCACCCAAGCCGGATTGGTCGAAGGGTAGAGACCAGATGAAGGGTAACCCACTGGCCCTCCAGGTTGGTGGTTGGGCATAGGACTAACAATTCTATCCCAGAAAAAAAATCTCATGTTACAGAAACAGCGACAAGAAAAAACACTCGATCTGATGTGGGCAGTGCCCCTGAGTTCCAGTCTGGGACTTGTATGACTGGCAGTAGTGTAAGCCGTGAGGAAGCTACTGGCACGACCAAGGAAGCACTAAACAGAAAGTGAAATATGGGATCACAAACAGTCCTGGGCTTCTCTCCAGAGGAGGGCCAGCAACAGAGACGAGTGGAGAGCCTTCGTCGCTGCCCTACAAGCCAGGGGGCGTAAAGGGTTGACCAGACCCGACTCTTTCGAACTATCAAAATATCATCAAGCAACTTACAAATCTCTCCTGCATCAATAATTATCATATTACTTATACAAATAGCAAAATGTTTATGTGACATGGAGTTGCATAATAAAAATCTGAACCCGTTGAGGATGGACTGATTTTGCTACAACATGCATTTCCCATAGACCCCTGCCCGAGTATACGTGGAACTCATCCTCAAAGGGTTAATCTTGCTCTCTATCATTGAGGTTTATATAATAATCTTTATCCCCACCCCACTTTGCTCTAATAACAATTTAAACTATGTATGGTTGCTTTCATAAAATGCTTTTATAGCAAGAGAAAATGTGTAGAGAACAGGAGATATCTGTTGCCATGCAACGGAAGTGTATCCTCCAGGTCATTGTGAAATCTCTGCCTGTCAATAATAACCTCCAATAAAGTAGAAGGCTTCTTTCATGAAATACTACACAGTCACACAAAAATGTCAAACAGCAGCGGACTTACTGCTGGAGGAAGCATCATCATCAAAAAAAAAAAAAAAAAAGGAGTGTAGATTTAAATGTATTGCACCTCTTTTAATACAAAATTTGCACAAAAAAAAGGCTAAAAAGGGAGTCTGCACAATGCACACGTTATGAAGAAAATCAATCTAGAAATACTGTAAGCAAGGTGGAGCACCCACAAGAAATTTAACATGATGGCTGCCTTTGGCCCTAGGTGGGACAGCCGGGGAAGCATCAGCATAAATTATAGGGGTTCAGATTTTACACAATGATAAAACCTCTGTACAGAACTTGAACAATACCCAAGAAGAAATGTGGCTAGCAAAGCACACACAGGAGCGCTAGCAACAAACATTATAGGTGGCTAGCTTTTTCAATAAAACAACTCAATACTGAATTAGAATTAAGGTCCGTCAAGAAACGTGGCCAGAATTGTGCACACAGAATGTGATGAGGTGGTGTAAAGGGCGTATCTCACTGGAAGAGACTTCGCCACGACTGCTGCGACTTATCAGTCGCCAAGAACTTGTGCGACTCGAGAGACCAAGAAATGGCTCTCGCTCTCACCAAGGAGACTCTGAGGCAACTTCAGAGACGTCTCAGCATAAGATGATAATTCATTTGTCCAAAAGTCGCAACATCTCTGCAACGTCTTCTCAGTTGTGGAGACGTCCCCGCAACGTCTCCGGTAGGTCGCCATTAGGTCACTTCGTAGTCGCAGAGACGCCTTGGAGACCGCTCGTAGAGAATTAGTCTCGCGAATTGGCCGCGACTAGGAGACTTCCCAGAAATGTTGCAGAGATATCTCTTCGACCTACTGGAGACTGGAAAGAGTCTCTGAAAATATTGACCGTGTTTGACTCTCTCGGGACTCCCCAAAGACTCGACTACATTCCAGGAGACAACGCATAGACGTCTCCGTGACCACTCTGCGACCAGGGAGACTCGAGTCGCCACCAAGTCATCAAGTAGTCTCCAGCCCAGTGAGATACCTTCTAACCATTGCTGAATCCAAAGTAACCCTCAGTACTATGCACTGGCGGATACAATTATAATGAAATGGCACTTGAAGAATACATCTTTATCTCTGTATAAACCACAAATCACATTATTCTGCCCCTGCTAGAACTCTAAAGCACGAACAAAGTGCAGGGCCCTACCACTCTACCACATTAAGAACTTCTGTCACATTCTTGAATGTATAATCATACCTCACAGTCTACCATAACATGTTATCATTCCCTGGCATTGTGCACGACCATTTCTCTCAATATTCTGTGCACCAGACACTCAAATATTACACACGATGTAATCTGAACCATCATCAAAAACTCCCCCGGGCAAAAATGACAAACCCAGTATGCTGATATAGAGAACACACATATCATGTGCATTTACTCCTCATTTTCAGTTCCATGACATTTCCTCCAGAGACAACTTGCTCCCATGAAATATCTGCACGCTAAGTCAAATATAAATTCTACCCACAAACATAACCCTAACCCTAATCCTAATCCTAACATCAAACTAAACCTAAAACCCATCACAACCCAAATCCTAACCCTAACCCTAAGTCCTAGGAGAAAATTAGACCGGAGCAATTCTCACAGGATCAAATATCATGTCACCTCATTTTCATTTCCAGTAAAACAAGTACCTAGTACAATATGCAACCACACAGCCATAGGGTGGATCAGTTGTCATCTAGATCCTCTTCTGGTACCAGCAAAAAACACTGCTTGTGGGACTGAGGGATCACTGATACACAATTCAGCCTTCAGGTTGGCTAGTCTTCAACGAGCATTTGCAGACCTTCTGTTGCCAGCAGAACCTCATGTACAGTCACATCCTGTGTGTTCTGTCAGCAGGAGGAAGAAAAGTAGATCAAAAAGTTAAACGACCCTAAAAGCAATCACTTCTCTAGAATTTGGGAGAATTTTACACTGCAGTTTGTAGTCTGGCATTATTTCTGATCTATACAAATACACACACTCACCAAGACCTAGGCCTAATTACCAGTACTACAAATGGAGCATTATGCAGTAGTCGTTAACCATCACAAGAAGAAATCATCACTGTGTCTCCAACAAATATCATTGATTTGGAAAATGTACATGTTTTTATGCCACTAACATGTTGGGGCAAAGGCTGGGCAACAGAATCCACAGTTTAAAAGGTGTATATAAAGTTACGTATAAAGAGCTTCATGGAGAAATTGTTTGTATTAAGATGGAATGGCAATTTCCAGACTGACTCAAGTTTTAGGTTAGATAATCAATTATCACTTTTCAAGTACAGGATCGCTGTAAGCAGAGTCTCATGAAAAACTCTTCAATTTACCACTTATAGGCCTATTATCCACGGTAAATCAAACACACAACATCATATATATCCAGCAATTTTGTGTCCTAAATGTTAAGTGTGTCCTAAGTCAATTCCATATCACATGCTTTCAAAAGAAAAAAGATTGTACCATATTTTCATAACCATTAGTGTCACATTCTTTTCATTCAGTTCATTCTGTTTACTCGCCACACAACTTCTTGGATGACACGGGAATGGCAAGAGAGTGAAAGAAGAAACGTTTGCACCTCACCTCCATTTCAGCAAGTATCTGCCTGATCCTGGGGGCATCGTTGGGCTCACGCGTGAGGACGTACATGAAGCCGCCGCCACCAGCCCCAGCCAGCGACTGGCCGTAGACGTGGGGCTCGAGGGCTGCCATGATGCGAGTGACCAGCTTGGGCTCGCTGCCTGGCGCCATGACCTTCTTCTGAGACCAATAGGCATTGAGGCACTGGCCGACCATCTCAAAGTCACCTGGATTGGTTGGGAAGGCGGAGAACATGACAGAAGACCAGAGGTAAAACTTATAATAAATGTATAAATAGATAAACAAATAGAGAGATAAACAGATAAATAATAATAATGATGATGATGATGATGATGATGATGATAATAATAATAATAAATAATAATAACAACAACAATAATAATTTACATAAGTGTGGCGCTCTGTCGGAATGAGTCATAAGTCGCAAAAAAAAAAATTCTGTTTTTCTCATGAATCTATTCCTCAGATGATAAGCTTTGAAATGATATATAACACGACGTGTTTCACCAACGAGAAATGGGTTAAAAACGCATTTAAAGTACGTGAAGTGTGACCCGTCAACAATCTTAAATAAGGAGAAAATCGCTCCGAAAGTTCGGGGTCTGTTCAAGATTTCAACCGAATCCGTCAAGGGTGTGTACGGTCAGCGGACCGCCTTAGCAACGGAAAGCTACGCTTCAACGAACGCGCTACCAAATATGGGGCGGCCGGAGGCAGCCGAGCCAATGGTCCAATCACACAGTAGATGTTTTCAGAATATTCTGACCAATAAGAAAGCCCGAAAAGTCTATTGTCGGGCGCTAACTCGGCCACGCCACGGGTTTCCGCTAAATGGTTTCTTTATTTTCAATGAAACTGACCGTAGAAAGGGTACAAAAGCCTCCTTAGTACAGGCGGGAAAGATGAAAGAATTCGAAGTTCATTTAACTTTGATACTAAGGCACCTCCTTTATAACAGAGTGCACAAACCGTACGTAGTGTCCAAGTAGGCTCCATTAAAAAATCTGTCAATTCGAAGATTAAAAATGATTACTGTTTCTGATCCTGCGGTAGATATCGACAAACTAAAGAGCCTGCCCCAAGTTGTCAGTGAAGATTCACCTGCGTAGTACATGTATAAGCGACAGCCCGATCTCAGCAGCGATAATTATATAGAAGCAAAATATTGATGAAGCTTAAAGAAAATGTAATAGTAGTTGAAGAGTAAAATGGAGTAAATGACGGTGTAAATTATAGCATCAATCAACACTACGTGAATGTGTAAACTTGAGTTGTTGAGGAATTCGTCTGAATTTGTTTCTGTCCTAAATTATCTCTATACTTCTCCGATACAACGTTATGCGGTCAATGACATCGTGTCGTTATTTCAGAATAATGTTTACCTCACATTTTATCATTTTCGTATTTCAAGGAACATGTGCAGGAAAACAAAACTGAAATAAAAAAAAAAAACGCTTGACGTTATTTCAAGGAGCCGCATGGTCAATGAATGTGACAATCAACTTTCCTCGCTAAAAAATGTTACTGAAATGTCCGACATTTTTTTTTTCCTTTTATGATAAATTATTGAACATATCATCTAACTATAGTGCAAAGATTATTCAAGTTAAAAGAAAGTAAAGGAGGAAAGGGAAGAGGAAGAAGAAAATGGGGCAATTGCCGGTACGGAGCGGCATCGCGATTCATTAATGCGCCGTTTCTCTTGTTTCTCTGAGAAATCGAACTGAAAGTGTCGACAACTATCTTTCCTTCTATGCTATGATAGCGTATCTGTATCGTATGTTTTACTTTTTTTTTGCTTTATGCTTTAATTTTATTATTTTCTTCTGTTTCTTTTTTAAGAACTATTAATCAAGAATAGAAGAGTAAAAATTAGTGCAGCTTACACCAATGCTTCCACGGCGGCATCGTCCTATCATTAGAATCCTCCGCTGATGAGAATGAGAATTAGTGTCTGAAATCATCTTTCCGTCATTCTTGCTACTTACATACTCAAAGTTAGTGCCAACATCGCAAGTTATGCGGTTCTTTTTACCTCCAGAAATGTTCCCGGCAATGGCTATTAAAAAAAATAAACAACTAAGTCAAAAGAATACAATAGAAACGAACTCACAAACTACGACGATCGAGCCTCAGAAGCATTTTGAAATTTAGTCAGAATTTGAAAGATTTATTGCAGGCACAAATTATACACTTGGGCAAATCACAATCCTGATACAACACACTTCCTCGTTCCCCTGCAGCCTCACACATCAATGAATGTGTTCCTTCATGTTCGCTTATTCAAATGTATCCAATTGACTATCGGTATGACAAACTAATGAGGGGCATAGGCCTATAGAGCAAGCATAAGCGAACTTGATGTTTTGTTTGTTTGTTTTTTTTTTGTTAAGCCAATACATCCATTGCTAAGTCTCAATGATTACAGGTGACGTAATTGACCCTCTTTAATAATAATAAAAGATAATAATAACAATATGGCTACTTGAATAGCGCACAGGTCCACCTTTCAGTGCTCATGGCGCTTCAAAAATGAGAAGATAGACATATGCATGCATAATAGACATGTTCAAACATAACAACAAAGAAGAATATGACAAACAAACATAATACCAAATAAAGAATAGAATTGTTCCAAACATTAATGACATCTTTACGTCCATTGGATTCAGAATTCCAAATTCATTTTATCCCTGCCGTACCCTGTAATGGAATGTTGACGTCTGCCATGCTACAGCTCTTAATTCAGGCGGAGGATGCTGCCATTGTCTTTGCTGTTACGCGAAACGTCTGATACGGCGAAACTATTGCCTGTGCTGAGCGATACGTCTGATGCAGCGAGACTAAGAGATGTAGATGCGTGCGAATAAATACCGATGCAGCCGTCTCTCTTTCACTGTTCGTAGTCTCGCCGTATCAGACGTATCCCTTACCAAAAACAAAATCTCACCGCAACAAACGATTCGCGTTACAGCAAAGACAATAGCTGAATCGTCATCTAGATTATTACGCACACGTGCCAAACATAGTGTTACCAGGAAAGTGAATGCGTGTGACGGGTGAATGTACCGACCCGACGGAGTAGACTTGTACCGTTATGGAAACAAAACTCAGTTCCGTTGCTGTTGACCACATTGTCGACTGAATTAGCATTCGCACTAATTCGGCCTAAAGAGATCAGTTAGTGTAGACATGTCATAGCTTATGACATCAGGCCAACTTGAACATTTTCTTCCTTACGTAGGTCTATATGATAGGCCTAAGTTTTGGATAGCATAGGAATTAAGATTTCAACCTCTTGCCAGATGAAATTATACGACGTATCAAAGAGCATACCATCCTTGGAGGAATTAATTGTTAATTAATTTGATGAAAATTTGTTTAGAAACGGCTGACTAATGATTGGGCGGAGAGGGGAGGGGGCGTGGGCGCATTTTTTGTTTGTGTTTTCGTTTTCTTTTTGTTTTGTTTTGATTCGTTTAGCTTGTTTTGTTTCGTTTCGTTTTTTGTTTGTTTTTTGCTTTTGATTTTCAGCCAATTAAGCTAAAAATTTGCAGGATAAAAGTGATGTTACCCCCCCCCCCCCCTCCACCCATCAGCTTATTAAACCAGGATTGAGGTGGCAACAGAAAATTGCAGAAATATAAACTGCTCCCCCTCCCCCTTTACATAATTCCTGGATCCGCCCCGACAAGAAACAGCTATAAAGGGCAGTTAAGTTACGCTTTCTTCGTGTTATGTGACATTTACTGTGCCTATAGTTCCTCCTAAGCGGGTAACATTGTCGTTCTTATGAAAAATAGGTTAGGCAGAACTCTCAGTGAGATTAGTAGTTCCATTGTAGAACGATGTCAGAGCAAATACAACGTACATGCAGTCCCATGCATGTCACATATCAATACGCGTTAGCAATACCTTATTCTGGTTCACAGCTTTAAAATGGTCAGCTTATAACTCTCTGCCCAATTCTCATAATAATCGCTTGCACCCTGGTTGTGCGATTTTAAAGTTTGAAATGCACGCACACACAGACATCTCCATGGCCTAAACGCGAGGACATGCATTTCATTTGCTTCAGAATCAAATTAAGTTCGCACTTAATATCATTAAATGTATTCTTTAAAAATGAATCAAAATACATGAGTGCATACAGAGAGAGACAGAAAGGGAGACAGACAGACAGACAAACAGAGGAAACCGCGGGTGAAAAAAAAAGAGAAAGGCTGGCTAAAAGTGACCATTATTGTTTTCTGTCGCATATATATTCATGCTATTAATCGTAGTTATGGAATTAAGATGCGAGATGATGTCAAACTGGAGACAGCATTCCCCTTATGCAAAGCTCATTCAACCAACATGCAAGCATAGGTGTAAATCAGTTTCAAAAAGTTAGCATAACTTCAATCAAGACCATGAGATGTTGGCTTTGGTCTCATGGTCTTGATTGAAGTTATGCTAAATTTTTTAAACTGATTTACACCTATGCTTGCATGTTGGTTGAATGAGCTTTGCATCAGGGGAATGCTGTCTCCCATTTGACAAATATTGTCATCGCGCATCTTAATTCCATAACTACGATTAATAGCATGAAAGATTGCAGGAAAAGTGAGCAGTATATGCGACAGAAAATTAACAATAGACTGTTGAAGCATCCGGCATCTTTTTATCAACATCTAAGTGAGTGTAGACTTCCAATCAAGAGTTAAAGACGTCAGTTGGGCCGACTTTCAATGCCCTTTACAGCCTTGCTTTCATGAGCTACCTTAACTTTCAAACCTCAATCCTTTAAAGAATTAAGACGCGGTTGGCTTTTATACGGGTTAAATAGAGCCGCCCTAGCCTTTGTTTCTATAGCAACCCGCATCAGTACGTGCTAACTGTTGTTTCGAGGCCGGTTACTGCTAGGGGTGTTAGCAATTGTTTTCTACTGGGTGAAAGCTTCTTGTGCTTTGTCTGTCTTGTCAAAGTCGAAAGCGTGTAAATCAAAATGTGTGAGTGCGTACAGAGAAAGACAAACAGACAGAAAGGGGAGGGAAACAGACAGACAGACAGACAGCCAGAAGAAAATTACGAGTGAAAAGAAGAGAAACACTGGCTCAATGCGACGATTATACAGTTGCGTTGTAGTTTTCCGTACTGCTCACCTTTTCTGCACTCTTTCACGCAGTTAATCGCAGTTATGGAATTTATAGATGTATGACAACATTTAGGCCTATGTCGAATTGGAGAGAACACTCCCTTTATGTAAATCTCTTTCTGCGTACATGCAAAACTTAAAGGCGTAAAACACTTTAAAAATTTAGCATAACTACATTGAAAACCATAATGAGATGTTGCCTTTGGATAGACTGTTGGAGCATCCGGCATCTTTTTATTAAACATCAAAGAGAGTGCAAAGTTTCAATCAAGAGTTGATGTCAAAGACGCACAGTTGGGCAGACGTTCAATATCCTTACATAAAGCGTCGCTTCCATTAAGCTACAGGGTACCTTTTAATAGCTTTCAAACATCAACCCCTTGAAGAATTAAGACGCGGTTGGCCTTTATACGGGTTAGATGATAGAGCCACCCTAGCCTTTTGTTTCTATAACAACCGCATCAGGACACGCTTAACTATTGTTTCGAGGCCGGTTACTGCTAGGGGTGTTAGCGATTGTTTTCTACTGGATGAAAGCTTCTTGTGCTTTGTCTGTCTCGTCAAAGTCGAAAGCGTGTAAATCAAAATGTGTGAGTGCGTACAGAGAGGGACAAACAAATAGAAAGGGGAGGGAAACAGACAGACAGACAGACAGCCAGAAGAAAATTACGAGTGAAAAGAAGAGAAACACTGGCTCATTGCGACGATTACAGTTGTAGTTTTCTGTACTGCGCATTATTCCTGCACTCTTTCACGCAATTAATCGCAGTTATGGAATTTAGATGTTATATGAGAACATTTAGGCCTATGTCGACTGGAAGACAACAGTAACCTTTATATGCAAAGCTCTTTCAACGTATGCAAGAAGAGGCGTCAAACATTTTTAAAATTTAGCACAACTATAAATTTCTTTTTTGTATTTGTGTTTTGCTTTGGTTTGTTTTGCTGGTTTGTTTTTCTATTTCTTCTCAGCCGATTAACCTCAAAAGTGGCAGGAGAAAAGTCACGTTAAGCCCCCCCCCCCCCCCCCCCCCTGTCAGCTTATTATACCAGGATCGAGGTGGTAACAGAAAATTGCAGGATTGTAAACTGCCCCCCCCCCCACCCCGCCCCCTTTACGGAATTCCTGGATCCGCTCCTGCAAGTCATCCAAAGGTAGTAGGCACTATAAAAGTTATGCTTGTCTTTGTTGTTATGTGGCAAGCACTGTGCCTAGTTCCTCCGAGAAAACAAGTGTTTAAGCGAGTAACAATATCATCCTTATGTCAATCAGGTTGAGCAGAACTCTCAGTGAGATTAATATTTCCATTGTAGAGCGATGTCATAGCAAATACGATGTACGTACGTGTAGTCCCATGTATGTATATCATGCGTTAGCTATACCTTATCCTGGTTCACAGGTTTGAAGTAGTCAGATTAAAACTCTCTGCCTAATCCTCACAATATAGCCTGCACCCTGGCTGTGCGATTGAAAGTTTGAAATTAACACACACACACACACACACACACACAAACAAACAAACAAACAAATACATCTCCATAGCTTATAATGCACCAGAAAATACATAATTTTCTGTTCAAGTAAGATAATTATGTTAGAGATTAAATAGAAACATTTTCCCTCCTGGGCCATTAACCCCATGTTCCCTGCTCGGTTTCAGTCTTTATATTGCTTCAGAAACAAATGAAGTTAAAAGGTCTAAAGAGACTGTACAGTACTGGTTGAGATGGGGATTCATGCTTTGAACATTCCTAAGTGAGATAACGAAAAATCTCTTAGAAATATGAAAGAGCATGTAAATTCATGAAAGATTCAGCGTTTATTTGATTACAATTGGTTTTCAAATGGGTGAGATAGGCCTATCCAAACAAGTTATGATAACAAAAGGCGACAGGCCACGCTTTTTATTAGGATATCTTTGTATCACCTTGTTTTTGCATATCTCAGCCATTTCAAAACCGATTTTCATCAAATAAACTTTTGATACTCCTAAGAATTGCATGCTCTTTGACATCTTATAGAGTGGTTTCGGAATATATCGCAAAACTTTAAAAGCTTAATTCTCACCTCAACCAGTACTGTACATACTCTTTAATCTCATCAAATGTCTTCTTTAAAACAGGATCAAAATGCGTGAGTTCATACAGAGAGAGACAGAAAGACAGAAAGGGAGATTGACAGACAGACAGACAGAAGTAAATCGCGAGTAAAAAAAAAAAAGAAAAGAGAAACGCTGGCTAAAAAAAGAAGATTATTGTTTTCTGTACTGCTCACTTTTCCTGTCGTCTTTCATGCTATTGATCGTAGTTATGGAGTTAAGATGCTAGATGACAACATCTATGTCAAACTGGAGACGGCATTCCCCTTATGCAAAGCTCATTCAACTAACATGCAAGAATAGGTGTAAATCAGTTTCAAAAATTTAGCATAACTTCAATCAAGACCATGAGATGTTGGCTTTGGATCGACTGTTTAAGCATCCGGCATCTTTTTATCAACATCTAAGTTAGTGTAGACTTTCAATCAAGAGTTAAAGACGTCAGTTCGGCCGACTTTCAATACCCTTTACAGCCTCGCTTTCATTAAGCTACCTTATCTTTCAAACCTCAACCCTTCAAAGAATTAAGACGCGGTTGCTTTTGTATGGGTTAAATAGAGCCGCCCCAGCCTTTGTTTCTATAGCAACCCGCATCAGTACACGCTAAGTATTGTTTCGAGGCTGGTTACTGTTACGGGTGTTAGCAATTGTTTTCTATACTGGGTGCAAGCTTTGGGTGCAATGTCAAGTGCTTGCATTCTGATGCAGAAAGATTACGTGAATGGCCGATGTATCTCGGCATAGTCGGAACTCAAAGCGATATAGATCTATTACACAAGAAAGATACGAGTGTTATTCAAGATAGAAAATGTTTGGTTCAACCACTTAGGTTTTAGTTGTGAGATCGTCATGCTCCACTGTAACCAGTTTTATTTGAAGAACAAGAAGAGATGTTTCGGCCATTGTTAGTAAAATCACACAAGCGAATAAGATTGATATGAGAATAAAAAAATTTCGTATGTCTGTCTGGTTGTCCGCGTCACTCTCTCTCTCTCTCTCTCATTATACGATAACATGAGTATAAATACTCTCATAGTTCTATTTCTTGTATGTGTTTGTTGTTGTTGCGAGGAAACTTTTCACGACATGGAATGCAAATAATGACATTATATTCAACATGGACAGACCAGGAATGTCTCTGAAAATTAAATACCGGGAAAGGGAAGGCAAATCACTGTTCAAATGCCATGTTTTCTTCTGTGCCCATTTCATTTCTTAAGTAGTCTTAATAACTTTGCCAAATTATAGGGTTTGTGGCCATGCATTAATGATTATTTCATTTTCATATTGATTGTCCTTATATCAGTTTTTTAGATCTTAGTACATTGATAGCTTTTACTTTGAAAAACACACACAAAAAAGGAGAAAAGTCACCCCGTCACACACTCTCTCTCTCTCTTGTCCAGTCACGCATTTCCGATGTTAAGACGATGTTATTGTTGAACATTTTCAAACATTCTCATTTCACGAATATGTTAGTGTCTGCATGATTTGCGTGCAATAGTAGGTCTATGGGGTAAACTTTATTCCACTTTTGTCTTTTTCCTATATGACGTATATTGTTCAACAACATAACTAGAGTTGACTTTGCACATTAGTAGTCTACGTCAATTAGTCATCCATATCATCACAGAATTGGTTGTAAACTTTATGCAGAAATGCATAGATGGCACTCTCATTCTCTCCCCTCTCATCATTCTCTTCATCTTTATTGTATATTCTTTCAAATGTATGCTTTTATAATGATTCTACCTCACACGCAATCAAGGAATGTGCAGGAATATCATACATCGGGAACAATATTCTTTGGAGAAAACGTCAAAGTTTTATTCCATACATTGCACGTGACGTCCCGTCATTGTTTATTCTAATTCATTTCACGAATACAGAATAATGAGTTTGATAGACGCTATCACTCAAATCTCCTCAAGGATTGATCATACACCAAAGTTGCGACAATGTTATCTTTCAAACTAACTTGCAACACAGAACCTGAAACATCGTATACAATCGACATGACCTTTCTTTTAGTTTGTTATGCCTTATTCACATGCTTTGGGATAACAGGCATTGTGGAGTTATCATGAGGAAAAAGGAAACCGTCACGGGATTATTTACGATCGGCATGTACCATTCATGGACCTCGTAATGCAAATTACTCGAATGATCATCTTACAGCGTAAGCTATTACAATTAGGATCTTGATCACAGAAGAATATAGACAATATTCAAGTAAATGCTACAATATGGTAATCCAGGTAAGGTAACCTCAGGGGGAAAAAAGCATGAGTAAACTTCATTCATGATCGAGTAAACAAAATCAAAGTCGTATATATTTCTTACAGACTTTTCAATAATTATTTGCAACGTTCAAACTAACTTGTGACACAGAAACTTGAAACATCGTATACAATAGACTTGACCTTTCATTTGGTTTGTTCTGCCTTATTCACATGCTTTGGGTTTCGCAGGCATTGTTGAGTTATCATTTGAAAAAAAAAAAAGAAACCGTCTCGGGATTATTCACGATCGGCATGTACCATTCATGATCATCTTATACAGTACGCTATACGAAACCCATTATAAACAGGTTTATGGATACAGAAGATAAACGTTATCCAGGTGAAAGCTGCATTACTGCCATCCAAGCAAAGCAATTGATGTCGTGTCAAGCGGTAAGTTACCAGATTACACAGAAACATCGTATCGAGAAATTAACACAGTTTCAAACGGAACTCATGTCTTCAATGCAATAGACATGATTATCCTGGTTAAAAATTGTCACGAAGCACCGTTGATAACCGATGTATCAGTTCACTTTAGTACCTTCCAATGGCAGACCGGATCCGCTTGAGATAATCTGGATACGATAGTCATGAACCGATCACTGATGGCTGTTACGACTTGTCAGGAGGCACGGTTCGAAGTACGGGGCCGACGTCATCAGCGAGGCCTGGGACACGTGATATTTCGTGCATCAGGCCGGCAGAACTCTCTGATCTTGTCGAAGAGATACGCTTGACGCTCTCTGCTGAGTCCCGGAGGCGGTTCGATGTCGGGCAGACCAGATGGCAGGATGGTTGGATCCTTGAGAAGGCAGAACCTCTCTTCAGGGCTGTCAGCTAGCATCTTGGCGTACACGACTCCTGGCTCGTCTGCTGTAAGCCTACATCAAAAGAACACGGAAGAACAAAAGTACAGATAAACGTCATGTGTATCCGTCATACATTCTACCAGAGATGTAAATTGATAGGCCCTCATCATAAGGAAGTGAAAGTAACCTTACCACTCCGCCTTAATCGGTTCATGACAAAACAAACATGAACTACGACATTATACATCAAACTGTTAAAAATTTGAGGGACAACTGTCTCCAATTTTTTCTAGTTTTCTTAATACTGGGTTCTTAGAAGTATAAGCAACGAGCACGTCACATAAAGCTCAGGTTGTCATGATGTGAATGATAAAGTTTTCAATGAACTCATAATTTATATGGCACAAGTTTAAGCATTTCAGAAACTTCAAGAAACTAAAAAAAAAAATCATACAAAATATTTATTTTCAATATTTAAAAGAATCCTCATGACACAACAAAGATTACCGACAATCCATAAATATCACTAATATGAAATTCATTAGAAGATTGACTTGTCTGGCTCAAGGCATTTAGCCATAGCTTACCGAAAGTGGTGGTACTTCTTGATGTTCGGAAGAGGTCGGAAGAACGGGGCGAGGAATTCCTGCCACTTGTAGGTAGGGACGAACTGCGTACCGCCTTCATCTCCGACGAGTTGAGCGATGTTCATGTTGTTCGCGGCGCTTCTCTCGACGGCCGCGGCGATGTCGGCGAGTGTGCAGATGGACGATTTCTTGATGGATCTCTTCAGCAAGCCGAAACAGAAGTCCGGAGAAAACTTGGTATGTCCGGCGAGAAGAAAGTTGAGGCTGATCGTCTGATGGAGTCCCTCCATGACCCTCCACGCCAGGTACCACAGCAGATACCTATTCTTATTCTGTCCGCTGCAGTTGTCACAGTGGAGCTGCGCGTCCTTCTCCCCCAAACCATACGAGCCAAAGAAATAGTGCAAGAAGGAGATGACGGAGACGGAGCCTTTCGAGACGCACATTCCTTCGTCGACAAGGAAGTTGACCTGCAAAAAGAATGTTGAAAAGTCACGTTAACCATTAGATTTTTATTTTTTATTTTTGCTGTATACATAAGAAATTTATTTAAGTCATTTAACAGAAAAACACACCAAATGCCATATTTACAAATAAATTAAATCAACTGTTCATACCCTGAATTTATAACTTAAGGCCCTTAAACTCCTTAAAAAAAAAGGTAAAAAAGAAAGTCACAAGGATTCGTTCATGATAAGCGGTACACAAAATCGGAGGGCTTAATAATCTACAGTGTACCGATATCTCGCAAATCGTGTTTGTTGACTGCTTAAAATAAGAGTAATGATAATAATAATAATAATGATAATGATAATAAAACTCAATTCACTGGTGGTAGCTCCTGAAAGTTTATGTATTTCAATGAACCAGATCATGTATCTCAATTTGTCACTTGTGCTTCGTGCGTTTGACTTCTGCTCCATTATAAGTGCCGCTAAGGATGTGTGCGAGTTCTGTTGCTACTGGATTATATCGGTACGTCTTTACAAATAATATCGCTATTCTATGTCGATCGGTTAGCCAGGTATCGATCTAAGAACATGCACGCACTGCGTAACATTATCGTTCAAGACGCATTTGGAAAAAAAAATACATATCGATAGCTCGATCGTTCTGTTAATAGGGATCGGGTGATCGACTAGTTTATGTCAAGTCGTTTTGTTTTTATATCTCTGTAAAATTTACATTTAACCCCATAAATGAAAATCGATATTGAAACAAAATATATTGGGTCTATACTATTTATTTCAGAGGGCATGAATGTCTTGAATAATAGTATATTCTGCCAATACAGCAAACAAAATAATCAGAGAATTAGTACACTTTTAGGAGACTATATTTCGTGCTTATTCTGATTACATGCATTAGATAATCTGCCATATAGGTTTAATAGTGAAAGAGAATTTACTCTTGCTCGATTTGAAAAACACGAAATACAAAATTTGTCTGTGGCAATGCTCAAAACCAAAACAAAACAAACAAAACATGCAAGACAAATACACGTGAAAATTACCTGCTGCGATGCTCCTTCGCAGTTGATGCCAAAGATGCCACACTTCCGGGGGGTCAGGAAGTAGATTGGACCAGGCTGCTGGGGACATGCAGGGAAGTGGATCTGTTGGGCGTAGTCGAAGCTGTAGTGAGCTGTGATGTCCCTGGAGCAAGCTGCGTTACTCCCCAACTTCTCGTCGCGCAATGCTCTCTTGCTACTGGACACCATTTCTTGGAGGACTTCTCTCTGTCTTTTCGCGTTCCTCAGATGGACGAGCTGCTCCCCGACGCGTCTCTCCTTTTCAGCCTCCGGAAGATTGGCGCTCCTGTACAAGAGGCTGTTGTTGCGTTGACACTGCCAGCACAGGTCGCTCATCGGCTTGCAGACGAGTATATTGGGCTGGTACTTCCGCCACACCTTCAGGAACGTGCTCTGCCCAATAGCGCGTTGTCCTGAAGCAAAACAAAGCAACACAAAACAAAACAAACAAGATAAAATAAAACGATGTCTACCTTTATGTTAATATTAGAAAGGAATACCCCGAAAACACACTGATAGTATAATGTATTTTTTTCTTTTTTTTATGTACCGTCTTTTTTCTTCTGAAGTGAATCACGATTCAGTTTCATTCAAAACAACGCACTTGTCCGCAAATTTAATATAAATTGAATTCGAGAGAAAATTTTTCAGAGGCTCTAGTTAAAGAAAGAACAAAGATGTACATGTACGTGTATTAAAAAGAAACTTGACCAATATGAAATTTCTGCGTCTACCGCTTTGAAAATGTCCATGCACTGTGCCCCATTATCGGATGCAATCGAGAAAATCAGGACCAACACTGCCACATCGTGCTATTCATATAAATAGGAGTACTGTAGTCTTCGCAGATTTTTGTTCCCGGTTGAAGGCACCGGAAAAAACAAAACAAAAGAAACATTAAAATCTTATGGTAAATACAACTCGCGTACCTTTAAAAATGTTTTGAGGGAGTGCCATTTTCAAACCTGCGATATTTATACAAACTCTTCAAAACACACATTTTTATAAGTTAACCTTTCAGTTTTTCAAATGAGCAAAAGTGGCTAGTTACCTGCGTCATCCATTGCAGACTTGTACTGCCGCCACACGTCAACTTTGGGATGCGACGACGGGAGGAGCCTAACATCGCTGCGAGTGTAACCTGGGACACGTCCTGGAAGAAACACAGCGTTGTCCTCGGCGTAATTGCAGATGAAGTTGACGGCGGCTTTCAACTCATCTGGAGAGAGCGAGCTTGGGTTGAAACGCCTTCCACCAGACTTGCTCACGACCGGGCAGACTCCAAACTCCTCCACCCATTTCTTCAGAGACGTCAGCTTGTTGGTGCTGATGCTGTCAAATAGAAACAATATGGATAGTTCTATAACCGGAATGATGTTTTTATCACGAAAACAAATCGCTATAAATGTGTACCTAACCTATGCTTCAAATAAGCAAAACATAATAATATCGCCTAAGCAAGATCCATATCGGGAAAGATGCGCATAATTTTGTTCTTTATAACCTGACAAGTTTAACAGGGAAAGCACATTGTTGAGATTCTGAAAGTCCAAAGTTGGCATGAAGAAATTATCTGAAGGAACATGTAAAGTGAGATAAATGTATACTCTTTTACAATGAAGCACGGTTATCCTCTGTCATCCTCACATAACAAGTCTGTTTAACGATATGTTGGCAAATTGGCTTCATTTCATAACGTGTTGATGTGGTGGTGACCGTGCGTAGTATTAAATTTACATTGCATTATCAATAATGTTGAAAACTAATGAATATACGGACTTTACGATCCATTTTACATGAATTATATGTATTACAAATAACTCTTAAGGAATCGGAAGGAAATTCTTACATGTGACACATCTTGAAGAACGCTCGGCAAACTTGATGGCCCCGAAACGAGTAGGTACATCTGCCTCTCTCCCTCTCCTTTTGACTTTTACGCTTCGAACAAGACGTAATTTCATCGGAGTTGTTGAACGCGTGAAGTTGGGCCATAACGACTAAGTCTTTTTCGTTGCGACCAAGCTCCAACATGGTGAACCGGTAATGGAGAAGCTGTTCGGTTGGGAAGTTTTCCTTACACCGACAAGCGCACTCGAATCTCAGAATAGCGTCCTTGTCCTTGCAAGTCTTCGCTGGTTCCGGTTCTACACGACCACATGCTAAAGGGGCATCACGCAATTCGCCAGCATCCTCCTCGCTCTCGATCTCATAACTTTCGTCCAAGATGCTCATTTCGTCAGAGTCAGAGTCAGAGTCATCGTTTCTGACGCAGAAGTAGTCTTCGACGACTTCGCGCCACGTTGCGTCACTTACGCCATTTCCGCGTAAATTCGATTCCCGCAACTCCGCAAGAGCAGCGACCACTTCGCTCTCGCGAGAGCGAGATCCAGGGCCTCGAAGGCCTGGCATCGTCTACCAGCTATTGATAGCGATTGACAAGTCAATCAATATACAATAACACGAAAGGATGATAGAAGTGAAGAACGAAGAAGATCAAAATAACGACACGGAAAATGGAAATGAAGATTCAACGAGATGTGAGATAATTATCAGCGAGTAAGAATTTGTTGATACGCTTCTGAAAGCAATCGAAAGCAGATGATGCGCGACACTGATCGAGAATGATTATGAAAGTGATTCTCTCCGCTGAGCTATCAAGGTGCAACGCATCATGAAGCACTATGCAATTTGCTACTCATCCTGAGTTGAAAAGAAAGAACTTTACTAATCACCACCCAGATAATCAGATTAATGTAACTTCAAAGCTTTCCGGTGCCGCTCGCGTGACCTTTTGTCTTCGCGTGCCCGACTGGGGCATTGAAGCAAGGTCAAGCGCTCCCGCTCATTAGCATACGCCTTAGCAACGAGCTAGCAGGAGCGTGGATGAGAACAATAGATCCGAACTGAGTGGGGAAAGCGAGAGTTGTGATTTTTTTTTGACCGAAAAAAATGGTCGCGGAAAAACCGTAATTTTTAGCGTTTCCCATCATCAATTCCTGCCGATTCTTCTGCTACTGGTAGAGAAAACATCAGAGATTCAGAAACCACAATAAAAAAAAATTGACCCACGGAATGGTTTTTCACCATTATCAGCCCATAACAGGGAAAGTCGATTTGCGACTTATGACTCATTTCGTCAGAGCGCCACACATAAAGTATTTCATTACTGCATGCACATTTCAAAATTTTGCTCCAGATTTATACCATGGAAGAGTGATTGCTATTTTGATCTATGAAACCATGACCTTGAATACGAAAGATCCATACACCATACCTGCCAACATTTCAAGATGAAATATCTTACTCGTGGATTGCAAAAATCATATTTTATATGCAAACTGAAGTTAAAAATCTTACTTTCGGTCAAATCTTCAGAAAATACACATGAAAGGTATATCTAAATATTTTTTTAAAATCTGATTTCTCTGACAGAAAATCTGATTTTGCTATTTTTAACGTAAAAAATCTTACTGAATCTGACAATATCTTACTAGTTGGCAAGTATGATACACGCAACACACCAATGACAGCCCTCTGCATTTCTCTCATATGTCGGTCAGATTTCTACACTGAGGTAGTCCCAACACTATCTCGCGAGACTGTGTCTCTCACTGAACCATCTGCTGGCAAATACCATACCTGCTTCCATGGCCTTGGCGCACCTCTCGGCATTGTCGATCAGCTGCTGGCAGTTCTGGACGATGAGCGGCTGCCTGGCGTACCAGTTCCTGATCACGTCCTGGAGGTGGTTCCTACAGTGCGGGGCAAAGAAGGAGATCCTTAAGGTCGGCCTATAAAGTCCTCTTCTGTCACAACCCTTCCTTGTTGTTCCATAAATACCATCGCCTTGACTTTAACATTTACTGCACTTTGTTTGGCAGTTAGTATGTGTGCTGGAGTGATTTCTTCACTGATTAGCACAAATGTCCGGAAACTACTTGTCAATGAACATAAACCGTATGATTTAATTAAATGTTGCACATAAATCCAGATGACAATACGCTGAAATGTGAAGAAATCAGGCAGAGTGTCAAGACACACTATGAAAGTACTTGGGGAGTGTAAAGATATTGAGCAGAAACAACAGGCATGGGTAATACAGAATTGGTTTTGGGATGTTCTCTGTTTTTACTACCTTGCTAGTCTGGTCTTCCCAGTGTAGATGAGAAGGAAGTGTTGGTTGAACCGCCGCTCAGTCTCTTCGCTGATGGGGACAGGGGCAATGTCCACCTTACAGGGAAGTCCTGGGCTGGTCCTTCCAATGTTTACCTTGGGAGTGAGACCTGCAGAAGACCATTTCAAAAAAGTTATTGCAGATTTTTGCACCAAAAACATGTCAACTTGTCATGTTGTTTGCCCCCGAATGAAAGCTTTCACTGTTCTAAAATATCTATGTCCTATGCTAGATTTCAATCTCTGCTTTAAAGATTTCGGTATTTAATCCAAATTGGAATTCAGCACTACTGTGTACACTCTGACTGCTCATTTTATCAGGTACGATAAGAGCGGCAATTTTCATGAGGGTAAATTTTTGCGCATGGCCAGGTAAGATGAATTTTGTATGTTTTTAATTTTGTGAAACTGTCATGACAATTGAGTGAGCACTTCAAACAGCTCACTGCTGCTGTAGCAGTTAAGGGCTTTGGGAGCAATTACCATCTTGTTTTACCTTCAGTAAAAGGATACTGTAAAAATGGAAGTGAGACTAATATCACCAATAATGCTAATTTAGTAAAACTTTACACATGTATGATTTTGCAGATGAGAATTTGTATGAACAAAATTTGATGTCTCTGAAAACATCTGATTGTTATCTTTGTTTGAATAGTTCAGTTGAACATTAAAATTTGAATGCTGAAGATTCCAAGAAATATTACACATCTACAACATCCCTCCAATACAGATTCAGATGAGAAGAACTATGACTTCCACACTGTGGTGATTGCATGAACCCTTCCCATGGATATTTAGCAGAATAAAGCCCCCTTTGATGCACGTCCCATCTATGGCAAAGACCCATCCCTCCTGCACTGATTCCAAAGAGTGCGTGACTGCAATCACAACTTGGTGTGTCATAAATGTAGGATGTAGCATAGCCTAATCCCCCTTTATAGATTATCTTTTGGCAGAGTTTTCACAAGTTTCATAGATGCCAGCTTCAGTTTAGTACCCGATACCTCACTCGCACGGCACTCAGGAAGTGTCCCAGAGGAGTGAGGGATGAGTTGGACCTCAATCAAGATATAACTCTTACCTCCCATTTGATCCTGCCAGCCTCCTCCAGTCGTCAGCATCTGCTCCAGATGGAGCACCTACAGGTGGAGAACAAGGGGTTGGGGGGGGGGGAGGAGGAGGGGAAGGAGAGGGAGGATGGAAAAATAATTGTATCAAATCAGATACAAGGAAGCTATGAAGACATGACTCTATATACAAGCAGAAACACACACACACACACACACAAACATAAGCACACAAATACACCATTTTTTGCTTCAAATGGTGGTACATTATGCATTTATCAAGATCAGATAAATGTATAATGCTCGAAAAGTTTGATTGCAAAACAAGTTAACTCTACTTGTGTTAATTGAGGTATTTGCGATTGGAAATGCTGAGAAAATATGGGATATGTTATCCCGATGAGGACGGTCTGATTTTGCTACAACGTGCATTTGCCATAGACACCTGCCTGAGTACACTCAAGGCTCGTCCTCAACGGGTTAAATGACAAATCATAACTTCGAGAATATTCCTTAACAAGCGAAGTATCACTTTGGAAAGGCCTTATTTTGCTCTATCTAATGATGGACTTGTCTGAAAATGTTTAAAAATGGCAGTTAACCTGTTTTGCGAACAAACTCTTCACTCATTGCCATCAATCAATCACTGGACGGCGAGAGAAATTGGACCAAAAATCTGTTGAACCAGCTTACAGCATAGATGAGAGATGACTGATCATAGGTCTTCCCCGAAACTTTCCACAGGGCAGCTATGACGCCTCCCGCCAGGATGCTACTTGTACCCAGACCTGCACAACAGAGATAGAGGTGGGGGGAAAACAATACAAGGAAAATATAAGTGAAATAATGTGAAAGTCTGGTAAATAAGACTAATTAGATGACCTTGACCTTGACCCACATCTATTCCCATCATGTTCTACGGCTACATGTTGCTGCAGTATGAGTGTCTCAGATACAGGGTCACAGAGAGTGAAGCAGTCTTGCCATTAGCTCCACATCATGCTCTCCGTTTGAGGTGAATTCCACCCTCACAAGAAAGGTTTCCCATATCACTGCTATGACATAAATCAGTGATAACAGGGGTAAGGACCTGGAGATTGTCTCCTGGCTGTACATGTATGCTGTAGCTGGATTGAGTATTGGATCGGGGATGTTTGTTTTGTTTTGTCTCGCTTTGATTGGCTGAAGTATGCCGTGCCAATAAATGTCAAGTCACGCACTCATCAAATCCAACAACATCCACAATAACAGGTAACACATGCTACAACACGTAGACACAAAACAGCGATAAAAATCTTCACCGTTAGGACAAATGCATCACCAGACCACAAATGCATCACTTTTCAAACCATGCTAGTGTGAAGGATGGACGTGTTTCCAGCGAGGGCCCTCACTTAACTCATCACACAGCCCTACTTATAGAGACTACATCTCTAAATCAATTAATTACACCTCATGAGAGAACCTGAAGACACAAGCGCTTGTATAATATTCGACTAAGACCCAATAAATTTGCTCAACAACACCCAGATAAAACAGAGAAAATGTCCTCTCAAACCAGAACCACAAGAGCGTCAACTAAGTGACCTCCAAGTTCTTCAACGCGACCTGTAATCACACCACACCCTAGAGGCAGCCCCGGCGGTAACTCTGACCACAGAGCTCCTTTAGGGTCCCGCCATCCTGCAGCCTATAAACCCAATACACCACTACCCACCACAAGTGACGCCCCAAGGAAACCCAACCACGTAAGCCTGTGGCGCGGAACTCACTCTCCGACAATGCAGCAATCGGGGACCACCACGAAAAATAACCACGTGACCAATGCGTCCATTCCTAACAGCGAGTCTGATTCATACTCTACTACTACGGAACCTCTAAATGCTCAGCTACAAAAGGTCATAGTGGACATGAAAGCCTTATTTGATGACTTCAGTCAGCAAATCATCAACAAAATGGATACTGTCTTGCTGGATGTCAGCACACTGAAACTTGAATCAAAGGAAACTACTTGAGCAATTAAGGACCTCGAAATATGTGTAATGTGATGACAAAATAAAAGTCATCAAAGAGGAAATTATGTCTGATATCAAAGAATCTGTTTTGGTGAAAAACCAAGACTTGGAAGAGAAAATTCTCTTGTTGGAGCTGCATCAGAGAAAGCAACATCTGATGATTTATGGTGTTGACGAAGCAGACAATGAGAACATCTACCATACAGCGCAGGAGTTGTTTGTGCACTTCCTCGACATCACGAGTCCTAAAGCCACTATTAAAGGTCAACATTGTAAATGCTCATCACCTCCCTTTGCCGCAGCAGAACAACCAACCAGCCAGTCCAGGTCCAATAATTAACAAGTCTTTGTTCATTTGATCAATTAGAATATTATTCTACTCAATAAGTTATTAAGATATGGTTTTCATGTCATTGAACTGAACTGTTTTACAAACTATTTTCTAGATCGTCAGCAGTGTGTATCTTTTCAGGGAATACTGTCAGAATCTTGAAATATTGAAGTGGGAATCCCACAAGGGTCAATATTGGGACCTCTGCTTCTTTCTATATTTACAATAATGATATGTGCAAATTGTCATTTCTACATGGTACAAAATTGTTTTTATATGTGGATGATGTTGCAGCTTCTTTGTAAAGACAGAAAAATTAATGTTGTTTCAAAAGGAGTTCACAAAAATGTGCAAATGGGTGGAATCTAATGATTCAGAATTGAAAGTTAAGAAATGTAGGAGTATGTTGATTGGTACAAAATGAAGAGCCAATGATGCTCTTTTATTGAATATAAGACGGAATTAATTGACCAAGCTCATGAATTCAAATATTTAGGTGTTGCATTGGATGTTTCACATAGAATAAACAAATTGAAAAGGTATATGTGAAGGTTTCTAAAATAATTGGGTGTATTTGACAGTAAGACAAGACATTCATTTATGTTATACAATGCATTAATTTTGCCCCATATTGATTATGGTCTTGTAATCTGGGGCAGAAGTACAAAGTGCAATATGAAGAAATTACAAAAAACTTCTAAATAGATATGCTTGTTTTGTACTGTTCTTTTAAGACAATTAAACTGGCAAACGATTATACATAGGAGGTAATATCAGATGTATGTTATTATGTATAGATTAATATGGTATTGATATGGTACTTGCACATTTAAAAGAAATTATTGTTTTTCGTAATGTCAATTTTGCAAACTCGATATGCACTCTCATGCCCTCTGAAAATTAATACACCCCATACAGAGTACTATAAGAGATCCTTACATTATCAAGGATAAACCCTTTGAAATGATTTACTTAGTAGTATGCAAGTTTTGTCATCTTTTCCTGTGTAGTACTCAAAAGAACTGAGCAGAATTTTATCTCTCAAATTTTAAACCTGATGGTGGCTTTTTAGGATAAACAGAGTGCAAAATATTTATTTCTGTGAAATCAGGAACTGGTACATCATTATTTTGTTGTTCTTTTTGTACTGGTTATGTTATAATTCTCTCTGTCTCTCTCTAATCTTTGTATTTGTATCATAATGTAACTTTGCTACATATTCTCTATTTTCGCTTTCTGGTTTATATGTGTACTTTTGTTTTGATTGTAATGTTGCGAATTTGTTTTAATGTCTTTGTATCTTTTTATTGTGCAGGGCCCCTTGGTAAAGCATTTTTTTAACTGAAAGGGCTACCCTGTCGAAAACAAATGGAAATACATAAATATATAAATAAATCCATGGCAAAATAACCCTTTTCAATGTTCACAGCACATATTAAGTTACGATGCCAATATATAACAAAAAATTTTAGACTGTGCAATTGGCGGAATCTATCTGGGATTGGTTAGAAAATACACATGAATTCCTTCTAGTAAGCAAATAAAATCCCAGTCAATCCCAAAGTCAAAGATTTACTTATCAGTTTAAGACATTAATGATGGACATGGAAGTGTTTCATCCAAAATTTGTCTTGATTTGTCCCTAGTTTATGGTTCTGCTTTATCTATGGAAATGACATGAAAAATTTGTTACGTCAAATTCTGCTGCACTTAGCAGGATTCCCGCTAAAGCCATTCCTGATTATCAGGCGAGAGCTGTACCACCACCACTACCACTACAACTACTATTACTGCTACATGACTTGGGAATTAACCTGTCGAGGACGAGTCCCAAGTATACTCAGGCAGGGGTCAACGGGATATGCGTGTTGTGGCAAAATTGGTCTGTCCTCAACGGGTTAAAGATACGGTTTCACTCACCAGATCCATGTGGCAGGTCAGACCAGGCGTGGAGCTCAAAGCCCCCACCATAACGTTCCTGCAGCTGGTCTTTGAGACTCTTGTTGCTTGGATAGGTCACCACCTCAGCACAGCAGAAGGCTGCCTTCAGAAGTGCACCTGAGATCATGAATTTGATGCAAGAGATGTGCCATACAGTTGTACATACTGAATTATTCGAAGTAAATTCAAAGTATTTGGAGAATACTGGGAACTGACAATACACCAATGTCATAGTGGTTGCTAACTTCAAAGTTGTCTACATGAAAAACAACTTTTTCATGTTTCCAACGGCATCATTTTCAAAGATGAATATTACATACAGTGCTTTTTCCACTCATTTGAGGAGGAGTCTATTAACCTTTAATACAGGAAAGATATAATACAATCTTCAACACGATTATTGCATCATGATTATGCAACGGCGCATAGAAGAAACCAAACCTGCTTGTTGGTAAAACAGTATAGAATAGAAGTACATAATTCCTGGTAAACAATTCTGTCTGGTTGGCCTACACTTCTTTTGATACTTCTTTCTCTGCCCAAAGGCATTTTACATTCACTGCATAGAAAACAAAACTGAAAAACACACAGTAAATTTTCTACAAAACTCTTCACACATGTGATTACAATTTTAATACATTTAAATTTGAACTTACATCTGAAATTCAAATTGATTGGGAACTAGAAATGTTGCGATAGCAACTGGCATGCTTCCGCTAAAAATCACACTTTCTATCACCCTAGCATTGCCAAGTACCAGATCTCTAGTTTAACATGCAGACCCAAGTTACAGTGATAAATTTGAGTAAACATTGTGTCATGGGATGTTTGCACTGCACAAAATCTGAAAGATTCCCTGTTTTAATTCCATTTGTCAACTATTTGGAATGGATACACAGCATTTACTAATAATCACTAAAATCTGGCCATGGATGGCATATTCACCTGGTGCCTGTGGGTTGGTGTAGTTGGAGAGATCCTTTAGTCCCTCACATACAATTTCCTGTCTTCCTGCAGCATCCTTGCCAAAGACCAGGACCAGCTTTGGTCTGAACAGTAAGAATGGAACAGACTGTTACTTTCTCATGGGGACAGACAGGATATATTGTGTAATAATCAGTGTGAATATAAAGGTGTTGGTACACAGTGCTAGGTATTTATTTACATTCAAACAGCTGCTCTCCATGAAATAGTGAATTTCACTGTTACAGTCACTGCCCTTCCACATAATTTTAAATAATATTTTTAATAAGTAATGCAAAAACCAAATACATAAGTATATTTCACTTTCATTTTGCATGTGTCCAAAGTAAGGAGACAATATAAACGCTATGTATTCTCAATTATACGATCTTCTTCTTGAACGGCATAATGTACCTGCTTGATACTGTTTGCTGACTATCGCTAGTCACCTGGGGCGACTTCCTCTGTAAATGCAATAAGATGCAACAGCTAAACAATACAGTCAGAAAGGTAAAAATCAGACATTCAAATCCTGCAAAAGGAAACAGCCATTGAGACTCCAAACTCCTACTAAATGGGCACTTGATAGGAAAACAAAACATAAACATTATTTAATAGCTTCATAGCACAAGGGAGCATACGACACAAAAAACACAATAAAGTGTGTGATACTGTAAAAGTGGAAATTTTCGTAGTGTTGAAATTTTCGCGCATTTCGCGCAACCCGAAACTAGCGCGAAAATAAAAGCACGCAAATATTTTTGCTTGCCATATGTTCCAGGAGTTGATGTCATTATTCCGCGGAATTAAAAACATGCGAAACTCTTCTTACCCCGCCGAGCGCGAAAAATTAGTCGCGCGAAAATATCCACTTTTACAGTATATATCCTGATGTATCTGCAAGCATTCTTCCGACAGAAGAGAATACAAGCTCACTCTGGAATCCGTCTCGCCTTGGCCCCAGTCTTCATCACACCGTCCAGCAGAATGGCCGCGTCGATGACCGCCCCGCCATACTCGTACGTGATGGGCGGCGTGTCTGTCCAGCCGCCGGAGAGGTCAATGCGGGTGGGGCAGAGGACGGTGACCCACTTCTCCATGGCGGTTAGATCGCATGGGGTGGTGGTGATGAACTGCAGACGTGAGATGCAGAGAAGTCACAGAATGGTAAAGGTCATTTCGCCACATTTGGGGGAAAAGATTGAAGTGCCAAAATATTGATATTACGACACATACTCCACAAGTTTAATGAAACTGAAAGTGAACCTAGGCACTTCATAAACCAGACCAGTGGTTTTGTCAGATGACTTTCATTAAGCATTCATGGTACCATAGATTTGAATCATTCAAACACCACCAGACAAATTTTTGCAGTAATTCTTTTGAGCGTAACACAGGATCAATCAAATCTGATAATTCATAAAAGGAGCAGAAACTAAGAGCACAGCATGCCCCTGTCTCATGTAACAATCATATGACTGCAAAGAGTAGAATTATTAAGATTCACCCGATTTTGTCAGCTCACAAGCAAAATGTACGAGATAGCTTCAACATACAGACAACATTACACCAAACACACATTCAACTACAGAATCATTTCCGTGATCACCGACTATCAGCAATCAACAAGGTGAAGAAGAAGTTTCTTACTCTGCGTGCCAGCATAACGGCGTGGCGAATGAGAATCTGAGCGGCGCCCTCATAGTGACGAGCGGCCCTGGTTAGGCGGTCTGGCTGGTCCAGCCACTGTGAGCGGTGGTTGGCTAGGGAGCGTATGCCAGCCTGCATTTTCTCTGCCTGATAGGAAGAAAACCATCACCATGGGTTAGCTTTCTGCTCCAGGATGCATTAATTGACAGGCCCCAAGCACTTTCACTTTACTTACCAAGTATTTTCACCAGAACAAAAAAAAAAAAATTAACCCATTGAGAACAAGTGCCGAGTATACTCGGGCAGGTGTCTATGGGAAATGCATGTTGTAGCAAAATCAAACCATCCTCAATGGGTTAGAGGCATAATTTACCATTTGCAGATGAAACAAAAACCCAGCATAAGTGCTTGAAAATAGTTCTAAAATATCAGTTAGGGGTAGAAACAATAACTGTAAAAATTTCTATCCGTTGTTGTTGCTGTTGTTGTCTTTATTTCCGTCTTCATATAAAAATACACACATTACAAGTTGCACATACATTGCTTACAGTATACGTACAGAAGAAACGGGGGATTGCCTGTTCAGTCATATTTTCAAAATATGTCTGTTCTTCCACATGGTCCCGAATTTACAATACAATACAAGAATAATATAATACACTGTATATACAAAACATAAGAAACTAGAAATGTCGCTTTGGCGACTGGTATGCCTCCGCCATAGTGCATGATTTTCCAAATAGGTCTAGATAGTACATATGGACACTGTGTGATTACATTTTCACAAAATTGGCAAAATATTGGAATGACAAGTTTGTCACAAATGTGTTGAATGTTCACCTTCCTTGACGTAGGTTTAATTGGATGAATAAGAGAGCATGTATCTAGGGATTTAAGGACTTTAACTTGACTTTGACCCATTTGTACATTTAGGCATTGAGTAATTTTCAAGGTACAGGTGTGGAGAAAAAGTGCAATTTCTGAATTGAATAGTAAATTGTTACCATTTTCATCTGGCCCTTGACCCTAAAATTCATAAGATAATTACTTTCAGGTAGAACATGCATGATATATACTAAGTTTCAAGGTAACTTAAGCCACTTTCGAGATATGGAGGAAAAAGTTAGTTCAGCACTTTCACTTGATCTTTGACCTTTTGACCTTTGAGGCAAAAAGAGAGAAAAAAAAAACTTTCCAGAGAATTTCTATTACGTCATACACCAAGTGTAAAAAAATAACCCTGCTGGCATTGCATAAATATGAGGGTAATAGTAAAATTTTGAAGTCTTGCACTTGACCGTTGACCCCTGACCTTTGACCCCATGACCCCTACATTCTCTAGATAATCACTTCCAGTCAGTACATGTATATACTATGTTCCATGAAGATACCTTGAACAATTTTCCAAGGTACGGAGAAAAAAAAAGAAGTTTTAATATTTTTACTTGATCTTTTGACCTTTGATCTTTGACCTCATGGCCCAAACTTTCACCAGAGAATCTTAATTGGGTAATACATGTATACACTAAGTTTCAAGAAAATCTCTTCAGGCATTCAATAGATATGGTGGAAATAGTGAAATTTTATGTTTTTGACCCTGACCATTTGACCTTTGACCTTTGACCTCATGACCCAAACTTTCACCAGAGAATCTTAATTGGGAAATACATGTATACACTAAGTTTCAAGAAAATCTCTTCAGGCATTCAATAGATATGGTGGAAATAGTGAAATTTTATGTATTTGACCCTGACCTTTTGACCTTTGACCTCATGACCCAAACTTTCACCAGAGAATCTTAATTGGGTAATACATGTATACACTAAGTTTCAAGAAAATATCTTCAGGCATTCAATAGATATGGTGGAAATAGTGAAATTTTATGTATTTGACCTTGACCTTTTGACCTTTGACCTTGAGCATGTGCACCCAAAAGTTGATAGGCACAACTTCACCCCCTAATACACATACATGCCAAGTTTCACTAGGATACCTCAACAGGTTTCGATAGTTACCTTGTCCACAAAATTCATTACGGACGCATGACGCAAATCTCTCGTTTGAAGAGGCTACACCCCAGTAAATAATGCCAGTGCATATCTTGGCAATCAATGACTTAAAATCAAAGATATAAAACACCTGTTTCTTGACCCTGGCCTAATCTAAGCATCAGTCATCGCCACAGCACCACAGGAGGGGGGGGGGGGCACCGCGAGAGGAGGAGATTGTTTTGGTTTTGGCATGGGCTATGTAGCTCCATGGTGCGTGTGTGTGTGTGTACGTGTGTGTGTGTGAGTGTAGACATTCAGCGTATTCTTTCTTCCACCTCCCTGGACAGAGCATGCCTGTACTGCAGTGACTATTGTCATTCCATTTTGTCTCTCCCCTTCTCCCTCCCCCATCTCTCCCCCTCTCTCTCTCTCTCTCTCCCTCTCTCTCTCTTTCTCAGCAGGCTGATTGTAACCAGGGAGGTAGTAGTATCACCTCCCCGTTGTAACTCACTGCCAAATAGCACATTGTCAGCACCGGCAAACTGGCAATGCTCTCCTTCTTATTCATGTATTTTCGTCATTTACGGGTCAATTTTTTTCGTTCGAAATGTAAAATGGATGGCCATAGAATTTCTCAATAGAATATAAAATTGAAAACTTTAGAAAGGATAGAGAAAATTGAGTTCACTTTGAATGGTCTGCCACAGGCAGATATCCTTATCATGCTCTTACGTAATACGACAGCTGCTTTCTCAATGATCCAGTCAGCAGGCTGTTGTAACCAGGGAGGTAGTCTCACCTCCCCTTTGTAACTCACTGCCAAATAGCACATTGTCAGCACCGACAAACTGGTAATGCTCTCCTTCTTATTCCTGTATTTTCGTTATTTACGGGTCAATTTTTTTCGTTCGAAATGTAAAATGGATGACCATAGAATTTCTCAATAGAATATAAAATTGAAAACTTTAAAAAGGATAGAGAAAATTGAGTTCACTTTGAATGGTCTGCCACAGGCAGATATCCTTATCATGCTCTTACGTAATACGACAGCTGCTGGAGCAAACCCTGGCTTGGCCTCCAGGTTTGTCACGCCGAGCAGAAAGTTTATTTGCAATGGACAAGTACTTCGACTCCCAACTCTCAAACGACAAATAAAAGCACCCCACTTTGGAAAAATTCGGCTGGGGTCTCGCCTCAAACGAGAGATTGACGGCATGGGACGGAAGGACGGACGGAAGGACGGAAGGACGGACGGACGGACGGACGGACGGACGGACAACCCGAAAACATAATGCCTCTGGCACCACTTCGTGGCGGAGGCATAAAAATAATGAAAATCATATACCGAACTGGTACAGTACGTATAGTCGATGTTAAGCATTTTTAAACACACAAAATGTGAACAATAGTTACAAGTGTATATCAAAAATGTTTCGTAACTAAACTGTCTACAGTCATGATTTATTGAGAAAAATACAGGTATTTCCTTATATTTCAGCCTTTATTTGTTTCCCCGGAAGTGCATAAGTGGCACTAGAAAGAAATAAGGTTATTTTTAGGGGGGTGAAAACCTTTTTTTCATTTTTGCTTGTCAGCTGAAGAAACCCGGTGGTGGAAGGAGAAAGATGAGCTGAAGACTTTTTTTTTTTTTTTTTTTTTGCCTATCAGCTGAAGAAACCCAGAAGTGGCACCAGAAGTTTTTTTTTTTTTTTTACCTCCAGGAGCTGAAAGGCATCATTCCAGGTCTTGTTGCCCCCTGGTCCACTCCTGAGTCCCCCCTTCCCTCCAGCCATGGCTCCCAGGACGTCTGCGATGCACACCAGGCAGCGGGCTGCGATGCCGGCAGAGTTACACTTACAGGCAACTGGGCATTTTTGTTTTTTACAGGCAAGCAGAGGCAGCAAAAAAAGAAATAACACATCGATTGCGTGAAGATTTTAAGATTTTGCATTTCTGGTATTCTGATTTGAAACCTGATACACACAAGTTTTCTTTATACTCTTATATTCGGGAAAGCTTTGTTCATTTGTAGGGTTAGTCGGCGGCATGTTATTTGGAAGAAATATTTCACATGTTTGTCAGGGCTTGAATCACTGTAAGTATTATCATCTGTACCATCACAGGGATTATTTGAAACATGACACACAGAATTTTTCAAGACTCTTTATCATGTGTATATCTTTGCTCATTTGAAGGGCCAGTCGTCTGCATGTTACATGGAAGAAAAATTTCACATGTTCGGCAGAGTTTGAATCACCATAAGCTCTTTCATATATTAGGTATCATTAAACGCAATATCAAAATCACTTAAAGGACAAGTTCACCCTCATAAACATAAGGATTGAGAGAATGTAGCAATATTAGTAGAACACATCATTGAAAGTTTGAGGAAAATCGGACAATCCATTCAAAAGTTGTGAATTTTTGAAGTTTTTGTGCAGTAACCGCTGGATGAGAAGACTACTGCAGTGTGTGAATAACTTAGATGTCACATGCGTACAACAATAATCAAAGGAAAATACAAAGAGAATTTCACAAAATTTCATCTTTTGAAAGAAAGTACACATTCCCCTGACTCGTTACCAACAAATGTTACAGGTAATATTATTCCCCCTGCCTTTAGAAAGAGGCAAGTCAAGTGCTCTTTTATTATGCGAAAAAAGTGAAAATATGTTGAATTTTCTTTACATTTTCTTTATACGGTTGTATGCATATGACTCACAAGCTGTAGTAGTCTCCTCATCCAGCAGTTCCAACACAAAAATTTTAAAAATTCATAACTTTTGCATTGATTGTCCACTTTTCCTCAAACTTTCACTGATGTGTTCTACTAATATTGTTGCATTCTCTCAATCCTTATGTTTATGAAGGTGAACTTGTCCTTTAAGTTACTATAAAAGGTGCTCCTTCACCATAATTCATCATAAATATCATCACCCTCATTATATGCAACATAATCAGTACATCTATGATCAACATTTTGCTACCAGATTCATAATTCACAGCACAGTATCACAAATAATACAATTTTATAGCACATGTGAAACATCCTGCGTTCATCATATCAGAAACAGGTCTGGCTCACAGAAATCTTCCGAACAACATCCACTCGAACACTTCACATGCGCCATGGCCGGAAACACCAAATCTTTCAACGCCAATCTGCTACTTCATATGTCAACTGGACCCACAAACAACCGTCATTCCATAAACTCTTCTCGTGCAATGCTCACTCGCATCCAGCCGGTCCAGCATCAGTTGGGCGTAACCCTCGGCAACGGCACACTTGAGCATGGGGAGGATGCCCTGGTTCCTGCTGTTGAGTAGCACATCCTCCACATGTTTGAGGCCAACCTGGATGAACATCTCCCTATCGGGGCCAAGCAAACAAATACATAAAACTTAGGTCCTGGCTCCCTTTTGATTACAACCAAACCAGAAGATATTGCACAGACTATTTTTCACTGAAAGTAGAGTCACAACAGGATCATTAGCAAAGGTCACATTCCATATTAACTGTTAATCAATCGATAAATACTACTTGTGTTTAATATCACACTTTTTTATATGCTGGGTATGAAATGTTCATACACCATTCACAAACAGGCCTCCTTGGAATTAAAATTAAGAAAAAATTGGGGTTTTTGTAGCATTAGAAAGTAAAACTGGAAATATTAAAACCGTATTAATGTACATTCACATTAATGTATGCCGGCATCTTATTAGAAAGAGTTATTGTACATTAAGATGTAATACATCATTTGCTTTAGGAATATTTTAGCAATCAATGATGACACCCTCAATTTATCAAGTAAAACAATGAATGTATGAGAAATAGTGGAGCGGCATAGCCGAACAATTGTGCATTTTGTGATAAAAGCACCAAATTTCGTACACAGGTTGACAATCACGTTCAGATTAAATTAAGATATTGGGCCATCGTAAATAGCGCCCTCAACGTCCATGGCAGCCATTTTCAAAATGGCTGCCATAAATGCCATTTTTCGTAAAATTTGCTAATTTTAGGAGAGGAAAGTAAAGCAAGATTTTGGTTATAAATGGGAAATTACATTCAACATAAATCTAGATATCGAGCCATCGGAAATAGCGCCCTCAACGCCCATGGCAGCCATTTTTCAAAATGGCCGCCATAAATATCATTTTTTTCAAAACATTTGCTAACTTCAGAAGGGAAAGCCAGTAAGATTTTGCAAACAAGTGGGAAATTACATTCAAAATGAATTTAAATATTTTGGCATTGTTAACTGCGCCCTCAACGTCCATGACAGCCATTTTTTTTAATGGCTGTCTAATGTGCCACTTCTTCGATGATTTTGCAAATTTCAGAAGGGAAAAGTTAATAAGATTTTGCCCATAAATGTTAATTACATTCAAAATAAATCTAGATATTGGGCCATCGGAAATTGCGCCCTCAACGGCCATGGTAGCCATTTTTTCAAAATGGCCGCCATAAATGCCATTTTTTGTTAAAAAATGCAAATTTCAGAAGAGAAAGCCAATTTTTTTTTTTCTCTTTTGTGCAAACAAGCGGGAAATTACATCCAAAATGAATCCAGATATTTGGCAATTGAAAAGTGCGCCCTCAATGGCTATGGCAGCCATTTTTTTTTTAAATGGTCACCATAAGTGCCACTTTTTCATTAAAAAAAAAAATGCTAATTTGAAAAGGAAAAGTCAATGAAATTCTGGTTATCAATGGGAAATGACATTTAAAATAAATCTCGATATTGGGCCATCGGAAATTGCGCCCTCAACGGTCATGACAGCCATTTTTCAAAATGGCCGCCATAAATGCTATATTTTCGAAAAGATTTACTAAAATCAGAAGGGAGAGCCAACGAGATTTTGCAAACAGGTGGGAAATTATATTCAAAAGTAAACTTATTGGGCCATTGCAAATTGCCCCCTCAATGGCCATTCCAGCCATTTTTCAAAATGGCCACCATGAATGTCTTTTTTTCGTAAAGTGTTGCAGACGTCAATCAGAATTTCCACAAAGGTGGAAAATTACATTCAAACTGAATTTGATAAAAGGCCATCCAAAAGTGCACCCTCAACAGCCATAGCAGCCAAGTTTCAAACAGCTGCCATGGATGCCCCCACCATTTTTTTCCCGAAAATTTGCTGATGTCAGAAGAAAAAGTCAATAAGACTTTGCAAACAAGTTGAAAATTCTGCTCAAAAATGAATTTAAGTATAAGGTCTTCTTAGAAGGCGCCCTCAAGGGCCATGCTGACCGCCATGGATGTCTGCTTCTTTTTTATTTTCTTTTTTTTTTGAAAGATTTGCTAATTTCAGAGAGAAAATAAATGAAATTTGTACATATGTTGAAAATCATATTCAAAAGAAAATAATAATGAGGCCATTACAAATGGCACCATCAACGACCATGGCAGCCATTTTCCAAATGGCCACTATAAATGCTATTTATTTCTTGAAAATATGATAATGCCAGAAGACAATACAATTTCTTGTGGAAATTGACAAAAGACATTCAAATAAATTCAAGTTTGAATTTGAATTTGAATTTGAATTTGAAATGAAGATATTGAGCCACCATTTGAACATCTTCCCCAACGGCTATGGCAGCTCTTTGTCAAAATGGCTTCCACACACTCCTTTTTTTTTATTTGCCTATTCTAGAAGGAGAAAGCAATAGAATACTGCTAAAGAGCAATTATATCTAATACAATCTGGTGTTCAAAGAAATTTAAATTTAAAAAAGGTTTCACTGATGGGTAAGTTCTAAATTCATGTTTTCAGTTTAGTTCTAATTGCAGTATTTCGCGTGTGACGGCTAACAGTATGGATATCAAATGTATGTGTTTTTATGGAAGCATAGCATAAAGTAAATTAACTTTTTTTTTCGTAAAATGAAAGGCCATTAAGAATGTCTTAAGAATGTTCAGGAAGTTACATTTAAGAATAGATACACGTCATATAGTCCCATATATTCAATGATATGGTGTTACTGTGAAAGTTGATACATGGCACCATTATCCCTGGATATTCATATTACTCTTTTTCGGAAATTTTTCATGTTTGCCACCTAAAATATGCATTCATCATTGGTGAGATATAATCGCTAAGCATTTGCCTTGTTTATCTTAGTTGTTCCTCAAATGATTTCTTTAACACCATATTTCAGATTACACAATGTCTACTGTCTTCTCCTTCTAAAGTTAAGCAAATTTTCAAAAAAAAAAGAAAAAGAAGAGTGTATTGTAGCCATTTTGACAAATAGCTGAAATAGCCATTGAGAACACAGCTTATGATGGCTAAATGTTTAAACTTCTTTGTATAAAATTGTCAACTTGCGCAAAAAATGTTTATTGTCTTCTTCCGGCATTAGGACATCTTCATAACAGAAAAATGACATCTATGACAGCCATTTTGGAAAATGGCTGCAACTACCGTTATTAGCATTATTTTTCTTCTTGAAAATTTGCGAAGGAACAATTTCTAGAGTTAGTGAAACCTGGATATATTGTTTGATTTTAAACATGATTTTCAATTTATGTACACATTTGTTGACTTTTCTTTCTAAAATTACCATTTTTTAAAACAAAATGATTATGACAATTGCAGCCATTTTGGAATATGGCGGCAATAGCCATTGAGGGCAGTATTATAATAATCTAATACAAATATTTATTATAATAATCTAATACAAATATTTATTTCAAACATGATGATTTCAAATTGTGTGCAAGATCTTATTGACTTTTCTTGTGAAATTAGTAAATTCAGAGAAAAAATTGCATTTATGGCGACCATTTTGAAAAAATGGCTGCCATGACCATTGGGGGCACAATTTGCAATGGCCCAATATCTAAATTCATTTTAAATGTTATATTCCACTCATATGCAAAATCTTATTGATTTTCCCTTCTGAAATTTGTAAAATCTTACGGAAACTGGCATTTGTGGCGGCCATTTTGAAAAAAATGGTTGCCATGGCCGTTGAGGGCGCAATTTTCGATGGCCCAATATCTAAATTTATTTTGAATGTTATTTCCCACTCGTTTGCAAAATCTTATTGATTTTCCCTTCTGAAATTTTTAAAATTTTACGAAAACTGGCATTTATGGCGGCCATTCTAATAATCCCTGTCATCGCCGTTGAGGGCACAATTTGCGATGGCCCAATATCTGAATTTATTTTGAATGCTATTTCTGACACATTTGCAAAATCTTATTGATTTTCCCTTCTGAAATTTGTAAATTTTTACGAAAAATGGCATTCATGGTGGCCATTTTGAAAAATAATGGCTGCTATGGCCGTTGAGGGCGCTATTTACGATGGCCCTATATCTGAACTTATTTTGAATGTTATTTCCCACTCGTTTGCAAAATCTTACTGGTTTTCCCTTCTGAAATTGTTAAATTTTTTTTGCGAAAAATGGCATTTATAGCGGCCATTTTGAAAAAAAATGGCTGCTATGGCCGTTGAGGGCGCTATTTACGATGGCCCAATATCTGAACTTATTTTGAATGTTATTTCCCACTCGTTTGTAAAATCTTACTGGTTTTCCCTTCTGAAATATTGATTTTTTTTTTTTGCGAAAAATGGCATTTATGGCGGCCATTTTGAAAATGGCTGCCATTTCCGTTGAGGGCGCAATTTGCTGTGGCCCAATGTCTAAATCTATTTTAAATGTTATTTCCCACTTGTTTGCAAATCCTTATTGATTTTTCCTTCTGAAATTTGTAAATTTTTACGAAAAATGGCATTTATGGCGGCCATTTTGAAAAATGGCTGCCATGGCCGCTGAGGGCGCTATTTACAATGGCCCAATATCTGAATTTATTTCAAATGTCATTGTCAACATGTGTGCGAAATTTGGTGCTTTTATCATAAAATGCACAATTCCTCTAATATTTCAAGCTATGCCGCTCCACTAAAAGGGGAATAGAGGAAAAACCAAAAAAGGGGAACGGAGAAGAAGCAAAAAAAGAAGAATGAGCTCTAAAAGTCTTCACCTTCTCCACTGAAACTCTGTGGATGGGTCAATATTCATCATGATCTCTTCCAATGACAGTCGCCATGACGACCGCCATCGTTGAAGCATCTCCTCGTCTTTCTCCCCGTGCAGCAGCCAGAGGGCCTCCTTTATCCCGATAGAAATCTGGCACGCCATCACGGGGAACAATTTGGCGTTGTACAGCGTGCGGTCATAGTCCGACTGAAATGCAATAATACGCGAGGAGAAAATCACATATTAAAAGCACGTCATGAATGATAAGAAGATTACGAGTTGAAATCAGTCTGTGTTGAAAACATGAGGGTTACAGTGCTTGAAATAACAGGAATTAAAGGCAATCAAAGTATTTCCTTCTAGTGAGAGGAGCCTTGTGCCGTGGTACTCTTGCTTGTATTTTTAGAATATGTTAGGAAGCCATTACATTTCCATTTTTGCCGCACTCAAAATGAGTCTAAGCATAACAATACTCAGTTCTCATCAATTTCCATTATGTGAAGGTGCAATGCACTTGATTTTGTGTATTGGTCAATTCCACGGAAAGGTTGCATTTTATGAAAATCAAACTATTGAGTATAGATGATTAATGAAGCTTAATTAGATGATCTGGTATTGTTTACTCAAAGCAGCCTTTCACAACGGATATTTTGATACCTCATTTGTGAACATCGGTGAACGTGGAGTGGAGTTATGTCCGAAAAACCTTCATTTTTCATGAAAATTGCCAATTTTTGCAAAATTTATGTATCATTTCTGATACACAATTATGACTATAATACAGCTTGTGTAATTCTCAGATGGCTTATTTTCTGAATGTTCTTTGGTCATGGATTGGTTTTATGATGTTCTAGAACTTGTTCCGGAATCAGTAAATATTATTCTCTCAATCTCAAAATGTGGTAGTTGATAGCGTCCCATAAAGTCACTTTTTTTTGTGTCCCATCAGTCACACTGGTTTTCCCTATCCTGCTACTGTACCAATGAGTAGATATTCATACCACTTGGCTCAGGGTAAGCACCAACCCTTTGCTACATTCAGGAAAGAAAATATCTTTCCAGAGACTCTGTGTGTAAGAATATTTCAGAACTTACTTTCCCATGTGAAAAACGGTGATCCTCAGATGTCCCATAAGTCACGACAGCAATTTTTTGTTGCTGTACGTAATGCAATGATACGTGTATTTTTCAAACTAAGTATGGTGTTTTCATAAACTGTGATATGATGGATCTAACTATGAACTGAGAAAAATGCATTTGATGCAACTATTTTCTCAAAATACTGGTTTGAAATTGCCGAAAATTGTCACTTTGTCCCATAAGTCACAATGGAATTGACCTATATTGTAGTTTTGCATTGCATGGTTGTTATAGATAAAACATAGTTCTTAGAGGGCTCAAAATTAATCTTCCACCACTTGGAATTTGCTGGCAATATATCGTAGGGTCACATGAAGAAGAAACTTGTCAGGCTGACGCGATTTGCCAGGAAGCCAGTTATGGAGTAATTTGAGATCAAAGGTGTAAAAGTGTTCATGGATAGTATGAAAGCTGGCCAGCACTGATACAATGTTTCATCAAACTCTTTCTACTATTCTACCATCCCACCTCTGCAGGCACTGTTCTCTTAACTATTGGCAGTATTAAAGGACAAGTTCACCTTCATGGACATGTGGATTGAGTGAATGCAGCAATATTAATAGAACACATCAGTGAGAGTTTGAGGAAAATCTGACATTCCGTTTAATAGTTATGAATATTTGAAGTTTCTGCTTAGTCACTGCTGGATGAGAAAACTACTGCAGCTTGTGATGTAACATGTGTCCAACAATATAAAGAATATATAAAGAAATTCAAGATATTTTCACTTTTCTTGCATAATAAAAGAACACTTGACTTGCCTCTTTCAGAAGGCAAGGGGGACGAGTCGAGTCGAGGAAATGTGCACTTTTTTTCAAAAAGCAAAATTTTGTGAAATTCTCTTTATATTTTCCTCATATCGTTGTACCCACGTGACATCATACACTGTAGTAGTCTTCTCATCCAGCAGTGACTGTGCAGATTCATAATTTTTGAAGGAATTGTCCAATTTTTCCTAAACTTTCACTGATGTGTTCAACTGATATTGCTGCATTTACTCAATCCAATGTATATGAAGGTGGACTTGTCCTTTAACTATGTGGCACAATGAGAGCCAACAGGAGAGAGTAGAATGACGATGATATCTCGAATACGTACCAAGTGAGTGGGCCACAAATCTTCTTTGTCCACTCCGGTCCTGGTCAGGAACACCATCCATGGAGAGTTACAGAAGGAGCTAGTGCCCTTCACATATGGAGTCTGGTCAGGCAAGGACACACGTACAGGGGATGTATGAGTGGTCTTTGAAGTAAATTCATCACACCCACTCTCTGGCCAAGATATGCAAAGATGGCTTAGATTTTAACCCGTTGAGGATGGTTTGATTCTGCTACAACACGCATTTCCCATAGACGCTTGCCTGAGTATACTCGGGACTTGTCTTCAACGGGTTATACAGTCCATGGGTTGTGCAAACTTTTGTCTGTACACTATTAAAACAGACTTTCAATAATTAACTTGCACTGATACACACACATGCAAAGCATGCCTATATCATGCTCTTTTTTTTTTCAGTCCATGGACTAAATTTAAATCATACATTTGATTTAAACCACCTTTGCGAATTTGGGCCCTTCTCTTCCTTAAAGGAACTGTACAGTACTGGTTGAGGTGGGGATTCATGTTTTGAACATTCCTAGGTGACATAATGAAAAGCCTCTTATGAAATATGAAAGAGTATGTAATTTTAAGAAGGATTCAACGTTTATTTGATGAAAATTGGTTTTCAAATGGCTGAGATATGCCCAAAAAAGTGCTAATAATAAAAGGCGACATGCCACAACTTTATTAGGATCTCTTTGTTTCACCTTGTTTTTGGATATCTCAGCCATTTCAAAACCGATTTTCATCGAATAAACTTTTGATACCCCTTAGAACTGCATGCTCTTTGACATCTCATAGAGTGGTTTCTGAATATCTCGCAAAACGTTAAAAGCTAAATCCTCACCTCGACCAGAACTTTACACACCCTTTAAGGTTTGACCTGCCTTAGCACAATCGTAAGAATCACTATTCCAAGAGCAATTCATTCATTTGACAAGCTGAATCCAGATTGCCATGAATGACAATGTTTTTTTACAGAAAGAATGTAATTACATTCATAGCACATCTGCAGAGCAAGACAGAGGGCGCCTTTGAATGTTTTTACAGATAAATGGCACTGTACAAATGCTGTTTCATCATAATCATCAAATATGCCAAATTCCATATAGTGCAACAATATCCAATAACTGGATTTAAAAAAAAAAGAAAAGAAAATGAGCCCTTTATGTGCCTTGGCTCTTAGCTACAGAACAGTGTATGACTTGCCAAGCTTTTTTTTTTATCAGCATACTTATATCCACTCAATTCTTCCAAACTGGACCTAACCACACCTCACTGAGGTGTAGCAATGTGCCTCAGTCCAACAGTAAGGCTACAATGACACAATAGGGATTACGGGATTAGGTAATCTCTATCTTTTCCATTGACACTAACTATTCATCTGAACAAATCAACAGAGTATTCAACTGTTTGAAATTGTACAATTGCATTTATTTTTTCAATAGCTTGACATCTGGATCTTTTAGTAAAATATTCCACTTTATGCTTCCATGGGATTGTGCAGAGAAGCCACACAAAAAGTGAAGACATCCAATGTTAGGGCACGATATCCCAACACAGTACTAGGGCTGCGGGATTACATAAGATACGTGACAAACAGCAACATGGAGGGCACAGTAGTCACGCTATCTCTTGTTACCTTTGTGCGTATGTATGTATGGGTGTATATTATGTATGTACACTGTATCTGTCTCTCTACGTATCTATGACATATTGTACCTATATATCCATTTATCTTATGTCTCTGCCTTATCCATCATCTACTGTATCAGTTATCCATCTACCTACCTTATCTATCTTATTTATACATTTATACATCTATCTTGTCAATGTTTCTATCTATCTATCTAATCAACATGTATCTTATCTATGTCATCTATTCATCTACCTATCTCTTCTACCTCACCTACCTACCTTTCCATCTATCCTTCCATCTATTTTTGAAACTGTTTATGAAATGGGACTAAGAAATTGTAGCCAATCACAAGCTCTGAAATGAGTCATGTGTGCACTCTTATATTGTCGTAATACTAACATGCCCTGGCGTGCAAAAACTGTGCAACAAAGAAGCATGACGTGTTATCTTACAGCACATTTAGAATAATACCCTAAAGCATAACTGCCAAGCTCACTGACATAAAAATGTATACTTTAGCAGTCACACTCAATCAGTTGTTACAAGTGCATAGAGCACTCTCATTCACTTATTTTTGAAAACAACTTCTGGTTTGTTTAAGTAAGAGTGTTTGCGCATGCAGGCACAATCTTTGGTGTTTGGAACTTGGTGTTTGGAACAAACATCTTCAGACATCTTGGCTTTTGACCAAGTTTTAAATGCAGCTGACTGATATTTGCCCATTAAGGTACTGTACGAGCTGAAATTTTCGCGTACAGATATTTTCGCGAATTGCTACTAGGAGGACATTTTCACGTGTTGTTAATTTCGCGGTTGCGAGGTCTAACTGTACTTATCTATTTGCACGTTGTTATTTTCGTGTGTTGTTATTTTTGCGGTTCAAAGGCGATTCGTGAAATTTGCGAAAATAAAACCACCACGAAAATTTCAGCTCGTACAGTACATAAAAAACGCTGTTAATTTTCGACCCATTTCCTAAAACAAATAATGCACAGGTATAAGTTTGTGATGTAGCAGTTCACTCTTGGGTAGTCACAATGTCGTGTAACATGCATGTTGTGTGAACGTTTCACCATTACTGCAAATACCCTTGAGTACACTGCATATCTCCACTAACGCACTTTCTAATGTGCACTATTTGTATAAAAATCTTACCATCTTTTTCCTATCTATCTTTTTATTCATCTACAAGGGAGTAATGTTTGTACTTTAATGTTCTTACTTATTTCATATCGAAGCTTTTGAAGTTATTTGATTTAGAGCAGTGCCAAAAATGACGCCAGAGCTCTAGTCTCGAGAAACAAAGCCTACACATATGCTACCATGATCTTGTACACCATATTATGCTTCTCTACATTTTCACTGACTTATCTGGGGACCCATTGCACTGCAAGGTTTCCAATTATTTTACTTTGTAACAATCAGCTGTTACCGAGGCATAGACCAGTGGAACAACCAATCAGACATTTAGGATTCAAGTTGTCGTCGCGGTAACCCTGCAATCACTGCAAGTCTACAGTCTTGGCAGACATCTGAATACGAAATGTGACCACCCAGCTCAAAACCCACAACAAGAGACCCGCGGGTCTAGCGCTCACCTGAGTATCGCAAGTTCACCTTTCACGCAGTCACTAATCTAAATTATTCACAGCTCTACTAAATTTTGACCAGGCATTCTCAAGTAGAAGATGAAAATGTACAATAAAAAAAAAAGGGCCCAAATTTTTTTTTAAGATTCCCTAATTTGGGGAGATTGGGGCCCCCTGGGGCCCCCTGGGTGGGGCATGGTGCCCATTTTGATAAATTGAGATCCTGACCCCCTAGGGATGCTACCTGCCAAGTTTGACGAAAATCCATCATGAGGTTTTCAGGAAGAAGATGAAAATGTACAATTAAGGCCCCCATTTGGACCTCCCCCCACCCCCCCAAGAGGGGCACTCCTGGATCTGCTATGAACAAACTTACAACAAACTACAGTCATTAATGTACTCACTCACAGTATTATCTTAGCTCTATAACTTCTGATTCTAGAGAAGATTTTTAAAGATTTCTTTATTTTGGGGAGTTTGGGGCCCCCTGGGGGCCCCCTGGGTGGGGCATGGTGCCCATTTTAACAAATTGAGATCCTAACCCCCTAGGGATGCTACCTGCCAAGTTTGGTGAAAATGGGTCATGGGGTTCTCAAGAAGAAGATGAAAATGTACAATTTAGGCCCCATTAGGACCGCTCCCCACCCCCCTCCCCTGGGTCCCAAGGGGGGCACCCCTGATTCTGCCATGAACAAACTTGAAACTACAGTCATCAATGTACTAACTCATAGTATTAACTTAGCTCTATCACTTCTGGTTCTAGAGAAGAAGATTTTTACAGATTCCTTAATTTTTGGGGGTTTGGGCCCCCCTGGGGGCCCCCTGGGTGGGGCATGGTGCCCATTTTAACAAATTGAGTTCCTAACCCCCTAGGGATGCTACCTGCCAAGTTTGATGGAAATCGGTCTGGGGTTTTCAAGAAGAAGATGAAAATGTAAAAAGTTTACGCACGACGGACGACGCACGACGCACGACGCACGCCGAACGCCGGATGCCGGACGAAGGGCGATCGCAATAGCTCACTTGAGCCTTTGTCCCAGGTGAGCTAAAAAGTAGGCCAAAACAAATTTCTACTTTTTCTGCATAGTCTAAAAGAGTAAGCTCTATGCTTTATTAAAATGTTATATAACTTGAAATCTTTGAAGGCTTCCGTGGTGATGGAACGTTGGGTGGTAGAAGGCTACACAGTACACCACGTATTCTTTCTAGGGTAAGTGTGTGGCCCTGAAAAGGGCCTACCCAATCCCGACGTTTCGGCAAGCATGTTCTCGCCATTCTCAAGGGAATGAACGGCGAGAACATGCTTATTGAAACGTTGGGATTGGGTAGGCCCTTTTCAGGGCCACACACTTACCCTAGAAAGAATGCGTGGTGCACCGTGAAACCGTTATATAACTTGTTAAAATTGGACCATCCTAACCCATCTAACCCATTCAAAAAGTTATAGAATTAAGAGAGAGAGAGTTAGGAGGTGCAGTTTCACAGAAAAGGGGGAAAAGAGGATTTAAAAATCATGGTCACTCAGGCATGCTGTGCAGTAAGTATCATTGAATTCATTTTCTATTTCACGGTGAAAGCAGCGCCAGTCCAAAGAAATATGGTCCAGCAAAGCTGATCATATCTCAATTTTGGTTTTGTTGTAAGCCGCCAAATTTTGACCGAATGTAGAGAAAAGATTATTCTCCCAGATAAGACAAACTTAATGAATTTGAGTTGGTCAACCCAAATGACACATATTTGGTCCTTTACAAAGAATCCTAATCTGCGACTTTCTGTGAGTTTTGAGCTGGGTGGTCGCAAAAGGAGCGGCTGTGATTGTGCTCACCATGATTGAGTCAAACTTGCCCAGGACGGTGTATATCTTGGTCTTGACCCTCGGGTAGTGACCCAGGTAGAGGTTGAAGCCCTGCAAGAAGACGCTCTCTGGAAGGCTCACGTTCTCCAGCTCCTGGGATGTGGGGTGGCACAGGAAGGAGGTGGTATATAGCATTAAAGGAGACCTCCAGATGATTTTCAGACTTTTACATATGAACAACTATAAATAAGGAAGGGGGTGGTATATAGTTTCAAACAGGGAAGCCGGCGGTCTCTGCACACAGTTTGAAATGTTTAAAGGAGACCTCTGGATGATTTTCAGATTTTTACATTTCAACAACGATAAATTACATATACTGAGTACAGAGTTACAGAATTTGTAGTGATTGAGATGAGGAATAAAAACATTTTCACGATTTATAACAAATCACAATGAACAAGGATGATGACATGACAGCCTCAAAACAAAAATGTATGAGGAAGGGACTCAAGGGAGCAGAACAAAAGAAGAAGGCATGCATAGATTCTACTCAGGTGAACTTGTTAAGCATGTGTATTGTAATGGAATTACATTGCTACATTTCTGAAATATGTGAGGCTCCTATGTCATCATCTTTGTTCAATGTATTTTTTTAAATTTTTTCAAAGAGCACTGATATCTCCGCTCAAAGACCACAATAAATTCCACAAATCTGATACACAGAGCTGTTGATTTATGTACTACAGGATGTGAAATTATGAAAATTGTCTGGAATGCCCCTTTAAAAGAGGGAAGCTGGCGGTCTCTCCGCACAGTTTGAAACATTTAAGCCTTTCTGTGGCCAGGGACTTTCCGTATGTTCATCACTGAGGGAATTTCTGTGCCAATGGGCACTCAAAGCAAACAAAGGTTTTATTCAAATGATGATGGGTGTGAGAGGGTACAGACGGACAGGTCCATTTAGAGGGTTTAAACAGTTACTGACGAGAGACTTGAAAATACTCAGAAAGAGCACTTCAAACCCTGAGGTTAGAACAGTCTCTACACTTTCAAACCATGAGTCATCAACTGCTACCTTATGTGAACTGGTTAAAGTACATTGAAAGTAAAACACACTTTCCATTCTAATTCTTTCTCCTATCAAAGCAGAAGCAATTTCTTGTTTGTTCTTTTTTTTTCAGCATCAACTGATAAGCACATAACCAGCTACACCACACACTGCACCTCATGCACATGAGTACCAAAATTTGCGTACCTTAGTACACCTTGTGGCATAACATTTCAAAGTGCCATAATATGCCTCAAAGGCATATTGATAAAACAAATATTCAATGTTTTATCAACTGTGCAACGGTTTGAATATCACATTCAGTGCAAGGTTAACCATTCTATTCAATGCTGCTTCGCATCGTTGAATAGAATCCTATCAAAGCAGAAGCAACTCCTTGGTTTTTTTCAGCATCAACCGATAAGCACAAAACCAGCTACACCACACGTGCAACGCTGCACCTCATGCACACAATGGGTACCAAAATTTGCCTAACTTAGTACACCTTGTGGCATAACATTTCAAAGTGCCATAATATGCCTCAAAGGCGTATTGATAAAACAAATATTCAATGTTTTATCAACTGTGCGACGGTTCGAACATCTCATTTGCGGCAAGTTTAACCGTTCTATTCAACGCTGCTTCGCATCGTTGAATAGAATGGTTAAACTTGCACGCTCATGTAACATTCAGAACCATCACACTCATAAACATTGAATATTTGCATACTAGAATCTCACCTTGGAAGCGTCCCTATCAATGTTCAGAAGACAGGAATCTTTAGAGATGTTCATCTTGCACTGTAGAGGGAGAATGTCAAAGATCTCATTTTAAGATTGTATTATGCATTTCTCTTATTTTCCAAAAAAACACAGCTTCCCAAATCTAGTAGTATATCCTCTTTTTTTGCTCTTTAATTATGGAATTCTCTTGATAACAGCATGAAGCTGCAAGTTTAAATTATTTTACTTTTAATTCAAAGAATATTTAAAATAAATTCTTATGTACCAGAATGAGTCATATTTTTTTATGCCCTAATTTCATGTCCTGTCTTTCTTCTAAATAACAAGGCCCATTCGCGTAGAAGAAATTAATATTTTCTAACTCCCGGAAGTTCATTGACCTTGCCTATGACTTTGACCTTGTGGTGACCTTCAACTCTCCAAGGGACATCTACCATCCAAGTTTGGTCACAAACGGACATAGGGATCGAAAGTTACGAGCCATAATCGAAACGCGCCGTAAAAAATTAACATTGGGCCCTAAAAGTTCGTTGACCCTTCCAGTGACCTTTGACCTTGTGGTGACCTTCAACTCCCCAAGGAACATCTACCATCCAAGTTTGGTCACAAACAGATATACACATTAAAAGTTATGAGCCATAATCGAAACGCACCGTAAAAACTTAATAAATTACAAGCTCTGTTTTTTAGCAGTCCTCTCCATTTTCAACCATTTAGATTTGGTATAATCACAAAGGTCACAGAAGCGGTATTTATTGTCAGTTCAAAGTATTTTCATTTGTAACATTTCTGCATTGATTTTGTGCTACATTATGTACGTAAACATGTTCTTGTTATTGGAAATGAAATATTAAAATGAAATGAAATGAACTGCAGCTCAAATAATCTTAATAGTTTTGACACCACAACCTTCAGCAGAGGGGTAACACTACTGAAATACTTGTTACACTTAAATTTGTGTGGGTGCAACAACATTGCTTGATATCTTTTCAGTCAGATAAAGTTGAATTTTGGGAATACAGAACCTGATGCTTCCTGTTCATTACACATTATTTGTACAGCAGCTTGGGCAAAGTTACTTCTTTTCATAAATTTTCTCGCTGAAGATTGCTTGTACTGACACAAACTTTGAACCAAAGTCACCCAAACTCAGGGACGTCACATTATTTTAGTTGGACCTAATATCTCACTTCATTTCCAAGTTATTTGATAAACCTTTCACATGCTACAGCATCGACAAGCACAAATGAATTTTACCTCAAGGTGACTGTGGACGATGACCGATGACTTCCCAGTGACTGCGACCCCTGACCCCAGGATGGAGTTGATGACAATGGTGTCTTCCTTTAGCTGAGCACCTTCCTGTAAAAAAAAAAAAAAAAAAAAAAAAAAACCATGGAGCCAACTGCATATCTAATCATAACATGTTATTAACAGTTTGATGTACAGTAAGAGTAAATGACAGGATAAGAAAGAAAAGATAGAAGACAAAGAAAAACAAAAATATTTTGGAATGCCCCCCCCAAAAAAAAAAAATAGAGGAGACCACAAAAACAAAACACTCAAAAAGATCTTAATTAAGCCCTCTGCTGAATATATCAAATGTCTGTGTGCTTATCAAGTGTCTCACTAGTACACACATTATTGCAAAGAAAATTCAAATGGAAATTTAACAGCAACAACCACAACATCACTATGGCTATTCTGACGGAACAGTAAAAACCCATTACCTCTTGGAAGCTGTGAGTTGTATTTGACCAGGCGAAGTGACCGCCATCCTCTCCCTTCATCGGACAGCTGACAAGATGCTTCAGATGCTCCCCACCGGCCAGGGTCTGGTAGTTATGGCTACCATTCTCCAGGACAACTGGGTATAAGTATAGAGTACAACACAAGGCACAAGAGATTCAGAGACACAAACAAAACAAACCATACAATACAGTTGTTGTGCACATATTTGAAGTTCCCTCACCTTCTAGCTTTTACTCCTAGTGCTACTAGAGGTAGGTAGATTATTCACAATACTCTATACACAAAATTAATAAAAAAAACATGGTGCAGAAACTCAAATCCAAACAGTGTGGGATGAATATACATCACTTCTTTATAATAATTGAAAATGGAGGATTCCAAAGAATAGTTTATGAGGGGCAACCAAGAAATCAGTGTGATTTCAGATGCCCTTCTATACACTAATATCACCAGTCGAGGAAAACTACTCCCTCCACCCACTTTCATTTTGTCCTCAACTACATTAACCCATTAAGGACGGTTTGATTTTGCTACAACATGCATTTCCCATAGACGCTTGCCCAAGTATACTCGGGACTCATCCTCGACGGGTTAACAATATAATATCTAGATGAGCTCTGCACACACTATAAAACAAATTTAGCAACACAGGACAGGAAACAAGAACAACAATAAAAACAAAGCATGGGCTCCATGTCACATTTCAAAACTATGAGAAACACAAATGATAATCCAGATCTATGCAAATTCAGGGAAAAGAATTGAGAGGATTTGAAGCAGGAGTTACAATATCCTCAATAACACTTTGATATAAAATGTCTGACTGGATATGACTGTCTAACCTTGCATGTTTACTGAGATGAATGAATAAATGAACATAATGTTGACACATTAAACTTCCTTGATGACCACCTATAAGCCACTGATTTGGTGGCAGGCCCCTTTCATCACCTGCTCGGAGTTTGATGCCCCGGAAGTGCTGCCAGAGGACGCTCCGGGCGATCCTCTTCGTCCGCTGCTCCGCCTCGGAGACGGGGAGGCCGATGGCATTGTCGTACGCCTTGCACCGTTCCCCCGAGATGAACTCCTCCTCCTCGCCGCTGGCAGTCATCGGGAGGATGAAGTCAAAGAAGAGGGACAGCTGGCGACGAGGAAAAAAATGAGACACGCCGACAAAAAAGCGAGACACGCGGACAAAAAAAGGAAGTCAAGAAAAAAAGAGAATGTCAATACAAAGAAAACCAGATAGACAGACACACAGAAAAAAAAAAGAAACCTAGAAAAGGCAACATGCATCAAAAATGGAAGATAATTTGAGAAAGAGACAAACAACAGAGAGAGAGAATGATAGAGAGATGAATAGACAAAGACACAAAGATAATTATATACAATGAAAGACAATGAGCAAGACAACTTAAAACATACTGGCATTACTGTAAAAAGGGATATTTTGGGGGCAACATGAAACTGGTGCAGAAATAAAAGCAGGCAAGTATCTTTGCTTGTAGTATGTAATGATATTTCATATCTTTGATGCCGCAGAATTAAAGAAACATGCGACAGAATGCAAATAATTACTCACACAAAACTATCCACTATTACTGGAATACATTGAGAGGTTAAGTTTGCATCATTTTTATATTACATGGGATATGCCACAACTGTTTGTCTTACAGTAGGAATTTCTTTGCAGTTTCACAGCATAAGGTTTGTCAATATTTGGGCCATACAAAAAAAGAAAAGAAAAGAAAACCAAGGTCCATTAAATCTTGTTTCCCAAAGCTTTACCATGATAATGGCTTCCTAATCAAACTTGAGATTAATTTCACAGACAACAAAAGAATCATCCACTGCCTTTCAAAGAGAATAAAGTGCCTTCACTTGTTAACACCTTCTTTGGGCATAATTTCATCATTAACTTGAAGGTAACAGTATGCTAGTTGTGGATGGCCTGAAATGTATTACTTTTATATCTAATCTTTTTTTTTTTTTTTTTGACTTGACCAGGAATGAATAGAGCAGATCATCATGTGGTACGAATAATTTTCTTTTAAAATAGGTATGCAAGACAAAACACTAGTCTGTGTGCTGACCTGCATTGGTTTGACCCCACTGTCGAGCCCCATGTAGGTGCACGCATCCAATGGTGGGCACATGTGACACACAAGCAACTTTTCCGCCACCCTGCAAAGCATCAAAATTTCAGACTGAAGCGTTTCCTCACGCGAGAAGCTGAGGGGCATGCGCTCTGACATGAATGACTGCCGCGCTCTTCCAGCAATTAACTGGTAAACGTGGACAGCAAATACCTATGCATCAAAATGCGTTATGTTGCATCAATGATGAGGAAAGTATCAGCATACCCACACCAGCAATTGTGTCCAATACTGATGCAATTTAGAATCTCAGATGATTAAATATTATTAGCTTTTAAGGGAAATTATATCCACAAATATATATATTATGTCGATTGAGTGAATGCAACAGTGTAGTAGAACACATCAGTGAAGTTTGAGTAAAATCGAACACTCCATTCAAAAGTTGTGAATTTTTCAAAGTTTTGGTGCTGCTATCGCTGGGTGAGAAGAATACAACAGTTTGTGACTTCATAGCAAAACAACCATATATTACAACAAGAGAAAATATACAGAGAATTCTGCAAAATCTAATTTCTGTATAGAAAGTACACATTCCTTCGACTTGCTACTGACGTTGGTCATAGGTAATACTTTTGCCCCTGCTTTCTGAAAAGGGTATGTCAAGTGCTCTTTCACTATGCTTTAATAGAAAAATGAATAGCCTAGTCAATAATATCACAGCAAAAGTTTGTTCATGCACCGAATGAAAGACAATGAAATGAATGCTTCCCCAAATGCTGATTGACGGACCACTCTGGTCACCTGATCTACACCAGTTGATTCTTCGTTTGAACATGAATTCCATAAATTGTTATGCCCAGCAAGCTTATGCATTTTTTTCCCTTTTGGAAATGAGTGAAGTATCTAACAAACTAAAAAGACAGGTCATATGTGCTATGTGCACATGACCTAAATCACAAATTGGCCTGTAGCAAACATCAGTGGAGACAGCATAAACTGAATTTTTGATGGCTGCCTTGGGAGCATCTGACTTTAGAAAAAGAAGATGTGAAAGAAATTGAACCTAATGCACAATATGAAAAGGTGTTAGACTCCTTCCCTTTATGTATGCCTGGCATTTGCAGGCATAATTTACCATTTGCAGATGAAACAGAAACCCAGCATTAGTGCTATAAAACAGATCTAAAATGTGAAATAGGGATACAAACAACCACTGTATAAAATTATATCAGTATAATCGAAAGTATTGTTAAATATACAAAATGTGAACAACAGTTATAATAAAAAAAGTTTCCAGACCAAACCATCAACATTTATGGTTTATTGAGAAAAATACTGATATCTCCTTTATTTTATGCTTTATTGCGAAAATCTTTTATAAGGTAAGATGTTTTGCGATACAACAGACCTACACATATGCATCAAATGTGATATCTTGAACATTTTTTTGAAATCACTGCTCCCAAAGGTCAACAGGACCTTTAACATGCCAAGCTTATTCATCGGCACTCTGAAATCCATGCGAACTTGACTTTTGGCATACCCACGTACCATGGTAGTTGTACAGTTAGCAAGCCCACGCAGATGTAGCAATGTGCCTCAATCCAGCAGGGAAGTCATGGTGGCACAATAACGAATAAGGGGATTAGGTAATCTCTTTTCATTAATGATTAGTTTCCTGACATCTATGCCAACTGACCGAGAAAGCACCTCCAGAGTCTGTACCACTTGGTGAATAAAGCACATTAAAGGACAAGTTCACCTTCATAAACATATTAAAGGATTGAGAGAATGCAGCAATATCAGTAGAACACATCAGTGAAAGTTTGAGGAAAATTGGACAATCGATGCAAAAGTTATGAATTTTTTAAATTTTTGTGTCGGAACCGCTGGATGAGGAGACTACTAAGGCTCGTGATGTCATATGAGTACAACAGTATAAAGAAAATGTAAAGAAAATTCAACATATTTTCACTTTTTTCGCATAACAAAAGAGCACTTGACTTGCCTCTTTCTAAAGGCAATGGGAACAATATTACCCATAACATATGTCAGTAATGAGTCAAGGGAATGTGTACTGTTTTCAAAAGATAAAATTTTGTGAAATTCTCTTTATATGTTCTTTATATTGTTGTACGCATGTGACATCATACATTGCAGTAGTCTTCTCATCCAGCCGTGACTGCACAAAAACTTCAAAAATTCATAACTTTTGAACGGATTGTCCGATTTTCCTCAAACTTTCAATGATGTGTTCTACTAATATTGCTACATTCTCTCAATTCTTATGTTAATGAAGGTGAACTTGTCCTTTAACCCACCGACGACGATATGATTTTGTTATAACGCATGTTTCCCATAGACACCTGCCCCAGTACACTCCCGACAAGGTTAAAAGGATGGTGCAGTTTCGGATTGAGATGGAGTTTCAGGTTTCCAACATTTTTTTTTAACAATGATTTTTTTTTTAGAAAATGAGAATCCTCATATGAAATATGACAGAGGATCCTATATAATTCTAAAAGGGAATTGAAATTTGTTTGATTAAAAAAAAATGGTTTGAATATGGCTGAGATATCCAAAACAAAGTGATCCTAATAATAGGTGGGACCCAACTTTCATTAGGGTCTCTTTGTCTTTTGATATCTCAGCCATTTCAAAACTGATTTTCATCAAATAACCTTTGAATTTTTATTAGAATTGTGTGCTTTTTAAAATGTCATAAAGTGCTTTCTAATCATCTCACAAAAAAAAAAAAAAAAATCATATATGCTGTATTCTCACTTCAACTAATGCTATATCATCCCCTTTAAAGGTGTTAACTTTTTTTTTTTTTTCATTATCAGCTTTACCTGACAGGGAAAAATATGACTCCACTAATCAGTGGGATGTTGCCATCTGGTAAGGAACTCTGCTTCATGTTAGTAGGCCCTGGCTTGTAGAATATATCATCCACATAACCCTGGTTAAGTTGAGAACAAAGAAGTTATAAGCGAAGTGAAGACACCATTGCAAATTCTGATGAAATCCTCGGACAAATATCTGTAATGACACATTTCCTTGAACGCTGATAAAGCTCTGAGATATGAAAGAGTCTAGGTGGCTAGAGTACAGATAACCAAAATTACATTCAAAATTTACTGACAGACTTAAAGTAACATAGTGAAACATAAAAATGTGGATTTTTGCATTTTCTGGTTACTTACTCCTCACTAAATTAATGTAACACAAAGGCAAATCACATTATTGTGAGAAACTCAGAAACCATAATATCTCTTCGTATAGGGAATCTTTTTTTTTTTTTTTTTTTTTTTAATAAATGGATAAATTCATAACAGTCTACACTATATGGAACAGGATTTTTAAAAAAATGATAATACCTCTGCATCAATTTTCAAGATTCCATGGTTTTTGGCGTAGCGGTCATCGGCTGGGACAGAGAAGATGAAGGCACTGTCCGGGCTAGCTGACCAGTCCACCTTCGGAGGCATTCCAGGGACGGTCAGCAACATATCTGTACTGGATACCCAAACACCTGCTGGGCTGTCCCTGCTCAGCTGATTGGGAAAAGTGGGGGGGGGGGGGAAATAATGATGTCACAACATTTCAAATCACATGACCTGCACTTATGCCACTGCGCTTCATTCCTCGTACCGTCCTAATATTAATATCTTTCTTTCTATTCATTAATTTGTATGTGTGTCTGTGAGGGCAGGTGTGTATTCAGACATGCTTTAATACAACATACTTGTATCCAGTGAAGGAAACACTCAATCATTCAAAGGACATGGTGTGATAAAAACAAAACTACTTCTTGAGCTTTTTTCTTTTTAGCAAATACAGTTGTAGTGACAGCAAAGAATGTGACCTTGTTCACAGACCACGATCCCTCCAGTATTCTGTCATTAATCTAACCAACGCTTTGTCTCTTTGAGGATATTAGCAGATCTAAGGAAACAGTGCTATTTTGGCAATAAAAACCTGTCAGTCGAACAACTATTATAAAAGAAAGGCAATAATTTGAAATCACCCTATGGATGTATACATCTCAAATTCCACTATGAATACAGCTTGAAATGATGTCAGCCCATGAAAAAAAGCTACAATGTTTATACATTCCCTTTGGATAAATAAAACTGCAACATTAACATATCAAGTTATATCTGGTGTCTAATCATAATGCTCCCACAAATTAATGTGGACTGGCGGTGTAGTTATGAGTATTCACCATTCTACTGATGACCCAAATCCACAATTTTTTTTCTTACTTATGGAAACTGAATTGAATATGTCACATAGACTCAACAATTCTTCCAACCACTTTATTAAACTGTATCCCTAGATTATCAATATATATATCTTTGTTGTGGAAACTAATCACCCAAAGATTAGGATAAGTATGTGTGGCTTTGATTACCACAAGCATTCACAGTGGTTGACATCAATTGAAGAAATTCATGAATCATTTAAAAAAAACACAGAAAAGAATGAATTGTATGTTAAAAAAAATGGAAAAAAAAAAAGAGAAAAAAGAAATCACAAACCCACATTTTCATTCTGTGAAAAGTCAAGAGAAAATCTATCACCCCTACCCAACGAATACCATCAAGCAATCTGCTGGCACCATGCCAAATACAGCCTGCATATATTGCACGGGCTAATACCTGCATGTTATCCCCAACCCCAAATATCAGACCAGCATCTATCTACGTTTGAAGATGTATGGTGGCCACTGCCAACCTGAGGTATTACAAAATTATGTCAACTCTACAGTCCACGCCAGTCTTGCCCTAACTTTAAAAGCGATTTTATAGCACTCAATTTCAGAATTCTCCACAAATCGCATAGCTACACGTAGTTGCATGCTTGCCAACTCTCCTGCTTTTGGTGGTAGACTACGTAGTATGTCTTTTGAGAGATTTCAGTCTTATAGAAAGTCTACAGTTTTTTGGCTAATCTGTCACAAAACCAAATGATTGAGTAAACTGAGATGAAATACACATGAATCCACAGACTGATCCAAACATTGATATTCTTGTGAACAATTTCTTTTAAAAAAAAATATTTGTCAACAATCTACCAAATGTAGTTTTGAGTTTAAGTCAAATGTCTTTAAGTCTGCTGATGACACAAAATTATATGTTTGCTCTGATACAAGAGATTCTGTTGTGCCAATTCCAAGCGATTTCTTGAAACTGAAGGAATGAGCTGTAGAGTGGCAGCTTCGTTGTCATCCTGAGAAGTGTACTGTGTTGAAAATTGGGAAACAAAGTACAGAAATGCACACTATTGAGTATCATATTATGAAAATAGAACTATCCACAGTAGCTCTCAAGGAAGCTCACGCTGACCTTGGAGTCTTAGCAGTTTCAGGATTGTATTTTTAAGATCAAGTTTACCAAGCAACCTTGAAAGCTGGTAGAGTTCTAGGAAGTGTACAAAAGACTTTTGTGAATCTAGATGCAGATTCATGACAATGCTGCTTTTGTTGAACGGTCTTTAGACTCATGTTGGAATACAGTTTCAATAGGCAGCATGGTCACCATTCTAAGCTACGATGTCGCTGAGCAGAGGAAGTTGGAGAGTGTGCAGAGACAGGCAACTAAAATGCTTCCAGGATTCAGAAACATGTCGTATATAGCGAACGCAACACGCAACTAAAATACCGACTCTCTGCTCACAGGTGCAAAAAGCGTGCATTGCCCTACATCATGGTAGGATTGTTTATAAGCAAAGTAAGTAAAGTTAAAGCAAGCTAGTGTATGTATAGTATGGCTGCAGAAGCTTTGCAGCTCCAAACTGGCCTGGGTCACCTTTGCTTGCATCCCCTATCGTATCGCATAAAGGCTAGAGCGCTAGAGCGTGTATACCATGTACTGAGGATATGAAATACATGTATGGCCAAATCAGACAGGGCTTTTTTGGCTATGCTAAAACCGGAGGCTATGCTAAAACCCCGAGATCTCGGCCATCGGTGCTGTGATCGCGACAAAATTAGGCATGCATGACAGCCACATCATAATCTACAAGACTGTGACATAAAATTTTTTGAAACAATCAATTTCTAATTTTAATTAATTAATTATGCAAATTAAGTTAAAGATCCTATTTTAGCCTAATTAAAAGCATTGAGAGCCTACTTTTTGGTCTGTAAATCTGTTTAAAGCATATTCAACAATTGTACATCACAAAAACTTCCAAAACTCATTTCAATTCATATGTATTTTATTGTTTTCAGAATTTCTTATGTATTTCTTTGTTTTTCAACTTTTGTTTTTTCTTTGTTTTTTATTGGAATTTGTCACTGACCATTTTTCTACCATAGTTAGCATAAAATTAATCAATGAAAGTGATTAATTGTAAAAATAATCAGGTTTTTATGACTTTCATGACAGAGCACTGTTTTCCATAGGAAATGTACACAAAATCACAAAATTGTGCCCGTTTTGGGGCGACATGCTGTTACAAAAGTGGGCGTGCCTTCGAAAAAAAAAATTTGGTCTCGAAAGTTGTGCAAGACTTGAACGAAGAAAGACGAGAAGCCTCGCGACGAGGCCTTTTCGCGTTACAGAATTATAGCGCGAAACATTGAGGGGGGCAGATTCTGCCCCCCCCCCCCCCTCGCAAAGCAAAGCCCAAATAGCACCACAGAATGCTATTACATGTGTATATATTGATCATGATGGGTACTTTCTACCCCTTTGCATGTTATGATATCCACATTGAAAGTATGTGGCAGGGACTATGTAGGTTGAATGAGGTGCAGGATACCAGACTGCCGGGTCTAAGGCAATTACTCCCTGGGCAATTACCCCGGGCCCTTCCCCTGACCCTAATCCTAATCCTGAACCTAATCTTAACCCTAACCCAACTCCTAACCCTAACCCTAACCCCAATCTTCACTCTAATCTTACCACTAACCAGTATTTAGCCGGGGGGTACTTGCCCTCTGGGGGTAATTGCCCGGATACGCAGACTGACATGTACCAAATGCACGGTTGACTGATGGAAATGAATCATTTGAAAAATTCTTTAAAAATATATCACAATGGCATGAAGAAGAGAATAGAAAATATGTATTTTGTCTACTCATTGGAGCGTGACTCTTTGTTCCTCCCACTAGCCTCCACCTTAAGACATCCATTGCGATAAAGAGCGAGATCTTTTCTCCCCATAGTCACCCTTAAAGGCATATTTTACCATTTGCAGATGAAACAAAAATCCAGCATTAGTGCTTTGAAATTGTTTTAAAATGTGAGTTAGGGATAGAAACAACCACTGTAAAAATTTTGAATTGGTAAAATCGATGTTAAGTATTGTTAGATATATATACAAAATGTGAACAATAGTTACAATAATAAAAAAATGTTTCCAGACTAAACCATCTACAGTTACGGTTTATTGAGGAAAATACAGATATCTCCTTTAATATAGTTTAGGCTTTATCGCGAAAATTTTGTATGATAAGATATTTTGTGGTACAACAGCCCTACACATATGCATTAAATGTCATATCTTGAAAAATTTTTAAATCACTGTTCCCAAAGGTAAACAGGACCTTTAAATAACATTTGTCCATGAAGCATACGTCTCTTTTCTTTTTATCTTCCCCACTTATGAATACGTTTAGATGGAATTACTGAAGCATTCAAATGTACTGTTTACATTTCCTGTCACAATGCCTCTAACGTTGGAATGTTACGTACGCCTTTTACCTGTGAATAGATTACAAACATCCTTTCAACACAATACGTGTTCAAAAGGTGATTCTATCACCTTCCACATACTTGGAACAGTTTTTGCGAAAAACACTATTAAACGTTTACAAGACTCAAACAGTACAGAATGATTTGGCTCTTGAAGCAACTACGCAAATTGTAACTGATGTTGTCTTTCATCCTCAATGAGGACATGTTAATTTATTTCTGGTCTTCCATGATTGTTTTCCCTACATTGCTCCCTCGCCTGAATTCTAATGTTTGTCTGTTTTTTCAAATCAAAATGTTGGCATGTATAGGCAGTTTGTCTAATGACACTTTAGGCCCACACAAAGCAATAAATAGGGTGAAATCAATGGTGCTTTTCAGTGGATTACGTACGGTAGTCTTCCTTTACTGGCTGTGGTTGTACAATATCTGCGCCAGCCAGTAAACAAAATGTATGGTCAGTAGGAGCTGCAAATCTAGGAGTGCAGCCCCAGCAATAATTTTAGCTGTTCCCGCCCCCCCCCCCCCCAAAAAAAAAATAACAGCTAACAAAAAACCTCACCAAAAAAAAAACAAACAAACACAACAATCAGAACCAGCATCCACACAAACACACACTCAAAACATACCAGAGCCACTGACGGTGAGGTCAGGGTAGTATAAATCCAGTGTGAGAGGCACACAAACTTTTAACGGTGGGGTTGGTCAACACACAAACTCACGTTATACAGTGCACTCCCGTTACAACGAACACGGTTATAACGAAATTTCGTTATAACGAAGTAGATCTTCTGGTCCCAAAATTATCACCATTAAAGTCTATGGTACAAAATTCGCTTGTAACGAACACGGCTATAGCGAAATTTCCGTTATAACGAAGTCTTTTCTGAGCCCCACAGACAAAGAAAAACAAAAGAAATGTGCTCCGTTATAACGAAATGCGAATTGCTTTCGAAAATACGTAGCGGAACAAGCATTTATAACGTCTCTGCATGGGTGTTCGCTCCTTGTGTCACGCACAGTTTCTGAGGGGAACTTGTTATTGTGATACTGTCACAGTTATCCCATCACATTTCACATATAGCTTTTCAGTGTATGATGAGTATTCAGCAAACATAATATGATATATAGACATCTATACGTGGCTCCTTGTTTTCGTAATATATTGTTTTTGTTCAGTTATAACGAAATTTAACTGCTGGTCCCGAGCATTTCGTTATAACGGGAGTGCACTGTAGTCTAATTGAATAGACATGCAAACAGTGAAAGGACAGTTTGTTAACAGTGATAAAAAGACTGGACAAAACAATGTGCATTTAAGCACAATCACAAGGAGGGATCTAAATGAAGTGAATGGGAAAAAAACTGATCTGGTGACAACCATATTTACAGAGTATTTCTATTTCACACATTATTTAAATGAATTGAACAATACATCAATACTGAATAAGTGTTCAGGAAGGCTGCATATGATGGCCTTCAATCACTGTAGACAATGACTATTTTGAGAAACAATTGTGAATATTTCTGTAAATGGCATAACAGGACATGCCAAGAAACCATAGATAGAGGTTGCAGAACTGACAATACTACTAAAAGGTGAATAATCGAATGCATACAGAGTACATGGTATATGAAGGAATGAATGGATGAATGCAGGAATGATTGGACAAGTGAATAAATGAATATAGAAATGAGCAGATGAATCCTATTTGGTTGTAAGTCACAGTAACTTACATTGGCCATAAATGAAGGCCTGCCCAAATATGAAGAAAGGATGATTCAATGCGTTAATGCAACTCGTGAAGTACATTGCTACCGTGTATGTCAGTGCATTGCTATGTCTGTGCATAAATCAACTATTGAAAGGCATACTCGAGCCCCCAGTTATGGTTCAAATAGAAACCAACATTAAAGAAAAAACAGCACCCAATCAAAACAGGTCTATAAAAGAAGACTCACTCTGAATGATTTCTTTTCATACTTTGGACACTAACACACACAAAAAGTAGCTGACCTTGGCAGCAATGGTGTGGATGATGGAGTCCAGGTTGCTGACCAGTGCATCGTATCCCATCGTCTGGCTGCTTACGTGCTTGCAAGGTAGTGTGATGAAGCCCCGCCCGCAGGGGTCAAAGGGGAAAGCTGGACCCTGGGAGAAGGAAATTCAAAGAAGTCAATATGTATAGGTGTTGTCACCGTCGTCATCATCCTCCTCCTCCTCCACCTCCTCCTCCTCCTCCTCATCATCATCATCATCATCACCATCATCATCATCATCATCACCATCATCTTCATCACCATCATCACCATCATCTTCATCACTATCATCATCACCATCATCACCATCATCACCATCATCTTTATCACCATCATTATCTTCATCACCATCTTCATCATCATCATCATCATTATTTTTGTCTATATCTCTGTCTCCCTTCCTTCTCCTGTCGTTGCCATCCATTTTGTATTAAATGTAGTGAAGGAACGTTAAAGGAAACCAAAGCCCAAATATAAATGTGGATTCTGTGAATTAAAGCAGCAACATTAGCTAAACACTTCAGTGAAAGTTTGATGAAAATCACACCATCTATTCAACACTTAGATGATTCTCTAAAATTTTGGCACCATCATCGCAGGATAAGGAGACTACTTCACTTAATGATGTCATCATGGACAACAAAAATTCAACATATTTTCACTTTCTACCATAATGAAAGAGTACTTGACTTTTACCTCTTTCAGAAAGCCAGGGGAATAGCATTACCCTTAACATACAACATATCAGTAACAAGCCCAATGGAAAGTCTACTTTTTTATTATAAAAAGACAAAACACAATTTTGTGGAATTTTCCTTATAGTTTCATTATAGTTTCCTTATGTTGTTGTCCAAAATTATGTCTTAAACTGTAGCAATCTTCTTATTGAACCAGCAATGACAGCACCGAAAACTTTAAAAATTCATCACTTTCGAAAAGATTATCCAATTTTCCTCGTACCTTCACTGATGTGTTCTATGAATATTATTGCTTTCACTCAATCCACATCTATATTGGGCATTGGTTTCCTACAGGCCTCAATGTGCTTTGTACGCCAGTTGGCACATCACCTGGAGAGCTTTCCTTGCCAAATCGCTGATACGTGTGGAAGCTATTGCCTGTGAAGGAAAGAAATCGCCCAATCCCCAATATTCCCTATTGTGCAGCCATGGCCTTCATGTGGGATTAAGGCATACTGCTACACCTGAGTTGTCAAGCTAATTTTGATAGCTAGATGGATTGCTGACTGCAGATGAAAAGAGCTTGGCCTGTAAAGCCAGGCACCCAGGCACATAAAAGATTAACATGTAATGTTAGCTTTGCACACAATCCATGACTTCATGTAGTGTACGAGTATATGGTAGTTCACAAATAGTGTATTTCTCTTCATTCTCTTTTTGTCTTCAAAAATAGTATTTACCTTTCCTGCAACATAATGCCTCAGATTGCGACAGTAGCAAACAGGTAAAGAATTTTTAGACATAGATGTTACTCTTTATTTGAATTCTTGAAGTCAATCTTTGTCAACATATGTATTTTTTCCCAAACTTTGGTGATTTCCAGTACACCATGCACAATTTTTTTTTTCTTGAGCGAATGGTGGCCCTGAAAAGGACCAACTCAATCTTTATATCAGTATTTCTTCTTGTTCTGCAAAATAATTTAAAGTTGACTATATTCTTGATCATGTTTTACATTCACAAATATCAACGTTTTTAGTATCTCGCAGTCATTATCATTTGATATAACTAAACAACAGGATCCCATTTCACGTCTTGAAAAGACATGATACACATTGATTGGATCAATAAGTGTAATACAATGTATTTTCTAGCCATACTCAAAAGAGTAGAGAATGTATCATTCTACATTGGTAAGTCTTCCTTTTCTAACAACTGTCACAATTTCTGCTGGGACTGTATCACAGCAATTCAGGAAGTTGCTTACCACATGGAGGATCAAAATCCTGGCATCAACTAGAACATCGCTGTTGACAACCTAGATGCACAGACACATAAAGCAACACAGAGTACATGAAAGGTAGCCGTACGCTTCTTAAAACTGATGGCACCTACAATACAACAGCAATCTCTGACTGCAAATTAGAGTTTTGTGGGTTTGCTACATTCACCATGTTTGCCCTTTTATAAAAAAAAACAGCACTGTCTAAACATACACTGTAGAGCGCAAGTGTGCAAAAAGTTCTCATGGAACAGTTTCTGTAGTATGTCTTGAGCAAGCTTTTCCAGTTACTATCAAAGCTAGGTTCCACTTTTAGTGAGAAACTTGACTTGCGATCCAGCAGCACCCTCGAGTTATTCATAAACTTCTACCAGTATCTCCCATTAATGTACATGGGAAGACCCTTGCCCATGGGTAGTGTGTTGGCCTCCTTTGGGCCAGTTCTGTTCATAACCCTTGCATTGATCTGAAATGAATAAAGTAATGATGAAACAGATACAGTTTCCTTCAGTCCAGTCAGACTATACTTGTACCTATATAGCAGGGCTCCACACTAACTTTTATTTTTGGTGGCCCAAAGGCAAACATCCAACCTTTTTTGGTGGCCCGATCAGGCCACCAAATTCTTCATTTCTGAAATTTTGGTGGCCCGACGTGCGTTTTTGGTGGCCCCGGGCCACCGGTAGTGTCGAGCCCTGTATATAGGCACAGGTTCACAGAACACATGAAAATCTTGAGTGACAAAACAACCACCATAGAATCAGCCTTTCAGATACAAAATCAAGAGGAACCAACCCCTCTCCCTCCCCCCCCCCCCCCAAAAAAAAAAATCAAAGTTGGAAATGTCGGCACTGAATAACAAGTTGGTCTACTTGGAGAGCAAACATGTAAGCCACTGAGTTTTTAAAGCATTTTGCTTTAATTGTTTAATTCCTTTCTCTTCTCCTTTTTTTTTTTTTTTTTTTTTTGGTGGGGGTGTTTCTTTTTTTTTTTTTTTTTTTAGCACATGCCTGCATTGGGAGTAAATTGTTGGTTACAGAGATGAAAGACAACATACTGAATATCCCTGCTGCTGGCTGAGGTGCTCTGCTATGACAAGGAGGGCGTTGAGTGTGGCACCGCCACTGCCCACTCTGAAGAGGGGATCCTCCACGGTCAGGAGAAGCGTATTGGCACCGATGTGACCCTTTTTCTGGCGAAGGTCAAGCTCTGAGGGAAACGATGAAAGAGGCCAACAAACTACTAGATGTAATACTCTGAGAAGAACAAAGGCATGCTGGTCTTGCAATTGATTCAGTAATAATGATCACAAACCTGATACAAATCTCTCAATTGTCATGTATACACATGATGTTTGATACTGCATATGATGTTTGAAACTGCACATTGCTGTACTTTGAATATTTTATATCATATGTCAAATTGAGAAAATTGCATTCAAACAAGCAGGCCCTGAATACTACTGTTATATGACTGCCATATTGTCATATCTCTTCTTTGCCTCAGAGAGACTAAATATGTTGATTAGGATTTCAAGTTCACTTTACCTCATTACCGACAGTGACCCTACAGGTAATATCTACTAACATTTGCATCTGACAAAGATCTCTAACTCAGAATTTCATCAGTGATCAAACATGAATGATTTACACTGGTTTCTGATGTGTAAGTTTATTGCCTTCAACTGACATAATGATCTGTGACTGTGTCACACATTTGAGTTCTTCGCCACAGACATTTGAAGACTTAACCATTAATGCTTTTATGCAGTGACTTTTCTGTGGGAATATGACATTTATGAAAGTATCTTAGTATCATCTCAAACTGAGCACAGGATTAACAGATCACCCTTCAATATATTCAATTTTACCTGTGACTCTATAAGAGATATTAATTATCATCACAATGCTCCTACTCTGTAGATTCTACATTATAATACTTGTTAAATGTTAGTAATGGACATTGATCCTCACCCTCTTGTACAGCGCGGGCACTTGCCTTATCCCGGCATGTTACCACAATGGCTGTCCACTCCATATCAGCTGACCGCCACACGCAAATGATCCCTGCAGTTAGTTATTGATGCCTCCCAAACTCAAGCTAACTGTAGAGTAGATTCTGATGGTCGAACCTTGGTCCTTGGCATTGGAGGTCAAACCTTGTGGACTTGGTATGGGTGCTATGGACTGTCAACTGACTGGATTGAAAACCTATGCATAGCCATAGGCATAGTCAGATCTAACTGTTAACGTTAGTTTTAATAGAGGAATGCACAGGCAGTAACCAGCAGTATTACCAGCATGCAGCACAAGTAGAAATCAGAAGTAAAAAACATACTTATCAGACACATCAATACCACATTTTAGAAAGGAAAACAAAGTTTTGCATTGTTCTCTACACGTTTACTTGGCAGAACTACCATTAAAAACAAAAAATAAAAACAAAAAAAACAACAACACAAATCCAATGTATGGGACTAAGCAATAGTATACGACAGAAACAGATCGAGACGGCGACCAGTCCCACTACTGACCCAGTTAAATATTCCATCGCCCACCAAACACATGCAATACTTGATGAATCGTATATCGACAAGGCCTTAACAAAGATCCTTAAAGATCCTAAGGATCTTTGGCCCTACAACTTACAGTTCACATGTAGATTATGCCAGCCAGGTCAAACCCACGGACACCCACCTCAGCATACCAGCGCCGCCAGCACACACCACCCGCAAGTTACATCGATAAGACTGTGGATGAACGTTCCTGGTCATGGTATATATGGTACTGCGGTGGCGCTAAGGGAGTCACCCAGGGTGATAGGGAGCATGGAGGTAAGACGAAACCTCACATAGGGGACTACGGTTAACTGATCAGTGGGAATCCTGGGGAATGATTGTTCCAATCCTTGTGGGATTCATTTAAGAGTACATAATATATCTATTGTTAACGGGCCGTTAATATCGCCCCGTTACTGTACAGGCATGCTAACCTGGAAACATTTAACTGCACATTAGGCCCTTGCCACTTGAATATGAGACCATTCTGACGAAGCAAATAATTTTCGCACAAGAATAGGATTGATGTATAATGTACTCTTAAATGAATCCCACAAGGATTGGAACAATCATACCCCAGCATTCCCACTGATTCCCACTGATCAGTTACTAGCCATCCCCTTTAAACTGGACCGGTTGGGCCTACTCTGTCTCTCTTCTAAAGCCTTCTGTTAGCACAAGTTGCACCTGATGTAACTTGGAAAAAGTGAACCCCCACCCCACCCGGTACCCCAAGAGGGAATGAGATGAAGACCCAAAGGGATCATGGTCCTGACACTGACAGGGGCATAGCGGTTAGGAAATTTGAAAGAGGGCAAGAACATAATGTTTATATTTTGTCAGTATATAGGCCTAGGGGGAAGGGAGCGTATCCCCTCCCACAAGAATCTTTTCTTTTTCTTTTCATTTTCAGAATTGGAATTCAACAATCTGGAGCACACTTTCGATGGCATATAGGCCCTCGGCCTATGTTTTGGAAATTTTCCATCAAAAAAAGTAAGACGATACTTTGATTTAGATGTAGCTAGGCCTTCCAAAATTACACAAATCACTCCAACATTATTGTTTCCTGTGATTTTTTTCATTCACTGATCAAATAACAGATATTATTTGAAATCTGATATCTAAGTCGAGCAATTGAGCAGGGGGAGGGTACCCCCTCGCACACACACACACACACACACTCATAATAAGGGAACTTTTGCATTTCTGGAACTGAAATTGACATATCTGTTCACACTCGAGGTCGTATATTTGGAAAAATGTAAATGAATAAAAATAAAGGACGACACTTTTTCCTCCAAACTTAAAAACAAAAATCTACACTCTGTAATTGCTGCATTCTGTATCTTCTCATTTACTACTCAAAGTAAATTTGGTCCTATCTTTAAAATCAAATCCAAACAAAGCGCATCGACCCAGCACTATCCCCCTCCCAACGGAAGAGGGAGCTTTTGCATCTTTAAAACTTAAATTCAGCGTTCGATTTGGTGCACAAGCTTTTGATGGAATACATTGTATTCTTAAAATTTTCTCCAAAAAAAAAAAAGTACAGGTACTGTAAGACGATAAATCTGATACGTAGACATAACGACCGATCGGGAGGAGGGTTGATTCCCTGAGATGGTATTTTATTATTTTGATTACATCAACCGGGTCAAGGGGTGGGGTGAAGCAACATTTCGGCAAAGGATTTAAGCGTCTGGTAGGATTCGAAATGAGGCTCCTGTTTAAACTGAGTCCACATATTTTACCATTGTGTCACACCACCACTCATGAGGACTTTACTCTTGAAGGTTATGTACATCTTTGATATCTACCATAACATCCAGTCCTTGTTGTAAGCAGGGAGGTGCTGGAAAGAGAGCAAACGCCTCCCTGCTGTAAGCTATTATTTAGGTTACAGCTCGTTATTCCGAAGCTCTTCAGTCCGAAGATTCGTTATTCCGAAGGTTCGTTTTTCCGAATTTCATTTTCGGATTAACAAGTCTTCGGAATAACGAACCTTCGGAATAACGCCACAAAATAACAAATCGGATTAACGAACCCTCTTTCATTTTCCGTTTAACGAACCTCTAGGTATAGGGAATTTGTGTGTTTCGGATTAACGAACCTTCGGAATAACGAACCTTCGGAATATCGAACCTTCGGAATAACGAACAGCACCCATTATTTATTATTCTCCGGTTTGGATGTCATAATATAGGCCAATTCATAGCCTTTAGCGCTAACTATAGCTGGCAAACTACTATAATCCTTTTGCACTCGTAGCTCCTTGTCACACGCGGTGTATAGGGGTACTAAGTAGTTGTGTATATTATGAGTGCGTCTATTGATGATGGATAAGAAAAATATACAGATATATGCAGCAGTGAACGCAAGACTAATGATATTCTGAATATATGAAAAAGAACTATAATTTCCACCCCAATAGATATTCTCCTCGGTGATAATCGATTTTCAGATACCATTTCCAGCTTTGAAGCAGACCTGATGTCAGTGTTTCATCAAGCAGTCTTTTGACCCTACATTCATATGAAAATTCGTATAAGACCGATAAAAATTACACACTTTAACAATATAATCATGTCGGCAAAGCATTGAATGCGCAAGCATGTATAGCCGATAAGACGCACGGGTATAAGTTTGCACGTCTTAAAAGTCAATGAAAGAAAATGAAAAAGACGAAGTGCCTATGGATAGCATTAGTATATGGATAACATTGCCATCAATATGGTACTCATACGACCCGTTTTGTTTAGATATTCGTGATAAAACTTCCATCACCGTCTTCATGATGTGTGGAATATCTTGCAAATGTTCATTATTTAAAAGCAGAATTTGAGAGGGGACAATCCCCTACATTACAAGCACTTTTTTCTTTCTTTCTTTTTTATAAAAATAATCAGGCTTTTGAGAAAAAACAAAATCGTACACCAAGAGGTCAAAGGTAATGGAGAGCGGGGAGATGTAATGGACCCATTACAATTCTACTGAGAGTCACATTCGTGGGTTTGTCGATTAGGCCGTTTCCGTCCCTTCTTAATTATTGGATTACCCATCCATTAAGCTATAGCGTCTTCGATATACTGATGAGCGCTTTCTAATCAAAATGCACTGATCACAATACCACAATACCGATCAAACCTGCCATCTTCGAATGGAAACTATATTTCCTTTCTCTTTCTTTCTTTCTTCATTCTTCCTTTCTTTCTTCTTCTTCTTTGTCTTCTTCTTCTTCTTCTTCTTCTTCACTACTTCTCCTCATTAAGGTCCTGTCACACCTTCTATAATTTCACAAGGAGTTACTGCTCTATTTGCTCTATTTGGCAGTAAATCCTTGTAAAATTGTGAAACATCATAATAATTTGACATGGATCTGTTGCAGGGTAAAAATATTCGCGAGGAATTTCTTTGGCTCAACAGCAATATATAATTTGAAAATGAAATGCTTCATTTAAAAAAAATGGAGTTTTTGTAGCAGTTTAACACAGTGTCTGATGCAATTGTAAACGGATTTTAGATTAATCAAACCCAAGTCAACATTATACTGCCCTACTTTGGCAAAAGGAAGCAAGTGACAAAGGTGTCATTTCTCGTAAAAGAGCAAAATGTGTCTGTCATTTACACTGACGTCAATGGACTATCATGATGTCTTATCTAACATATCTCTTAAACCAGTAGGATGAGTGTTTCTGCATGAAATTGGGCCTGGAAGAAGATATCATTATGTGAATTATGAAAGCATCAATAACTCACATTTGGATGGTATGTCACTTGCTTCTTTTTGCCAAAGTATACCAAGGGCAGAATAGTTTACAGTCTGACACTTTACTTGCTTCTTTTCGTACCTGTAAAAATTATATACATAGAACACAATAAAATACGATAAAATTAAATCATGCTAATATGTACTGGTTTAATTATGTATAGTATTTACCTTTGTATTTCCCAGCACAACACGTGGAGGATGCTCACTCGAAGCCATATAGTCATCAGGGCACTTCCTCAATAATAGCTGGAGAAGGCAAACGTCACTTCCAGGCAACGATCGATATAGGCCAAAATGATTTGAGAAGAAACCCCTTAGGAGGAACTCTTCAACTCAAGTTTTCTCTTCTACCACTATGGCCTACGATCAACCCCCTTTTTATGTGGAAAATTACATAAACTTAAAAGATCACACATCTAGATGAAATCAAATAATCTAACCTATTCTTTGTTATCTTTTTATGATAACAAAGAATTTATTTTAAGGTATTTTTTTTTATGATAACAGCGCAAATATCATGCATTTATATCAATTATGTCTCTCATCGTTTTCTGTGATTAGCTTTAGATTTGATTCTATATCAACACCACACAGTTAACCGCCCCCCATACTCCTCACCCTCTCCCGGTGGTAATGATGATAATAGCAATGACGATAATAATGATGATGATGATAATAATGATAACACTAATAAAAATAATGATAATAATAATAATAATAATAGTAATAATAATAATAATAATAATAATAATAATAATAATAATAATGATAATAATAATAATAATTATTATTATTATTATTATTATTATTATTATTATTATTATCACTATTATTATCACTATTATTATTATTATCCTTATCATTATTATAACACTTATTATGTATACACAAATTAAGACTGATACGATCGAATTGAAACAGATAAACAAAAAAAACTCGAGAAATCGGGGGACAGGTTTCCGTAAAAGCAAACCATCTCGCACACTCTCACATTGAGGACGATCATAACTATTGGACCGACCTCAGCAGCTGAGCAAATAATGATATCGGTGTTGAACGATAAAAGACAGATTGTGAAGAATTAATGACATTGTCCGCCTTCAGAAGCTTTTTAATCGACAAGTCATATCAATAAGTTATGAAACTCTGCCCGTCACGCCTCATCAATAAGTTGACAGCATGCATCCGAGCCGGATGGAACCGAACCTATTCAAAAAGTAAACACAAATTAATCCGCGCATCATTTTAAAAATCCAAATATCCCGATCATTTTTGTAGATATTGAGCACTATTATATAAGAGTATCGAATATGAAGAGTTTATTTCGTTCCTGAAGCGTGAAGATATTGATTTTCTTAAAGATAATTTATTGAACATTAAAGAAGCATAATTATGTAACATTGTGTGCTTTTGAATTTATAAACATAAATCGTTCATGTGACAACATGAGTAAAATGTGCTATAACACTATTTGAGGCATCATTATCTCGTTCCATTTGCATTCTATCGTTTCTTCTGTAGAGCTGTATAGCATTATCATCGGGTTTTTTCAATAGTTGTATCGTATTGACCGATTTCAAAATAAATGTTTTTATTCAGAACAAGATATTCTAATCAGGAAAATATTGAGTAGAACACGTAGAGGAAATGGCTCCCACGACCCCCCCCCCCCACCCAAAAAAGGGGGACGTTTCATTTGTTGTACTCCTATATATCGGGAACAATGTCTGCACCACATTCAAAAGATCCGAGAGAGTTTATCGTAATACTATATTATGGCAAAATATTTTGTGAGTGAATTGAGTAATGTCCGATTCATAGCAAATCTCGCCACTGTAGATTTTGTGGACTGGCTGTTTGCATTCTTCACGATCTCACATGTAAATTCTGTTGCCTTCCGGAATACCAAACCATTTCCTCAAAGAAATAAGGCCAACTTGCATTTATTTTTCAGGAGACTGCGTACCTGGCTAGCATTTACGGCTTTTTACCATCAATAATGAAGGTAGTCAATTTCCATTGAGCACCTTTAGCTTGGGGAAACGCCAGATATCGGCTGATGATTATATTTATATTTTACAGCAAGCACCAAGCTTTTAGTGGGTCCCTCCATTTTTCGCAGTTTGCGTATTTTGTTATTTCATGGCACAGTTTTCATAATAATGTATAATTTTTAAAAGGCTTCACATTAAAGATGATGCCCTTCTCAGTTTTGCTTTGATCTGCCTATGAAACCTTATTTTCTGTTACCAAAGAAAGTAGAACATCTATAATATCTATGTTCTCGTCCAAAAATGAAATAACATTTGAATTGAATTGAATTGAAAAAAAAAAAGGTATATCATAATATAGCTCCATGGTATTAGAGAGCCGGCGTACTTGACCTCATTATCTTTTCATGGAGAGCTTTTATTATGTAACTTCAGCTTCACCAGACCGAAATACATGTACATTGTACTTCATAATGAGGGAGGCTCAGTAGAAGAAGAAAGAGAAATTCTGACCAACAACCTTAATTGGGGCCGCAGCTTGCAGAAGATTTTAGTTTCACGCACAAGTCAATGAGATGGAGGAATGGAATATTTAATAACTGTTATACGTCATTTCCGTTCTAATCATCTCGATGCTAATAAACGGCTATTGTGTCAACTATTGATGTCTACATCCTGAACATTGCTGCACTGCATTAATTCGGGTGTTGCTGTTGTTGTTTTTTCAAACCAGCTCTATAATATCTTCACTTATAATATGTGCAAGACAGTGTATTTTGAACTTTTGCATCCATTCATGTATTCGTGTACTCATTTACTCATTTACATGTTGTTGATAACTTCAAACTACACGACTTGTGTACAGCTCGGTGCACTGACAGTAATATATAGTTTTAATACTCTTATAGTATACACTCTTACTAGTACCAGTACTGTGCACTACTACTTATCACTACTAATGAAAATGCTATTTGTACTGTTGCTACACTGTACTTCCCCTATAGCGACAACTACTTTTATTACTACCGTATTTGCACTACTACTACTACTACTACTACTACTACTACTACTACTACTACTACTACTACTACTACTACTACTACTACTACCTGTAGTCTTATTTTACTACCGCGCTAAATTAGTAGTGATGGTAAAGTAGGTAAACATGTATCGTTCTACTTTTATTGCTATTACGCCCCCTATAGAGTATATAGTTCAGATAAGATAGATGCAGTTACTATGACTGCATGTACTACACTGGACATTATCGGCCACTACCACTACTGATTACAGTAATTATTATTATTATTATTATTATTATTATTATTATTATTATTATTATTATTATTATTATTATTATTATCATCATCATCATCATCATCATCATCATCATTACAGTAATAATAATATAAATGCTACCATACCACTAGGAATAACATTGTAGTGCTACTTGTATACTACTGCTACTACTACTATTACTAATTCTACTTCCTCTACTACTACTACTACTATTACTACTATAAACTACTACTACTACTACTACTACTACTACTACTACTACTATCACTACTACCATTACTGCTGCTGCTGCTTTTGATACTACTACTGTCACTTTTACTTGTGTTGCAAGTTCTTCTACTACTGTCACTACTACTTCCAACAAACGACAATGATCCTTCGCGCCAGTGTCCTCGAATTCTCCGCTAATTGACATCCATCTTCCTCGTTGTGCAGTGTCTCCTTGCATGGCTTTCTCCTGTATTTCTTGCTACTCGCCCCCTTCCCCACCCCCACTCCACTCCTTTACGTCTTTATGATATCTTGCAGAACTCATCCACTTTTCAAATGGTGAAATTTCCGCTCTTCACGCACATCCTGATGGCAAGTGGCTGATTCATCCAGGCGAAATCACGCGCATTGTATTGTGTGTGCATGGCGTTGGTGAAAACCACGCGTGTTTCTTTATCATCATAACATCATACTTGTATAAAGATCGTTATCAATTTTGAGACCAAGGAAGACAGCTGTGAGAGTGCTATAAGGAGAGTTATACAATAAAGGCAATTAATTGGCATTTAAGTCGCGAATGAAGCGAACGGATGAGGGTCATATTCCTTATTGTTGGTCTCCGAGGAAGGGTAGGGTCAACCTTGACCACAAGTTAATTAAACTCAGTAATTGAATTCGCGTGCTCATAATCGAAAGAACAGCGTTAGCAGCACACGTTGGGTAAATGCGGCGCGTGCGATTTGGAATAAGTGTCGACTAGAGGAAAACACACGTTGTATTCATTGATTGGAAATTATGAAATTAGTTCTGAGAGATCGATCTCCAGCGTCGATTCTGCATGAATTTGTCGCCGCTTTGAAATACTCACGTTTTATGTTGCTAACGAAATTATTCCGCTCGAGTATTTTGAATGACGTTCATATTTGCAGAAAATCTTTTGATATTATTTAATCATAACCTCGTGATCAGCGATTTACCGTATAAGTCAAGGGCGTATGTCGTAGAAATCACATGGAGAATAAACTCGGAGTTTGTCTCAATTTCACTTCTAGCACTTCCCATGAAGTTTCATTTTGTTTTTGAAGGGGTATCAATGCAATGCATCAATGCATCTAATTCCCCCTTTTCTGTTTATATAAAACAATAGGAGATATTAATTGTGTGTATTGGGCCATTATACTGCTTAACGCATGTCCGCATTTTTCCTGTCAACTGCTAAAGTGATGGTGCTTCAGTTTATTCAGCTCATTGTAACCAAATACTTTCTTTTTCTTTTTCCTCTACTGGTGTAATATATATTGTCAAGGTATGGTGCACACTGGGGTGTATTGCGGGGTCGGCGTGGTCGGCTGCCGGGCCCCCTTCCACTCCTTTCATACGGTATAAAACCGTGTGGAGGGGGGGGGGGGGGGGGGTCCGGTGGTTGGCCGTGCTGGTCCCGCGGTGTGCTCCGGTGTGTCACTAACCTTTAAGTGTAGACCTTTTCACAGGTCAACAGACAATCGGTGATCCATTTTACAAACTACTACAAGTGACGCTTTGTATGTTGAACTAGGCACCTGCACTACATTGAGAGCGGGAACTTAAGAAAATGTCAATGGTTGGTATGCATGCGGTGTAATTGCGAAAGCAATTATTATACTGGTGAAATAACCGCATTTCAACGTTTCACACCCCTAATCAAAGAGCTCAAGGAGAAGCTAATTTTTAGTTGTTGTCGCTGAATGCTAAATACCTCTTCATTTGTATGTTACAGGTGAACCAGATCTTATTATGTTCAATTCTTATGATAGTAAATCCAGTGCAAGAGTTTTGGTAGAGTTTGTATGGTACATTGAGGACTCAATAAGGTCAACAATAGTTAAATGTGCATTTATACGCAGATTTATAGCTAAGTTCCCCTGTTTGTTTGTTTGTTTTTGTCAAATGACTACTAGTAGTAACGTAATTATGTTGACTTTGGCTCTAAGTATTCAATCACTCCTTTATAGTTTGTTACAGCACACCACTACGCACCGATGCACCTCATCGTATACACCCCGTGCATACGATGTGTACTGCACTTCACGTTGCACCAGCATGATATGCAGCTATCACGTACTGTCACTCATTGTAAATGGATTTTGATTTTGAAATAGATGACCAACAGCTAGTGAACCATACAAGCCAGTACTTCACTATCAACGAATTTAACAGTCAATTTCCTTTCAATAACGCAAATCAGATTTGTGCTAATTTCAGTTTAATTCACTTTAATATAAGTTTAAATAAAAATTTTGAAATATTTGAATTATTTTTAAGTTCCCTCAATGATTTCCCATTTTCCGTCATAGGAGTTACCGAGACATGGTTGCACACCAATTCCCCGGACCTATTTGGTATTGAAAATTACAATTTTATTCGTAATGATAGAAAGCATGGCAAAGGAGGTGGGGTTGCCGTGTACGTCAATAATCAAATTGAATTTAAAATTGGAACTGATTTGTGTACTCGGGAAGCAGAAAGTTTATTTATTGAAATCTTAAATGATAATGAAAAAAATATTATAGTTGGTACCATTAACCGTCCTCCACAAAATGACATTCAATCTTTTTTTGATAACTTTGACCATTGTGTTAATGAAATCTTCGGAGAGAGAAAATCCATTTTCTTGATGGGAGATTACAATATAGATTTATTACAACCCACCCATTTCTATGACATATTATTTTCCAATTCACTGCATCCCCACATCAATAAGCCCACCAGAATAAATAACACCACCCATAGCAAAACATTAATAGATAACATAATGTCTAACGTAATAACGGAAACGTGTACGAACGGCATTATTTATTCAGATATATCCGACCACCTACCAATTTTTATGATTAACGATAAATCTGTAACAACCCCAATACGCCACCAACCCAAACAATATTTGAAAATGCATAGAAACGTAACGCCACATAATATTGATTCATTGCATCAAGATTTATTTGAAGAACAATGGAATGACGTTTTTGAACTCCAAGATGTTAACTCTTCTTATGAAATTTTGTTACAAAAATTATTAGATTATTGTGATAAACACATTCCTTTAACTCCCAAAAGAAATGGAAGGAAAAAAGCTCGGCAACCCTGGATTACTCAAGGTCTTATATGTTCTATTCTCACTCGAAACCGTCTTTATAAAATATCTCTGAGAAAACCTACTCCTGAAAACGTGAAAAGGTACAAAATATATAGAAATAAACTAACTACTTTGATTCGAGTTTCACGTAAATCATATATTTCGAATAAACTCGAATCTAATAAGGATGATAAAAGTGCTCTTTGGCGGACCGTTAATGAAATACTGAAAAAGAAACCTACGGAATGTCCTGACAGCATTACTCACAACGATAATGTTATTACCAATCCTGATCAAATTGCAAATATTTTTAACATTTTTTTTTTGTTAATGTCGGTCCTTCTTTGGCAGCATCTACTCCCATAAACGATATAAAGAATTATAAAGATTATTTATCTGAAAGTAATCAAAATTCTTTGTTTTTTACTCCAATTAATGAATCGGAAATTATTGATACTGTTCGATTTTTTAAATGTAGTAAATCCTGTGGGCCTGATAACTTAAGTGTGAACTTGTTGAAAAAAATAATTTACCCCCTAGCAGCCCCTCTCACCCATATATTCAATCTATCCCTACTCAACGGAAAGTATCCAGACTCCTTCAAAACGGCTAAAGTTATCCCCATTTATAAAAGAGAAGATCCCTTAATGGTGAAAAACTATAGACCCATTTCATTGTTACCTGCAATATCGAAAATTTTAGAAAAAGTAGTTTATAAGCGTCTCCACTCGTTCATGATTGAAAATGAAATATTAAATGCGAATCAGTTTGGTTTTAGGAAATGATTTTCTACCGATTATGCTATAATTAAATCTGTTGATAATATTATTGATGCGCTTACTAAAAAGGAGCACATAATTGGAGTTTTTATGGATCTTAGTAAAGCGTCTGACACTATTGATCATGACATTTTACTTAAAAAATTACATAATTATGGTGTGAGAGGGATTACTCTGTCGTGGTTCAGAAGTTATTTAAGTCATCGAAAACAATATGTTGCATTTAAATCCACTCACTCAGCATATTCTAACGTGTTATGCGGTGTCCCTCAGGGGTCTATCCTCGGGCCCCTACTCTTTTTGATTTATATTAATGATATTATTAACTCCTCTCCTCGTTTAAATTTCATCTTATTTGCAGACGACACCAATGTTTTTTATTCCCACAGGGACATTGTAACACTGGTTGATACATTAAATACGGAATTAAGCAATATCTCGAAATGGTTTAGAAGTAATAAGCTTTCATTGAATATTGATAAGACATGTTTTATACACTTTCATACGTTGCAATCCCAACCCACCCTCCCTCAAAGTATTTTTATTGATGATATAAACATTGCTGAGAAACATTCAACCAAGTTCCTAGGAGTGACCCTAGATAGCAATCTATCTTGGAATATTCATGTTCAGAATATTACAACAGCAATATCTAAAGTAACTGGTGTTTTAAGAAGAATAAAATATTTAATTAATGATCAAACTTTAATTATGTTATACAATACTTTATTTTTACCATATGTAATGTACTGTAATATTGTATGGGGCAACAGTAGCAAAACAAAATTGAATACAATTTTTCTTTTCCAGAAAAAGGCTCTTCGTATATGCACACATTCAATTTTTTTGGCTCACACTGATCCCATATTTTATCGCCTAAAAACTTTGAAAGCCCATACATCTATACCTAACTGCCATATTTATGTATAAACACACTCGAAATTTATTACCATTTTTTCATAATACCCTAGTAACCAATGACCATATTCATTTATACCCTACTCGTCGTTCCCATGATTTTCATTTAAGTAATCCGAAGCTTTTACTTGCTCAAAAGTCAATTAGACATCAAGGTCCGGATACATGGAACACTCTTCCTGAGAGTTGAAACAATGTACCTCCTTGTTTTCATTTAAAGCAAACTTAAAGAAGTATATTTTATTACAGTATACTTCAAATACGAACTAAAAACAAACAAATTATACAATTAATGTTGGTTTCCCGATAGCAACAACGCATATCGTCCCCTCTTTCAGTAAACCAATTTTATTATTCTAAATTCCAGCCTATCTGCCATTGTGCACCTTCAAGCACCTGCACACACATTCACCACCACCACCATCACACACTAGAGTTTATTTTCCCCTGCTACTTTCGCAGCAGAATTTATATCGTTACGAATCTAGTACGTCCTTATCTTTTCCTCGGGCCGGCCATCTTTTCAAGCAATGCTTATAATGGCGGCCCTCTGCATAATCGTTTCTTAACTATAAATGCTATTCTTATCACTGCTGCATATACATGCATATTGTATATTATATTTCTTTCATATCGTTGTTTATGCAAGTCAAAAGACTGTGTTAAATTTATTTTATATATTTCCTACATGTTCATGATTATGTACTTATATGTATCGCGGTTTATGCAAGTCAAACGACTCTGCGTTGAATTTACTTCGTATACTTCCTGCATCTTCATGATTATGTAACTTATGTATATTGATTTGCAGAAAATAAAGTATCTATCAAACAAACATTTACGGATGAATGGAGCTAGTCATTTATCTCTCTGGTGAGGTAAATGTGAGGCAAAAATGGTTTTGACTTCGATAAAGATTTTTACATGGATTTCAGGACAACCTTTGCAGCCAGAAATAATGGCGTACATTATATTGCTTTCTGCAGGTGGCTGGCTGGATACAGGCATAAGAATGTATTTATGCCTGTCACTGAAATATGAATATACACAATTTTCATTGCTTGTAGAAGCCATGTTCAGACGTTTTTCTATTCGGAGAAAAATTTTATTTTATGGAGCAGCAATTAAAATTCAAATTAATGCTTAACTTACCACGACCATGTGTCCACACGACGGTCGTGGGAAGAAACTCCGACCAATTTACCACCGCCTTCGCAGGGATCACCGTGGAGGGTCGGTGTAACTACCGGAAGTGATAATATAGCGACTATGCGATTGTTTGTTTGTTTGTTGTTGTTTTTTTACCAGCGGCATTTGTCTTCTCCATTCTTATTGATGGAAATTTCTGAGCGCTAGCTTCTTCGTCGTGATCGACTAGGTTAGAATTGCACTACACGCGCACGTGTACTCGCAAAATGTCAACATTGCGATTTGAACCCGGAAGTTTTACCTAGGTCGTAAGGCATGTAAGGTCATAGATACTCCGAGGGCTTGTCCGCACTGGAAATTTACTCCGACCGGCTAGTCGTGGTAGCGAGATACTCCTGAGAAAACTCAGAAGTATCTTGGTCGGAGGAAGAAGTCATGGTAAGTTCCTCCGACCGGAGGAAGTTGCCATGGCAGGACCTTGTTCAGACGGGCACTACTCCGACCTTTCCTCCGAAGTTACTCCGACCAAGCTTCCTCCGACCCTTCGTCCGAAGTTACTCCGACCAAAACTGCCCTCGTCTGAACACAGCTATGGAGTCCACGTCAACAAATGGGAAAAGAAAGGAAATAACAACAACAACACAACAACAACCAGGGGATTCAATTTAGTTATCGCCAGGTCCAAACGGCCTTGCGTATGCGGCAACGGCGTAAATCCGTACTGAGGAGTGGGGGGGGGGGGGGGGGGGGGGGGATGGTCACCATCACCACGATCACAAGCCCATAACCGGACCGGCGCAGCCTTGGGGGGGGGGGGGGGGGGGGGGGAAGCTTTGTGCCCCCTCCCCCCCCCCCCCCACACACACACACTTTACAGGGATCGGATGTCCCACTCTTTTGCAGAAATATAAAGTGGGAGGAGAATGGCAGCAAAAATATGAAGACTTTTTGTTCTTGTTGTTGCTTTTTTTTGCTTGTCAGATGACTTGCGGCGGAAAATCAGTTTGTTTTTGAAATATCTGTGAGAGGGAGCGGAGCGACCGAACGGGGGGGAGGGTGTGTATGGGGGGGGGGGGGGTGTATCCCTCTCCCACACGAGGAAGATTTTGCATTTTAAGACCTGAAATTCAGCGATCTGGTGCACACGTTTGGTGAAATTTTTGTGTTTTTTTTTCTTAAAAAAACCAATAGAAATGAAATATTCACAATAGATTATTGAATGACTAAATCGTGGTATTTCAGCTCTTGCTCCGCCTGTGCGACATCATTGCGAAGGCCTACTAAATAGTGGGGCCTATCACCGGCGTAGACAGGATTTGATCTTAGGGGGAGCGGTTATGAGATCGTGAGGGAGCGAAGCAAGCAAGGGGGGGGGGGGAGGGTATGGTAGGGGGGTTTCCCCCTCCCACGGTGAAATCTTTTTACATTGAAAATTTTGACATTTCACTGTCCAAAAACTGCCGTTTGTAGCTATATTCTTCGCTTTGGAAACTAAGGGGGGGGGGGCACACCGGCGCAACTGCTGTCAATCACTGGCAGCAACATCAGGAGAATGGCAAAGCGATTAAATGCGAGCGAGCGGAGCGAGCGAGCTTAAAAAATTTGACATAATACTTTTACAGTCTAAAAACTGCCGTTTGTAGAATGCGAGCGAGTGAAGCAAGCGAGCTTGAAAATCTTGACATTTTACAGTCCAAAAACTGCCGTTTTTGGCTGTATTTTTTCGCTTTCGAAATTAAGGGGAGGCGCAGCGGGCGCAACTGCTGGCAGTTACTGGCAGCAACATCAGGGGAATGGCATAACGATTAAATGCGAGCGAGCGAAGCGAGTGAGCTTGAAAATTTTGATATTTTACAGTCCCAAAACTGTCGTTTGTAGCTATATTCTTCGCTTTGGAGATTAAGGGGGGCGCACCGGGGACAACTGCTGGCAATTACTGGCAGCATGCAACATCAGGAGAATGGCATAACGATTGAATGCGAGCAAGCGAAGCGAGCTAGTTTAAAAATTTTGACATTTTTACAGTCCCAAAAGTGCCGTTCGTGGCTGAATTTTTTCGCTTTGAAAATTAGGGGGGGGGGGGCGCACACCGGGCCAACTACCGGCAATTACTGGCAGCAACATCAGGGGAATGGCATAACGATTAATGCGAGCGAGCGAAGCGAGTGAGCTGGAAAATATTGACTTTTTACAGTCCCAAAACTGTCGTTTGTAGCTATACTTTTCGCTTTGGAAATTAAGGGGGGGGGGGGGCGCACCGGGCACAAGTGCTGGCAATTACTGGTAGTATGCAACATCAGGAGAATGGCATAACGATTGAATGCGAGCAAACGAAGCGAGCGAGTTTGAAAATTTTGACATTTTACAGTCCCCAAAGTGCCGTTTGTGGCTGTATTTTTTCGCTTTGGAAATTAAGGGGGGGGGGGCACGCCGGGCCAACTGCCGGCAATTATTGGCAGCAACATCAGGAGAATGGCATAACGATTAAATGCGAGCGAGCGAAGCGAGTGAGCTTGAAATTTTGACATTTTACAGTCCCCAAAACTGTCGTTTGTTGCTGTATTTTTTCGCTTTGGAAATTAAGGAGGCGCACCGGGCGAAAACTACTGGCAATTACTAGCAGCAACATCAGGAGAATGGCATGATTAAATGCGAGCGAGCGAGCGAGCGAGCTTCAAAATTTTGACATTTTACAGTCCAAAAACTGCCGTTTGTAGCTATATTTTTCGCTTGGGAAATTAAGGGGGGCGCATCGGGCGAAAACTGCTGGCAATTACTGGCTGCAACATCAGGAGAATGGTATAATGATTAAATGCGAGCGAGCAAAGCGAGCGAGCTTCAAAATTTTGACATTTTACAGTCCAAAACTGTCGTTTGTAGCTATATATTTCGCTTTGGAAATTAAGGGGCGCACCGGGCGCAACTGCTGTCAGTCACTGGCAGCAACATCAGGAGAATGGCACAGCGATTTAATGCGAGCGAGCGGAGCGAGCGAGCTTTAAAATTTTGACATTTTACACTCCAAAAATTGCCGTTTGTGGCTATATTTTTCGTTTTTGTTTTGTCCCACTTTTATGGGGGAACCATTCCCCGCCCCCCCCCCCATCGACGCCTCTGCACATGTTAAGTGAAAGATCTGCTGCACACTCTTTGATAAATTAGGTAAATATACGTCAATCTCAAAAGTGTACAAAGTCTATCGAAAGGGATCCTGTATAGCGGAGCTTTTGCATGTTTAAAATTGCAATACAACTATCTGGTGCATAGTTCTGGCGATATTTGGACAATTTTCCATTAAGAAGGTTCGAGATTTGTCCTCATCTCGGGAAGTGCTTGGGGGATTAATGATTTGGCTGCCTAAACACTTTCGTAGGGGCGGGCAGATGCCCCTTTGCCTCCCCCCCCCCCCCCCCCCCCAGATAGATTCGACGCCCCTGATCTTCCCTGGGTATGCCCATAGATGTATCCTGACTGAGTCACCAGTCACTGTCGTTTCTCAGGAATGATTCAGGAAATGGAGGGGGTTCAATTATGGCGATATAGTTTTTTTTTTATTGTTTGTTTGTTTGTTTTCGTACATATTTTGCAGATGGTCCCAAGTTACTCGCGTCATAGCATGTTTACATGTAGGCCTATACTATGTGACGTTGTCAACGTCTGAGCCATACCTTACATTGTACAGTATCGTCGGTCTCATGCCAAAAGGGCACTAATAGTGTACAAAGTCTATGGTGTTAAGGCCCTTTTGGCATAAGGCCGACGGTTATGTCGATGTTACTTTCTTCGCGAGCGAGCGAAGCGAGCGAGCGCTTGAGAAAATTATGTATACATTTCCTACAAGATAGAATACTGTTCAGCTCTGTTACCTGTCTGAAGGCCGGCGTACAATCGTCACGCAATATGCCAAAATTGATACAATCACATTTCTGCTTCCTCCATTTTTTTTTCAAAATTCAGGGGGGGGGGGATGATTGTACAGGCCATCCCCCCCCCCTCCTCCATTTCAGGGGGGGGGGGATATATCCCCCCATCCCCCCGGGATTTACGCCCATGGTATGCGGTCATTAATGTATTCATAATCAAGGAAGAATCAAGGAAAATACCAACAAAAAAAAATCTTGTTTGAGTTGGCGGGGTAAAACCTTATTATCACCTAATGAGGGTTTAGGGACGGGGAGGTGAAGCCATACACTTGTTTTGCAACCAGTCTGTTCATGCGTCTTTCATTTTCAGGCTCAGTAATTTCATGCAAACATGATTTTCTTTTTGAAATAGAGCCTTCTTACTTCCATACAATGTTTGAACAGCGGAGAAATAAGTTAATCCTCTAGTAATGCTCTGTTGCAGGGTTATTCTTTTCCTAAGCAGACAATAATATTATTGTATTTGATGCGCAATACTCGTGCTAATATGTATACATACAAATGTGTACGCTATCGACATGCATTCATGTTTAAGGGAACTGAAAAATAAGAGATTGGTGCTGTTCTTTTTGCTTTACCATGGTCTCTCATGTTATACCGTAATATCTCATCTAGGGAAACAATAAATACGTCTGTATTTATTGTTTACCTGTACGTTGGATAGTGGATAAGACTCTTGACTCCAAAACGGGGGAACTGAGTTCGAGCCCCGCCCAGTGCTTACGTCCTAGGTCAAGATGTTTTTACCCACAATGTCCATCTCAACCCAGGTGTATAAATGGGTACCTGGCAACGTTGGTGGTATAACAATGGCAGGGCGCTCTGGTAGAGCAGTGGCGACACTGAAGAGGCTACCCTGGATAAATAAGACCTTATTATTATCATTATTATTGTTATTATTATTATTATTATTATTATTATTATTATTATTATTATTATTATCATTATTATAGTTATTATAGTTATTATTATCTGTATCATCATGATTATTATCTGTCTAGAAAATATAGCAATGAATAAACTAATCATATTCGTCAATTTAAATCAAGACTGGAAAACAAAGCCAGTACTCGGGACCAGAGCTCTCTACCGGCTATACTTAATTAGGGATTATTGGTATTCTTTAAAGGGAGACCTCCGGATGATTTTCAAACTTTTAAACAACTTTGAATTAGTTATACCGAGTGTAGAGTTTCAGAATTTATAGTAATTCGGTTGAGGAATAAGAATGTTTTCAAAATTTGCAACAAATTGCAATGAACAAGGATGATGACATGGCAGCCCCACCATAAGAATGTATGAGTTGTGGCTCAAGGAAGCAGAACAAAAGAAGAAGGCATGCATAGATTATACAGAGGTGAACTTGTTAAGCAAGTGGTATTGCAATGGAATTACACTGCTACATATCTGAAATATGGGAGGCTCCTTTGTTATCAACACTGTTCAGTGTAATTAGTTTAAGATTTTTCAGATTATTGTTTCTCTGCTTAAGGACCACGATAAATTCCACAAATACATGGAGCTGTCGATTTATGTACTACATGATGTGAAATTATGAAAATCGTTTGGAATGCCCCTTTAAGGCCACGCACACCGCTGTTTTGCATGGAATTGTGTTCATGCTAATATCTAATGTAGTGGAAGTCCTCACCATTGAACACACAGCTCTTGTAGTCTCGCCCACCAGCAAGGACCAGGTGATCACAATGGTAATAGATTTTCTCTTCAAGAAAAACAAAGTAACGAAAACGTATAAAAATAGACAGCTTTACATTTCGTCGCACGACAAATTGGAATTCGTAGAAAATCACCTTCGAATCGCGTCTGAGCGAACAGCTGATGTTAAGAGAAGTGAAGAGGCGTAATTGCCAGATCTTAAGATTCATGACAATTGAGTGCGTACCAGTTTTCCCCCATTCTCCTTCCTCTGTGCCTTCTTCTCATTACATATACCTGACAGCACTTACAAACGAACTTTTGCAAGACATCATTACGCAACAACATGAAATGTCACAATAAGTCATAATCACAAACCCAACACTGACACATCACAGCAGAGTAAAGTGTTCTGAACACATAAATTGCAAATTTGCTTTTTTGTTAAAGGGATCGTATAGTTTTGGTTGAGACCTAATTTCAGGTTTCTAACATTTTTTGGTGAGATAATGAGAAACCTCTTATGAAATATGAAGGAGCATGTAATTCTATGAGGAATTTAACGTTTATTTGATGAAAATTGGCTTTGAAATGGCTGAGATATCCAAAAAAGAGCGATTCTAATAAAGTGTGGGACCCACATTTTATTACAATCACTTTGTTTTACTTTGTTTTTGGATGTTTCAGTCCTTCCAAACCCGATTTTCATCAAATAAACTTTGAATTCCTCTTAAAATGGTATGCTCTGTACTACTGTATATCACAAGTGTTTTCTTGGTATCTCGCAAAAAGTTAAAAGCCCAATTCTCGTCTCCACCAATACTGTACCATCCCTTTAATGTATAGGTCTTTAATCAGGACTCGACATTAGCGGTGCGACATGACCCGGAGGCACGGCGCCACCGAATTATTATGTTGTTTCACCAAGTTTTGCAACAAGATATTTTCGATTCCAATGGGCTTGTTATGTATCTTCTTGGTTCGGCAAATACATTTTAATTTTCGGATCACCAAAATATGAAGTTTAAGTACATATTTCATTCGTGTCCCGATCAAGAACGGCTACCAGAGGGAAAAAAAGTCAGTTTAGGATATATTATATACATAAAAATATATCATATATATATATATATATATATATATATTATAAATATATATATATATATATATATATATATATATATATATATATATATATATATATTATAATGTGTGTGTGTGCATATGAAATACGGAGGAAAAGACCATACAGATGCACTAAAATACTATGTCAGAAGATCTGGAAAGAAAATAATTGGGGAGCAGGGAGGACCCAGTGACTAATGATTCCACTGCCTAAGAAGGTCAACTTCAAGCAAAACTACAGGACTATTGCGAGGCTGATCTCTCATCCAAGCAGAGTCAGGCTCCGCATCATTATAAACGGCCTTAAAGCCAAGGCTTGGAAACTGCAATGAGAAGAAGAAGTAGGGTTAAGAGGAGAGAAGAGCACTGTGGAACAAATTTTGAAGTACGAGTCCTCATTGAAAGCATCTATACCACCAAAATGACCTCTTCCACGACTTCATTGTCTTTTATAAAGGCATTTTTAATCTGGCTCCGCAAAATGACCTATGGCAAGTTCAGATGAACTTCAACGTTGATGGGGAGCTCATTCTATAGTCATCCAGGTCCACTACGATCATTTAACCAGCACAGTGATCCCAAACAGGTAGCAATACCAGTTCTTATTCTAAACTATTAGAGTTGGAGTCAGGCAAGGGTGGTTTGTTGTCTCTAGGTTTTTTTTTTTTTCAATATCTTTCCGGAGAGAATTATTCAAGAGACCCTCGAAGACCACCACACCTCTATCACATTGGTGTCAGGCCGGTCTACAATATCTTTTTTTCAAACGCTACAGACCTTACTGGGGGCACACAGAGCCTCGGGACCTACAGACTTGCCACAAGAGCAGGTGCCTATAATGGCATTGAGGTCGATCAGCACAGACAAGTCAAAGGTCATATATCAACAGCAAGATTGATTTAAGTACCGACATATCAAAGAATGGTGGGCCCTTGGAAGGGCTGACCAGCTACAAATACAAATGTACATGAGAACGTACTAACCCTGTCCAAAGACAGCACCTGCACAGCATATTTCCTTGTCAAGATAATTCCGCATCAGCATGCAGCGATGGTCAGACTGAACGTGCAGGGTACGGAAGAGCAACATCAAATTCTCAAGGTGTTCGAGACCTTGCGTCTTAGAGAAACTGTACTCTGCGTGCCTACTAGCCATACTACTACTACTACCCATGAACAATGAGGAATCTCTGCTCGCGACTGTCAAACGATCGACAGAAGATGGCATATCTTGGTCACGCCATTCGTCACAGTACACTCTGCTTTCCAAAACTGTGTTATGCAGAGTACCGATAAATCAGGGCGGGGACAGCACAGGAACAGCTGGTCCGAAAACTTCAAGGATTGGATAGGGATGACGATGACGGAGAGCTATACAGTGTATAGGGCCTATCAATGGAACGACTTGGAGAGCATCTGCTCTGCCTCACTCATGTCTTTCCAACGACCCTTGCTTCTTCTTTTTCATTCTGTGGTTCATGAATATGCCTGCTGACAATATCCCAGATAGCAGTACTAATAAGGCCCAACGTTGGTGAAGTGCTTGTACGTTGTGGTCCAACGTCTATTGGTAGTCGGGCCAACGTCGGCTCAACAATGACAGATTGACGTTGGGCCAGCGTTGGTACAATGTGTAAACAACTATATTTTCTTACTCTTGTTGACCTTTTTCCAAAAATCACTTTTCCATCTTGTTATGACATTATTACAGCGTTATAGCGACCAAACAAGTACATGTACCAATTTTCCTTTTCTATCATAACAGATGTTAAAAAAAGACGTAGGCCTATGTTCCAATTCATCTTGCCAAGACTTTCATCCTCGTCTTCGTGGTCGTTGGAAAAATCAGTCCTACCTTCGTCTTCAGCAGCTGTTCCAGCTTCTGGCTCGAACAGAAGGACCTGGGCCCCGTTTCAAAAAAAGATGTTAGGATGGCAACTCTTGCTGGAATGGCAACTTCCTATAGCAACAGCCAATCAGGAAGCTGGATTCTTGTCGTTACCATGACAACTCTCATCCCAACAAACGTTGCTGTCATAGCAATTTTTTTTTTAATGAAATGGGGCCCAGATCTCTCATTCTCTTGCTGGTAACGGGATAGTTTCCTCTTTCGTTGTACCTTCTGAGAATATATTCTCCAATGTCAGAATCCGGGTAGAAGATTTTCCTCTTACTTAATAACTGCTGCTGGAGGAAGAATTGCTCATATTATCATCAACAAAAGCAAACAAATAAACAAACAAAACAAAAACAAAGCAAAAACAACAACAACAAAAGGAAACAATAAAATACCTGTCGAAAACGGCAAAGTTTCTGAGTCCAAGCTATCGTCAATCTAGACAATTGGAGCTCCTCCCCGAGGTGACGTAACGTGGCAATACGCAATTGTCCACCAAGTTTTGGTAGGATTTCAAGGAGCGTTCCTAGTGCTCAAATTTCTTTGTCTTTATCTCGTTACTCGTTCAGAATCACTTGAAATAAGAGCGAAACCCGAAATCAGCAAAGAAAATTATCTACAAAAATGCATACTAGGAAAAATTGATATGTTCCCGGTTTCTGCGCGCCCTTAAGACAGGAAACCCCGTTATGCGTCTTTCTGAAATTGCAAATATACAATTTGATGAATTTTGTTCTTGATTCAGCCGTGGGTTTGACCGGCTTGTTTCGAAGGTTTGACAATATCAGTGCTTTTATTCAATGATGATATATAGCCATTAGCAATATCGATGATAAACAAGATAAAAGCTGGTTTTCCTCTTACAATGCTTACTGCTAGCAAATGCAGGTATACAAGCACACTGAATTATGCCATAGCTGATCGTCTGTTGGTTGATTGTATTTAATGTCTTGGTGCACTGGATTCCTTGACCTGGCATTAAATAACTTTAAACCTGACTTCTCATCTGATAACGTTCGTTATGTAGTAATACAAGTACCGCTGCTGCTGTATTATTGTTTGGCTAACCCTTTGTGTCATTTGAAGCCCGACTGGCACAGAAAAAAAAAAAATAATATAGCTTTGTACACACTGCCCAAAGTCCTTGATACAGACCAGGGTTATCTCACCTCCCTGCACAGACAGAGTTAAGAAGCAAACCCTCTTAATTTGTACGATGGAAACTTTTGTAGGTAGGGGTTCTTGCCACGATTATCCAAAGGTGAAAAAAGAAAGAACAACAAAACAAACATCTCCACCAAGTACGCATCGCTCTAAATTGACTCGAACTCATCAAATGCCCCCTTTCAGAGTCATTTGTACCAAGATTGACAATGACAATTTGTCGTAAGAAGCCATTAATATACCTTATCACCAAGCCACGACTAGAAGAGAATCTGAAACGTGTAAAAGGCCGACCTTCCCTATTGCAGAGCGCTGACCCTTGCCAAAGCGTTCTTGTACCAACTGCTTGAACTAGCCCGCCCATGCAGATTATCAAAATTCAATGCGAGTTCTTAAAACGCGCGAAAGACACGTTGGCCCTTGACTTATGTCGGCATAGGATTCCCTAGAGACGATTTACACACGCGAGCAATAACACGCGAAATAAGGAAGAGAAATCTTCGAGCATGCGTTATGAGAAAATGATTAAACTCCCATCGCCACTGAGCACTTCATCCAGTAGAAGAGGAAAGGCGGGATGGGAAGGATCGGAAAGAGTAAGCGAGTGTGTTGGAGAGAAGGATGGACATAGAGAGTCAAGGACTGAACACTTAGGTTTTTTTTTTTTTTTATTCTGTGTCTCACAATTGCGTCTTTTATATCAAATGTGTTTATGAAGCCATTCAAATTAGATAGTATGGGTGCATCGAATCGCTTGGTTTATTATCCGGACGTCATGCTCATCTTCGGCAAAATCTCCTTTTCTCCGACTCATGCTGGACAAAAGTTTGAGAGGCAGAAAATATCTGCCTAACTGAGCGAATCCTGTTTATAAGGCGAGAGGTAAGTGTATAATCGGTACAATTGTAGGTCCTATAGGCCTATAGTGCATTACTTGACAGTAGTCGATAAGGTGATGATTTAAATATGATTATTGAATCTGTGGATACCATTTAGGGGCCTACTTTTCAGTCCAGTCTAAAACAAATGATGGCAGCTGATTCTTGAGTGGTAAAAGGTCGCTGTGTATCCGAGGATTCCGATGCTGTTAAAGACAAACTATACTTTTGTTCTCAATCTCAACATCATCATTATTTTTATTTTTATTATCATCGTTTTTGACGTTTTCCATGTAACTATTGCAGTGTTTCACCACTGTATTTCTTGATTTTGTTACTCAATCCCATCATTTCCACCATGGTTATGAGAACTACTACTAACAAACTATCTCGAAAGTTCAACCCTCTACCTGGATGCATGGCTATTTCGACATTGTTATAACCTATATTGGCCTTAAAAATGAGACTGAGTATAAACTACATCAAATATTCTTTTTTTATTGCAACATTATATGTGTGCTCTGTTTTTGTGTCGCCTCTATCTAAACTACCTATCGAAAACGGTTGTTACCTTGCATTCTTTGTAATGAGGTAAAATTGTCTACTATCACGAATATAAATATTTCAAGTTACTTAATTTATCTTTTGAAAGGCATGTACATGTGATTCTTAAGTTTACACATTAATTTTTGTCTAAAATAATACGTACTCGTCTTCATCTTGTATTATCATGGAATAATGTTGTATACATGAATTACCTGTTTCAACTGTAAGATTCAAAAGAATTTGTACTCAGTTTGTTCAACTGACTTTGTATTACATTTATGTATAAAAAGAAATACAGTAATGAAATCAATCAATCAATCAATTCAATTAAAATGAAGACAAATAGCAAACTCATTTAAGAGCTGGAACGAAGAATATTGCTGACGGAAAAAAAATGAACTGCAATATCACAACAAAATATCTCATGTATTTTTTTTTTAAATAATACCTCTTCCTTTTTTGTTTGTGTAGTGGACTAGTTGTTTGTCTAATTCATTAAGCTTCTTTACGTTTTCGCTTTAGGAATTTTGTTTTATTCTGAGTATTGCTTTGGGGATATTAGCAGTAAAGCCTTGCTTGTAAAGTGGGTTGTAACAGTTTTTTTTTTTTAAATATTGTTATTATAAAAATATCAAGTAAAATGTACTTAAGTGTTGATTTGTAGATTTATGGTGAAAGCCAAAGTTTTGCAGTTCATTTGTAGTTTTGACAGATTTAATATCAAGTAACTCAGTGTTACAATTAGTATTTTTATCAAGACATTTATTGCTGGCGCTTCAGGCAGTTTTGCTACACAAGACCCTGTTAATAATATTTTACACCTTACTATATTAATTAAGCATTTCATTTGCAAAAGAGTTGTTTTTAGACAAAGTTGGTATTATAACAGCGTGCGTTTAATCCCGATAATGAAATGGGTTTAGTTATTCCAGAAGTTGAATAAGGGGAAATAGATAACTGATAGACCTGACTATGAATTTCAATCAAGTTAATTTTTTTAAAGGAAGAAATGTGATTATATTCCCTTAACGGTATTTTTTACCGTTGGGAGCAGTGATTTAAAAAAAAAAAATGTTTAAGTGATCACATTTAATGCATGTGTATAGGTCAGTTATATCACAAAACATCCTACCGTAAATAAATTTGAAATAAATCCTAAAATATAAGGAGATACCACTATTTTTCTCATGACGGTTTATTCTAAAAACAGTATTATTATAACTATTGTTCATATTTTGTATATTCATCAATACATATACTGGTTCAGGGGCGGATCCAGGAATTCCGTAAAGAGGGGGCGTGTTTACAAAATTAAAGGGGGGGGGGGAGCACGCACCCCTCCCCCATTTTTTCTTTTTATTTCTTTTGTTTCAACAAAAAATAAAGGGGGGGGGGGGCGTGCGCCGGTTGCGGTCCTCCCTGGATCCGCCCCTGCTGGTTAACATTCTTACATTGGTTGTTTCTATCCCTAACTCACGTTTTAGAACTTTTTTGAAGCACTAAAGCTGTTTTTTTTTTAATACAAATGGTAAATGATGTTTTTAGATACCCGGGACTCGAGCAGCGAAAGGACTGTAATGTGTAATCAGTGGCATGGGTTGCAATGGGATAAGTGGTCGTGCTTGTAGTCATCGTCGTTGTCACAGAAGGGAGATGAAACCAACACTGACCAAAGAAATGTGTTGCATCACAGCCTTCTGTGCACATCGTTTTCTGCGTCTGAGTTGCATTAAATTACGTAATATGTGTTTCTGGGAGGTGTTCTGCAATCGCGTAGTTTTCTGCTGATTAGTCTCCGGTGGAATTTATTTTGTTTGTTTCTGCTGCAGATTTGATTGCATTGTCACGCGTAGCACACGCTGTATTCGGGTACATGCACTACGTAATTATTTCTGCAGGGTGCAGAAAACGATGCGCGCTGAAGATTACAACGACAGATTCAACGCATCGTTGATGAGGCGAAATGAGGATCAAAGAAGGAGTATATGTCTAATAAGATAATATATAATATAGTATAATATAATATAATATATATATGAATATATATATATACATATATATATATATATATATACATATATATATATACACATATACATATACATATATATATATATATATGTATATGTGTATATATATATATATATATATATATATATATATATATATTTACATACATATATTTATATACATATATTCATACATTATATGTATTTATATACAGATCCAGTTTGGCACATACCCAAAATGTTTATCAGTGGCGGCACCGAACATGGGATCAAAAAGAGATCAGACTGTTGTGACTCCATCTCTTGAACCTCCTTACCTATACCACTATCACTATGTCATTACCTTGGAGATTGTGCTGAGGCACAGTGGTGAGGTGCAGATGACATTGGTCGTTCTAGTGGATAAGCCGCTATTCTACATCATGTTAGATTCGTAAAATCTAGATCTAAATGGATCTGAATCTGTAAAGCTATGGAATGTATAGCGCAAAGTCCTCATCTCAAAACTATTCAATATTCTTCGTACACAAACAACAACAACAGCAGCAGCAGCAAAATTAAAATTATGTTCTTGGTCGTTGATTTAGCAAGTACATCCTATCTTGCCATAAAAAGTCATTGATGTCAGATTTTTGCAAAATTACAGTGATTCAAGAATACATTTATTCTCATTGATGGCACGTCAAAACAGGGAATATCGTGAAGATAATTATACGAACAGTCAAATGGAAGATTTGATGACGTCATCAACTCCACATATTCTTATTTGAAAATTTCCGATTCACGAAAACCGTTGGAAGCTTTAAAGTTCCATAAATTTCTTTAATCTAATCTAATCTAATCTAATCTAATCTAATCTAATCTAATCTAATCTAGTCAGTACAGCAAACTTGAACATGGTGTAGAATTGCACTGAAATGATAGCTAGCAGCAGAATGGTTCTTCTGACCAATTTCTGCATGTAGCAAAAGAACCACCCAGTTGTGTTATGTATACGTAATTATGCATTCAAAATCTACGACATGTTGCCTTTCTTCGATCAATGAATATGTCTCCAATATACTAGTAATCGATTTACTCATCATTATTTTTCCTTCACTACATTTGCATCTTCTCTCATGGCAATGTTTAACTCAGAACAATATATGATGAACCATGTTTACAACATTTTGTTCCTTACTGTCACGTGCGTTTACATGGTAGAACTTGCTGCTATTTGTCGTAAAGTAAATGTGTCTGACCTATAAGATGAGATCTTTATCATTTATTGACGTTTGTTTGCTCTATGAAAAGCATTAAACCAAAACAAATAGTTGGGCAAAGTAAAGATGTGTACATAATGATGTAGAAATGCTTCAAGTTAAGAGACCGTCACGTTAGTTTAGTATCATAGTGCCAACAATGTTTATTCGTGCACTTACGCTGAAATTGAACGTAAAAGACCTCAACCTGTCGGCGTGTGTGTAGTAAGCGCGTCCTCATGTCAACAGAGTATCCATGAGAACAGACTGAAAATGACGTTGAACAGGAAAGCTATGGTCTTTTGGTCGAGAAGGGGCTTCAGGTTTCCTAATTTCTTTGAGAGATACAATTTTAAGAGGAATTCAAAGTTTATTCGATAAGAATTGGTTTTGAAATGGCTGATAATTTATATCCGAAAATAAAGAGTTCGTAATAAAAGTTGGAACCCATGCTTTATTGGGACCACTTTGTTCTATTTTTCTTTTACATCTAAGCCATTCGAAATATTTTTCATCAAATAAAAGTTGAATTCCTCAAAGAATTGTATGTTCTTTGATATTTCTTTCGTGGTTTCTAATTACCTTGCAAAAAGTTAAAATTTGAATCCCCATCTCAACCAAAACTATATCATTCTTTTAAGAGTTTTTAAGTCCGTAGAAATGTCGAGCCCTGTTATAGTGACTGCTTTATTAAAAAATGTCGGGGGGGGGGGGGGGGGGGCTGTGGCATAGTGGATGTAGGACTCCCGACTCCCGATCGGAGGACCCGAGTTCGAATTTTTTACGTCCTTGGACAAGATGTTATTATACCCACTGAGTATATCCTTCTCGACCCAGGTGTACAAATGGGTATACCTGGCAACGCTAGGGTAATAATAATGTCAGGGCCCTCTGGTAGAGCAGTGGCAACACTGAAGAGGCTATAACTCTGGGTAAATAAGACCTCGTTATTATTATTAACGCACAAGGCTCTCAATGTCTGTATGATTTTTTTTTTTGATTTTTTTTTTTGGGGGGGGTGGTGATTTTATTTGTCTGTGCTCTGCTGTATATACATGGAACGACTCTTGACGGTTTGAAGAGTCCAGACAGACACGTCCTGATAAATTAAAATCAGGCTCACCGAGTGCGCATTTTACACTTTTCCTGTTTGTTTGTTCGATATAAACACGCTATACATGCATTCTGAGAGCGTCGCACTGTGTCCGGCTGTTGCCAAGTGTTGCTTTTCAGTCTCTTTAGATCTGCTTTTATATAATTGTATTAAAGAAGAAAAAAAAGCTGAAGCTTTCTCTCCTACTTACCTTGCTTATTATGACACCAGTGTGTTCTGCTGTAATGGACAGTGGATTCCTATAGGACCAAAAATTAATCAGCCAGCACCCATGGGAACCGAGTACAAAGAAAGGAAAGAACAAAGAAAGAGCATCCTAATCATTACACCTATGACTAGCGTGTCAGTAAATAAATATCCCTGATTTATCACAGAGAGTCTTTGAGCCAAGACAGAGAGGAGTACGGGGACAACACTGGTTCCAGCCAGTCGAATTCTTATGTCCCTGTTGTACATGAGTTTTGCCACGGTCCCGTGACAAGTACTACTCTCTGTTGGTCATATATTTTTTGTAAGAAACTGCTTCGCCTATTCCTATGTAGTACCGCGTTGTCAGCTCGCAGTTACGCTTTCAAGTGCACATCCAATACTGGTGCCGTCTTTAAACATCCGCGTACATGGCATAACGCACTCTTCAATCATAATTTGCCAAGAATAATAATCAGCATTTTTTTTTAACGCGCCCTCGGCAGGGGCCGCGGAACGTTTCTTTCTTTTGTTTTGTTTTGTTTTGTTTTTGGTGTGTGTGTGTGTGTGTGTGTGTGTGTGTGAGGGGAGGGGAGACAACAAGGAGTCTCAGGGGTAGTGCTCGTAGTTGGGTTAAGGAGCAATGCTTCCCCTTCCGCCCCCCCCCCCCTTTTTTTGATGGGAAAAATCTCCGGTTGAATGGCCTTCCTGACTTTTCTTGTATTCTTTTTTTTTTTTTTTTTTTTGGTGTTAGTGGGGAGGGGACAAAGCATAGTGTTATATGGGGCAACTTCAAAGAATTCTTTCGGGGGACCTACTTCTACAAGCATCTGCTTCAATGTAGGTTCCCTCCGCACAATATTTTATTTTATTTTATTATTTACTATGTAAAGCTATTTGTATATTCTGAAACTTATAATTCATGTGTTACTTTACATTGTCATTGATAGATGTTGTAAACACAACACTCTATGATTTGTGTGGACATCTAATAAATGAAATGAAATGAAATGAAATGAAATGAAATATGAATACTTGGATGCATCCTGGTAATCATTTACTTTTATTGCACTGTTATCAAATCTTGTCAACTGGACTTGCCTGCGAAATAACGGCTATGGGCCCCTAGATTTCCGCTCAGAATTGGGATTCCCGCCTGTCAGTCAGAACTTACAAAACGGCTAAAATAAGTCTAAGATAAGTGGTGAAACTGTCTTGTTCTTTGTTTTTCATGTCCAGCTATCTAATTTGATTAAAAGAAGTTTGTTTTTTTTTCCCCTCTCTAACTTTAGAAGTAGTTGTGATATGAAATTGTAGAATTCGCAGGATACAGTGGATACAATATTGTCATGAGGGGCTGGCGCCTGAGAATGATATGTGTGTGTGCTTGTGTGTATGTGTGTGTGTGTGTGTGTGTGTGTGTGTGTGTGTGTGTGTGTGTATGTGTGTGTGTGTGTGTGTGTGTGTATGTGTGTGTGTGTGTGTGTGTGTGTGTGTGTGTGTGTGTGTGTGTGTGTGATAATGGTCGCCATTCCATAGGGAGCTAGTTAAACGATCTGCGATATCTGATCTAAATGCATCATGATCAAGGGATCTCCAATTATTCGGCCAGTTACGCAATAGCTAAAAAGCTCATAAACGCGTTCCCCTCCTCTCAATGACAATATACAATTAATATTATACACTGTACAAATAATTGTTTTCTCCTTAAAGATTTTCCTTTTGTTCATTCCAATTATGAAGTGATCTAGAAATTATTTGAATGAGCCCTACGATCCCTTGGGGAGATGCAGGAGAGTTGAGCCACTTTTTCTATTTTTTGAAATATTTCCTAATTAATCCTTGCTTGCAACAAGTGTTTGCTACCAAATTGAAGTACAACTATAAAGCTGTCATTTACCTATGAAATTTTATTCTAGGTCATCTCCTAATTTATTATTTTTTTTTTGACAAAAAAAGAGTCAAGTGGTTCAACACTCGCGCAGTGTGAGGAGAGCTGAGCCATGTCTTCAGGAGTTGAGCCAGCTTTGGGAGACATGTGCCACTTGTTGGGGAGTTGAGCCATGATGTAAACAGATAAAGGTGAGATTCAAAATGGGTTTACAATTTAGTTAGTAGCCGGAAATAAAGCTTAGCTAACAGAATTGGATTTTATCATATACAGTCAAGTAAGCCCTATAGGAACATCCGCAAATTTTAAAAGTTCAAACACTCATTATATGCACTTTATGAACACCCTCATGAGAATCACTCGTATTACAATATTACAATGAAGTTTATGCTAAGGTATAAATTTTGCAATAACTTACCTTTACTCATCACCGTCTTATGTCTTAGATAGGATAATCCCTTGCAAAATGAAGCAAGGTAAAAACAAGGAACTAATCGGAACTGCAACCTAATGGCTCAACTCTCCTGCATATCCCCTAACATTTTCAAATAAGTCGTTATACGTCAGTCGCTTTGCTCAAAGAAACACCCACACATAATTTTCTATCGATTGCCTCTATTGGAAAACTACGCTCGCTGCAAAGGTGGGTTTTTTGTTTTTGTTTTTTCATTTCAACTCGTTCTCTAATATGGCGTCCATTCTTATGTCTGTACTGAAAATACCAACTGACTACTTCAGGGAGTATGTGGTTAGAAAGTGGACAATCACAAGCAGACGTTTTGTTTCTATCCTTGATCAGCCAAAAAAAGAAAAATACCGTAATATTTTCCCATGATGTCTATCGGCAAATCGAAGAGGACAATATAAGGCTTTTATTAACTTTCCTCGTAATCATGACAATGAAAGGCGACAGCAAAAAAGAAAAAAAAAGAAAAAAACACTCTAAAACAAAGGAAAGAACAACACCCAATCAAATAGCCTTTGGGTAAAAAAACTCGTTACGTCGACGTAAGTGCAAATTAGTCCAAGAAAAGCAATTATTCCTTCTTTCCATGCAACATTGCCATAAATTGCTAAGTGTGTGAGTCTGTATGCGATAGGTTCTACCGTTCTTTATATACAAATATTCAGTGTTTATGAGTGCGATGGTTCCGAATATTACATGAGCGTGCAAGTTTAACCGTTCTATTCAAAGACGCAAAGCGGATTTGAATAGAACGGTTAAACTTGCACCAAATATAATATTCGAACTATCGCACGAATGATAAAACATTAAATATGTTGTTTTATACAACACACGATATAGGCCTGTTCGAGACCAAATAGATCTAATATTAAGCTTATCTGGAAAGAGGACTAACAGTTAGGCCTAGATCTAGATCTGGCTCTTAATGCTTTACGATGCACAAGTTCATTATGTCCTAGTATCTATTGCACGGCTGGCTCGCTGGATTTACCGCTCAATAGACGTCTATCTTCTGAATGTCATGTGGCATGCATTCATCCAATGAATCAGATGGTAAAGATCTATACATGTGTTTTGTAGTTTATATCCCATTTAGTGCTGTGTATAAGGTCAGCATATAACACATTTGGATATTAACAATAGAATATAATATCTGAAACAACTTGTAAATTGTGTCCACTTTCGGATCAGGTATATTGGTAGCAATGCTGTCTTTGTGTGAAATTACCTTATATAAATTATGGGGCATTAGTGGCTGGGTTGTGGAACGTGTTGCACCACAGCAGTGTGCGGTTAGGATTATGTACAACGTACAAACTCTTGATCTGTCAACAAAATGTTACAAAGTATATTGCTGGATCATCATTACTTTTTTTTTTTGCTTCTTCTTCTTCTTCTTCTTCTTCTTCTTCTTCTTCTTGTCGCTAGTCAGATTCCTTCAACCTTGGAGATTCTTGAAGATCTTGGTGACAGTGTATATTATAAGGGTGGGGTGCATGCAATAAATTACAAAATTGCAAGTTAAAACGGCCTCGAAACTAGCTGCTGCTTGAGTGTTTTTCTGTGTATAGGACCGAACATAATTATACTCAATTGTCAAAATCAAAGGTCCTGTTTACCTTTGGGAGCAATGATTTAAAAAATGTTCAAGACCACATTTTATGCATATGTGTAGGTCTGTTGTATTACAAAACATCCTACCATATAATTTTTTTGCAATGAAGCCTAAAATGTAAGGAAATATCAGCATTTTTCTCATTAAACTGTAACTGCAGACGGTTTAGTCTGGAACTATTGTTCACATTTTGTGTATTTAACAATACTTAACATCGATTATACGGACTCAAATTTTTACAGTGGTTGTTTCTTTCCCAAACACACATTTTAGGACTATTCTAAAGCACTAATGCTGGGTTTTTGTTTCTTCTGCAAATCAACTTATAATCTGCCTTAAATGCCATTGGGGTCAGTGTTTTCGGTTTCTCTATCCACAAGGATTCTCTGTGGAGGATGACTTGGCGAGATGTTGTCCTTATACGTAGTTGCCACGATGCCGGTAATCTTTACATTGTCAATTGAGTAATCATGCTGGTCTGCCACTCAATTGACAATGTAAAGATTACCGGCATGTGTTGACCATTGAACCCTACACATCCCTTCTCAATCCCCACCACTTTCATTCAGACTTGTGAGAGAGACACAGTCACAGCCCATTGGCTACACAAGAGAGCTAAATGCAGGTAAAAATACCCGCAGTGGTCGGGCTGATCGACCACCACTTCAGACTTGTGGAGAGACACACAGCCCCTTGACTACACAAGACTTATGAACTGTAGCTGAATGCAGGTAAAAACACTCAAAGATACACTGCAATCGTTTTATTATACTATGAGACCTTATCTGTACGTTGCATTGATTACTGCTGTATGACCTCTCAGACATGAGTAATATGTTATAATATGTATATATATATATATATATGAGATATGAGAAAGGGAGGAGAAATCGGTGCGTAGCTTTCACATCGTTATTCCTCTTACTGTTCCTCCTTTTTGGAAAAGCGCAAGAGTTGAAAAATTGGTCTCCGCCGGGAATCGAACCCTGGTCTTTGGCATGGAACGCCATATATATATATATATATATATATATATATATATATATATATATATATATATATATAATCCATCTCTCTCTACTCTAGCAGCCGTTATATGACGTCGCGTATATAGAATGCGTGGAAGTGGAGTCGTTAGTATAGCTGCCAATAGGCAAAAGTCCCATCCCAAGGTGCATTTAGTTTGCATTACAGATGGGTAGCTGCAAAGAACATAAGCATCGGCGAAAATGAAATCGCATGCTGCTGAAATTGAATAATCCAGTTCGCAGTTCCACTTTGCGCATGAGCGGAAAAAGATCATTTGTACCAACAGGCATGTTGGTTTTTAAATTCACTGGGATAAGCATCTGTGATGTAATAGTTCTATTCATGTAATCCTTATAAATACTGCTTGCCAGCATATCCACTTGACAGCAAAAGTGGTATTTGGCAATAACAATAGAAAGAGATTGTTAATACATCCAATGTAAAATAATGAAATTGATGCTTTCCGAAGTCTGAAGTGACGGATCATCCTGGTCATCTGGTCTACTCAAGTTTATTCTTTGTTTTTTAACAAGATTGATGAATCCCATAAGTTGTTACTTCAAGCTTATGCATCATGTCGCTCTGAAAATAAGTGTAGTGCCCCATACCGACCGAAAAAAAAGAAAGGTCATTCGTACCAATGTGCCAACGCGTTAACTCCGAACTGGCTTATTGAATGGACTAGTTATCTTTTTGAATGTTAATCTCCGTGATTATTCCAATTCATTTGAACTTGAATGATCACATCGTTAAATCGAAAGCAAATCTGATGAAATTGGGCAGGAAAACCTAGTGTATATCCCGTTTATCCTATATCTCAAGAAAACATAAACATTAAACTAGTGTTCCCGGTATAATACGTAGTACCATCATTGAAAAAGAATAAAAAAGAGTACAGTGTACAAAAGTGTAAAGCGCGTGGTGACCACACGTTGACGCTTACATGGATGTGAATTTGGGAATGAACTTCTTCTGCAGATTTCCACATTTCTCTCTCTCTCTCTCTCTCTCTCTCTCTCTCTCTCTCTCTCTCTCTCTCTCCTTGTCCGTTGCTCCCCATTTTCTCTCCATCTCTCTCCCTCTCGTGCGGGAGCGCCCCCCCCCCCTCCTCTCTCTGTCACACCTTCACTTTTTTGCACTCTTGATATCTGCCCTTGAAATCTCTACCACTTTCCACCGAATTTGCTGGTGCGACGCGATAAAGAACGTGATTTGTCAGGACGACATAATACATTATTTCTTGCCGCTCTTATAGTGGCGCGAAAACATCACAGCGCAGAAGTTGGAAGCTGTCTTCCAACGCCGCACCTGCGGAGCGTACACTCATGGGTCACAAAGCCGCATATAGTCAAATGACAATATGTATTGTGCATAGCAGACCAGAGAGTTTTCACGAGGGCATCTAATTGTCTCTTTCGACGTTCATATCTGGCAGAGATCGCTCCGGGTTACAAGGACGAGCAAAAGATTCTCGAGGCTACTCTGTCGATGCAGCTCACGTGATCTGTTCAGTCATTTATTTTCCTTCGCTTTGTTACCTCTTTTTTTTTTTGTCAGACCTTTTGACTGACGGGGGGAAAACGCGCAGCAATTTCTAATTTGCTAATAGCTGACGATAAAAGCAGCAAATTACATTTGAGGTTAGCGGTTTACGGTGTATCATGTCTGTTTTGAAGAAAGGGGAACACATATAGCTCGGTCTCTGCTGATTTGCCTCGCTAGAGTTGTGCGGGGTTTTCGAAATGCATCGTTGCGTGGATTGTAAAGAAATGATGGTGGTGTGGCCGTTCTGCAGTTGAAAAAGAAAATCCCCGAGAAATCAGAAAACTACTTTCCTCGTTTAATAGTGCGTCGAGCTCGCTGGCGATGTCTCCGTGAATACGGGCTAGTCTTGGCGGCAGAAGCGGTTTCTCTTGCCGTCATGCAAGGTACGTAAAGATTCCTATACAATCTCTCTCGTTTCAAAGGATTTGTATTGACATCTCTTCATCGAACCGTGGACCTATACTACACATGGACGTTCATTGCTCGTTAATGAATTTATGCACCTGTTACTGTCAAAAGCGTTACAATAACATTTTAAACATGCATTCCTTTGGTCTTCCTTTAAGCTCTGATCTCATATCACCACCGACAGCCAGTCTGGATAATAACAAGAACGCGCTTTGAGAAAATCTTAAAAACTACATGCGCGGATTGAGCGAACTTATTAAATACTTGCGAACGTTACTGAATACGAAAGAATGAACGAACTTAAAATCCAGAAAAAATGCATGTGACTTTGTAGTGTTTATTAGGAAATCATCTCTCCAGCAAATTTCATTTACGAAATGGTCGTACTTTACAAGAGAAAGCTAATATTTTTCGCAGGTTGATTGTGATTTGTAATTTTCATTTCCCCCATTCCACACATTGTTTCAGAGTAAACATGCACAGTAACAATGGGGTAACATGCGTGTACGCAAGTGTCCACTTTTATCATTACCAGTTTTGTGACACAAAATTTTTCATGTTTTGAGGTTTTGCTGCTCCCCGTCACTAGTTTTGGTTTCTAAATTCACAGGGATGAGCATCTGTGATGCAATGAATATTCGTGTAATCCTTAAAAATGCTGCTTCCCAGCCCATCCACCTGACAGCAAAAGTAGTATTTGGCGTATCAATAATGAGAAATTGTTAAAGGGACGCAGTCCTCACGAAATTTAAAAAAATATGTTGTTGTTGGTACCTCCAATGAACTACTTTCATCAAAAACAAACTTTCAAATCACCAAATAAGCTCGTACATTTCGGTTAAAAAGTGTGACTCTGCAAATGAGCAAGTCTTGGCGGAGAGTCATACGTCATCGATGCACAATTCTTTCCAGCGGTGTTCTGCTCGTCATCCCTATTTATTTATAAATACATGTTTACTATTTAGTTTTATATTAATTGTATATGATATGAATAAGCTTGAAATATTTTGTTTGAAATAATAAAAACACATATTATCACATTTTATGAAAAAATCAGATATGATCATTTTGAACACTTAAATTGGTTTTCTGAGGCACGGCTGTCAACTTGAGAGTAGGGCATCAATGACGTTGCACCTTTTGGCAGGCTCTTACACGATCGCTTGCAGGAATTATTTTTTTTTAAATCGCGTACGGAGACCATTTTTGATGTCCACGCGTATAAATTGGTGAAAGGTTATATGTTTTACTCTTCTTAATTATCAGTACAATGAAAATCTCAGGACTGCTTCCCTTTAAATACATTCAATGCGAAACAATGAAGTGGAGGCTTTCTAAAGTGTTAATTGAGGGATCATTCTGGTCATCTGATCTACGCATGCAAGTTCATTCTTTGTTTGAACATGACTGATAAATTGTAACGTTGAGCTTATGCATGATGTTACTCTTAAAACGAGGGAAGTGCCCCTAACCGACTGGGAGAGTAAAAGAATGGTCCTTCGTCCCATTGTGCCAATAAGCTTACTCCGAACTGACTTAATCAGACAAAAAAGATGAGAGAAAGGGTTCTTTTGTCAGTGACCATGCACGACTACATAAACTGAAAGTGCTCATTAAGATGCACACAATAATCAGGTGGCCGTGGTAATGACGGGATCACAAAAAAGACCTCCGTTCATGGTCCACGTGTAGTAGGCCAAGTTCAAATGGTGGCGGTGCATTCAAGTAACGATTTTGGTACAGGGTCGCAATGTAGACACTGTCAGCAATGTACTCACACTGTACTCAGCCAAGTGCTTCATCATTTAGCACCGTAGCTTTCTTCATTGGCAAAGACGTGCAATATTTAGAATGTGAACTGTGGACACTTGCCAACAAACAGCACTGATTTGTGATTGGTAATCATTAGCTTTGTTATTAAACATGCTCCTCTTTTCCGTTTGAAGGAAAAAAAAATCTAAAGAAGTAGTTTACTATACTGCCATAAACGCGTGTATGTTGTATGTTGTGTTTACACAGACTGATATTGACATCAAATTACATTAGAAGTATGGTGGTTGTTCTGCGCCAGCATTCCTTTATGCAACATGCACCGTTGGCTCAGTACTACCATTTGTTTCTTTTGAATTACCGAGCGAGTGCTTACCACTGTGTGTTGTAATAATGTGTATACGTATTATTCATACGTATTGTCCATGATGACATATCATAATTTGTATACGTATTGTCCATGATGACACGTAATGATTGTATGCGTATTATCCATGATGACACGCATGGAAGCACAATTAAAACCAGCATCTATTACTGAACTAAACACAGTTACTTAAAGACAGATGTACATGCTTAAAGGGCAAGTTCACCTTCATTAAAGGGAAGATAAACCCCAAGAGCAATGTGGATTGAGTGAAAGCAGCAACATTAGTAGAACACATCAGTGAAAGTTTGAAGAAAATCGGACAATCGATGCAAAAGTTATGAATTTTTAAAGTTTTGGTGTTGGAACCGCTGGATGAGGAGACTACTAGAGGTTATGACGTATGAGTGGACAACAATACCAAGAAAATATAAAGAAAATTCTACAAAAATCCATTTTTCATGAAAATTACAAATTCCATCAACTTGATATTGACATATGTTAAGGGTAGCAATTATTCCCCGTGCTTTCTGAAAGAGGTTGGTCTATTGCTCTTTCATGATTCTAGAAAAGTGAATTTTTGTTGAATTTCCTTTATATTTTCTTTGTATTGTTGTCCACTCGTACGTCATATCCTCTAGTAGTCTCCTCATCCAGCGGTTCCAACACCAAAACTTTAAAAATTCATAACTTTTGCATCGATTGTCCGATTTTCCTCAAACTTTCACTGATGTGTTCTACTAATGCTGCTGCTTTCACTCAATCCACATTGCTCTTGGGGTTTATCTTCCCTTTAACATAAGGATTTAGAGAATGCAGCAATATTAGTAGAACACATCAGTGAAAGTTTGAGGAAAATTGGACAGCATTGGATTGCAAAAGTTATGAATTTTTAAAACTTTTGTGTTGGAACCGCTGGATGAAGAGACTACTAAGGCTCATGATATGAGAACAACTGTATAAAGAAAATGTAAAGAAAATTCAACATATTTTCACTTTTTTTCGCATAACAAAAGAGCACTTGACTTGCCTCTTTCTAAAGGCAGTGGGAATAATATTACCCATAACATATGTCAGTAACGAGTCAAGGGAATGTGTACTTTTTTCAAAAGATGAAATTTTGTGAAATTCTCTTTATATTTTCCTTATATTGTTGTACGCATGTGACATCATACACTGCAGTAATCTTCTCACCCAGCGGTGACTGCACAAAAACTTCAAAAATTAATAACTTTTGAACAGATTGTCCGATTTTCCTCAAACTTTCCATGATGTGTTCTACTAATATTGCTACATTCTCTCAATCCTTATGTTAATGAAGGTGAACTTGTCCTTTAAAGGGGAAAAACGACACAAATCCCAACTCATAAGGTAAACAGGTCAGTTTGTACAACTGCAACCACAATCATTGATGAATGAACAGTATGATAAAACGTTCATCAGCTTTGACAGAATAGGCATTCCTGAAATCCTCTGCAACTGATTAAAATTGTCGTACACCAACGTAAATACGTACCGAATTAATCGGTATTTTAGTAGTAGCCATGGCAAAAAAAATAAATAAATAAATAACGGGCATACACATTCCGGCTGGGTTCGAATCAGCCATCTTATCATGGCTATATTACTAGAACACCGATCAATTTTGATGCTCCTTTACCTCTATGTAGGGCAATTTGCCAATCATTTGCTATAAAAACAACTCTACGCAAGAGTTTCATTAATTTGATTCCTTAAATTCTCTTTTGCTCGAATCTGTAAAGCGATATGTTTAGACGCTAATACGTACATAAAACAATGGCAGTGACTCGGGATGATATTCGAAAATGTCATAACCCGCAAATCTTCATGGCGTTGAGCAAACTATCAACGTCTCGTCAAGGTCCCTGATCAGTCGACCGTTGCGAATAGCTTGGTAGACGCGCCCATTAACGTCGATGAAGGTTTGGTTACAATACATATGGATCACTTTACCATGACAACGTTAAATCAAGCCTTATAGCTTTTTCCCCCCTGTGGCAAAGAGCAGCACTGGAAACAATTGCATGGCTATATAGCCAGTATAAGCGAACACACAGCTCTGACAGTGAAATAAGGTATTAATCCTGAAAGGTTCGGTATGATAGATTCCCATGTGGTCTATAGCTACAGCCCAGGTGGATTAGTGAATGGCGGAGTCAGTTCTCATGGCTTGCATTTTTTTTCTGCTATTAATGTTTTCCTGCCAACAGATGCACAAACATATAGTTTACTGGGTAATGTTCATAACTATACATGCAGCTTTTTGTGCCGGTTCCCGTATTCATTTATTTTTTTCATTCATTCATATATTTTTCCATCTCCAACAGAACATGTAAATACATTTTTTTCTCACATAAAACATAAGTACATATATGTGTCAACAATTACAAAATATGAAACGTGATATTTATGTATAAACAAATGAAAGGGTGGGAAAAAAAGCACAAAACATTTCGAAGTTTAGAATATGCAGGAGATGGGGAGGAATGCTGAAGAAGCAATGCTTGTAGGGTGCATTCCCCCCAAACATAGTGAAACAAAATATACATAAGATATCATTGATCTTTTACTTTTGAACACGAAATTCAATTTACAAAAATGAATTACACAAATTACGAATAAGAACCTAACTAGCCCTAGACAGACACCCAGACAAATCCAAACACTACGTCGCTGTCATGCAGAAAATAGAAAGGGAAAGGAAAGACAGTGAGATGAAGAAGAAGAAGAAGAAGAAGAAGAGATAAAAGATGGTTGGAGAATAGAAGAAAGAAAGAACTATGTGGACTGAGAAGACAAGAAGTGAAGAGTGGACGGAACCGCTAAGCCATACGCATATGAAGGGAAAAATGAAAGTGAATATTCCAGTAATTCTGCAATCATTAAAATGAATGAATGAATGAATGAATGAATGAATGAATGAATGAATGAATGAATGAATGAATGAATGAATGAATGAATGAATGAATGAATGAAAGAATGAATGAATGAATGAATGAATGTATTAAAGGTTTCACCAAGGTTTCGCCAAGGAGGTTGGAGGGGTGGAGTGACAACTATGCATAATTATTCAAACTGCTGCCACTTTTCTATGGATAGATAGAGGAATTCCTTAGTCGCATTTGTGTCTTTGATGAACTGACGTCTCCCTGAGCAACCTGAAGAATTATTTTAAACTTTGACATATACCGGATACATTTTGCTTGTTTATTCCTTTTAATGACATGAGATTTCACCCCAAGATAAAATATGTAAAACAAAGATCAATCCTGTCTAGAAATATAATGTGCAAAAGCGTAACTCAGAGCTGTATGCTGTCAAAGTGTTTTTTTTAATCTGTACCATCCTGGAGAGTCGATTTTAATTTTTTCGCTTGATTCCGATAAGTACAACTGATGATGTTTTGTTTTGTGTTTGTGTTTTTTTATTTTTATTTCATCAATTTTTTGCTCAATTTCTGTTCGCACATTAAAAGTAATTACCATCGCAAAGACATATTTTCCTTAGAAAGTGGCTTGTCATTATACGCAATGAAACATGAGTCCATTTGTCCGTCTATCTGTGAAGCATATCTACTTTGGCACGTATTTCAAATATTTTTGAGTGGCGGCTTTAAATATGGGTTAAGTTAAAGACAAAGACAGTAGTGACTCCATCTCTTGAACCTTCTTGGCTTCACCCATACTTGCATCTCGCATTAATCACTTCCTAAGGGGCTAAAAAGGGAATGTCGATAAGACGTCTGTTTATAACTCGGACTCAGATTGTCGAGTTGCATACAACATCTGAACAAAGAAGCGTTTGTCGCAGTGAAAAATTGCATTCCACTTTGCCCGATTATATTTTTACCTCTTTGTAATGACAGAATCTATGACAAGGTGACAAATTGCGTCACTAAACTTGACTTTGACTTATTCCAAATGTTTAATATACTATGTTAGTGTCAGACCTTGTTTCTGCACCTTCATTACATACATGTGCGTAACTATTTTTCGAAATGTTAGCAGAGGCTTCTAAACGGCACACTGTGATTTTGTCCACGTGCTCGCTGAATGGCGTCGATAAGTTGCCTGTTGTGAGAGAAAATAAAAACCAATTAAATACTCAAAGGAAAGACAGTGTGTCCTTGCGAAATGAAGGGTATGACATTTTCAGTGCTTGATGATATCATACGCATGGATCACCGGGGAAAGGACATCGTGAAACGCTTCTGTTCCAGAAGAATACGTCTTGACTGCAATTGGTTGATATTTATGTGTTGCGTATGGCACATGGGTTATTTAAGAGGCAAACGATAATTCATTTATTTCTTTATTTCGGCACGGCACATGCTTCAGACATGGCTGTTCTCTTAAAGATTTCTGTACACAAATAAAAAAAAAATACAATGATATAATTTTACAAAACAATACATTATGAACATACAAAAGCGTAGAGAAGGGGAAAAAAGAAAAAGAAAATGAAAAATAGTTACCTAGAGCAAAATCACAAAATCATATCTCATAAATATAAGTGAGGTCAAAATGAATATCAAATCATATCGATATCATAATGCCCGATTAGCAATAAAAAGCCCCGTGTTCTACGAAATAACTCTACAATGTTTTCTTTCAAAATATTGATCTAATCTCTTTTTAAAGCATGTAAACATACACTGAGATTTCAGATCTGATGACAGATTATCCCATAATTTGAACTCATAATATAACTGAGGCTTTTCTTTTCAAAATAAGTATTGATCTTGGGCAACAAGAAGCTTAGCAACGAGCTATAAGTTGTAAGAAGTAGATATTAATATCATTTTTTTTCTAATATTCAGGGGTTAATTGAACGTAGCCTATATACTCAGCAGTATGTGTTTCTCGCGTCTTAATTCCAATGTGTCTAGCGACAAAGTTTCAAAAATGAGATTTGAACATTTCGTTTCTCAGTATTATTCCAAAAGACGTCAAAAAAAAAAATCCTATCTACTTTGTGCAATATTGTTGTATAAAAGAGCAATGTCTGTTTTTGAGAAACAAAATGTCTTATTCTTTTCCGTAAATATAGATCATACATGCCATTCACTGATTTGTATTGCAAAACACAAAATATGGTGAGTTGATTTTGACATCGATTCTATTCTCTGTATAATCCCTGTTATCGTGGTGGGAGAGAATTTATCTCCGCAAAAGGAAAGGATAAAGCCAGAAGGCTTCAAACGGCGCTGTAAGCTTGGCACAGACCGGCTTACAAAATTATGGGTGGAGAGGTGTATCAGCCTATTGCCAGGTCCCCCAAACGTCCAAAAGCCCCTGATCTGATTTGCTTTTATGCATGGCCTTTGTAGTCATCGCATACATAATAAGCTAGCCCTTTCTGGTACACATCTTTCTATTTTGCTGTAGCTACTTTAAATCTGTATCAACAGGTTTCATTCAATAGTAACAATGAAGGAGGCATAATAACTCTTTCACATTGTGTTGTTATTTTAATGAAAATTGTAGAGAAATACATGTAGGTGAAATTTACGGCGATTAAAGGGATGCACGTCACAAGACCGACACCCACGAGTCATACAGCCCATGAGTCATACAGCCCACCAGTTATACAGCCCACGAGTCATACAGCCTATGAGTTTGACACTAAGCAAACAAGGCCCCTTCAATTTTGAGGGTGCCTCACCGAAATCTCGATGATTCAACTCTTGCATCTCTGAGAGTTTTGAGATATCCAAAATGGTCGCCAAAATTTTAAATTTTGATACAAGTTTTTTTTTTTTTCCTTATATCAATGGCAAATGATTTGAAAAATAAAATGATGCATTTATCCTATTTCAAGGTTGCTGAATCCGAACCTAGTTGATCCAACTCTTGCATATCCTTCTGGGTTTAGGAGATATACAAAATGGTCGTCAAACTGGCCATCAAAAATCGATGGGCCTATATTGTATGCAATATTATACAACACATGTGCAAAAGAGTCTTCCTACTAGAATTACTTAATTTAGAATAACATATTAACATCTAATTAATACCCTGCATGATAACGTATACCGCACTTCTGGAAAGTAATCGTGATAATAATTATATCTTAATAAAATATTGACTCTGTTTCTCTGGCAGCCCCGCAAGAAAGAGAGAGAGTGTGTTCCATGATAATATTTGCTCCTGCGACAATATTACTCCCATGAAATATCTACACGCAAAGCCAAACGTAGATTTTACCCACAAACACATTCCTGACCCTAATCCGAGCCCTCACATCAACTAAACCTAAAAACCTATCACAACCCTAACCCTGGCTAACCCTACGTTACTGGACGAAATAACTGGCGCTGTTCGTTATTCCGAAGGTTCGATATTCCGAAGGTTCGTTATTCCGAAGGTTCGTTAGTCCGAAACACACAAATTCCCTATACCTAGAGTTTCGTTAATCCGAAAATGAAAAAGGGTTCGTTAATCCGAACATTTGTGTCATTATTCCGAAGGTTCGTTATTCCGAAAATTTGTTAATCTTAAAATAAAATTCGGAAAAACGAACCTTCGGAATAACGAATCTTCGGACTGAAGAGCCTTCGGAACAACGAACCTTCGGAATAACGAGCTGTAACCAAAATAACACCGGAGCAATTGTCATATAGGTGCAAGTGCCGTGTCATCGAAGAGAGACAGAGAGAGAGAGAGTGGGGATGGGGGATTTACAAGTTAGATAAAAGACAAACAATGAAATACCACTTCATTTCTAGCACACAAATTAATGGTTGATAATGATTAGTAAAGGAGTATTTTATACCTTCGGGTGAATGGTACCGGCCCTTGGAGCTCATCCCAGGTGTACAATACTGCCCTACTTTGGCAAAAGGAAGCAAGTGACAAAAGTGACATTTCTCGTAAAAGAGCGAAATGTGTCTGTCATTTACACTGACGTCAATGGACTATCATGATGTCTTATCTAACATATCTCTTAGTAGGATGAGTGTTTCTGCATGAAATTCGGCCTGGAAGAAGAGCTCATTATGTGAATTATGAAAATATCAATAACTCAAATTCGGATGGTATGCCATTTTCTTCCTTTTGCGAAAGTAGGGCAGAATAGGTCCTGGTAGTCACTGTGACATGTATTATTGTACATCCAGATTCACAGACGTTATCGAGAAGTACACTTTCACTTAAGACTTTAAATTTATAAGAAGTTATATTGTCAAAAGCATGCAGAGTAAATGATCGTTTAATGCTTCAAAAAAAAAAAAAAGAAGCGGAAATCTGTGAGTCTCCTATCCTTAAGTTTTCTCCCCAAATAGTCATAAATTATCATGATAAATTATTGCGGAAAAGATTCAATTGCAGGACGATATTTTGTTCTTAACTACAGAGTGCACGATGAAGAAATCATATTGTTGCTGCTATAACATGTACCATATGTAATTAAAGATGAGGTTCAAGGAATTTATCCCGTCTTTTGATGCTAATGATTTAAAACATTGTAATTGTTTTTCATGCTATTGTTCTCTCTAGGCTTCGTTTTTCTCTCACTGTTTACATTTAACTGATTGAGATTTTCCGAGGAAAGCTTACGGTACTTTCACGATTGAAAATAAAAATCGTCTTATACGGGCATATAGCGCAGACACGGCAGGATACCAAAAATTTGTTTTCCCGGCAAGCATAAGCTAAAAAAGAAAAAAAAAAGAAGAGTGAATATTTTATTTCCTTTTTCATTGAAGCCCACTCTGCCCATTTGTTGCAAACTTCTTCCCTCCGACATCAGAAATCTCAGCGTGCGATTTGATTCCTGAGTTCACGCAATAAATTCGTTTCATTTGTTTCATTTCTGATTTGGCCTGGGAATACCCTCGGGCCCAGGTGCCGAGGCAATCAACCGATGAGTAGGCGTGAGGTGGAGGCGGTCAACGTTACCGCTCGTTATTTCTACAAGTGACGTCACTGCCAAAACTGAATTGAATCGAATTGAAGTCATTCCCGCATAAGGCATTAAAACAACAACATTGACCACAAAGGCAGATGACATACAAATTCTACTGGAAGAATCACAAATATCAAAGGGTTGTTAATTCAATACGTAATATACAGTATATATATATATATATATATATATATATATATATATATATATATATATATAATACGAAGAACACGGGATAAATCAGAAAATAAGGAATTTTCAACTATTAATCTCTATAGTCTGTAAATCTTCTAATTTATCTTCGACAATCTTTTGTAAATTCTCTAAAATTGTCTTAAAGTCTTATTACTTGTAATAGAACTTGAAATATAATTCCAAAGGGTTGAACAATGATAAAATATGGAAGATTGTGACATTGAAATCCGATTGAATGGATGGTGGATACTTGGGGCAGTAATAAAAAGCACAATAACTAAACGTACTGATCACGAAATATCATTAAGGTAGAATTTCTTTAGGTATTTTATAGCATGAACTCGGAAATTTCCGAAGGATCGATCAATTCATCTATAGGGAATATTTCTATTTTTGAGAATAGATGTGTACTGGTGACGTCATGGTAATAGCAAACACTTGTAACTCCTCAATATGATTTGTATTTTTCCTTGAAGTAAAACCCCAACGACATTGTCGTGACTTACATAATCTGAAAAAAAAAAATGACAACATCGTTTGAGATATTTTGTGAGAGAAACAGCATCCAACGGTCCAAGTTCCATAAAACAATCATGTAGCTAGTTTTATCAGTATTCATGATAAGTTTAGCTTCCTTGGAGATAATACACACCTCCACCAGCCTTGTCTGTAGATGTATACAATTAATTCATATTATTTCATAAGCATGACTTTGTTTAAAAAGACTGGATTTACCTACGCCATATATATTGTAGGTCGGTCGCAAGACTAAGAGGCGCGTAGAAACTATTTAGTTTGTTTTAGTCCAATATACAAATATATTAAGGAATTTATTGCAACTGACAAGAATGAAAAGAAACAATAGTATGCAAAATTTTCAGATTACAGCTCTTTTATTAGTAGATTCCCTAATAGCGAGAATTCGTCAAGTCTTGACAGGATTGAGTTTGAGAGCAATATCATATCAAAATAAAGAGCAACAATCAAGGGTTGTGCATGCAAATAAAATAAACACGTTCAAGAGAAGGGGTGGGTCATTAGGCAACATCAACTGTGAAAAATATAAGTGAGCTGTATGCGAGGGACACACCTTGATTTATGGACAAGCAACAACAACAACAACAAAAAGAGAAAGATATGTCAAGAATGTAAAAAGAAATACAACAGTCTTGCCTTGTATGACATATCTACTCATCTTTGCTTTTCCCCTTTTCAGTGTGTTTACTGTACTTTATGTATATGCTCATCCTTATCAAAATACACGTTCTTTTTTTAATGCATTGTAAATTATTGCATTAATAACGTAAAATCGACTGCAATCGATAGCTAAATCAGTGAATAAATCCTGATATGCTGTCGGGTCAAGTCATTGATAAGGTATTTCCTTTGTTTCTTTAATGTAATACTTTATGTATTAGATTAAAACATAAATTAACGAGATATCCATGCCTCATGAGAAAAAGAAAACCATAAAACAGATATAGTGAAGGTAGGATGAATCAGAAGAAGTCGAATAGATCCTTAAAGTTGCATTCCAGACGATTTTCATGATTTCACATCATGTTGTACATAAATCGACAGCTCCATAGATTTGTGGAATTTAGCGTGGTCCTGAAACCAATAAACTGAAAATCTTAAACAAATTACACTGAACAGTGTTGATGACATCAGAGCCTCACATATTTCAGAAATGTAGCAGTGTAATTCCATTGCAATACCACTTGCTTAATAAGTTCACCTGTGTAGAATGTATGCATGTCATCTTCTTTTGTTCCGTTTCCTTGAGCCCCAACTCATGCATTCTTATAGTGAGGCTGCCATGTCATCATCCTTGTTCATTGCAATTTGATGTAAATTTTGAAAACATTCTTATTCCTCAACCCAATTACTCTAAATTTTGAAACTCTACACTCGGTATAACTAATTTATAGTTGTTCAAACATAAAAGTTTGAAAATCATCCGGATGTCTCCTTTCAAGTTGCTAACCTGTTACAATCCAAATTGCATAAAATTCCTATTGTGCAAGGATAGCACAGGGGAGACGAAACTCCTTCGGCATGATAAATGAAGGGAATTTTCGTTGACCCCTCCCCCCTCCCCACGGTTCAGTGGCCTCAAAATTTCTATGACTCGAAGCACTGAAAATATGTGAAAGGGTCGGAAAATTCACCGATGTTAGTGTTTTCATAACGCTCGCAATATACGTGCCACAGGAAATTCAATTACAGCACTTGCACAAAACGTTTATTAAACTTTGACCGATATCCAAAGTGTAACCGGTGACATATGTAAATTGTACGTCCATGAAAGTACTCTCAGTCATCTTAAAGGCTGTGATATTCGTATCTCCCCTTTCTTTTCATTATTATCTATAATCATACAGAAGGAGAAGGGGAATTCAAGGCCCATGACATGACAGATATTGCATAGGGCGGTCTCAAGAAGAGACTGGACTTCCTACTTCTAATGCCTAAAGATTTTACAGGCAGAGGTTAAATGCGTGGCAACCCTGGTGAAATCCACGTGCATTATGAGGATAGTGGACCGAGTCATGGTTTTGATTTGCTGTGAAAAGGCAATGCGTAAAACATGCTGTGAGTAAAAAATAGATGAATAAAAATAACAAATAGCAATGATAATAGTAAACAAACAAACAAACAAACAAAAATCGGGCATGGAAAGTGGCCTTATTCTAAAGGGGGTGTACGTACGAAATGACGCGCTTTGAAATGAATAGACTCCTGCCATTAGAAGGGTACTCTGCTGGCCCTCACACCTGTAAGTCAACAGATTTCCCAGAGAGGAGGCGGGAAGTAGATCAGGGTTTGGACAAGACAGTAAATCGTGTTCCTCGCGTCAGTTTCTCGGTCTGTCGCATTTGAGTATCATCATGGTGTCATACACTTCACTGACAAGTGGCGAGCTGGAAGCAAAACAACAAGTATTTACATTTAGCAGATAAAAAATGTCTACAATAGCTCATGAGCACATTACTTTCTCGCAAAAGCTCTACGACAGCTTTACGAAAGCTTGACCTTGATATTTTCCCCTTAATCTTTACTGGTAGGTCGTTTCAAAAATTGTAAAGATAAACACTCTTTTCCCAGACTCGTCTTAAACTATGGTTTGCATTAAACATTCTCATCTTTCTATTGCCTTGTACTATATCAACATCAAATTGATGAACAATATTGTGGAAGTGAGTGGGGTAAGTTCTCATTAATTGAATCCTACGTAAAATTACAAAAAGACAAAAAGTATATGCAGTTGCTTATAATCAAGTATCTTAAGATCCCTGAATAGGTTCTTGACTTTGTCATGCACTTACGAAAGTAATGTAATCGCACTTGTGCTTGCGACCAGACCTATTGTGATATATCGCCCCACCTGTACTTGCCCTACTATCAGTAATATCACACTTGACTATATCATAATGGAAGAAGTGAAAGTGACAAAAAGCTGGTGTGTTATTTTTGTTATATGTGTGTAATGATCTCTCTCAACCCCTCTCTCTCACCCCACCCCCTCTCATTTCATCTCTACACGTGTGAGGTTTAAAGAAAACCACTTGGCTTGCTTGTGCATCATCACAACTTCAGAATTCATCAGCACGGTCAAGTAATAACGCACACTTCATTTTGCTAAGCGACTATGCCTCAATAAGTCTTGGATGATCGTAGGTCAACATTTAACCTACCCCGAAGCAATACAATTAGAGAGAATTCCGGAGGTCTCCTCCACATTTGACGAAGATGATTCGTCGGCATTTTCCTGTTTCTTCTGCGGAGATGAAACCGTTGGCAATCATCTCGTCGCGCGGTTATATAACATTAGATATCTTGGAGATTTCTATTTATCGCACTTTCCATAACTCGCGTAAATGTTTCAGGATCTGACAGATTGTACTCTGTAATGTCCCGAGGACATTTTCGACATAACCCTGTTTGTGGCTCTCAAGACGTCATGCTACCAATTTCTAGTGTATTACGAGCTGATTACTGCATGGTTTCGTTGGACCAGGCATAGCTCAGGGAACGTGTTATATCTACATTTATTGCAAACGGTTTAGTACAATCTTTAGTTGGCTGTTACTTGATTGATCAATATACAATACATCACTTATTCTGTTATATCGAGGTAATAATCAATTTTCTTTGAATCTTTCCGTGAGAATACATGCAAGCATTCTTCTTATATTTCGGCAGGCAGTATAAGCAAGCATACTCTCACTCATATCAATTGTCTTTAAATTTTCCAGACAGGCGCCTCCTCAATTTGCCAGAATGCCGTCACTCAACAAGGTCCATGATGTCGGCTCCCCGAAATGGGAGGGGAATCGCAGTGGCAGCGAAGGCACGCTGTCCCAGGCCTCGGTGTCCATCAACAGCGAGAGGCGTAGGATGAGACAAGTAATACGGAGCCTGGCGTCGCGAAATAAAGTCAGGGAGATGATCAAGGTTATGAGTGTCCTGATCGTGCCTTTGGTGGTCCTGGTCGTTCTCTCTGGGATCACTCTAGGAAATAACATCAGCACTTGGAGGACGGCAGCGCAGACCAGCAAGGCGGTAGGCGACATCCAGCTCACAAGCGACGCCGTGAAGCGGTTGCAGGTGGAGAGAGGGTGGTCGTCGACCTTTCTCAGCGGCAATCGGAGCGACCCGGCAGTGCGCGCACAGGTGAATTCCGCCAGGAATCTCACGGATCACGCCCTGCATGAAGTGACCGTGTGGCCACTCAAAGGTTTGAATACCACCTCAGAATTATTTCTGACAAAGCAACAATTTTTAAACGCACTCCAGGCACATCGTCGCCGAGTTGATTCGATGAATGATCCCATGACTGTATCAGAAAACATCGCCTTCTATACTGACGTGAATACCGAGTTCATCTTGAGTGGTATCACGTATACAGTAGTAGCAACAGATGGCAAACTTATATCTTTACTCGTAGCCAAAGACAGCCTTCTCTTTGCCTCTGATCTTTATGGAATCGAGCGTGCCCTTGGGGCGACGTATTATGCGTCCTGCAAACTTTCACAGGGGGATAGTTCCTGGTTCCGGGCTGTCAATTCTCAGGCTGAGATTCTCCTCAAGTATAGCAACGCCTACTTTTTGGATGAGTTGACCGTGGTTCCAAATCCAGTCTACCTTCAGGAGATGCGAGATGAGATAGCAGAGAATGGGGACGCTTGCCAGAAATACGGGACCGAGGGGTCTGCTCTCAGGGCACGGATGTGGTTCGGCAATATCACGATATTCATCGAAGAGCTGGCATCCGTGCTATCGGACAGGTCAAGTGAGATCCAGACGCTCAATAAGAAAGTGCAGCAAAACGCCCTCACCACCGTCATTGTCTATGCCGTTGTCGTGTCCCTCATCGTGCTGACGTGCTTCTCGCTCGGCACGTGGTTCGTTTTCCAGACGAACAACCTTCTGAGTTTGGTTGGATCCCACGCCAAGAAACTCTCGGAAAAGACGAAAGAGCTGGCGGAAGAGAAGAAACGCGCCGATCGACTACTCTACCAGATGCTTCCGAAGACGGTGGCGGAACAACTCAAGTTCGGGCTCGCCGTGGCAGCCGAGCAACACGAGGGAGTCACCATCTACTTCAGCGACATCGTTGGCTTCACGACATTGGCCGCTGCTAGCTCGCCTCTTCAAATCGTCGATATGTTGAATGGCCTGTACAGGTATTATAGGACTTATTTGTGTTCAATTGCATATAATGTGCCTATATATGATTTGAAAAAAAAAAAACAAAAAACAAACTGCGATTGCAATGCAGGTATTATAAAAAAAAAAAAACTCACAAAAGGAAAATCAGCAACGTAAAACGAATTGGCATTACTTCTTGCCACCAAATAAATCAGACCTCGTTATTGTTGCTCTTCGATGATTTATAGTATGACAATAATGGAAGCGGACATCGGGTTACCGGCACTCCCCATTTTGCATTGTCATATTTTAAAGGAATGGTATAGTTTCGGATGGGATGGGACTTTAGTTTTCTAATCCTTTTTGATGACCATTTTTTTTAGATAATGAGAAACCTAAGAAAAAACAGATAATTGTAAGCGGAATTCAAAGTTTTATTTCATGAAAATTGGGTTTAAAAAGGCTGAGATATCCAAAACGAAGTGATCCTACTAAAAGGTGGGACCCACCTTTCTTTCGGATCCCTTTGTTTTACTTTGTTTTGGATATCTCAGTCATTTCAAAACCGATTTTCAACAAATAAAAGTTTAATTCCTTATAGAATGGTTTGTTCTTTAACATTTTCATAAAGTGGTTTCTTTAAGTATCTCGCAAAACAAGTAAAAGCTAAATCCCCGTCTCAACCAATACTATACATCCCTTTGACAAGTGAGACGCGGCTTTAAAAGTGTAAAGGTGTCCATTGAGGATAGTCCCCGTAGACGTGTATTATTTTACTTTTTCGATTACAGGAAATGTTCTGTTATGTCATTCTTGTTCACTGAGAAATGTAATGAATTTGGCAAGCATTTATCCTTAATCCCAATCACTATCAGTCCTGGAACTTTGCATCCGGTATAACTAATTTATAGATTGTAAATGCAAAAGTCAAAAAATCAGCCGGAAGTCTCCTATTAAAGATTTTAATGTTTTTTTTTTTTGTCTAATACTTAATACATTTAAATGTTTAGACCCCGGCCACTTGATGTTTATTCTTATTATCATCAAGTTTTCATGCAACTTTGACTGTTTGAGTTGTTTATATCTATCGGGAAATACACGCTTGTTTGTAGTATTCTGTTATCTCATTACCAGCTATGAAAATACCCAGATTTCCTATCGCCATATCGAATTATCGCTAAATACTTAATCAATCTTGGCAAAAGAAAAACTGCTACGAATAACGATTGGGGAAACGTATGAGGGTGAATAATTCAAAGTGATCCATAGGGCAACAACCTCAGTGATATCTAATCAAAAATCGCGAATTCGGCGTCGGACAAAAAAATAGAATTCTGATCATACAGATGGTGTCGATGACTATCGTAACTACCCTGTCCTTCAAATGCAAACAAACAAAAGCACTCTCCTGTTTTCTAAATGTATTTGGTTGGATACATGATATCATTTTATCAAAACTTCGTTTCATACCAGACACAAAAACTGTGTTTGTTATATTTACCCCTTTTGTTTAAAGGAAAATTTCATACTGCTTCGTATGACAACAGATTTTTTTTTTTTAAGAAGAATTTCAGTGAAAATTTTGGGGAAAAAACTGGACACACACATAAAAAAGTTATAAATTCTAAATGTTTAGAGGGTAGGACAAATTGGCAACTCATGGTGATTTGGCATTGAACAGCTCTTTATTTGTTTCGTGCTCAAATTATATCAATTCTATTTTTTTTTTCAAATATTTGGACACAGACGAGACGTATCTGCAGAGGAGGACGCGCGCGCAAAGAAAAAAAAAAGAAAAAAGAGAAATACTCTTACACGCAGTATAGATCAAGATTTTTTTTTTTCTTGGACGTAAAAAAAATAGAGGAAATTTGTGAAATTTGATGTACAAACTTAGGGGAGAGCTGCTCAACACCTACGTCGCACAGACATTGACAGAGTTACAGATTTGTCGTAATCTCTAAACGACAACAGTTCATGACTTTTTGTGTGTGTGTGATTTCTTTTTCCAAATATTTACTAATCTACTTCCCTGATGTTTTAGTGTTTTTAAAGCAACGTTATGTCAGGATGGAATTTCTCTTGAAAGAGCTGCACAGCCATCCATCTCCTCAGCAACTCGGACTCTTGTTCATTCAACTTTCTAAAAAGTGCGTCACCATTTTTTTTTTTAAGTCAGAAGTTAGAAGGAGTTGATCGTGATTAATTTTGCATATTTCCAAAGCAGGTCAATGCAAATAAACGCGAATGAGCAGGATATGACGTTAGAGGTAAATCTGTTTGGCTATCTCGTGCCTCCATTGTTTGATCTAATCTTGTGTGGGCTAGAGCAAACGAAGAGTAGTCATTGATTGCGTAAATGAAAGACAATTGATTGTACTCTAAAGAAAAGTGTGATTCCAGAATACGGAGGCAAGATTTAGACACAATGTCAAACAAATCATAATGAATGAAGACATAAACGTCAACTGTTTTGGATTAAGACATATCATTATCATAGCCATAGAGATGCAAAAAATACAATATCAATAAGAAATACCTTTTAATATAAAGCCAGTTAACCTTTAGTCACTCACGTGCACTTACATGTGAAGAAAAAAAATATTATTGCACAACTTCGTCTTTCATTTTGGAATAGACGTACGGTATAAAGTGATTACATATGAGAAATATTTCTATCGTCTTTTTTTTTTTTTTGGTCCGGGCCGCGCCACCATCCGAATCAATGTTGGCTTAATATGGGGGCGGGGGGGGGGGGGGGGGTGCTCGCCTTTATTTACATGTACCTTCTTTGCTCATTTTATCTAAGATAAAATTTTATTTTTTCGCGATAGTGGTCACAAAATGTTAATTATAATAATGACTAGTCCACGGGCCACGGGCCTTTTTGTTTATTTGTTTGTTTTCTTGTTATAAAATTTGTGTGTGTGTGTGTGTGTGTGTGTGTGTGCGCGTGTGGGTGGGGGGGAGGGGAGTAGTGCTCGTGGTTTGGTCAAGTTCCCCCCTCTCCCCCCCCCCCCCCATATTGACGAAGTGTACGTCTTCCCTTGATCGTTGTAGTTCAGCGAGTAAACAGCTCACCTATTGAGTACGGTCACCTAAATGGTCGTGTCCATCGTCCAGGATTTTAAGCGTAAACGTCCATACCTTTAGTGTAAGATACTACTTGTAACCATTTGCCCTTAGATGCATTGCGATTCCATTGTTAGATTATTTTGATCTAATTAAGATATGAACTGTGTATGTGCTCGTAGAATTGGTTCGTGAAAGCTCAACTATAGAGCCTCGAATGGCGTCGCCATTGGGGTTAAGGGACTGGACTTTATTGGCATTCCCTGGTGTAGTTGGTAATGTCATATCACAAATCGATGTCATTTCAACCGAAATTTGAGGATTTGTAGTTATTCAGTCGCTCCATTGGTTCCATTTATCAAATTATAATGGAAAGGAAAAACAAACAGCTGAAGGTTTGGCAATTACGCATGTGCGTGTAGAGTAGATTTTGTGTTAAGCTGTTCTTCTCTCTAACAGAACAGAAAATAAGGATTCAAAAACAGCCTCCAGTCAATGATTTACGCGCACAAACTGGATGAAGGTTCACAAAGAGCACCATAGTTCTTAGTATCGTCTATATGTCATAAAGTCCATATAAGAGAGAGGTCATTGTTAATGGACAGCCGCGAAAGAAAAGTAAGCCTCACAGTTTGAAATGCACACTTTGATAGTATGACGGAAGGAACTCGGTGTGGTATTGTTACAATTTTCATGAACAAATCACACATGGAGATAAAAACCCCCAACATCTTTGGAAACAGATAATACGCGAGCAGACAGATAGAATATACATTAAAAGGTGTGCAACAAAAGAAAACGCGTGGGAATTAACTCCTGCTTTTTCCCTCCAAACCATTCCATTCACTGTTTGGTGCGAAGGACAAAATGCCGGAAACTCTCGCTGCTCATCTGTATCAAATTTTCTTCCCCCGCCGCTTAATGGCGGAGACAATTTTTCAGCTTAGTGAAGGAGGAGAGTGGCATTGAAAGATGCAATACAAACTTGATTCAAAATGCTATTATGATGGGAGAAAATAGTTTAAGGATCAGCAAGTTGGGTGTGTTAAAAGCATCTGATACAATCTTCTATCTTGAGTTCAGTCTTTGCTATCAAAGGACCTGATCTCACATTGTATCTTGACCTTCGTATTAATGCAGGAAGCGCAACACACGTTATGCCTGTCTCATCCCCCTTCGGGGATAATATTAGACTACATTAGCTGTGCAGATTGTTATTGTTTGTTTTTCCTGTAAAGCGAGCGGAACCATTCCCGACGGAGAAGGCATATTTCTTAAACAAAGAGTAAACCCTTCTCACCTTATGTATAGATGAAAGAGGACGTGGGTGCTGTTCGTTATTCCGAAGGTTCGATATTCCGAAGGTGTCGTTATTCCGAAGGTTCGTTAATCTGAAACACGCAAATTCCCTATACCTAGAGGTTCGTTAATCCGAAAATGAAAAAGGGTTCGTTAATCCGAATATTAGTTTTGTGGCGTTATTCCGAAGGTTCGTTATTCCGAAGATTTGTTCATCCGAAAATGAAATTCGGAAAAACGAACCTTCGGAATAAGGAATCTTCGGACTGAAGAGCCTTCGGAATAACGAACCTTCGGAATAACGAGCTGTAACCGAGGACGTAGTATGTACGAGCATGTTGTCAACTTGACCTTTTATCTAAATTTAACATTCTTATCTAACGCACAGAATAATAGAGAAAGTACTTTCTTCCGCACTTTTAACGAGGACGACAAAATGCTCGAATAATCACGAAAACTGAAAATGGAGTGTTGTATGCAGTAATTCATTACATTTCTAGAAATTGAGATTTTATACTGAATATATTATTGGCTTTCAGACCGCCAAATATTAAAAATTTTCTATATCATTATAGCTTGCGATCACCTATCAGAGGACAGTTTTCTTTGACCTTGAGAATAGCGATAACTTTTGCAGGGAGGGACGCTGCCTCGATTTCCGCGCATAATGCGTGTCATGTACACTATTTGAATGCCACAGTGACAATGAAGCACATTGTAAACGTATATAAAACTCGATTGTCTTTTATAGAGTCAATGACAAAAGCGAAACCTATATTGGTTATGTATTTATAGCAATCACGGTACTATCGGTTTTGTTAGTGTTAAACACCACACAAGATGTCGCAGCCAAAAGATTTTCGTACACCCATCATTAACTATTTTGAACTCAAATTCTTCGTGGCGTCTTGTTGGTCTCGCAAACTCTCACGCCGGTCTGTCGTGCTCATTATAACACAGGATTTCATGCAATTCACAATCTTAAATTCAGAAAAGTTACCTGACTTATCGGAAACTTGAAGATAAGAATGATAATTCCGAAGGCTTATGAGTACGCACCTCCTTTTCATTTTCCGACAACAGAACCTTTGGAAAAGCGAAACTTCGAAATATAAACACCACAAAATATTCGGATGAAGGAACCCCTATTTATTTTCGGAATAACCCTGTTTCATTGTCGGATTAACAAACCTTCGGAAGAATGAACCCTATTTCATTTTTTTTTTCTTTTTTGGATTCACAAACCTTTGGGATAACGAGTATCACCCACAGTCATTGACAGTGCAGTGAGCTGATGATTTACGTGTTCAACTCATGGAATCCAATGCTATATACGTCAATAAATAAACTGATAAGATGTAAAAAAGAATACGCCGTTGGAATGAGAAATCTGATGAAAACGGACATAAAACAATTATCATAACACGCGCAGCTTGAATAAATGTTCGAAACCTGAATGATTGATTATTAAAGTTGACCATTGTACTGATTTAAACGTTGTCTCGTTTTAATGGAAAATGTGCTAATCATGTGAAAGTGTCGTTCTCCAATTTCGTTACTGTTTTCCCCCTTCTTTATGAGCTTCTTCGTTTCTAATTGGATGAAAAGATCTGGACCGTGGGCGAGGACGTAATATATCAATATTGCTCACGTGATCAACATCCATTCTGCTCATCACATGCTTACATCTCTCCCTCCCTCCATCTCACTTCCTCTCTCTATGGGATAATGTCTTACCTCGTGTTAACCTTGGCATGAAGGCACTCTCTCCCTCGACCCAATATATTTGACACCATGGTGGATATCGATATTAATCATATCATTAAAAGCTTTTCATTCGCCCTTGGAAAGATCTGCTCGTCGATATTGCAATTGCTGTCCTCCAGCAGACTACCGAGGGGGGGGGGGGTCCGAACTAGCCTTTAAACAAGGCGACTCGCTCTGCGTGCCCCCGTATAGCGCGTTTACCCCACAAACCTGTTGGCCGGCGAGTAGTGGAGCGAGCCGCCTTTATCCACTCGTTCAGGGATGTGTACTTTTGTCGTTGTTGTTGCTTTATATTCTTTGACAAATTTGCGTACAAATTTGACGCAGAAAATACACACGGCACCAAGGCAAGCCGCGCGCGCTTGCTAACAAATTTGTACGCAAATTTGTCAAAGAATATAAAGCAACAACAACGACAAAAGTACACATCCCTGAATGAGTGGATAAAGGCGGCTCGCTCCACTCGCCGGCCAACAGGTTTGTGGGGTAAACGCGCTATACGGGGGCACGCAGAGCGAGTCGCCTTGTTTAAAGGCTAGGTCCGAACCTGCTCCCATATGTAACATCTCACGGCGCCTGTCCTTCAACGCAGTGACGTGTGAAGAAAAAAAAAAGTGTCAACGAAAACCTTTCAGTGCTGGCTCTTTGCACTTTAGAGTGCCATACAAGTTTCACAGCATTCCATTTCCCATTTCTATGCGACTGTAAACAATAGCTGTTACCCACAAGGTATGAGCCTCGGCACGTCTTTTCATGTGTTTTCATGACTGATTAATTTTAATCAGGGACATGGTCAAGCCATATCATCACCCATTAGTGTTTTCTTCAACGCAGTGGTAAAATTACCGTCCCCCACAAAAAAAAAGAAAATAAAACAACAACAAAAAACGAAAAACACTGTACAAAAAAAAAAAAAAAAGATCACTAAAGTATAGAACCAGACACTTAAAAACGCAATAAAACAGAAACGAAAAGACAGCAAAGTGGATTGCGATAACCAGTGAACTCGACCGTAACCTGAGGTTGGGTCTGAATTTTCCTCGTGAAAGGAAATTAAAGTCTGAGGATGTGATATTAGAGCTGTTCCGTCCGTCGGGCTCGGTAAATCAGAAAAAAAAAATATCCATGCAAGTAGATAAACCAACTGTTGAAAGCCGGTCATATATTGTTCATATTTATGAATGAAGATTGAATATTTTCATATATGTCGGGGCAGTGTCACATGACATAATGCGTTTCCAGTGAAGACAAAGGTTAATAATTCAAGGAATGTTCATTTACTATAATTGCTAAACGCGCGAGGCCTTTACGTCTTGAGTATGACCATGAGGGAGGTGGGAAGATCTGGTATGACGTCACTTATCTTCTAACCAGGGTCTACCGTCATCAGGTGGAATTATTAGTGATTTAAGAGCACATGCACACACACACACACACACACACACACACACAAATCTCCAAACTGTTTATGAAGGATCAGTGATTTTCTCACAGGCAGGTTGGAAGGCATAATCTTTGAATAAAGTGCATGTGTGCGTGCGAAAAAAATATCTCACAATTGCAAATATATCTGTGCTAACTGGCGCGTGTCATTGAGCATAGAAAATGTCAAAACGAAACAAAGAAACTCAATGGAAATTACAAATTGATTTGAACGTTTTACACACACACACACACACACACACACACACACACACACACACACACAAACGAGGGTCAGTTGGCACATTCATTATGCACAATATTCATTGACATTTTTTGAAACAAGAGTGTAATTTTTTTTTTATTGGGGGGGGGGTAATATTGACGAAACGTCAGAGAAATTCACGAAAAAATTCATTCAGTTACTCTTTTTTTTCATAGTTATATGTTTTATTTATTAAATCAAAAGAAATTTCAACGTGTACAAGAATCATTCAGTTACTTAACTTGAGACCATATGCGATTGACCATAACATTAAAGGAATTTGCCATGACTTAAAATGCAAGGTAGTTGATAAGAACATGTCTTCAGACTGATGCCGAACATGAATGCCAATTTCCTCATCTTATCTCAAACCTTTCGTCTCCAATTATAACATAGGTCAAAGAATGTTAAAGGACAATTTTTCCCAGGTATACATTGAGCGAATGAAGCAACGTTGTGTATTAAGAAAACATCAGTAAAGTTGGAAGAAAATTGGAGATCCCGGTCTAAAATTATGTAGTTTTTTGAACCTTGGTGCCACTATCACTGGGGTAGACTACTCGAATTCGTGAATGAGAACTACATTATATATAGAAAATATATATTGTGAAAAGAATTTCACAAAAATTCATTTTCTTTCAATAAAAGAGGCACATTCCTTCGACTTGTTACTGCCATAATATCTTAAGGCTGATAACATAGCTTCTGCTTTCTGAGTGAGGTAAGTCAATTGCTCTTTTATTGTGCTGGAAAACTGAAAATATGGTAGATTCTTTTCATGTTTTCTTTTTCGTTTTTCTGCCGTGACGTCACGAACTGTTGTAATTGATGGGCGGCACCGAAACCTTAAGAATTCACGACTTTTAAACGGATTATTGTCCGATCTTTCAAAAAACTAGTTTGCTGCATTTACTCAATCCACGTGTACACGTGTTACTTTAAATTCTATAGTCGCGAACCGATTACTGTCCTTCCTTACTGACGGTATGAAAAACTTTATCACAAAATGGCCCGAATTCACGAAGGTGGTACAAATGAAACCATGGTTTAAACCATGGACAAAAACCATGGAGCGCCAAGATGTTGCATTGAATATTTCGTTACGTTACGAAATCAGTCATTTCGTCAATGAAATTATTATTTTGTAACAAAATGACAACATTTTGTAACTCAATGAACATTTCGTTTAACAAAACGGTCATTTTGTCGACGAAATGACCAATTTCGTAACGAAATATTCCGTGCGACACTTGGCTCTCCATGGTTTTGTCCACGGTTTAAACCATGGTTTCATTTGTACCACCTTCGTGAATTCGGGCCAATTATGTGTCTATATATCCAACTTCTCTTCAGTTTCGTTTCCTTTTTGTTTTCAATCTCAGCCAATGAAAATGTTGGTAGTCTTTATATTGCCGTGCCTCTCGCCAATTTCCCTTTCACTTTTGAGTGGCTTAGCTTTTATATTTATAAAAGTGTGATGCGTTACCTCGAGCACCAACACCATGAAAGCCTAGTTGCTTCCTGTCAACACCATGCCCTTGGGAGATCTATTGGAGGAAGAATGGTTGATCAATGTCTAAAATCTCTTCCATTAAAGTGATGGATATGATGATATGAGCAGGGGTTAGTCTCACGAGAAACATTCTCTTAAAGCTTATATACCATATGAATTATAGTAATGCTGCACAGTAAATAATTATATGGTGGTTATGAAAATGTTGGCATATGACTGTTGTGATGACGCTTACATAACAAAGACCGGATTTGACGTCCCGAGGAAGAAGAGAGAGAGGGCGGGTGGGACTCCCCGGACAATTAACGAAGGAGTTGCTCTAAAAAAATTAAGAGCAACTGTAACAAAAATCCTTTCAAATCATGTCATTGTCATTTGTATAATATATGTTGCAATTGTTAGGTGCAGTATTTTCATGAATAGGCATTCTAATGCAAGCACAAGATGCTTTCAAGGCTGCCTGGCTTTTATTGTCAACGCCAATGTGATATGCCTTTGTATTTTATTTTGCGGAATAAGTGGTCTCGAGTGGCCTCAATCAATCAATCAAAAGGAAAAACTCAAAGTCCAAACATGTTTCTAATCAATAAACAGTATTATTAAACTATTATTCAAAATCAATTAGATTTTTTGTTTTGGAAGCTTTATTTGCCATATTTCTTTTTTATTGGCTTCGTGGTAGTTCCTAATAGTTAAAAGAAAGAGTGAGTTGCAGAAGTATTCTCTTTATATCTTTTTTTTTTCTTCATACCAGCCAAACGTGTCCAAAGGTGTTGAGAACTTGAATATGTAATGTCTGGTCATACGACAATAAACTAAATGTGCGACCAAAACGATGATGTCATTACAAATATAATTTTCTTCATGTTGAACAATACATTTAAGCCAGTAATTGTGATTTGTGGGCATTAGTCCATTATTCGGCGTGTGATGTATTTACATAAACGAAAAATTAGGGGGAATTTTTTCATGAGACTTCAGACATGAAGTGTCATGTTCCTAATTCAAGATATTATTTCTTAATACATGCATTGAAATTGTCCATAACTTGTAGAAACTTGCATCGACGAGATTAAAATGTTTTACTGAAGGTTTCAACGTCAAAGTGGCAATTCAGTCGCGGAAGAGCAAAGATGTCGTTATGAATATTTACTTGATAATCAGCTACGTATCAATTATTTATTTTATGCTCTGCAATGAATGCCATCCCTGTTCTTGAAATAAAAATTCTTCAGGAAAGCTTTTGTCATTGCATACATTCCGTTGCTCGAATGCATTAGGATTTTTCATTTTAGGATAGGATTTTGATTGAAAGTACATTTGATTACCGCGAGTATTCTAATTTTATCTATTCTGTAGTATTGCCAATCCATCAAATGGAAATTAATCGAGCTCAAGAGATAGTTCACCATCCAAACCCTGGGTGCCTAAATTGCTTCTCGTTCATTTATGATCCGTGCAACATAAGAACGGGGAGTGGAGCCCGCTGAATTCTCATCTTAATTATCGTGATGCAGTATCTATGTCAGTGAGATGAAATATTCATATCAATATATTAAAATGTCACGAGCGAAAAGAGCTAATTATAACTCCCCCTAAAAAAGGAAGACGTAACATACAATGTTAATGCTGCAGCCGATATATTGCACCATTATATGTTGCTTTCCTCCATCTTTTATTACGTGCAAATTGAAAACCAATCGGGCCATGTCATATAGAATACAGAAGAAGAAATCTATCTTTCGACAAAGGTCGAGGAAAGTGACGTAAATAATTTCATCAATCTTTTTAATCCACGGCTGTCTGCTATCCCATCAAGACGTCGAGACTCAAGAATGGCATAGTACATACACAGTACATGCATTCATATAAATAAAGCGAATTAGGTATATGAAAGCAATCAATTCATATAACTTAAACAAACACCCAGATGATGATGATGATGATGATGATGATGATAACAATGATAATTATACAGGGTACTTAGATGCGCCAATTCCACATGACTAATGTGCCCAACATGCTCAAGGTGCAGTAGGAAAAGTGAATTATAAGATACAAAAATCATTACACACACGTGTACATGAAAATTAATGAAACAATAATGATGAAAATATATTTATGTACTTTATCCTGGTATGTGTGCTGTGTGTAGCTATATAACATGCAAAAAAGCGGGCATTTCTAGCTTTCCATCAAATAAGAATGTTGGGATATTTCGTCCACGAGATAACTTTGAATCGCTTTACTATGAATCTGAAGAGATGTTGCCGTCTTTTATATTCGTCTATATGCTATGACAGTGGAAAAGACAGCTTATTCTTATTCCCTCTTCGTCATTCTCATATTCCAATCTGGTGCATATAGCATGTTCGACGGCTGCATTGACCAGTACGACGTGTACAAGGTAGAGACGATCGGGGACGCCTACATGGTCGTGTCGGGCCTGCCCGAAGCCACCGACCGACACGCGTGGGAAGTCTGTACCATGGCGCTGGAACTTATACGCCTCGTCCTCAGCTACAAGATACCTCACAGGACTACGGAATGCCTCAAACTCAGGGTGGGAATTCACTCGGGTAAGCCATGAGTCATGTTTTGCCGAATTTAAAGCAAAAAAAAAAAAAGTAGATTTCAAATTTCAGATTTTTATATAGATGGATGCAAAAGTTCCGCTTTTCAGTAGATCACTGTCTTCCATCACTATGATTCTATCTTTTTTGTTTTGTTTTGTGGCCATGACAAAATGTGCATTGTTTTCTCTTTAAATGATTATTCTTACACAATCTATTTTATAAACTATACCTCATTTGTAAAAATATATACCTATTTGTAAAAATTGTCAAGAGACATTAATTGGCTATTGTTAATAATTTTTAAAAGATGTAAAATGGCGACTTTACGTGTTTCTATTATGTATCACTTTCTGCTTGATGAAAATACAAATATATCATTTGCTGGAAATATGATAATATTATATTATATCAGTGCTTTGAAGAAAAATTGCTATCTCATCGCTTTGATAGCCATGAAATGGTTACAAACATCACATTAGGGTATGTAATGATTATGGATATATAGATATATTGATGGCCTTTCCATTCTTTCAATCCAAAAGCATAAACGTGCTTTTATCAAGTAATGCAAAACCATTATTTTTTTGGGGGGGATAAAATAATAAAGGAGATCACTCTATCTTAGGAAAAAATATCACATGGATTGCTTTCTTTTGATTGATTCACTTCTCGTCACTAAAAGTGCAACTCTACTCTTATGCCATGGTATGAAATAATAATTGAAAAACAAACTACACCAAAGACATGTTTTATGAAGAGTTATAATTGATTATATTATAGTTGATTTCTATGGTAAGTCTATAGCAGCCTGTGTGGAAAAGAAACTTATAATGAATTATATCTTTTGATAAAACGGGGCCCAGAAGAGTGATTCCACCATACAGTGTATAGGATAACTCCCAAAATAATAATAATAATAATGTTAATATTAATAATAATAGTAATAATAATAATAATAATAATAATAATAATAATAACAATAATAGATCGAACCTCAATTATGTAGAAACTTATAATCATTATCATAATCAAAGCTATGATTATGATTGTAACGAAAATAATGAAAGCACTGATGTCACCATCCTCAATTCTTAATCGGACACTTCCAATATCAGAACACGTGACCACGCCACAACTTTTAATGGATGACTCAATGGCACACCATCCATTGTCGGCTCATGATTATTTAGTCTCTGTTTTAACGCCTCTTAGGGCCGATATCTTAAATTTTGTATGGACATGAAAGTTGGAACCCACTCAACTAATGGAAGTTTAATCTTTTCAACGCTGACGAGATCAAAAGTAGATCCTTTCAAATATAATAGGAAAATAAAGAGATAGTACCTTTTCGCGTATATATCCATTATAGTACAGTCATAGTCAGGGCATGATTTTGTGTGTGTGTGTGTGTGTGGTGCGCGCTTGCGAACGTGTGTGTGATGCGTGCTAATGGTCTTCCCATATAAATGGGTCTGCAAGTACCAGTACTATGGATGCGTTTGTGAAAGAACCCCCCCCCCCCCCCCACACACACACACACACATTTTCTTTTCTCTTTTTATTTGTCTCTAAAAAAAAAAAAAATCGAAAAGAAAATAGAGGGTAAAATTCATGAAAAAAATCCACAACCATATTTTCCGAAGGTTCCGTCCTTATACGTTCTTCCCGTCTAAGGGAATTACCAATGACCCGAAAAGAAAACAGCAACAAACAAACAAACATACAAACAAACAAACAAACAAACAAACTAAAAACGTTCCCTGTAATGTGGAGTCGAAAGTTAAACAAGGGGGGACAATCATTAGCTGTTACCTTCTACCGGCTTCATTTCATGCGCCCTATACTAGATGTCTCTGAGCGCATGCCACGCTTACACTTTGTTTTTATCATAGGGAAATTGAAATATCCAAATATCCACAGTGTGATATAATTAGATAATTCAGCATGTCATCCTACTTGAGCAAGTCATCGCTTCCAGAAAATATACTTCATTTATTCTTCTCTTGCCTTCAAATATTGAAAGTTTGAACTTACGCCTTCTCCGCTTTGCACCCGACTGCTATTTAGGCATGGAAGGTAACACACCCTGTAAAAATGCCTAAAAGTGAATAGACCTATATGTATAATATGGAGAAATGCAGAGCATAGCTTGACTATTATGAAGAAGCCTATCCTAGAGCACTATCATCTTTTCAATATTCTTCTAGCATAAGATATCAAAATTCACTTACAATGATTATGTGGAATGATTATGTGGAAAATCAAAGGAATGTATAGAGACAATCGTAAAATTTATTGAGGCACTGCATGTTTGTCCACTTATATCTGAAATCCTTTAGAGTTGACAGTATATAAAGGTAGACATAATAACACATGACACAAAGGTTATTGCCGCTTTCAATGAGACCTACATAATCAATGGATATCTTTTTCAAAGAAGTAGGATCGTTTTACAAATCTGACTGATACGTATAAGTCCTATAAGGGGTTAAAAAAAAATTGACTTCTAGACCGAAAATTTCATTTCGGGGTGTAACAAAAAACAGAAACTCTACGTTACTATATTCATAGATATTTGAAAAAAAAAAATCCCCAACAGGTCATCATGTACATAAGTATTGATTGCCTAGCATTAAAAAAAAAATGAATCTCAGTGTTACTTAAAGACACTATACCTAACAATATTTCCCGCTTTTCCCATTTTAATGCACAGTTATTCTATAGGATATACCATTCAATAAAAGGTTCAAATTTTTGTCAAACTTTGTCAAACTTGTGACGAAGTCTTCCTCGCACGGCTCAGTCGACAAAATTAGACAATCCGTTACACTGAGCCGAGACAACGTTGAATTTGATATTGTGTGTCATCTGATCCTCATTGATCCTATGCCCTCTTTGCAACATGCAGAAGTGACATATATTTTTTCTTCTTCTTCTTGGTACACCAAAGACTTACTTTAGACGACGAGAAATATCAGCTGAAGCCTTTGAATTCAGCATCCACAATAAATGTCTGCCAACTGCATGGTAAAAGCAGCGATTTGAATCTAGCTTCAGTGTATTGCTCCTCCATTATGTTGTCATGGGTTTTGTCTGCTAATTGCATCCCGTATTCATGTGCATCTATGAAAATAAAAGGTGGCTCCGGTGTGCGCTGACATGGCTGACATTACTAGTAGGCTCGCTGTGTAATTCAATAATAGAACCGATCAATGTTAAATGCAAAAAATATTCCAAAGGTTTATAGTATTCTAGCTCTCATAACTAGGGCAAATGGCATTTTAACATTTTAATTCTCTCCTTTTTGAGTTGCATTATACCTTGGTATTCAACACTAAGAATTTATTTGATTTCATTTTATTGTATTCATTTTTATCTTAATAAACAATGCGTCAGGAAACCTGGTTACAGGCATCGGGTCAGTAGAGCAGCTAGTGATAAACCGCTCAATTCATCACTAATTGACGAGACAGACTCAGAAAAAGATTACGTTATTCATCTCCCCTCTCAACCGGTTCGACCCAATTATTGTATCATTTAGGGAATTCTGCAAGCGATATCAGAGACAGTTATCAAGCGAGAAATTATACATGTCAGCAACTGGCACATGACTGGCAACTAAGATGAGGTGGAAATGAGCAGTTCAGAAATTTCAGAAATAAGAGACGAGTCAATTACATTTTGTGGCAAATTTGACTTTTTTGACACACAGCTTTGTCAAGATTATCTAAAAATAGTGAATATTTAACAACAGCTGACATTTGTTCTTTAACTCGTTTCAATACTGCAAAGGGAATAAAAGGTCTTGAGTGCGGATGCTAACACTTCGAAGTATCGTCGAAAAATTGCAAATTTATGACAGAATACATAATCTACAATGATTACTGTCAGGTCGGCTGGTCTTAAAGTACACCATCTGGTCTAAACCCACACTCTGGACTATCACCTTGTGATGGGTTTTTATGCTGTATGCCAATTTATTCCAATATTTTCTTTATGCCAATCTCATCGTACTGATCAATTCACGGCTCGATTAAAAAAAAAGAATACCTGGAAATGGACAGGTTTTGTTTTTGTTTTTGTTTTAAATCCTTTTTCATTCATTTACTTGCATGACATTAAAAAATCTGTTCTTCACTGATCTTCACCCTATCCTCGCTGTTTGGGCAGACGCGATTTTGCAAATTTCGTCAACATTTTCTGTTTTTTTTTTTCCTCGCAATTTATAGTTGCTTAATATCTACTTGTGTTACGGATTGGAATTTAGGCCACATTAATTTCTCATAATTTACATATACGCATCTCTTTTAATAAGCCAGTTCGGAGTTAGCTCATGGGCACATTGGTACGAATGACCTTTCTTTTTTCTCAGTTGGTTAGGGGCACTTCACTCGTTTTCAGAGCGACATAATGCATAAGCTTTACGTAACAATTTATGGGATTCATCAATCCCGTTCAAACAAAGAATAAACTTGCGTATCCATATAGACCAGATGAGCAGAATGATCTGTCAATTCACACTCGAGAAAGCATCCATTTCATTATTTTGCATTGGATGTATTGACAGTCTCTTTCTATTGATATTGCCAAATACCACTTTATAAGGATTACATGAATAATCATGACATGACAGATGCTTATCCCAGTAAATTTAAAAACCAACATGCCTGTTGGTCCGAATAACCTTGTTTCTGCTCATGCGCAAAGTGGAACTCCGAACTGGCTTATTGATTACAATGTTTGAACTTTTTTTTTTTCTAATCGACATAGAGCCGATTTACTTTTATAATCAACATGGCCAGGTCGTAAGTTGCGTAATAGGTTTCAATTTTGTACACATTAAAATCTGAATCTAATTTAATTCGGCAGCCAAACCTAAAAATGCGTGGCCAGCCGGCAACATCCGTGACGCAAAACGTAATTATGCAAAATTAGCGGGGTATATTGCATTAATGTTACGGTAGCTTCTAAACAAACATCTACTAAATGAAGTTGTCGGCAAGAAATCGTCATTTGCATGGAGAGTCAGACATTGTGGACTCAATATTCTCTCCATGATTTTTTTTCCCGAAATATGAGTGGATTTTAAGACAAGACAGTGTTTTTCTTTAGGCAAAGAGGCAGCGAATTTGCTTTAGCAAGAGACCAAAGAAATTACTGGGTTAGCAGCGTGTATTCCAAGTTGAATAATATGTGTCCGGCTACCATGCTTATCAATGTTGTTTTGTAATAATTGGCCGCATTTTTCTCATTTTAATGGGGCAAACTTCAATCCAGTGTATTATGACCCTTGCTCTACTACTCAAGGACATCAATTCATTTTGAACTTTGACAATATCCGCCCTGCTTCTCCTTACCTGGAGGCATTAATTATCACCAACAAATCATATCAGCGATATCACGAATCCCTCGTCGGCGTGTGTGTGGGGTATAATGCCATGACGGCAGCCTAACATGCATTGCGCAATATCATTATCATCCACAAGAATTCATATTGTGTAATTATGAATTCGTTTTGTGTATAGTAGTCTACATGTCTTACCCAATGAAAACTTCAGACTTTTAAATCAGATCCTGCTATTTGAGCATATCACGTGGTGGATATCAGAGTCCACAGAAAGCGACCGGAGCCATTTGAAATTAGTATACTTTCTTCAAATTCGTTGTGCCATTATTGGCCACATTATCTATTGCTCGATAAACATATCGCGCGTATGAAACAAGTTACAGTGTATTTTTTTCGCTTGATTACTTGCTTGTTGTAGTAGTTTAATCCTTTAATTACCTATTAGATTGGAAATATTTTCATTGTCTGTCGAAAGGAAAAATGTTGTTTTGCAACTTACAAACGAATGAATGATAGAGAAGTTTATCTGTATGATATACACACACGTAATATATCATATACATATACATATGCGTATTATTAAACATTAAAAAAAATGGTGGATCTGCCAATTTTGAAATAAAATCAATTTTGCCCCTTCTACTCAAATAGTTTATTGAAAAACTCCTCAAAATCGAGCACCAAATCGTACATTTTGAAAATCTCTCTAATTGCAGGTCGCTGCGTGATTTGAAGGTTATATTAAACATTTATGTTTACTTTCATTGTGAAGTCATGTACCCCCACACTAAGTGCAACGCAGTACCACTCTTGAATTGTTAACACAAGCCATTCTTTCAAACTTTGCCTCTACCTATTCACTGAGTGCACTTCAGGAAAGTATAGATGATTGAGCTAATCGGATCGGCCCTTAATGTGTCATCATCGCCTCCCGCCTGTATGGTGATAATGAAATATCTAGGAATGTCTTTCGCCATTCATATGAATCATTCACGTTTACGGCGGAATTCAAATTTCAAAGAGAAACGAGATTTTAAGTGTCACGTACATTACTCTTCGTGTCAATCAAAAGATGGCAATGAAACGAACGACGTTTGATACACGGGAAAAAAAAACCACCCAGGCTCCATTGTCGAAATTCGTGCATTTTCAAAAGAGTCTGTCCCTGTGGCAACGACGAGTTAACCTTGGTTTGAACAATCGAATTCTGGCAGTTGCTGTCGATTTGTTTTGCCTACTACCCATGTAACAACATTAAAAAAGAAAAGAAAGAATGTACGAGTCGCGAATGAGTTCCTACTGTAGACTTGTGTAGAAAAAACAACGATAACATCAGCATTGAATCGCAATACAACTGTCTATTGAGGAAGAATTTAGAACTATTGAAAGGAGTTACAAAAAAAAAAAAAAAAACCCAGGGTCCCTGTAATTTCCAATGTCATTTATCGAAATATTACCCGTAACCTGGAAAACCAATATACAATTGTCAATGTATGCCGATATCATAATTATCAGTATATTTTATACTGTATTATAATAGTATTTTTTTTAAAAAGAATTGACAACTGCATATTATGTATCATGTATTACTTCTTGTTGATGGAAATCAATTGAATTGAATTGAATTGAATTGAAAAAAAAAAAGATGAAATCGTTTCCATGTGTTGAAGTTGACCTTTTAAACACTGATTTTATTCATAAACGCCTGTTTTATTTCAACTATCCAAGGAGCAGCCGTGAAAATGTGACACTATATACGAAACTGGCTAGATGCGAAATATTTGGACGGCATTATGACCTATAGCTTGTCCCTGGGGGTTGCAGTTCTTACTTATAGCTCTTGCATTCATGTGCTATTTACACACATTGGAGACTTACCTTATCAGTATTATTTAAGTGAAATCGTCATATCCCCGTAAAAGAGCACCCATCAAAGTCGATAACGGTAATCCTTTTGATGGATTTTTTTCTTCACACCGGACAATTCATCAGGTAATTTGATTGAGAGTTTCAACTTGGTTGCGGTTGGCAATGGCAGAATGATTAATGCGGCCGATAACGGGGACATCTATAATCAGAAAAAAAAAAATGTAACGACGAACAGCTTTGCCTCATGATTAGCTTTCTGTGTACCACTTGAAAAAAAAAAACTGTCTATAGGTATTAGCTTGATGAAGAATCCTTGGAACATGACTCTGTGAAATGATATCCATTGGTTAATTTTTTTTTTTTTTGCGTGATGTTATGGTAAAAGCCGAGATCTCTCAACCGACCGTCGTGAGAATGATATGACTTCAGTAGATAAAGTTACCATTAATTGGACGTACAAGGGATGAATAGTGCTACACCATCGTCTGCTGCTCTTAATAGTTAAAGGGGCATTCCAGAAGATTTTCATAATTTCACATCATGTAGTACATAAATCAACAACTTCATGTATTGATTTGTGGAATTAAGTGTAGTTTTTGAGCAGAGAAACAATACTTTGAAAAACTCTAAACAAATCACATGGAACAAGGATGATGACATAGGAGGCTCACATAATTATTTCAGAAATGTAGCAGTGTAACTCCATTACGATACCGCTTGCTTGCGAGTTCACCTGTGTATAATCTATGCATGCCTTCTTCTATTGTTCTGCTTCCTTGAGCCCCAACTCATGCATTCTTTAAGGTGACCATGCCATGTCATCATCCTTGTTCATTGCAATTTGTTATAAATTTCAAAAATATTCTTATTCTTCATCCCAACTATCATAAATTTTGAAACTCTGTCCTCAGTATAAGTAATTTATAGTTATTCAAATGTTAAAATGTGAAAATCATCCGAAAGTCTCCTTTAAGTCGCATGCAGATACTAGTGTCTCATTGTCCTTTGTTTTTTACATTCTGCAATTGCTGAATAATGTCTGGAACACCCCCCCCCCCCATAGCATACTCATAGAGGACTCTGAGTCCGTATTAATGGTAGGATCCTACATGTAGCCCGAGATGGTGGAGAAAAACCCCTCAACAAACAAACGATAATAATTTCAATTATGACTACAAAAAAGAAAATGAAGTCAGTGCAGTTCGATTTCATAATGGATTTTTGTCAGAATTTATTCAAAAACAAAACAACACAAATTTCGTCAATAGATTGCTTACGTCAAAGCACGGTCACTGTGTCAAGGGTGCAAACAAATTTTCATACAATTTCTGCCATTTATAATGCATCAATAATTGTCAGCTTGGTAGAACTTCAGAGTAAAGTATTTTTCGTCATCCTTTCGTTAAGCTTTATACATCTTGTGCCTGGAATTCCGCCTTCCTTACTCATCTATATCTCTTAAACGACAACGATTCTTAAAATGAACAATTCATGCGTTGAGTTTCTGGGTTTGTTTTTTTAAGTCAACTTATTGACGAATTGCCCTTGATCGACGTCACTAACTGATTTTCCAGTATCTTGAGTATCATAACCATGACTTTAAAAAATAATAATAAAAAAAAATCCTGGCCATGCATACTCGGGTGGGATTCGAACCCGAGACCTCCTAATGTCCGCCAAATAGCCGGTGATGCATGATGGCAGAGGGTACTGCATGTTTATTTAAATCAATGATTCTTTTGCTGAGTTGTTTTTATTCCAACAGATTGACAAATTGACCTTCACCGACTTAACCCCCCCCCCCAAACACCAATTATTCGGTGTATCGTATACTAATTAGGGGTCATGAATTAGATTCCCACCCAAGTATGTAGGCCTATGTACGCCCATGATTTATTTATTTTTTTTATCATGGCTATTACCCAAAACACTGAGTAATCGGTGTTTATTTACGTCGATGAAGGGCAATTAAATTTGTAAATTAGTTGCGAAAGTCATTTTACTCAGCTTGAGCTGAAGAACGAAATTATGATGCCATTGTTGGTACTACCCGCGTCCAGCTTTGGGAATTGGGAGAAAACACCACCAATACGTATCCAAACACTTTACTGAACACATTATTGAAGCAACAGACGCTTATCTAATGAAGTGAACATAAAAAAAAAAAAAAAAACAGGTGCCCAGTAATTGGAAAAAAAATAATGATCAGTATAATTTGATGAAAAATTATGGACTTGAAATCTGCTGGTGTCATTGCGTCTCGATTACTTACTCTGTACTCATTTCTGCAGAGGGAACCTGGATATAGATTGATGCAAATTATTAACTAAATATTTGCACCCAAATTCTATAACATGAATAAAGGTTTATATTTTTTTCTTCTTTATTTTTTTATTTCAATTTCTTTTTGAATAAGTTACGGCAATGGGAGAATCGAAGAGAAAATTTACTTGATTTTCTGCATCCACTTTTATATTTACTATATTACTGTGTTTGCTACACGCGCAAAGGGGCAAACGGAAGGTGGACTCTATTTTCTGCAGCATGCAAGATATTCGTTTTGTAGAATCAGATTTCGTGAAGACGTGTATTATTTCGTACCATCTCAACGTCCTCCGTAAAACATCGGCTTCTATAGGCTCTAGTTCAGACCTCAAATGTCCCTATTTCACAGAAAACGGATACGTGCCTTTCTGCTATCTAAATCAATCATAGATTTAGGACACACACAAAATTTGAATTGATTTGACCTGCGTAGATCTTGTGAAGCTCTCGAAGACGAAACAGACGAACCAAAAAACAACAACAACAAGGGCAAGAATTCACCAGATTACGTTCATGATGACTGTCTTTCCATGCATTTCTCATGATGGTTTTGTTTTCCCGGGGACATCCCACGAGCTAGTCACCCACGAGTCATACGGTCCACGAGTTAATCATTGAAAAAGAGATTCAGTAATCATACACCCATGAGTCATACACCCACAAATCATATAACTCACGAGCTATAGACACCAAGTAAAATAGGCCAAGACCTCGACAGGCCCTATGTATATTATGTCCTGTATGAAATGAAAGCTCGTGGGCTTTTTTTTTTTTTTTTTTTGCCGAGTTACGATATCGTGGGCCTTATTTGCCACGTGTTTAGCTCGTGAACCGTTTAGCTCTTGAACCTATTTTACTTGTTGTCGAGCTCGTATACGGGCCTTGTTCAATTAGGCCCAAATTCACGAATGTGGTACAAAATGAAACCATGGTTTAAACCATGGACAAAAACCATGGAGCGCCAAGTGTCGCACGGAATATTTGGTTACGAAATTGGTCATTTCGTCGACAAAATGACCGTTCGTTAACAAAATTATTATTTCGTGGACGAAATGTTCATTTAATTACAAAATGTTGTCATTTCGTTACAAAATAATCATTTCATCGACGAAATGACTGATTTCGTAACGAAGTATTCCATGTGACACTTGGCGTTCCATGTTTTTTTTTTCCATGGTTTAAACCATGGTTTCATTGTACCACCTTCATGAATTCGGGCCTTAGTGTCTATATCGTGGGTTGATGACTAGTGAGCTGCATGCACTCGTGGGCCGTATTACACGCGAGCAGTATGACTCGTGGATGGATAACTCGTGACATGCACCCGTTTTCTCATGTCAATGTTTCGACAATGAATTAGTGCCTCTGGTTCATCATTTGAGTTGTTGCTTTCGTCCACTGCTATGATGTTGAAGTGTAGAAAATTACTTGTGTTCCAAAATTAATGTACAGAATTTTTTTCTCTCTCTCTATTTCTCTGTCCACACACACACACACACACACACACACGCACAAACATGCCTACATGTTTTTTATATATATGATATATATATAATTTATATTACATATATATATATTATATATATTATGTATATATTGTATATACACATAATATAAGTATAAGGCCTATACATGGTTTCCACTTGCATTGCCAAGCAACGATCATTGAGAGTTTATAATATGACATGCAAGAATCTTTTGCAATCATTTATTGAGTGTATGTTACTTCATTGCAGAGTTGTCGTTTGTCGGGGCCATACATAGTTATCATCAGTGCACGAATGCAGAGCCCAAAACCATCCAGACAATAAAAAAATGCTGTTTTCTCACACTGTTTGCATAGTGACTCGTCAAATGTATATCACGTCAAGGAGTATAGACAAGCTTGATTGACAGAATTTGGAAAAGGACTTCATAAAGTCAGGGTGAAACTGAATGCGAAAATGTATACATTCTCTTTTTCCAATGCATACCACTTTTGAAATATCGTGCATAAGAAGTCATTTCCTCTCAAGTCGTATCACCAATACGATATCATCTTCGTTGCTGAATTACGATGTATTTGATTTCTGTCGTTCTCAGGCAGCTGTGTGGCAGGCGTCGTGGGATTGAAAATGCCGCGATATTGTTTGTTTGGCGACACCGTCAACACTGCTTCACGCATGGAATCAAGTGGAGAAGGTTAGAAAAATCCCACGTTTAATGTTTTCACTATAAGTTCATTTTGATTTAAAATAAACTTCATCAAAGTATGTAGTGTTTAAGGGGATGATTGTAATGCGCATTGCAAGTATCCCGTTTTCTGTTTTGGAGAAATTGGCATGCATGATAACTATATATTTTTATCACGTAAACATTTGTGGCTAAGTTGGCAAGAACATTTCTTGCAGGAATAACATAACGTATTTTTAATTTTCATGTTTCAACGTATACTATAGATTATTATTCGAAAGAAATGCCGGGAAAGTAAAACGGAATTACGGCTGAGGAGAGGTGAAAAACACTGACAGGCATTAGATGAACTTGCTGAACAATTTTATGTAATTGCCTTTCAATTTCAAACTAAGCTGACATTCCGATATGCCAAATTCAATGTATGTTTAGTATACAATTTTGTAACTCTCTTTAAGTGACGTCGAGTTAAGTGGCGCCAAGGAGGGACTCGGTGTATAGTGTAAACAAGTTTGCGTGATGTTACATAAAGTATAGCGTGGCACGGAAGTATAGGCATATTTGGCGGAGAGCGTTGGGAAATATTTAAACAGTGGGAGAAAGGGAACCCTGCACAAATCACCACACTGCGACTTAACAAAAGTCGACGTATTATTGGCTTGCAAAGACATGACTGTAACCTATTGGTTTCAATCACAATACTTGTCTAAAAGTGCACATTACGCAAAGTATACTAATCATAATGATAGCAACAGAAGAATGCGAAGTACTATTGACATTTATTAGCGGTGTATTAATGTTAAAGCATATTTATTAGCATGAGCAAACATATTGGCTACAGTTATATACATTATCATATATATATATATATATATATATATATATATATATATCTGTATATGCCTTGGTTCGAATTTCTCAAATTGTATCATTTTGATAAGCATGATTTAAGTCAACCACACTTTTATTGCCGATTTTTTTTTTTTTTTTTTGGGGGGGGGAGGGGCTTTTCCTTCTACAAGTAAAAACGTTCTCGAATTATTATAATCAAATGAAATGAAATAAATGTTTTCATCAGTATACTATTTGAATGTCATTCCTTAATTTGACCTTTCGCCCCATGGGATGAAATGAATTCGTCACAATCGTAGAGTCAAAAATTCATTTCATCGCATTGAGTGACAGGCCAAATCATATTTTGCACAACTCGCTAAAATCGATATTGCGTGTTTTGCTAGGCCCTCCACTGCACTGTCAATTCAATTTCAACATGCCCAGAAAAGGGAACCATAGACAGGGCTAAGGTGCGTTGACCGCTGTTCCTTACATCCTGCATGCTCAAGGAAGTTTAATCGTGATACAACTGATGTTACAACTATTATTATTATCTTTTTTTTTTTTTTTTTTTTTTTTTTACTGGGGTGGCAACTCCAGTTTGCTCGAACAGGTCTCACCAAAAAATGTCAGACTCACAGTCCTGCTTGTTTCCAAAAAGAAGCAAGCAAGCAAACCAAAAGCAAACAAACAAGCAAACGAACGAACGAAGCTGATTTTATTATGCTGAAGCTGAAAATTCACTTATTTTTTAATTTTATTTCTTTAAAAAAGAAATCCATAACACTAATGCAATGAAGGAAACTACTGTGAATAGAAATACAATCTTAAAACACTATTAACTGTGTTTTTTATTACTCTCCCAAAATAACATTGTTCGAAATGGAGGGGAATGCTAATTCAGGCACTCGACGACACCTTATAACCTTTAATAAACGAAGGACTTTGGAGAATGCACATCAGTGCTATGAGAATTTTGATGCCAATCGGCACTGCAACATACAGAATATCAAAGGACGACAAAGAGATATGTACAGTTTAGTATAGGCCTGATGCACGTGATTTTAGTGCAGCGGCAAAGTGAAATGATTACAATGTCATGAATAATTATATTAAGTTACGTTTAATAGCAATAAATTTGGTACCCGTGCGAATTAAACCGTCTAAACAAATCTGGATATTGAACTCCTTTGAAATTTGTCAATGAAAGCCATGACCGCCATATTGTATCGAAGAGGATAGTGAGTAAATCAGAAAATGCATCACAATTGCAGCATTACGTAATTTGTTTAAACAATAATGCTTATACATGCATCATTCGTAAATCATATCAATATGATTCATAATGGCGTGTTTTCCGATGTTATCATGCATCGAGTTCAAGATTTAAACACTGAAATAGGATAGTAAGTATTATCTACCTGAGTGTTTGCTGCCATATTCATTTTCTGGAAAAAATGAAAGTTTTCTATCTGTAATCAATGGTGTTGGGCATGCAGTTTCGGTTTAATAGATATGTAAACACTGCTGCAAATATTTACTTTTCACCATATTGCTTATTCCTTTCTGTGATGATGAGTGATATGCACACATTACACACACCTTTGGCCTACCTGTAGACCAAAACATTTTATGTGGAGCAGAGGGTTATCTATACTGAACAGTGGCCATTGCCAAAATGGCTAGCATAGCACTCCTGGTCAGAATTCCAGAGGGCTCAAAATCAAATTTTTAACATAACATATCAGTTTATTCATGTGAGCCAAATTTTGTAGTTTTAAACAAGACCGATTAATAGGTCTAAGATATTTGACAATGCCTCTAGACTGTTACGGCTTTTAATGAACTCACATTACTGCTATACACCGAACTTATTTTAATAACATTATCCAGCGCACATATTTCCCCGTCGTCTTTTCCAGCGCTGAAGATTCATATTAGCAAGACTACGAAGTTGGAACTAGAAAGCCGCTTTCCGGGAATGTTTGAAGTCACCAAGAGAGGCACCGTGACAATAAAGGTAAAAATGGGGAGGGGGAATGCATAATCAGGTGTCAATTGAACCACTGGGCGGCTATAGTAGCTCCATGATTGAGCTGGAATTCCAATCCTTGTTCAAGTTGGCTTTGAACAGAACAGTATAGTGTTTTCATCGAAATTGGATGTTGAATAAAAAATTCTTAGAAATGTAATTTTCAAATATTCTTCAAAAAGAAGTACAGTTATGATAAACAAAACATCAGGATCAGTGATTAGTAACTGTTGATGAAATCGTGTAATGAAACATTTGCAATTCCGTAGCTTGCTACCCTTCATAAAATGTCCATTATTTGGAAATAAAAAAACAACGATAAACTATTGCCATTACTCTCGTCTGAATTTTTCTACATCTCATCAGGGTAAGCATTGATCACTGTTTGAAAGTGCAATAACGGTACATACCGATAATCATGGTGATGTAATGTCTCATTCGGAAAAGTGAAAGTTCAATGATATTTTTTTTTCTTGCGAATGTCTGCTCAATGAATGCGTACATATATGATTATGTACTAGTATATCACTTTGAATTTTAATTCGGAATCACTGAATATCGATTGTATGATAACGCGTATTATCACTTTCATAATTATCATATTTATTTATCCAGGGTAAAGGGGAAATGGAAACGTTTTGGCTCATCGATCGCATCGCCACCCTTTCCCCTCGGAAGCACCACGTGGGCTGGGGGAACGACACGGGAAATGGGAAACCCCGTACCCCGTCTCCCCATTCTACCTCTCCTAGATCCATCATATCCCGCTCGACCACGCCCATCCCCCGTGGCGCCATCCCGGTATCTAGAGATCCAGTTTACCACATATCGTCGCCTCGCCCGACCACGCCCAAATCCCCCGTGCGCACCATAGCTTTCCGGAATTCGTCCGACATGTATAAGCCAATGATTCAAACTGAGTCCCCCTCCGACGACTAAATCTTTGCGGAGGACTCTCATTATCTTGTGACGTCATCATACGATGGAGGATCAGGGTAGGGTCGTGAAAGAAAACAGCTAGAATAGCTCTTATCCAGGCGTTGGTGCAGGTCAAGTATACGCTAAACAAATTTTTCAAACCCTTCTTTATTACAAGATCACTTTGGAAGTGGTTGGACAAAGATGGACGTTCGGCCTTTCGGCAGCCACACGAGAGTTCAGGCAACATGCAGTGAGGTGTGTCATTGCGCTGAACAGATTCTTGTTACAGGAAAACGATCACCAGTTCCATGCATCGCTTCAGGTGAGCGAGCTACCGTATCGATCGCCATCAGCATTTTGTAGGGCCTATACCTCCCGTGAGAGCCGGAAATGTGATACATGTCCTCAGTCGCCTGCGAAGTACGCTATCAACCTGATTAAACCTGTGCTCTGACAGTGCAGACTAAGTCAACAAACACTAGCATTTTCACAAGTGAGATATGGGTAACGGGGACGGGGTCATGTTTGTTATATTCCTACACTTTCATAATATATGCCATTACAGTACACAATATGCACAGTACACATGCTCAGGAAGTGATTGAATGATGTTAAATCTTTTGATTTACGCACTCGCTGTGCCTAAAAGAAAGCTTTTTACGCGTAAACTTCCTGCTTAGCACTGCTTGATACTGTATACGTCATGATTGTGTGTTTCTATAGTGTTTGTCGCAAATACTGGTATAGAGTGACTACAATCTGACCTTTATCTCCCCAAACCCAGGGTATTGTTACTGTGTTGACGTCTAGCGATTGCAGCTTGCATTTTCTGCAGACGCATACTATAGGCCCTAGTCATTAGTATTTATCCAACCTTCAATAAATCTTTCAGTATGGCATCGGGTCTTTGCCAGCTCCTTAGCACAAAATCGCTGTTTTTTTTTTTTTCCGGGGGCTGGGGAGGCTTGTGTTGTGTTGAGGTTCTGCTATTCTAGCTGAAAAGACATTATTGCTTGATTTGCAAAATAAGTTTGTTTCTTGCATACATACATATACATACATACATACATACATACATACATACATACACCCATACTCGCATAACATACAAACATAAGTGCATATGACACATACCGCAGGAATTACTTCTGTTGACGCGATTTGCAATTGGTGTCATAATTTGCTACCAAAAAAAGAGCTGAATAACTTCCATAACCTGTAGTAGAAGCTCGCGCGGTTACCTGGGTAATGGAGGGAGATTACAAGTGGGAGATATTGATTTTGGTGTTACCATTATTGGCATAGGCCTATAGGACGAGATGAAAATGGACGTGAAAGCTGAGAGACAGGATTTTATTAAGAATTCTTACAGTTATCAGTCATCAATAACCAATCAATTGCTTCCTTCGAAAACAGATATCAAACAAGATAAAAGCCGTGAGAATATTTTAGCACGGTCTCACGTGTAAACTACCCATGTTGAATGTGCACCCTTTTGCAAAGTTTCATATTGTTCATCAGTAAAATGTCATTTTATCAAGAATAGACAGCGTCTGTCAGTAAGTGGCAGTAATTTTACCTCACAACTCACAAAAATTATGGCCTTTTGATCAATTCACAACATCAGGAACGACTCTTTTTGTAGGTGTACTAGGTCACACTCCATTACCGTTCAAAGACTTCGCTTTACAATTCACATTTCATTCATCATCCTTCATAACAAGGAAAACCTTAAAAGTCCTCAGAATTGCTGTGAGAGTTACATGCTTCATCTTCCCGGAGAGAGCTCTTTTATTACCTGTATAGTGAATCTCTTTTATCAGGCTTCATCTCCATGGTAACTTGGAACTTCTTCATCAGGGCGAGATCAATGTATTTTCTATTTAGTTTCTCGTACTCCTTGAAGCAAGTTGCACAGATTTCAATTTCTGTCAGTCAGTAAACTGACGACATTTAGTACTCAATGACGCATTTGCTTCGACTACATGTGGTTTCACGTAAACACTTGAGAAGGCAAACATGCCATTATGATTAGCTTGAAAAACAAAAGAGTGATTTCACATCATGCAAAAGGCATATGTGTTTTCATGATAAAGTGAGTGCGGACGGGGGAAATGAGTTGAAATTGAACAATACACGTCTGTGACATCTGATGAAAAAGTTTTTACGTTCTGGAAGGGCCTGTTCGCTGCGAAGACAAAGGTAAGATTACCAAGATTCTGGAGCGATCAATATTATTATGAAGTGCAGTATCAATGGCATCCTATACGAGCTGGTATATTCTACATTTTTCTTGATAGTCACTCTTTGTCACTATGCGGCGGTGAATGGAGAAATGATTACGTGCTTAGAACCAACTCCTTAGATTTTGACTTTGCAAATTAAGGCGGCATTGAACTGATTCAAATGTATTTTGTGTCAGACCATTTTTTTTATTCTGGTTCAAAATGTAATCAAGGTAATAATCAAAGTGATGAGAAGCTAACAATGATATTGAGATTATCGTGACACAAATTAATGATTATGATAATGATAATAATTAACAATAATAAAAGCCAGTTGACGCACGAAGGACAGGCGATACAAGGATGGGATGCATACCTGGCGATTACAAAACGTCGAAACTAAGTATACAGCAAAGGAATAATTGGCGGAAGATGTTGCCATTGCCTTTGATATAAACAAAGGTTTGACTGGGACAGGGGACAAAAAAAAGACGCACGAGAGAAGATATTGAACGGTTTTCCTACGACGTTTTGGGAGGCATGAATAGATGAGCTCTTACATGTATGGAGGAAATCTCCTATAATTCCTCCAAGAAGAGGTATAGTCGTGTCTTTTTATTTATAACCCCTTATTGAAGATGAAGAGAGCACGACTTGGAAAGTAACAGGGCTCCCATACGTCTAATTCTACTTTTTATATGAAATGTTAATAAAAATGTGAATACTACACTATCAATTTAAATCTATAAACAACACTACAGGTGATGGCGATAGTGTATGAAGAAAATTAACAACAACAAAGTGACCATGCTCATAACATGTATACTGCAGTATATGCTCGATGAGTTCCAGTTGATCTTTCATATTCTCCAACTTAATGGTATTGGGTTTCTCGTGCATTAGCGACAATACTTTCATGGCCAACGAATAATTGATCGACCACCATTATTGACATTTCAAATGATTTCTGAAATGCACTTTTTTTTTTAATGAATTGACGGGATCAATGTCTCTGATACTTCCTGAGAAAATTTTAATTAGCTGGGAAACCCATTTGGCTTGATATGCGTGCTACAGTCTTCATAAAAAAGGAATAAAATTGTATTAAACCGATCGATTTCGCTATAAGTGCAATACCCCATCAGCAGTTGATAAGGTCGCGAATCTAGAACGGTCAACTTGCCGTCAAAATGAAAACTCAAAAGACATCCTACCGGGCTTTTTTTTTATCGATATTTAATTTTCATCCTTTATTTCCAACCCACATTCTTTTCAGACCGTGCCACAAAGTCCATGGTGATGTATATAGTGACTAAGGGCGCAAGATATATACTCGCTACGTACATTCATATCTACCGTAGATAGAAACCATCAAAAACAAATTGGTACAAATTCATTTTGGTCCGCGGGGCAGAGCTCTTGACCGTGATTATGATGGTTGACGATGGCCAGACATTTCTTGTGCAAAACATGGAGACATTACAAGTGTCGTTAGAAATTTGTGGTGCCTTGAATTTGTTACGTGTGCATGTGTGATAATGTGGACGCGAATCAGAAGGACTTTTTTTCCACCCAAGCAAGCAAGGAAAACAAACAGAAGATTTGTTCTTGATCTCCTTAATGACTTAAAGGGACTGTACAGTACTGGTTGAGGTGGGGATTCATGTTTTCAACATTCCTAAGTGAGATAATGAAAAGCCTCTTATGAAATATGGAAGAACATGTAATTTTAAGAAGGATTCAACGTTTATTTGATGAAAATTGGTTTTCAAATGGCTGAGATAGCCAAAAAAGTGCTAATAATAAAAGGCGACATGCCACAACTTTACTATCATCTCTTTGTTTCACCTTGTTTTTGGATATCTCAGCCATTTCAAAACCGATTTTCATCGAATAAACTTTTGATACCCCTTAAAACTGCATGCTCTTTGACATTTCATAGAGTGGTTTCTGAATATCTCGCAAAACGTTAAAAGCTAAATCCTCACCTCGACCAGAAATGTACACACCCTTTAACCCTTTTTGTGCCGGGGACTTCTGGACAAGAATCAGAACATCATGATGTAGTTTGTAGCTGTCTTGCTGGCAGTTTATAAATACTCAACACAATATGAAATATACAATAGCGGTGCAATTAAACCTTTACGTAATCACTGCAATTATCCAGATGAAAATCGCACCGTTACGGGCCTGCAGACAGCGAGATAGAATAAAAGTCATTATCTCAGCATATGAAAATAAAATTCACACGCATACAGATTGCAAATATGGGTCTTGCTTGTTGCATATTGATACAGGCCTACTATATAGTTGGGTTGCTTTGGCGAGTAGACGGCAACGCTGACCAATTAGGAGCCGATCCTCCGTTTGTACGTTTAATAATTATGATGACAGGAAGTATGTCAAATCGCACAAGCAGGCATTGTATACACGAGAAGGTGAAAGCAGCAGTGTGTGCGATATGTCTGCCTGTGACGAACGTTGTGTGTGACGTGGCAAATATGTAAGGCATGGATATCTCTCATGATTAATAATCCACTTTTCATTCCTAATTCATGAGTTCCATTACCAATATTACGGCGATTTAGAAAACACAGCTGAACAAGGCTGAGTTGAAGATCCCTGCTATTGTATGGCTGTGTGTGTGTGTGTGTGTGTGCGTGTGTGTGTGTGTGTGTGTGTGTTTGCGTGCGAGTTTTTGTATGAATGCGTGCCTGTTTGTGCCTGTGTTTTATATATGCACGTTAAAGATATGAGTTTAAGTGGTACATTGACATAACAATGTAATTATATTTTTAAAACATATCTGTACATATTATTACACACACATTTGGTGATTTTAAGCCTGTCATTATGTGGTTTTTGTTCTTCATGTAAGATGGAGACTCATTGCACCTTTCTTTGGGTAATTACATGTACTATACACTGTACATTGTTTTGTCTGAAGTCTGATGAACAACTAGATCATTGTACAACAAAAATTTACAACATTTCTGAATGTGGAAGCTTATGAACAAAATCACTTCAACTTTGATTTAAACGTATATTCCCTCAATGAATAATTGTGAAATTAGTGAATCATTATCATCTTCAAAGCACATAATGATTATGGGAACATTGTGCTATATTCTAATGTGAAAGCATAAGAATCATGGATTAGAGTGCATGTATTAATGAAAATTGATATTTCTATTTTTTTTTCATAGTTATGCGGAACCACTAGTATCAACGTAAGGGTATAGGCGTCATTTCTAGTACCGGAAAACTATGAAATTCCATTTGAAGAAGTAATTTTACAACATTCTTATCTGGTCAAAGAATCTATTGGTTATCTCAGCGTGCAGTGTCATGATAGTCCCGGAATGAGATATTCCTTTACATTAATTCTATTTACATTCTGTAAGCAGACCTGATAGAGAGATTACGCTAATATGAGATGATAACTCACACAATATGCACTATCACAACAATGTAACATAATTCTGCATTCCACGATTTGATATCAAAATATTGAGATAAGGCAACACCGAAGGATGTGTTCTTACTGTGAACTGTACTCCGGAATCATTTTGTCTTACCGGTACCGTATAAAGTGAAATCGCTGAAACACGAAATATCTATATAAAGTACATCGTGCGTGGTTGTAAACATATTTCGAATATTAATGATACGCATGTGGTAGTCGCACCAGCTGCCATAACTGCATTATTATAGAGCAATAATTCATTTTAACGAATATTAAAATTGATTAGATGAGTTACGAGTCAAGACTACGAATACAAAGCACTATCATTACCTCATTGAATCGTTTTACCACGTGCCTAGACTTATCTCCTGCCTCAAACCTGCCTAATGTGGATATATATAACGTTTTCACTTCCATATCATGACACCTTCGTTATTGATTCCAATAAAAGATAAGTGATTTAAATACCGTATAATCAACCTCGTGATTTCCATCTACCTGCTGACACACGTGTACCATCAACCTTGTACAATCTACTTTCTATATTGCCGTGTATTTGCATTTTTTATAAAATCTGACCAGACCCAGGTGATCGCCAGTACATAATAATATCGCAGCAATTTGATAAAGATGCCGTGTGTGCCTATGGGACTACCGAAGTTTTCATTAGAAGTAAACGCAGCAAAGTGCTGACGTATAATCTTATAAACCTTCTGTTGACATGTCACGCCAACGCCCACTTTTTTTCTCCCCAAGTCTTGCAGACATCCCTGTGTATACTTTACGCGTTCGGACATGATCGTATGCTCACTGGTGCTAGTTAATTCACAGGATACGTTTTCATGCAAAAGGATATCGATAGAACTGCACTCAGCTATACACCCTGTATCACCGATATATTTATCATTTCTTTTTATGTCTGAGTGAGCCTGTTTGAGTATGATGCGCATATTCAAGGCACAACTGTTTTATGTTATGAATTAAATCGACAGTCTAGACGTGCAATCTACATACATTATTACCATGTCGATCATGCGTATGTCATGTACATACTTAAGTGATACAATGGCACATGTACTATGTGTAAGGTTATGTACAGGTCCCGTATATTTTTACGTAAGTTGATAGACTATATTCACACAGGCAAATGCATAACTGTATGTGTGGATAAACATGCAAGTTTTCGTATAACTTGTACATAATGTATGTAATGTATTTCTCACGGAGAAATAAATGGAACTTCGAACATTTGGAGTAGCATGACCTTTTTCATAAGACTATAAATGCGATGCGATGTGTGGTGTGGTGTGATAATTTAGTGAAGAAAAGTTATTTACCACGTGTTTGTTTCTTTCCCAGATGATTTTCTTTCATATTCATTTTCACTTTCATCAGGAAACGTCCCTCTATAATTATTTTTAAGTAACATTAGCAACTTCCGCAATGCACTGGACCATCTTTCACAAAACCATACCCGTTGCATAGGCAACAATGGCAACAATACTCAACAGCCAACCAAAATCAAGAATTCCATGGAAGTTACCATTGGATGGCAAAGTTACCATAATAGCAACTTTTATGCAACAGGCCCCAGAGCAATGTTGCAGTTATAGTCTACATTACCGTGACAAAATGTAAACCACTGGGCTGTGAAGTTGACACGTATTGATTGAAATACTATTTGCACGGTTGAAAATGGATGAGAAAATAAAGCTCCGCTTTCCCTGTAGTGCCTTGATTACGATCATCTCACTTTCATCAATAACTTTTTGTATGAATGATTACAGTACGCCAAATTTACCCAAAAATATGATAATGTCATAATGATGAGGAACAGTAAATTTTCAAAATAATCATCATTAAGACCACATCCCTTCTGCAAGTTACTGAATCAAAAACCATGTTGGTTTACATTCATAATAGGTTTTGGTGCATGTTTCTTTTTGGTTAGATTGTTTTTCATTTGTTTGTATTATTTGAATGTGGTACACATTAACAGCCAGGTAAATCAATATTGTATGTGTGTTTTACTTTTTAGGGAAAGTGATCACTGAAAAAGACCCAGGGAATCATTACAATGATTTTTTTTCTCACACTAACTTTTCAGCACTGGGAACAGGTCAGACTCAATCATACTTTCAATATTGCTATTTCTTCATTACTGTAAGATGCATGGTTCTAAAAATGAGCTTGTGAAATATATGTATTTCATACTTTTGCTGGATACACAGCCTTCAGACAAGACACAAACAAGAACACACTTATACACCAACACACACACACACACACACATACACATAAATCTCTCTCTCTCTCTCTCTCTAGATACATTATATATATATATATATATATATATATATATATATATATATATATACATACATATACCCACATATAGATAGATAGATATGTATACATCTCATTAAAAGCTCTATGTTAATACATGAATATAGAAATACATACAAATATTCCCCAATACAAATTGACATGTATGCACAGACAACACACATACTCGTATCAGCAAGGAGGTTCAAGAGAATGGAGTAACAACATTCTTATTTCCTTTGCTAGATGTTCGAAGCTGTCGCTCAAAAATATTTGAAGCATATGTCAAACAGGATCTGCCGCGCAGATAGGAAGACAATTGACTCATGTCTCATTGCATAATCACCAGCCACTTTCTAAGGAAGTTATGTCTTTGTGATGGTAATTACTTTTCGCTATCCCTTCTTATCAAAGGTAGGTGGTACAGACACGAGGTTGCGCGAATGGAAATTGAGCAAAAAATGCTGAAATAAAGATGAAAATTACTCGACTGGGCATACCCGGGCACTAATCTGATATATCTATCAATAAAGAATTAGACTTGTAGATTATTCAATACTAGTTTCATTTGTGGAAATTAAGCAGAAATGTGATAGAACCAGTTTCCCAGGATGGTACAGTTTTAAACATTTTCTCAAGATACATCTCTGATTTACACTTTTGCACAAATTTCTGGACGGAATTGATATTTGTTTTACATGCTTTATCATCAAGTGAAATTTCATTTCATTGAATAAATAAATAAGCAAAATATGGCCAACATTATGATAACGTTCAAAATGAATCGTCAGATTGCTCAGCAAGGCGGCGGCTTCGAACATCAACATCAAAGGCACAAGTGCACCTGTGGAATTCTTTTGTACGTCAATAGAAATCTGACAACTGTTTGAATAATTACAGCCAGTTGGAACTCCAATGTATAAAACCTCCTTGGTATCAGTGATGAATGTGAGAACACGAGACATTGTGGGCATAGGTAACCTTACGTCCCATCTGTCCAACTGCAAATTCTCTGAAGTTGTTCCGACCCTGCCGTGTTGCCCAAAGTCATGTTGTGTCTGTCTTCAACACTATAATTTGTGCTGTACTGTGCTACACCTTTAAGGAAGTGATGCCATGACATGCATTCTGAAAGATCCTAGTGGTTGGCTGCATGAGCAAAAGACTACAAAACATATTCATACTTACTGAATCGAATTTGAAAAACCAATGTTTCAGATAATCCTCTAATCAGTAAAGTTTATCAGTATGTATTAGCATACAGTACTCAAACACACTAGTCAATAAGGATCATAGGCAAAATATCTCTATACACACTTGTACTAACCTCCTAGGATCTAAGGTAGATACATGTGGAAATCTAAGAAGCTGACATCTGAACACAGTTCATCAAACAATTTTATTATGAAAATTTTAGTTCACATTTGATTAAAAAGAAAACCAAAACAGCATATCAACTGCACATACACTCTTTCAGTTTTCAGCGAACAATACAATGATGATAAAAGTCTATGACAGGTACTAATATACAGGCACAGCAGATTATGCCTCAATACTTAATGAGAGCATACACTGTGGCTTTTGATACACAACAAATAAAATTTCCCCGAATCGCATACTCCTTCATTCAAAATAAATTACAAAAAGCAGCCTACATAACATTTTTTTTTTTATTAATGCTCTATTGATTGTAAAAATACACATCACTATGCAACAAGCAGAACAATATATGTACTTGTGCTTTTGCATGATCAATAGTCAGGAATGTTTAACCTAATTTTACTATGAATACCTATGGGAGAGTAAATGCGTTCCTTTCAGCATATTTTTACTAAAAACCTAAACAAAAATCTTTCACAACAATAACGGTGACAAATTCTGAGATGAATCTCTACGAGGGAAAATGAACATGATATCGGGAATAAACGACTGAAAATCACCCAATGAAAATCATTACCAATCGTATACATGACAAGATTTACTGTGTAAATCAGTGGTTCCATTGTTTTGGATACTACATGTACTTTACATAGAGTCAATATGGACACTGAGTGACACTGTCCCATTTGCTTACAATTAGAGCAATTAACGATATAAAAAATAATTTCTAATTCCGTCTTAAACCCACTCTACACTAATCACTCGGGAGTTCACCCGTGAAATTCACCAGGGAATCACATGGGGAACATCTGGGAAGAATTATACTCTTTCATACCAGCAAATGAGCTCCTGGTTGAGTTCCTCTTGTCTGCTCTTCTGCAGTGGAAAATGTTAATTTCTTGCCCGTTAGATGTTGTTGACGTACTGGTCAGTCACGTGTCACCTTGGAGTTAAACTGCAACACCTTTCACACTACAGCCTCATCTGGGAGTGCCCCAAATATTAGGGAAATGTGGTACTTTCTTGTTAAAACATGTCATCAAATATTGTATCATCATTCTGCCTTGCGCCTCCAGAATCAAAGGACCCTGGTTCAATTCCCGAGTCTATCTGAGCAATGTTGTGTGTAATCATACCAACCCCTCTAGTAAGAGGCAACACACTCTGTCCCTCAGATAGGAAGTTAAAGGTATTATTTGCTGTTTGCAGATGAAACATAAACCTGCCTTTGGTACTCCAAAATAGTTCTAAATGTTTGGGATAGAAACAACCAATGTAAACATTTTAATGAGTATAATTAATGTTTATATTGTTAAATATACAAAACGTGAACAAAAGTTATAATAAAATTGTTTCTAGACTAAACCATCTACAGTTATGGTTTCTTGAGAAAAATGGTGATATCTCCTAACATTTTAGGCTTTATTGCAAAATTTTTATATGGTAGAATATTTTGTGATACCACTGAACAACAAATATGCATCATATGTGATAACTCAAACATTTTCTAAATCCCTGCTCCCAATGGTAAACAATGCTTTCAAATGCTTCCCATGTCTGAGGTACTTACAGTATACATCTCATGGACATAAAAGAACCCACTTCATTCATTATTCGCAAACAGCAGGGTGCTAGCCGGGTGAAGTGGTCCACCTACTGTACCTACCACTCGTACTTTGTCCCTGGTAACTAGCAATACTGTACGAGCTGAAATTTTTGCGGTGGTTTTATTTTCGCGAATTTCGCAAATCGCCTTTGAACCGAGAAAATAACAACACACGAAAATAACAACGAAAATAACAACATGCGAATAAGATGGTTTTATTTTTGCGAATTTCGCGAATCGCCTTTGAACCGAGAAAATAACAACGCGCGAATAAGTTCAGTTAGACCCTCGCAACCACAAAATTAACAACACGCGAAAATGTCCTCCAAGTAGCAATTCGCGAAAATATCTGTATGCGAAAATTTCAGCTCCTACAGTAATCAGCAAATGGCATCAAAGACATTGTGCCATTCCAAAAAGAGAAGAATGCTCTAGCATAAAACAGCGAAAGAGAGCTGAAGGCCCTAAAAATTTCTTCTACGTCATCAATGTGCATCAAACTGGTTTATTTTTGCCATAATCGATATCTCATATTCTAAAGTTTACAGGCATGATTTCTGTATCTTTGGTGCCTGCCACCTCTTTCACAGAAATTTTCACAGTCTTTTTGATATTAGACACAAGGCAAGATTACATTGCACACTTGCTGTGAGCTCCTGGCGAGTTGAATAAGTGGCAGCAGTGCAGCCCATTCTGTGTTACGTTGTTGCAAACAGGTACAGCAGTCCCTTGGCGTAGCTGACAATTTCTGATCCGCCCAGCTTGGACTCGCCATAGAATCTGTCAACAAATGTAATAGGTACCTAGAAGGCAAACACATAATACCCATTACATGACAGGGGAGGGGATGAGAGCAACTTTTTTTTTTTGTCTCTCTCAAACACAAAACCACACTGTGCTGCTGACTTGTATGACTCCACAACTTTTTACACTAATGATCTTCTTTACAACACTTTGATGATTGATTTACGTGACTTCAGTGGATGCCACAGAGGGGGAAAGCAGTTGAAAGAAAAAAATAGGGAGACACATGGCTTATTTCTTTAATATGTTAATGCATGTGCTACAAATGTCATTTGTTGTTATCACAGACATCTTATCAAAAAGAAACGCCCTGAAATTAAGAGTATATGTATATTTACTTCCACAGAACAAACCTTTTCAAATTAACACATGTAAATGATATTACATATGACAGGGCTCGACACTAGCTATGTTGTCTGGTAGTCCACTTGGGCTGCTTAAATCTTAAAATCTGACATTTTTGGTGGCCTGAGTTAAAGAAAAAGTAACAATCCATTTTAAATCTTATATGCCTAATCAAGGAAACAAAAAGATAAATTTGATGGCCCGACAACAATTTTTAGTGGCCCCAGGCCACTGCTAATATCAAGCCCTTCATATGAACAGGATAAAGATTTCTGGTAAAGTATACCGACCATGAACTTCCACTCAGTTAAAGTGGTTAAACATCTACTGTAAAACACAATTTTTTGCGGCATGAAATTTTCATGAATTTGGGCGACCTTTTTTGCAGCATGAAATTTTCACGAGTTGCCTCTAACATTCAATGCATATAGTGTAGACAAAAACTTTCGCATGCATTTCAATTTTGCGAATCTTGTGGCTCTCATGAAACTCACGAAATTAAAATGCACCCAAACATCCCTCGTTTTACAGTACTTGTTTGTTTGTTTTTGCTGAATGGTGCTCTTCCTTTATACAACAGCACAACTTTCTTTTCATCAAATACAAACTTTTCTCAAATTAATGAATTCTCGTGTCAATTTGTTTTGGGGTTTTTGTTTTGGCAAAAGATTAACAAATTGCAGATCATTGATGTAAATAAGCACCTACTATTCAGAATCTTATAAATGATAAAAAAATCCTTGGTATACATACTCAGATTGGACTCAAGGACTCTGGTCAGAATGTCTATAATCAGTAGATTGTTGGTTCAAGTCCAACCTGAGTATTTGTGCCCAATGATTTTTTATTATGGCTGCTATTAAAACACTGAATAACTGGTGTTTAATTATGTCTATGAGGGATAATTTGTCAATTAGTTGCAATGAAAACTACTTAATTAGAGAATTTATCAATTCAAGAACCCACTGCTATATGAAGGGTCAGAACCAGAACTGACTGTTGGGTGGAAGCTTGGTAGTCTAGTGGATGCGACATCTGTCCAGTAATCAGGAGATTGATGGTTCAAGTCCAATCCCAGGATGTATGCTTATGATTTTCTATCATGGTTATTACTTAAACACTGAATAATCCATCCTTATCAGTGATGAAGGACAAGTTATAAATACAATTAGTTGGGATAAAATACAAACTTGTCTACTGACACAAATCAATGCAAGTGTATCAACTGACTGTCAGTGTGAATACAGCCACAATCCCACCCTGTCCTCACCTCGCCTATCTTGTATCCCAGCTGCCGCGCCCGGACAATCATCTCCATCTGGAAGACGTAGCCCTTGGAGACACACGCATCGATGAGGCGATCGAGGACGTCCTTTTTGTAGAGCCGGAAGCTCCCCGTCAGGTCAGAGGCACCCGGCCGCAGCAGCACCTGGGCTAAGAAGTTGGCGGCACGGCTGTAGAATGCCAGGAGAGAAGCAAATGAGAAAGAATTCTTCACAGAATTTGAAGGATTTCTCTGTTTGTTTGTTTTTCTAATGATGATGGTGATGATGATGATGATGATGATGATGATGATGGTGGTGATGATGGTGATGATGGTGATGATGGTGATGATGGTGATGATGGTGATGATGGTGATGATGATGGTGATGATGATGACGATGGTGATGATAATGATGATGAATAGCAATCATATAGCCCCATTCATCTGTAGAACATTCAAAGGCTCCCAACTCCCACAATATGTCACACATCATTAACAAAGTTGCTGGAAAAATAAAAAAAAGAAAGGTCTTCAATTCAGATTTGAAAGTATCATGGCTTTTACACTTGCAAATTGGGATTGGTAGAGAGAGGACAATAGGTACAATACAATAGATATGTGAGCAGATGGCACCACCACCTCAGCTAATCCCACATGTGGTCACCCATATTATTATTTGGTGAAAACATGTGAAAATTCATACATTTCATAAGTTTCCCATTAACCCTAACCAGGCCGGGCTTTTTTGGGTGTTCTGTGGCCGGGGGAGGGTTGATTCAACTCCCCCCCCCCCCCCCGAGATCTCAACTGTCGATCGCGCAATCGCCACGAAAATTGACACATGCATTACCTATGGCGTAATCTACCAAACTATACAAGAAGAAATGGAAATTTTTGTCATAAGTAATTATGCTAATATATGCATAAAATCATATATTTTGCTCTAAATCAGAAGGTAGAGCTCCTAGAATCCTAATTTTTGGTGATAACATTCTTTGTAGCATTCCTAACAATGCACTTGAAAAAAAAATCTCGTATAAAAAAAAATCCTTATGTATTTTATTGTTTTATGAATTATGTATTTCTTTGTTTTCGACCTTTTGTTTTATCATTTTTTTTCATAAAATTTATGACAGAACCAATTTCAAGCATAATTATGCTAGAGTTAATTAGTTTCAGCCTATGAAAGTGAAAATAATCACATCTTTATGAATAAGATGAGAAAACTCCATTTGCATAGACTTTATACACAAAAACACGTTTTTGAGCCATTTTCTGTCGGAAAGGCATACATAAAAGGTCATGCAGCGTCGTAACGGTATGCGCGATTTTAGCGAAAATGGTGTCAAAAGATGCGCGAGACTTGAAAGTAAAAAGTCAGCGAACGGCGCAGTCAAAAAATTTCGCGCGGCTGAGTAGTCGCGAAAAATGTTGATGGGGGTTGATTCAACCCCCCCGACCTTTTTAGGGTAAAGATGAGATCATAATGAAATAATTTCCACCAGCTGTTCATCTGATTCTACCGAAGCCAACTTGAACATAGCATGAAATGATCCTACAACAGGGGCGGATCCAGGAATTCCGTAAAAGGGGAGGCACCTCTGTAAAATTAAAGGGGGCACACACACACCCCCCTCTGGATCCCCCACTGTAAAATAGCATAATATCCATGAAAAGCTCACCTGATTAGCTTCCTCTTGAAATCCCAGCCATATACTCCTCCACTGCCAACATATCTTGTACCAGACACTACATCACACTGCTGCTCTTTCTGGACTCTGTGGGAGTGTGGGTACAAGAGATACACTAAACATGGAAACGTTTACAATATTATTATCATTTCTATTATTATTTATTATTATTATTATTATTATTATTATTATTGTTATTATTATTATTATTATTATTATTATTATTATTATTATTATTATTATTAATTTTATTATTATTATTTATATTATTATTATTATTATTATTATTATTATCATCATCATCATCATCATCCTTTAATTGCACTAAGAACTGCAATTACATATAATTCCACTAATCTAATATGAGTATTTCTATACAAAGCCGTACATTTCTCACATACAAAAGTATTCATCTGCTCTGCAATATAGTCCATGTTTACATCCTCTCAGATGGAAAAGAACAAACAAAACAAACAAAACAAGTCATGATTTCAAAGCTTTAAGCCTTCCTTTGCAAACAGCAAAATTTCAAAATTTTGTTAGAAAATTAATATATCTTTGAAGGCCTTTAGTGTACTTTTCAGACATTTCAAAGGTGTGTCAACCTTGGTACACTATGGTGATGAGGTTGCATATATGTTTATTTTAGACACTACACATTCACAGGACGTGGTACTACCAGGCATTATACAAAAGAAGCGATCAGTGTTGCTCACAGAGCTTTAAGGCCTATGCAAAAAGGGTGCTTGGCAGGGTTTTCATAGAATTTCTTGATTTTCCTCAATAATCTTCATTTGAAAGGTCCAACGTTCATAGAGTAAAAAATCTCATAGTAGACCCTGATATGAGTAAAGTGAAAAATTTACCAAATGGGTGAAGCAGAACCAGAGTACCAGCTTGTCATGTTGAATTGCTGACACAGAAAAAAATGACTAAATATACAATATATCAAAATTCAAACATTTAACATTTGTGCAAAAGCACAATGAGCTAAACCAAACGATGTAATTGACATGAAATTAGCTTACCTGATAAATTCTGGAATAAACTTGGGCTGCAAAAGAAAGAAAGAAAGGAGAATAAAAAAAGAGAAACAGTGTGCCAATCACATTTTGCAATGCTAATGGAAATACATTCTCAAACAAGACATGAAAATATAATGGATCATCAACATATTGTCACACACGTACTACTCAAAAAGATAGAGTGAAGTGCACATGCCATATATTTAGTGAGTCTTGTTTTTTTTTCTTTTGCAAACTGTGACTTCCTGACAATTTTGTGAGTGGTTAAATTCCTGAAAGGGGAATACAACAATGGACAGAGAAATGGACGCTTGTACATCACATTCATGTTGGGATCAGACTTAGCATTATTGCAAGTTTAACAATTTGTGAATGGCAACTGACTCGCCAAATTGGCAAAAAAACCCCAAAACAACAACATAATAAAAACCCTGCAAAATATATGCCATTTACAGTATAGTGATAAATGACTATACACTGCAACATAATTGTTTGAAACATACTCAGAAACAACATACAATATATAGTCAGGCCTCTGTGAAGTGATGTGAGAGTTGCAAAATGTATATGGTAGCCATACCAGGAATCTGTTCAACTCACAAAGGTGTACTTTGTGTCTTATTCAACTACAAATCTTTGCCTGGCATATCTAAATATGTTGGCTGATATGAAGTGGTTCATTTATATCGATATAAAATCTACAACTAAATCTTTTTTATATCATAAAAATGGACATCCCGTCACCATTTCCATTTTGAGAAAACAGAAGGAATTGAAGGCCTTACAAACTTAAAGGACAAGTTCACCTTCATTAACATAAGGATTGAGAGAATGTAGCAATATTAGTAGAATACATCATTGAAAGTTTGAGGAAAATCGGACAATCCGTTCAAAAGTTATGAATTTTTGAAGTTTTTGTGCAGTCACCGCTGGATGAGAAGACTACTGCAGTGTATGATGTCACATGCGTACAACAATAGAAGGAAAATATAAAGAGAATTTCACAAAATTTCATCTCTTCAAAAAGTACACATTCCCTTGACTCGTTAATGATATATTATATGTTATGGGTAATATTCCCATTACCTTTAGAAAGAGGCAAGTCAAGTGCTCTTTTATTATGCGAAAAAAGTGAAAATATGTTGAATTTTCTTTACATTTTCTTTATACTGTTGTACTCATATGACATCACGAGCCTAAGTAGTCTCCTCATCCAGCGGTTCCAACACAAAAATTTAAAAAATTCATAACTTTTGCATCGATTGTCCAATTTTCCTCAAACTTTCACTGATGCGTTCTACTAATATTGCTGCATTCTCTCAAGCCTTATGTTTATGAAGGTGAACTTGTCCTTTAACGATCAAAGTATAGATTATGTATATCTTTGGAACTCACATGGTGTGAAAGGTCGGCGTCCATGATGATAATGAAGTTACCTGTCGCATGCTTGATGCCATGGATGTAAGCAGTGCCTAGAGTATTGAAGAGTTGACACAATCCCATTGTAACAAAATGCAACATACTTTGAGATTATACTCTGATGTTTTCTCTTGGTCTCCCAATAAAGAGTTTTATTCAACCCTTTCTGTGTCAGGGACATTGAGCAGAGCATACAAGGCTGTGGAATTTCTGCGCCGATCAGCAAACACAGCACACAAAGGTACTAGCCCACATTTGCAAACCCACGAAAATCAAAACTGCATAAAACAGGTCCAATATGACTTCAAGTACAAGTTATAACAGTAACATACCTCACCTGTCGCTCTTTGTCTATACCATTCGATAGAAGAGAGAAAATCATCGTTTTAAAATCAATTTTCAAACCGGGTCAACCCAACCCAAAATCGAATTACGAGCGCGGGCTATAGCTACGTACATTGTACATGTAACACGTACGTGGACCGGAGCTAGCGAGCGTTATATGCATGCATACGGATTACGGTGCATTTTCATTTATTTTTATGAAAGTAATGGACTAATTGGAATGAAATTTTGCACAGGTGTTACTGCAATCATACCCAAACTCCATGCTAACTATGAGACCAATTGCTGCAGGTTTACAAATGTGGGCTAATACCTTTAATATTTACATAATTATAATGGTTAAATCGATCATGTTGGTTGGTGGGGTAGCTTCCAACTATTACCATTATTGGCAAAATATGTACAATGAAAGAGAAAAAGGGGTTACAAAAATGTTTTTAAATATCCTACTTCTTTCATACTGAAGCAGATATTTCCTTTGCCTTTATCAAGAGATACAGTACACCCCTACTGCCAATATCAACTTTGAAACTTGATCCTGTCATGGAAGTTTAAAATTATGACTAAATGTTATTATATACACCACAAAAGAGTCCCTCAATGCAAAGTAAATTTTAGGACGACATAACAGATCTGTGTTTCTTTTCCTTTTTATTTTTATTTTTTTTGCTGTTTGACTTTATCATCATCTTCGATGGACCTTTTGTTCTTTTTTGGTGAATTTATGTTGCATTAATTGTACCTTCAAGCTTAAGAAGGTCATTATTTCTCCATGCCGCTATGCTTTAAAGAAAAAAAAAAGAAGAAGTTTATGTTGAGGGGAAATGCACATTCCTGTGTAAGACAAAAAGTACATACCGAGTCCAAGCTTTTTAGCTCTTGGTCTCAGCACCTGCACGAAAAAGATGATTGTATGTAAATATTTTATATGCACAGGATTAGCATTCTACTTATTTCAAAAGAACAAAATGGAATGATAATTGATCATTATTACCTGCTACTGCTACTGCATTGAACGCTGCATGTACACACCATTCTTTATCACATGCGAATGCGAAGGCAGTTATCAAATGTAATAATTTTCTCAGACTACAAATGGCATTTACCACAAAACTCATTCTTCAGTTTTTGTAGTAACTATAATAGCGGTCTGCATTCATTCATTTCCACACATTGAAGACATAAGATACATAACTTTCCGGCAAACATAATTTCAATGAAATTTCACTCCTAGCGAGATGTACAACATAGTTTGTAATTCTCAATGCATTGGTATTTAATACAAATGATGTATTGTTCATTCCAGATGATAACATGAGTGCAACTTAAAGGCCAAGGGTAAAGTGGTTGCAAATTTTGCTGCCCTAGCTTATCATATATATAAACAATGTCCTATGTACTGCAATTTACTCAAAACTTACAATTTTATCACCACCATAGATGTCCTGCAATTGCTTGGCCACTTCCAGTGTCCCATCTGGACTCCCATCATCAATAACAATCACCTCGAAGTCATGGCCACTGCAGAAAATGTATGATTTTATCCATTGTAGTGTATGACATTTCCTACACATATTTTACAAACAGGTCTACACAAATATACAGACACAAACAAAAAATTTAACTATAATGACGGGGTCAACTTGATTAAAGGGAGGCTGTAAAATTTCCTATGTTATCTATTCACCACTGTTGTTTTTACTACAATGTAGGGCTTTGTATCATACCCGAAGTGTCACAGACTTAGTTAAATGTTAACAAGAACACAGCTACACACTAGCGTACCTTCAATAAAAACCACTGAGCAGGCACAGACTCTCAAAATCTGAATAAATACTGCATGCAATATGCAGCAGACAAACCTGAATGCTTTAAAGATAACCTCTTATGATATAGCAGTAAGATCAATCCATAAGCAAGTCAGATCAGATATCTCAAAAGATTAGCTGGCATTGAAGCAAGAACTTATCACATGTCAGCAACTTCCCTAGCCTGGCAGAGGATGAAAAACTCTGCACATAGATAAACCCCTTCGACCAATGGCAATGAGAATGCAAATAAGTCCAGAATTAGTAAGACAAGGCAGGTTAGCAGAACATCATCAAACACTGATACAAACAAGACAAGACAAAATTGTAAAGGATAAAAAGGAATAGCTTTAGTTACTTCAATTATCGGTCATCTTGAGGGCATATCCTACAAACCACCTGTGTGCTCGTTCATTTACGAAAGTGTTCCTGAAATCTGTATACTGATCAGGTGGATCTAGAGTAAAATAGTAGAAGCCTCTAATAAGTTCTTGAACCCCCCAAATATATCTTTTCATTTCTCTTTCACATAGCACTCATTTTTCTTGAGGACATACCTGGTGGTGTGTGACCTACATGTTTATTGTACATTTGATACCACATTTGGATGATTTTGCCAAGATTATGCCAAGAAGAACACAGTTTTGTTAGAAATTCAGTTATAAAATAACATTGACAAAAACAATGTCTGTTTTGCTTGTGAAATGAGGTGTGGCCAGGCCCAAGCCAAGCAAGGCATGATTAGAATTCATGCCCCCACCCCCGTAATTTTTCAATAGGTCTACCATTATTGATTCTACACCAACTTTTTTTCATATTTTTGCTACTTGATAGCTTACTGCTTCACTTGAATCAATGCACTCACATTAGATCTGTTCTAGAACTCTAGACCTTAATACCCCCACACATATTTGACAAGTGGTAAAGTCTTCCCCGATCGTCACTCTTCCAATTACCAACTGGATCACCGTTGCAAATGAATACACCCTTCTAGTTTTCTCATCCAAATTCAAATCCATAATTTACCATTCTTCATCACGCAAACAGAATCTAACAAACAATGATGCAATACTATAGTTTGTACCGGTTGTATGTACAACTACCCAGCTGCCCAGGGTACTGTGCACGTTCACGTGTGCAGTCGCAGTAACACGGAAGCTTCGTAGCTAGCCCCGGCCGGAGCTAGCCCGTGCCTGGTCCACGGCCCGCCCGCTATACTCCATTCATTAGCAGATAAGATTTTGGTTCTTCATTCAATATGAAAGGTACATAGTTTCTTACCTTTCTTCGAACGACTTGACGATAAGCCATATGATCAGAGGTAGATTATCTTTTTCGTTATAGGTCGGAAGTAGAATGGAGTATTTATCACTCTTAGATCGCGACATTTTCTCACAATTTTGGAGAAGAGTATACTTTCAAAACAGGCGGTCAGCTGAGCACTACGGACACGTAGGAACAGTGGGTTATATCTATGGAAAGCCTTTCGATATACATGTGTACACATACTCAGTACGTAAATCAAGACAGGTTAGTGACAAGAAATCCGCGAAAAGTCAAATAAAATATTTAATGGGGGATTACTTCATCATTCAAATCAAAATATCCGACACGTGTTTTCGTACCCAAAGTAAAACTTCTACTCCTCAAGACTTTTTTTTTTTCTTCTCATTAAGGAAAAAAAAGTCTCATAACGGCATTCCATAGGTTTAACGTACCCCTGGATGGGGATCGAAATGAACAAACGCAGGTGCACTGAATCAGCACTGCTGGCCAATGCTGTGATGTGTGTGTGTGTTGTACAAAGGTGACTTTGAGAGAAAGGTGTGGGTATAGATAACCGGCAGAACAAGTGAGACTCTACCACAGCCTAAAACGACATCAGAGGTCTGGATACGAACATTCACCTCCTAAATCTCCATCATAAAGAAAACAGTATTAATGGCGTCAACATTTAACTTCCATGCTCTTCTCCGGTGCTCTGCGAGATGTGCCCTTGTTCCAAGAAAGACGACAGGATTCGTTGGCAACTTGGTGCTCAAGGTTTGTTTATGGTTGAATTACATACTGAACGAACCACTCAAGCCAGTTAGGACTTTTTCATTTGAATTGATGATCAATTTGTCATTTGGAAATAAAAAAAAGTAAAAGATGCCAAGAGTCTGACATTATGTTAAATGTATTAGTAAATCATGTATTTAGTGGGAATACTGTTAGGTAGGCCCCCTATCATTTAATTGAATGATCAAAGAGTATCTTATTTTAAATTTACTTCATGTCTAACTCAGCCAGTTCAGGGTCATGTCGCATAACTGCCTTCTGAACTACCTTCTGGTCTGCCCCATATTAACTCCAGGATTACCATTTAGTGAACTGTTTGATCAAGACAGTATCATCTTCTCTAGGCCCCTATCTAATGCATTCCTGTATGTTTTCCACAATCCTTATGATTAACCCATTGAGGATTGGCTGATTTTGCTACAACACGCATTCCCATAATAGACACTTGCCCGAGTATAGACACTTATTTGGGACCGGTACCGGACTCTTCCTCAATGGGTTAGGATTTCTTCTGTTCATGTGCATTACAAAATACATTTTCAATTTTACTTTCTTATTAAAATACATTTTCGATTTTACTTTCTTATTAAAATACATTTTCGATTTACTTTCTTAAAAAGAAAGTAAATTCGAAAATGTATTTTGTAATGCATATAGATACACTGCATTAACAGAATTTAGTCTCTTATTATGATGAAGTTAACTTCATGAAACAAAGATTTCTTTAAACAATGTAAACTTAAGAAGCTGGAAGAGAGGCTGCCATGCATGATGATGTTAATTCAATTAAACCGTCCAGAAAATCATTGAATTTCATCAAATGGATCATTCGATATTGGACGATTGCATTAATTTTCATTTTATGTTATGTGTCTCTAGCATTCTAGGAGAGCTCTTTCAACCAGCCAGTGCCTCCATGAATACCCATGTGAGAAGTATGAGAACTTGAAACCATTGAAAAGTATGATGCTGCCACCGGACACCTTCAAGGGCAAGACTGTGTACATGACCGGGGGTGGGACTGGGCTTGGGAAAGGGATGACCCACATGCTGTCCCGGCTGGGAGCTGAAATTGCCATTGTTAGCAGGTGATATGACACTTTTTTCAAGTTGTTTGATTTTTCCTTTGGTTTTATTTTCTGTCATTTCACTTTGTCTCTTACATAGGCCTTGCAGCTTGTTGTATCTTTTTTTTTCTACACCCCCCCCCCCCCCCCCCCCGTCAACCTCAAAGCATGACTTTGCCTACATTTTTTTATGCACAGTGCAGTTTTATTTGTATGGAGATACAATTTTGTAGCTCACAGAACGTGGTATACATAGTGCAATGTGGTTAAGTGCCGAGTAGTTTTGGCTAATTTGTCATTGGCATTTGTTGTGCAGATGCTTACTTGTGCCTGACACTTTTGAACAATGATCCAAAATATGCAAAATAGCAGCAGTTAGTAGTAGTAAAAGTACAGTTGAACCTCTCGTATCCGGACAAGTTGGGACCGGGGCTCATCCGGATAAGGGATTTGGCCGGATACGGGAGACTCAATGCTTTACACATGTACATACCGTATAATAGAGCTCTATGGTACATACACATACACATGTACTGATGTAGCCCATTGTAGTACCACTTGTAGTAATGTGTATACTGCGACCTTTTCATTGTTACACTCAGTAACAGACCCCAAAATAGAGGTTCGTGTTTGCAAGTGGAAATCATTTTCTTTTATAAATTCTTGGGATGATTTACCTAAACAATTATTAAGAAATGTATCAAGTATATGTAATTCATGTGTGTTTCCTCCCGTAATTATTAAAAAAAGATAAAAAAATCACGGCGAGATTGCGTCCGGATAATAGAGAGATCCGGATAAAGGGAGGCTGGATAATAGAGGTTCAACTGTAGTGGTACTGTAGTATTCCTGATAGTAAGGATAACACAGTAACAATGATTATAGAAATAATGGATATATATATATATAATAATACAAGTGATGAAGTATTGTCAATTTTCTAGTTTTGTCTTGAATTCATTGACACTGCGTATATTAATTTTTATAACAAGACCCATACATCGCCTCCTTTCCTTCACTATTGACTGATTTTGTGGAGCACAGGTCAGAGGATGTCTTGAAGAAGACTGCCGAAGAGATCAGCGGTGAGACGGGCAACCCTGTGCATGCCATCCCAGCCAACGTCAAGGACCCGGAGGCAGTCAAAGCCTCCGTGGACAGGTTTGTCGAGCTTTGTGGGACGCTGCCGGACGTAGTCGTGAACAACGCAGCCGCCAACTTTGTTGCGCCCGCCGAGCGACTCTCCCCCAATGCGTGGAAAACCATCACTGATGTGGTTCTCAACGGAACGGCGTATGTGACAATAGAGATTGGGAAAAGGTTGATCAAAGAAAACAAAGGTAATTATCACTGGCGATTGGTTTTTGTATTCCTGTAGGAAGCAGTCATTCCCTTTACAATGCATTTTTGTCTTTTGAGAGGAAATTTACACATACCACAAATCCGAACATCTTTTACACTTTGCTGGTTTAATAGACCTACATTTAGTAGAGTGTGACCTAGTTTTGCTATATGTTCAAAGACACTGATTTGTCACCACAATGATAAGAAATGTTGTTTTTGTGATCACAAGAATGACGTATGGTGAAGTTTATGATTGTTTGATATGAAGATCTTAGGTGAATGTTGCTATGTACTGGCAAAATAGCATTGATTCTTGAAATTTCATACAAGCTACAGTATGCAGTTTCTCCATCTATACATGGAATATTCTAGTGGTTATGGAACAAGAAGTGCCTGGGTGTTTTCTCTGCTGGTTGCCCTCAGAAAGTTGAACAAAGCACCAATAAGGGGTTGAGCGGTCTCAGAGGACATTAAAGGTCCTGTTTACCTTTGGGAGCAGTGATTTTAAAAATGTCAAGATATCACATTTGATGCATATGTGTAGGTCTGTTGTATCACAAAACATCCTACCATATGAAATTTTTGCAATAAAGCCTAAAATATAAGGAGATATCAGTATTTTTCTCATTAAACCATAACTGTAGACGATTTAGTCTGGAAACATTTTTATTATAACTATTGTTCACATTTTGTGTATTTAACAATACTTAACATCAATTATATGGATTCCAATTTTTACAGTGGTTGATTCTATCCCTAACTCACATTTTAGAATTATTTAAAAGCACTAATGCTGGGTTTTTGTTTCTTCTGCAAATGGTAAATCATACCTCTTTTTTTTTTTTTTTTTTTTTGGTGTCAACAGCCACAAGTAAATTAGGTAAATCCATTTGATTAGAAATGATTGCATACAAATTTGTCTGAACTACAAGCAGTGTCACATGGAATGCATCCCCCCAAAAAACTAACGATTGTGTCTTATGTATTGAAGGGGCAAATTTCTTGACCATCAGCACCACATACGCCATGTTGGGCTCGCCATTCGTCCTGCCAAGTGCAACCGCCAAGAGTGCAATAGAAATGATGACAAGGTATGCACAGTCAATTGCGTGATACACTGTATACAGTCAAACCTGCCTTAGCGGCCACCTGTCTATAGCGGCCACCTGTCTATAGCGGCCACTGCAAAATCCCCCCGAGAGAAAAGCCCTGTTAAAGACCCTGTGTATAGTGGTCACCTCTCTAACGCGGCCAGCGGCCACAAATTTTGTTTCCCGCGAGAGATATTAACCTGTCTATAGCGGCCAAAAACCCAATGGAGCCGTAGCCAAGCCGATAATTCAGCGTATTTTTCTGTTTGGTAGCCGAGAGAGCAACGTTCAGTGATCGCCACCGCTGCATTCATCCCTCATTCAGTCATAATAATGCACGATTCTTCACGACAATAAACATGCTACTGTGCAACAATATCATATACACCGGCATGGTTAAATGAATGAAACATGGTGTATGCATACGTACACACATACACTGTACATGTACATGTAAGGATACAACGATGATACATGTACATGTAAGCAATGCACACAAAGTTGGATTACCTGTCTATAGCGGCCACCTGTCTATATCGGCCACTTTTTCCGTCTCCCTTGGGTGGCCGCTATAGACAGGTTTGACTGTATATGTGAAAGGAAATACTGTATACTTCTTATGTTGTTCTTTCAACTTACAGTGTTGTTTATGTACCCATGTATAACTATTCATTGGGGACTCTTTTGCAAACTATGATTTTTTGGAGTGTTCTTTTCTCTGTAAGAATACTTCAATTGGACACTTTCAGTTTGTGTCAACACAGTTTCACTTTCAAGTCAACAACACTACTTGTGTAAGTGTAGAATCCTGTGCATTTTAGCAGTGTTATATCGTGAAGATAGCTAAGGTTTATATTAATAAGAAGTTAAGCAGTGGTTGATGATTTTTTTTTTTATTTGGCATTGATGGAAGTATAAAACACCAATTGCATTTTTGCAACAAAAAACAAAACAAAACATGTTGAAAAGGGTTATTTCAGTACAAGGGTATTGACGATTTTCACTATCTACTAGGGCATAGTGTTAATTATGTTAAAGACAAACGTCTCTAGAAATTCAAGCATCTCTTATAACCTTCATTATGTTGAACCAGATTTCAGTAAAGGGTTTTAACCCTTTGATATGCCCAGGAACTTAGTTTCACTTGCCAAGCTCTTTCATCAGCATTAAGTCAGTAATCAATCCAAATCTGAACTAGTAAGTCAGCAAGCCCACTCAGGAGTAAAAAAAATAAAATTAAATAAAATTAAAAAAAAGCACAAAGTGTATTTCTGTAGCCTGCCACTGGAATTGTAGAAATAGGAAGGTAGTCAAAATGATAACACAAAGGTGCAGCAATGTGCCTTGGTCCAAAAGGAAGGTCACAGTGACACATAAGGGATAAGGGGAATTGGGTAATCTCTGTTCATTGGTGGTTAGTTTCCACACATTTGTGGCAATCGATTAAGAAAGTGTGCCAGCATATTATGTGTCAATTGGTAAACAAAGCACAGTAAGGATTAATGGTTTAAGTTGTAAAAATTTTATTTTTATGATTTTAAAAGAGTTTTCAAATTTTAAACATGTCACTTTTTATAAAAAGAACACATTCCATTGACTTGTTCCTGACTTATATTAAGGTTGATGTTATTACTCCTGCTTTCTGAAAGAGGTATTAGTCAAAAGCTCTTTCAGTGTACTAAAAAGTTAAAATATGTTGAATTTTCTCTATATTTTCTTTATAATTGTCTTCCACAATGATGTCATGAAAGGTAGTAGTGTCCATATTCAGCAATGATGGCGCCAAAACTAAGAAATTCATAGTTTTTCAATTGATTGTCAGATTTACATCAAATTTTTACTGATAATGTTTTACTGATTTTGCTTCTTTCACTCAATCCACATTTATATTTGGGCTCTGGTTTCCTTTAAATTGAGTTTTGTTTTGTTTTGTTTTGTTTTGTTTTGTTTTGTTTTGTTTTGTTTTGTTGTTTGCTTACCAGCCCACAGATGAATTTATGCTCATAGCTAATTACATGTAGCTCTGTACCTATAAACCACATCCATTCATTAATTTGTTACATCATGGTCATCAAATGCATCTCCTTCCAATCTTACCTTCCCCTCAGGTGTCTTGCAGTCGAGTGGGGACGGTATGGATTACGATTCAATGCAATCGCTCCTGGCGGCATCTACACAAAGGTACGTCTGGAAGGACAGAGTGTGGGTCTGAAAAAGGTCATGTTTTGTCATATTCTTGTATGTCTTAGGGCTATGAATGTAATTCATGTGGCCTTTTGTTGCAGCCATCATAACTGAGCAGCAAACAAGCACAATTTAGTCCAAAGGTCTTGATCATTTAACCTGTTGAGGACGGTTTGATGGCTACAACACGCATTTCCCATAGACACTTGCCCGAGTATATTCGGGACTCGTTCTCAACGGGTTAAGTAATAATTTCATCAAAGATGATTTGGCATTCTTGACTTTTGGGATGCACATGCAGTGCACAGTATGCCAGAGAAGGGTGTATTTTATGCTGTGAATGTCAGATGATAATTGACCATAACATTCAGGGTGGTCTCTTGCATGGTGTTGTATGAGCTCCTGAATGTCTGTCTGATCTAAGTCCCATTTCGTAAAAAGTTGTACAGTGTGGTAGCAATTGTTCCTGCAATGGCAAGTGTCATAGTAATAACAAGAATTCTGCTTCCTGGTTGCTGTTGCTATAAGAAGTTGCCAGTTGCCAAGCTGGTGAAACTCCTTCCTTGTTTTGTGAGATGGAACGAGCAGAGTTTGTTACTGGAAGGACAAGTTGGAATGCACAAAATGAACATGTGACTAGTGTGCAGTCACTCTCAACTGACTCTAGTTCTCTACATTGAAACTAGTATATTCACTTCATTCCTAGCTTGAGCATGACCTGTTTGAAAGTTGCACAGATTTCGTAGGAATGAATACAACTATGGTGCCGTGATATTACCATATTTTGTGACTTTAGATTTCTGATTTCATCAAAGGATTTCATAAAAAGACACAAGGGATGGTGACATATTTTTTGTAACGTAGATGAATGTTAATTCACAAAAATAATTATGGTAATTGTAGATGCGTTGGCTTTACATGACAACATTCAGTGTCACCCTTTTTTCCATAAATGGAGTGGACTAGATCCAAAACTGAGACCGTAGTCTGGAACATTATCATGATTGCTGATAAGCCGCTCAAATACCGGTAACTGAGATTAAATTTTCGTGAAAAGATTAGTACTAAGGATCCATGTTTTGACTTTGTGGAGGTATCATGGCCAAGTGGATAAGAGTACCCGTTTCTGAATCACATGAGCGTGGTTTGAGCCCCACGAAGCCTGACACGTTTGCCCTTCAGCAAGGCACTTTATCCACATTCCTGCTCTCCACCCAGGAGTAAAGATGGGTCCCCGGTAGGATGAGAATGTTCATGTTGGTTTATCAGCATTATGCGTGCCTGTGAAATGGCTGCAACTGCTCCCCAGGGAGTGGAGAGTGAGCACTGTCAGTGCTGGTAGGAAATAATATATCCAGAGACCAGGGTAATAATACAATATACTTTGAGCACTCCTACATAGCAGATTTGGCACAACATAAATTGATATTGTTATTATATTATCATTATTATTATTATTATTGTTGTTGTGTTGTTTATTGTTGTTGTTGTTGTTAGTATTATTATCATCATTTTTATTATTATCATTGATTCAGTAACCTGTCAGATCAGTGCTTTATGCACCAGCTGATGGAAGCATGGGTACTTGAGCTTTGATTGATTGAGTTGAGGATGAAATGAAGGATTGCCGATGGCTGCTGCCAGTTTGTGATAATAACCAGTCACTGACGAGTGTTTATCTGTTTGTGGTCCCTGCAGGGTGCTTTCGACCGGCTAGACCCCACGGGGGAGTTTTCAAAGAACCTCCTGGACAGCACGCCCACCGGCCGCATAGGAGAGATGGAAGAGCTGGCCAATCTGGCCGCGTACCTCGTCAGTGACTACAGCAGCTGGTTCAACGGCGAGGTCATGCACTTTGATGGGGGACAGGTGCTCCAAGCATCTGGTTTATTCAGTGGTTACCTCAAGGTGTGCCTCAAACTCCTTAAAGGGACATTCCAGACGAGTTTCATAATTTCACATCATGTACATTGTAGTACATAAATCAACAAGTCCATGTGTAGATGTTTTGAATTTATTGTGGTTCTTGAGCAGAGAAACAATACTTTGAAAAACCTTAAACAAATTACACTGAACAAGGATGATGACATAGGAGGTTCACATATTTAAGAAAATAATGTAGCAGTGTAATTCCATTACAATATCGCTTGCTTGCGAGTTCACCTGTGTATAATCTATGCATGCCTTCTTCTTTTGTTCTGCTTCCTTGAGCCCCAACTCATGCATTCTTATGGTTACTCTACCATGTCATCATCCTTTTTCATTGCAATTTGTTCGAAATTATGAAAATATTCTTATTCTTCATCCCAATCATCACAAATTCTGAAACTCTGTCCTCAGTATAACTGATTTATAGTTGTTCAAATGTAAAAGTCTGAAAATCATCCGGAGGTTTCCTTTTTAACTGGTTAAAGACTAGTCCTGAATATTCTCGGGCAGGTGTCTCTGAGAAATGTATGGTATAGAAAATCAGCTCATCTTCAGCAGGTTTAATAAGCCAATAGCTTTAAAGTAAGCTGACCTTTTGTCCGTCCATCCATTTTGATGACATTTTGATTTTTTTTTTTTCATGAAGGTCAGCGTACCAGTGTCATTAGTACCCATAGCATGTGAATAGCATAGTATTCAGATAAGCTCCATGTGTACATTATTGTAGGTAGAGACCTCATGTTCGTACTGTAGTTAGGACACCTCATGAAAGCTCCTATAAGATGAGATGATTGTCTTTAGGTCAGAAAGTTTCTCTTTAAAGTATTGTTGCTGTGTAAAATTTCCCCATTTGAAGTGAAAAGACCTGTGAGCACCAGGTCATGGAGGAAAAGTTTGATCAGCTGTCATGTGAAGATTTATGAACGTGAGGATGATGGTCCTCCGATATGATCTCTCATCTGCTGCCTGTTGGTGTGGAAATGATTAAAGCCACTTATCCATACTTGTAGATGAACAAAACCCCAACAAAATAACAAAAAACGAAGCCAGTTTTAGTGCTTCAAAATAGTTCTAAAACATAGAAACAACCACTGTAAAAATGTTAATCAGTATAATCACTGTGAAGTATTGTTAAATATGCACAGTGTAAACAATAGTATTTTTGAAATCGTTTCTTGAATAAACCATTTATATTTATGGTTTATTGAGAAAGTTAGTGATACCTTCTTTATATATTTCAGCCTTTCTTGCAAAATGTTACACATGGTAGGATGTTTTTTGATAATACTGAGCTATGCATATGCATCCTCAAATGTGATATTCTCAACTCGAACACTTTTTTAATCACTGCTCGCAATGGTAAACAGTGCCTTTAAGAGATGTCTCTCCTTTCTTTTGATGGTGAATCATAAAATCAATCATCAGATGGGTATTGGTCATTTTCAGAAAAAAAAATTAGAAATGTCGCTACGGCGACTGATGCCTCCGCCATAATGCATGATTCTCCCAATAGGTGTATAGTACAATGTCTTGACAATGTGTGATGACAGTTTCACATAACTGGCAAAATATCGAAATAACAGGTTTGTCAGAAATATCTTGAATGTTCACTTTCCACGAACTGGGTTTGCTATAATTGTCTATTAAAGAGTGCAGGTACACATATTTGGGGAATTGAAAAATTTTACTTGACTTCTGACCGACCTTATTATAAGTTTATGCATTGAGTATAATTTTCAAGGTATGAAGAAAGAGTGTAATTACAGTACAAAATATTTTTTTTTTTTCATTTAAACCTGACCTTTGACCCTTAACCTTTGACCTTTGACCTTCTGGCTGGAAATTTCCAAGAGAATCTCCATCAAGTAATACATCAGTTCAGTTCAGTTCAGTTTTTATTTCTGCATTTCAAAATCAATACAAATCCACAAATCAACAAAATACTTACATAGTCATTTACACAGCTAATATTCGTATCGTTTGGATCTTACATACATTTTTTTTTTTTTTTTTAATTCAAGAACGAATATCATATATGAAAGGAAGCAATAGGAGATGATAAAAATGAAATGCAGGGGACCATCATCATAAGCTAAGCTTGACGAGGAAGATGGCCCCAGGTGATGAGGAAGATGGCCCCATGTACATATATTAAACACTTTTAAAACTAATAATGCAATCATTGCATATACTAGTATACATGTATGAGGGAAATACAGTAGTAACATTTTGAGGAGTTGACCTTGACCTTTGAACCCCTGACTATTGACCCATGACCCCTAAATTCCCTAGATAATCCCTGCCAGTCAGTACATGCATATGTACCATGTTCCATGAAGATACATTGAACCATTTGCGAGAAAAGTGATATTGCAACATTTTCACCTAACCTTTGACCTTTTGACCTTTGACCTTATGACATGAAACTCTCTCTGGAGAATCCTTACGCAGTAGTACATGTCTACACTAAGTTTCAAGAAAATAACTGCGGGCATTGCATAGATATGGGGGAAATAGCAACATTTTTAGCATTTGACCTTGACCTTTTGACCTTTGACCTCTTGTTAATGTCACTAGAATCTACTCAACTAATTGTCCCATCATACATCATCCTTGGACCAAGTTTGGTGAAAGCTGCTTCATCCAGTTTTGAGTTATCACATAAACAGATAAATTTTAGGATTTGACCTTGATCTTTGACCTTTGACCTCTGTCCGATTTCACTGAAAAACTAATCAAGTAATTGTCCCATCATACATCATCCTCCAACAAAGTTTGATGAAATTTGCTCCATACAGTCTTGAGTTATCGCGTAAACGGATACAATTTCACGATTTGACCTTGACCTTTGACCTTTGACCTTTAGCCGATTTCACCCAAAATCTTATCAAATCGTTGCCCCATCATACTTCATACTTGGACCAAGTTTGGTAAAATTCCAGTAAATATTACTCAAGTTATCGCGTAAACGAAAGCGGACAGACGTACGGACGTACAGACGTACGGACGTACAGACGTACGGACGTACAGACGTACGTACGGACGGACGGACAACCCGAAAACATAATGCCTCCGGCACCACTTCGTGGCGGAGGCATAAAAAGCATTTATGAAGTAATTTGAAACATCAGTGTGATTGTCTCCTGGTACAATTTATTTGTGCAAATATGTATTCTTATTATGTGAAATAGCATCGTTATCAGTGATTATAATTTGTTTTTACTTTTTTTTTTCTCTGTGTGTCTTTAGCTGAGCAAAGAACACTGGGACTTGGCTGAATCTCTCATCAGGAAGACCAAAGGATCGTAGAATGGTGAAGTCACATGGTTGCCACATGATTGTCACATGACTGCTTACTTCCTTTGATGTCATGGATGCTGCACATTGAGCAAGTCTATCTTTTTTTTTTCTTTCCTGTTGTGATGACTGAAGGGGCAGCAGTGAAGAATGATGTGAAGAGGAAATGAAGGACAGGGATGAAATTTGTTATATTTAATTTGCTTTGGTCTGGTCACTTCCAAGAGCCCCTGTGACAAGGATGTAGTATTTCTTGCATTAAAAGATGCAATCAAACATATGTCAGAAAATAAAGCATAGGTCAGGGTCTCAACTGATCAAAATTGAGTGTTCAGAGACTCTTAACCTGTTGAGGATGGTTTGATTTTGCTACAACAAGTATTTCCCATAGACACCTGCCCGAGTATACTGGGGATTCGTCCTCAACGGGTTAAAGTTGATTCTTTAACTTATGTCTAATTTCATATTTCTATGCAACAGGGCCCAGATTGCTCTATCTGTATTTCCTTTGTTTATGCCCACATTCCATCTGTTACTGATCACTTTTTAGCTGCTCTCTCTGCCCTTGAACAGTGTTAATCAAATCTGACACAGGTATGTCAGGCCATTGGGTACTAGTGTATTCTAGACCAGAGACTTCGAAGATGCAGGGCTAAAATTCCTTGTAGAGTACTGACAATGTACCAGCTCTGTCGTAACTATTCAAAAAATTCAGAGTTAGTGTTCTCTTTTACCTATGAATACAGGTTTGTACTGTAAAAACGGAAACATCCACAGTGAGATTTTCGTGAAATGTCGACCATGATGGTCTCCAACATTGTACTGTCATTACTGCATTGTGTAGACAGAAACTTTTGCGTGCATTTTTTTTTTTTTTTTTTGCGCGCATCCTGGCAGCACATGAAATTTGCGCAAATTTCTAGTTCTAGAGAATGCTTTGAAGTTGTGCCAGTGAAATGATTACAAATAATGGGTATACGTGCTGAAGTTGATGATGTGAGAGATGTAGGCAAGGAAAATTGCTCTTATTTTGTTAATGTAAGATCATCCCTACTAAAGCAAATGGTGCCTCTGATTTGCCTTGTCACTTATGGAGTGCAGGTGCAGTGACGGTACATCTTCTTCATCAAATATCAATACGTCTGTTGAAATTGCAAGTAGTTGGCTGTGACATAGTAGTTTAAAGTCAAAGTGACCTTTCCTATCGAGTAAATATTTTTATCAGTGATCCTAAGAAAAATCCTTGTGATGTTCACATGCAGTTCATTTTTAGTCTGAAATGTGCATGTTAAACCAGAGGTGAGTGCACCAAGTGCAGTTTAAACCATTTTAATGGATGCGTTTTGTTGTTTTGTTTTGTTCTATTCTGTTTCTTTGTCCTTTCTCCATGTATTGTCTTGCTTTTCCATACCCTCTAGCAGATCTCTGTATGCTGCAGGTTCCTGAGAAATATTATCCTCAATTGTATTCATTAGATCCTTCCAAGTAATTGTTACATGAACACCACATGAAGTGGAAAAGGAAAACATTTCTCTCAGGGATATGAGCTATCAGTTGTTGGTTTTTTTTTTAATCATTTACACTTGAAATATTTGCCAGATAAAGAGAAAAGGAGTTTCTTTGTATACTATGACAAGGAGAATACATTATAACAAAGTCCGTAGGACCACCAGTTTTCTTTCCTTGTATCAAAATTTCATTAAAGCCGAACAAATAAAGTATATAAAGATATGTAGATCATTACTTCGCTGTAAAAAAAAAAAAATATTTCATTATTACTGTGTTCATTATAATGGGAGTGAAATGTACGAGAATTTGCAGTGAATGAAGAAAAGAGCCATGAAGAAGCATCATAGTCTTATTTGTTATTTTTTTATTGCCACCATTTTGTTCTGTTTTCCTGAAAAGTGTTGCAGTAGTTTTTTAATCAATTATTACAAAAGTCCTTCGTAACTGTTTTTTATTGCCACCATTTTGTTCTATTTTCCTTAAAAGTGTTGCAGTAGTTTTTTTTTTTATCAGTTATTACAAAAGTCCTTCCTAACTGTTTCTCATTGGGCAGTTAAGTTTTATGTGAAGCATGTATAGATATTATCAATATTACACATTTCTCTTATTTCTTTTTATACAGTGTACAACAACTTTAGGGGCATTGATGTGAAATGCTATTATACATTCATTCGGTACATCAAATGATGCCCGATTTGAAGCAAAGATGCCCAATGTAATTCCTCAGTTCAACAAATATGCACAGTTTATATCACTATTTCATGAATTAAAGAAATTGTGGTGATCTATTAAAGAAAAATATACTGTGGGCTTTTACTGGAACAATTTCTAAATGATTCAACTTGAACTTTCTCCCTCGATTACACTTTCACTTTTATTCTTTGACCTTGTACCTATAATAGTCTTCAGGTACTGGACCTCGTAAAGCTTTCATTAATCCATTTGAGAAATGACATAATATTTTCTTGTTTCGGTGCAATGCAAACACGGAAAGAGGTGTGTATGAGGAATGGTGTTTGTTTGTGTACGTGCTTGTATGCTTGTGTGAGGGTGTTGTTCAATATTTTGTGAAAATTTGATGCAGTCAACTTGCTGATAAGATGAATCCAAAGGCACCAGAGAACGTCGATAGAATCAGCATAACCACACGCGTACATACTCACGCGCATAACACACACAGCACACACACACACACACACACACACAAACCACTACACAACCCACACACATGCATACAAAACTACACTGTCAGAAATCAAGTCACACACATGTCTTGGACTGGAGGCCTTGCGTTAAATTGCGTTTCATGTTTGGTTTTCTAGCTCAAAATCTATGCACATCTTTTATGATACAGGTTCTTTATAATAAACTGTTTTTGGCAACCAGAAATCTTGCCCGAAGGATGCCGACAAAGCAACAACGAATGCTTGCAATATGGATTCACAGCATGAAAATGTGTCAAATATGAACTACATGTGAATGGAATAATTATTTTGTTAACTATTCGTCCGAAGAAAAAATAACAAATTTCAATGCATTCGTAAGCGGGCATGTCATTGCATGCATATCTATACATAACATATGAGTCCAACTATTATAGAGGGCTGATGAATAAAGATAACATCTACTCTTTTATACACTGTATAATGGATGACTAGAGTGGATTTAAAATCTACAAACAGCAGCATAAAGATAAACAGCATTGCGTAGTAACATTTGGTTGTTCCCTAATATGTTTTGCAACCTTTCTTCCCTTCTTGAATGTCAACACATGAAAGCTAATTTAAAAGGGGAGATCATCTTAGTAGAATACTCGTAGACTGTGAGAATAACATGTATTGATAATTCCCTTAAATTTGATATCACGCCAATGTATCCAAACATGTGACATTCTTAGAGTGGTTATTTGCATTCTCTTTTCTCCTGTTGTGCTCCTTTTTCATTTGATTTGATTTGATTTGATAATTTTTTATTGAAACAAACATGCAAAGTAGTAGCCCGAAGGCTAAATTATAATGTATCACATTGAAAAACATATCAATTACATCAAACAACATACAATGTATGAACATTTCAACAATGACAAATACCGACTACATTAACATAAAAAATATACAGCATCATATCAAAACAATATAAAATTCATACCAATTATTATACAACAAGTATGTTTAGACGCCAAACCAATTCAAGATGTAGTACATGATTAAGTACAAATCCATCCGAGATGCAGTACATGACTAAACTGATTTCATGGAATGATGTTTTATTCAAGGAATTCTGCTACCCTTCACTCAAAACTTGACTCTGGTTTTTATCCTTGCTCATAGGAATTTTCTAGTTTCTGAAAAAAAAAACCCCAACCTGTTAGCATTCGAAGTTTTACGACTATTTGACTTCATTAATGATGCAAATACTTGCAAATATGTTCATGTTTCATATGTATTTGCAAACTACAATTTGTAGAGCTATTCATTGTACTGTACTTATTACGTTTGTAGAACCTTGTATCAGAGAGGTTTAGAACTTGATTAGCATTGAATTCGTGCTATTTTCTGGTATTTTTATCCTGTATTCATGCCTGTGTCTTTTGTTATATATTATGCCATGTAAACATGTGAATATAGATAATAACCGTCAACTTCAAAACTTCAACTTCAACTTCTATGCATAAAATATTTGCAGCCACCACTATTATTTTCTGCTAGTCAACATCACTGCTCACTCGCATCATTTACACGTCCATCGGTAGATTCCGAGGTCATTTCTAAGGCGGGATTGTCCAGGCCGTTGTCGATGTGACCGTTGTTATTGCTCGCGTCCGTGGTCGAGAGGTACTTCTTTCCCATCTCGACGACGGCGAGCTTCTCTTCGTCGTCCGGAACGCCGAGAATGCTGTCGCAACGGGATCGACAGAGTAAGTACCGCACCACGTAGTAGACCATGGAGGCGACCGTGCCTTCTATTAGCGTGACGAGGACCGTGACCAGCGTGACTCGGGAGATGAGGTCCGCCTCGGGCTGCGGGTAGTACAGACCGACGATGGTACGTCCAAGGAGTGCGTTCTGGATGCCCGTCTCTAGGGAGATGGTGATGGAGGTCCGAATGTCACGCCCGAAGATGCGGGCAAGGGACAGGCCGAAAAACGCCCCCAGCGTCGGTGTTACTATGGCAATTACCCATATCTTTTGGAAAGACAGGCAGGCAGAAAAATAAGAAAGTGATCGAAGATTACGGAATGTTCAGTCTGTGATAATTATTTTGTAATCATTTGAGATTGACGTACTAAAGAAGGAGGATTTTTTAACTACTTGTGCTGAATGTTACAACGACCCAAAAAAAAAACACCTTTTTTTTTCTTTAAATCACAACCATACTTGGCTACATAAAACCTCTGAATGTATGACCTTTACACACGTTTAATTGTGATAATATCTTATTTTGTCCTTCAGCGTTTCGCTCCGAAGATATCACTCCCATTTCTGTGAGGTACCTTGCAAGAAATCTCCACGCCGTGTTAAAGTTAAGTTAAAAATAGTAAGAGGACTGAAGTTTAAGAAAGGGAAGAGTTTTAAAAAGTTTAATTCTACGCGAACAACAAACAAGAAGGTTATATAATGGCATTTTCATTTTGAGTATAATATCATGACGTATGCAAATAAGATAGGGCATTGGTGTATCCCCTCACAGCACTCGATGGGCTTGTACATGTTACTAACGAAACCATTACACACAAATCCACCCTACCAACTCTTTCACTGCAAAAATGTACCATCACAATAATGTCCCTGACAAGAAAACTTCCATCGGTTGGGGGAATATGGTAGATACAAATACCACAACAAAATTTAGCGTCAGTCAACCTTTATATTTGACTTGCTCAGCGATCGATCCCAAAGCATCATAATTTTAGTCAGACAGCGAAGATTTAAAGGAATGATTCGGCTTGAGGAAGTCCACATGTAGTGGAGACAAAAGCTAGCCAGTCAAATCTAAAGATAGGCTAACGCTTATTTCTTTGTTGTGACACTCCAATGTTATACAATTAATTTTGATGTGCAGGACATAGTATCTTATTTCTCCGTCCTGAAGTCTTGTATACAACAACAATATCTATAGATAGCCAAAATTGTAAGGCCATGACATCATCATATCATCAAATTACATATTACATGACGTATTTTTACAAAACTATATTTTTGAGAAAGCATGTAAAACATTACATTTTCTATGACTCTCAAATATATCAATATATTACAGCTTTCCTTTTTCTGTTTGTGTGATTGTATATCCTCATTATCTTACATTATTTGATGTCAATCTGACCATTGGTGTGGACCTACAACATTATGACATCAAAGCCATCAAAGAATTTTTTGTGATGAGCAAAGTAATATGACTGAAATAAACACACTCCTTTACCTCTACGGGAGATGTCGTAAAGGCATAAAGGTCGGCTGGTACGGCGAGTGAAACGGCCACAATGATGAGCAGAGCAGATATTGGTTTCATCCCCTTCCCGCTGTATTCCTTGAACCTAAGCGGGGATAAAGGACCAGAAGTTCTCTTGACTATGCCGTTTCATCTTTCACATTATACTACTTGCGCCGTCGACCGTGTTTGGTGTTAGTAATCTTTTCGGCGCCATCTCATCATAACGTTGTTTTTGCACGCCATAAATTGTGAAGAGTTGCATAACGAAAGAAAATATTCTAATGTATCTTTTTTTTCTGTCTAGGTTTTCATACAACCATAATTGTATGGATGAGTCATGATGTGGTACATGTATTACTAAATAACTTTTATTGTCTGTGTGTTCTTGTTGTTTGTAGAGTCGCCTCTTTTAAGACAATTACAGGGAACGTTTGGCCACGTATCTCAAACCAAGTCTGCTGTATAGCAGCGGACGCTATATTGTAAGAACAAAGTTCCATTTCGTTCACATCTCTGAAATAATTAAGCAAGAATAGTCATGATTTCCTGTTTATGATTATGGTTTCGCGTTAAGTTTTAGGAGAAGAAACGTTGACTGATTTGAGGTTCGATATTTCATAGGTATTTCAGACATGATGATAAAGGATAAACAAAAAGATAATAAGCAGGCCTATTGACCAAATAAATTTATAGTCACTCCAAGAGGTAAAAAACACTCCACACCGGGCCGTTACAAAGCACATTTAATCACGGGACCAAGCGGATCTTGTCTTTTTTTTTCTCTCGTTGTCTCTGTTTCTCACAAAAGCATTACAATTTCATACATGTTGTTTCTTTTATCTCATGCTCAGTCAATTATCTACGGAAATACTGTATAAGATCATTTATGCCAACATAGGATCCCCGCCTCCTTGTGTGATAAGGATTATGTTGATAGAGGAACTCAAGACCAATGCTTTTGTGCATTACGTCACAATATGAGTTAAAATACTCTGCATATTATTAAGGTACTTGGCGACTACGCATAAACATATAGAATCAAAATTCAAATACTCATCATAATAAAGTCATTCAATTCAGTCTTGCGGCCGATTTGGGACTTCTTTCCTGTATCATCACTGCTTATCATGGATCATTAAATCTTTGAACTATGAATGCTTTTGTGCGTCATGTCACGATATGATTTAATGTCACTCTCCATGATTTGCGACTACGCATAATCATACAGAATCAATATTCTAATACTCAGTATATAAAGTCATTCAATTCAATCTTGCCGCCGATTCGAGACTTCTTTCCTGGATCATCGATGGTTATCATGAATCTTTAAATCTTTAATTTTTTATGAATGCTTTTGTGCGTCATGTCATAATACCATTTAATCTTACTCTGCATAATGTATAAAGATACTCTGCGACTACGCATAATACAGAATCAATATTCTAATACTCAGTAACTATCATATGTCATTCAATTCAATCCGGCGGCCGATTTGAGACCTCTTTCCTGTATCATCGATGCTTTTCATGGATCTTTAAATCTGTAAACTATGTCCTCTGCTTTGTCGCACTTCTTATGGTTCAATTTGATTTGCAGTTACACTGCTGGTGTAAAGGCCTAGACCATAAAATATGTGTAAATGGTAGGCCTATAAAGAGGGAAAGGAGGAGTGTTTGTGTGTGTTTGATGGCTGAAAAACAATAAATGTGCATTCGAACTTTGTAACAATGGAGCAAGTATGACCATGACCTTTGTTATTTACACCTCTGACGTAATAATATTGAAATACTCAACATTATCATGGCTTGAACAGCTGTTGAAGTTTGAACAATAAAATACAAGACACTCCTGCTCTAAAAACGTAATCAAAACATAAGGCCACGCGCAATGTGGAAAGGTATAGGCGCAACAGAAAAACTATATAAAGAACTAAACTCGAGATAAAATGAATTAGAGATACATTTGCAATCCCAGAACTATCAAAATTTATAATTGCACATCTATCCTTTTTATTGTCTTTGTTTCTGTCTGTTATATATTTCGACAATATTTACTGAACCCAGTGATTATCATGATGATGAGGAAGACAGTGATGAGAATGATAATAATGATAAAGTGGTATTTCTAGAGCAGTGATTAGAGCAATCAGTTTCTCTTTTCATTTAACCCAAGGCATTTTGATATAATTCTGATATAAAACTAAACAACTTAGGCATGTAAACATCTAATCAAATTTCATGAATGACATAATTATAATTACACGATAAATGCATGCAATTTCAGTTATTATTTCATTTGACTTGTAGTCTTACACGGTCCTCAAAATAGCTCTTTGGCCAAGTAACCATGACTTCACTTATAAAGAAATAAGATGTACCAAAGTACCAAATTACTATTACCAGGAATATATAGGTAGGACGTAATGGTCTCCCTCTTACAGGATGTGAAGAAGCATGCATATAAAATGTACTTGATACATGAATAGAGTCTTTGTTTCCCTAGAAAATGAAACGTTATTTTTACAATATTTCTTGCGCATAAAACTCGGAGTGATTCAAAGAAGCTGTCATGTTGTTAGTGGGTTTTTTCTGTTCTGTCATGTTTCTCCTGTTTGACTTACGTATACTTTATTTGTACATTTAAGAAAGTCTTAAGTTTCTGCTTCAATTGCATGGGTTGTCCATAGGATACTAGTGCTGCTTTTTATTTTCTTTTTAAACGACCCTTCAGTTTGTTTTTCTAAACGTAGACAATGCAACAAGTTTGGTCTGAAACTATTGTATGTACGTATATAGATACGCTTTTAATTCGTTATTAACGTGTCATTTTCATCTTACTGTCAACCAACGTATACTCAAGATTATTTGTAATTGACATATGTTATGTTAATTATGTTATGTTATGTTATATTGAGCGGTTATATGGGGAGGATGATAATGAAAATGAATTGAACGGAAATGTCATTTTTAATTCCGCAAGATTTGTTAATGATTACGACCGCAGTATTTAATCATTGTAACCGTTTCGTCATGTGATTTTGCTTGAATGTTTTCACGATCGGAGTACAGTGTAATTCCCTTTCATTCAAAATCATTCCTTCCAAAAGGTATAACTCTCATTTGAGCAAAAATGATATATTAGAATAGAAACCAGGAATTCTAAACGAAATATCAGATAACAACAACGAAAGAGATAGGGGTTGAAAAACAAAAAAGAAATATCCACTTACTTTGGATATTTATACGATATTGCTATCCCGAGGAAGCACGGTATGATCAGGAGGACTAGCTGAATCGCCAAGTCTTGGTACGGGGTGCTCAGGCGAGAGTTTTCGCCCGTGAATGGCGTCGAGTAGATGAAGAGGTTGAGCGGCATCATTCCCAGGGCGATGATGGAGGAGAAGAACGTCATCGTCACACTCAGGATGAAATCGACGTCGAGGAGGACGCTGAAGATGTTGCTGAGCCAGCCTCCCGGGCAGGTGCCGACGAGCACGATGCCGATGGCTATGCTGGCATCATCTCCTGGGTGGGTAAAACAATCACAAAATCAGTCATCGCTGAAGAGTTACTTGCGTGATATTTCTGCAAGTAATGGTAACTGATTAAAGTTCTTACTGCTGATGGATTCTTCTTGTGAAAAGTGGCTGGTATTCGAAGACAATTATCTGAAAATAACTACAATGTATTTCAAAAGCCAACCACACCTACTGAATGTTTAATGCCTTTCAGCAACTTCATATCGTGACGGTATAATGTGAAGATCTAGCACATTAGTTGTGCATTTGAACTTTTCAAATGGACGAGTTAGTCATCATCATTATCCTTATGATATCAATTTTGTCATAGTGATCATGACCAGTAGTATCTGTTGTTTCTTCATCAGAACTTGAAGTGAAGTCATGGAAGTAGGTGATGTCAGTGTGAAGTATCAGTAACATAATAACTACTCATACTATCTCTCTGAGCTGACAGTGGGCTCTCTGTGGGGTTTTTTTTTTTCGTCAGCAGAATTATGATGATTGTATTGTACGCGATGCGAAAACAATTATCTAAAAATCCCCCCCCCCCCCCCCCCACACACACACACTGAATTCACGTTGTTATAGCAGTATAGCATTCTGCTCATTATTCTACCTGGCAACAGCCTTGCTATAAAGTAAGTCATTGCTGGCATCACGATGAACTGGGAGAAGATTCCAATGATGACGCCCCACGGTCTGCGCACTCGTTGCCAGATCGCTGGGATGTCCATGCTCCCGCCCATGGACAGGTAGCTGAGGACTACCCACGCCATAAGCACGTAGATGTAGATCGTCTGCAGTATCACGGGCATTCGCTTGACCCCGATCGTCTGCACGCCAACTTGTAAGGGTGTGCTGACGCCCGGAGTCGTCCGGAACTCGATAAGGAGATCGCTGATGGAGATCGCCTTACCCAGCAAGGCCACCGTAATGTTGAACGGATCAAAATCATCCGAGGTCTCGACCGGGACAACCCGGTCGACAACTACCTCAAAGTAGCCATCGTTTTGTGCCGAAAAGGACAATGTGCCGTCCGTTTTCACATCGTTGACCAAAATCGTGACGTTTACCTCCTCTCCCTCGAACACGTACACAGTGTCTTCGAAGTAGGTGATATTTACCAACCCATCACTGTCGCATTGCCCGCGGGTCGTAGTTGGTAAAAGGGCGATCACGACTAGGAAGATTGTTACGATGGTGAAAGATAATCGAGTCGTCATCACTGCCAAATTTTGCAACCAAACTGCCCTGCATTGAAATACGACAAAAAAGAACATCTTGATCATATTCACATTTGTACCTCGCAAATGTCACGAATTAGAACACAGTCTTAACCTACAGTACACTGGTATATGGTCCCTAAAAAAAACAATTTCCTCCGAGAGAAAGACATGTTAGAGACCCTGTCTATAGCAGACACATGAATTTATAAGGGCCTTTTTTTTTTCGTCTCCCTTTGATGAAGCCATAGACAGGTTTGATTGAATCATATTACAGATATTTTCTTTCTCAAAATGATTAAATAAAATACTACCTGTGGGCTGGAGAGGTATACCCAGATACGCGATGTTTTAATCTTATACTAGAATGATTATGCTCAGCCATATTATAGCTTTCCATCATGTCTAATAGCCATCTAGACTTCATTTGCCCTGTTTCTTCACGACGGGAATAAATCATCTGAAAGCATCGTGCCTGCATTATGGAAGGCAAATAATTTAGGATGATCATGAAGACACAAGTACGTTGAAAGTGGTTCAAATGTCGCAAAATTGTCGACACCTTCAGCACTACAAACGACAGCAATACTTTAATCCGTTACTGATAGTTACATGCATCACTCCCACGATCAAGCAATATACATCGATACAAACACTTTACAATTAAAAGCAACACGGATGAAAGAAATACACTTATAAGGTGTCACACCCTGTACCTTTCAAGTAAATATTCTCATGCCGTGTATGATGAGAACTCCAGGTAAGATTAGAGCACCAGAAACTACTTTTCGTCACCGAAATTGAGCATTACTGGAAATATCGCCAAGGAAACAAGACCTTTATTTACCACTCGATTTCTCCGATGCAAAGAACGCGAGAGGATATCAACTCCTAACTATGATTATTCTCGAGAGTAGGTTTCTCAGTTAAAGTTAGCGTTGAATGGGAAAGCCGTATCTCACACAATATGACCGCCTTGGTGAAGTTTGCTCCTTTATATGATATTCGAGGTGAGATTTGTAAGCTGTGTAGTTGAACATTTTTTTGTGTGTGTGTGTTTACTTGAGAGATATTTAAGGTGGCTCTTAAAAGTACTGGGTTTCTATGGCTTTGTCTTGTGGCAAGAAAAGTAAATAGGCGGCAAGATTAAATCTACTTTTATAGTGTGTCAATTTACGAAATATTGCATTCCTACTCTCGCACAAACAAGCACAAATTTTGTACGCAGAGACCACACACACACAAACACACACACACACACACACACACGCAAGTACGCAAGCGCGCGCATCGGCGAACGAAAGCAAATAACCCATGGGTTAAAACATATTTCGATCACCTAGAAACATTGCAAAATCTCGTTAAACTCAGCAATATATTTATGCCACTCTGTTATTTACCTATTCAGTTTCCTTTGCCTTGCAATATAGATGGGACACCAGAATTCTTGTCCTTCAATTTGTGTTGCTTTTTTTTTTTTGGGGGGGGGGTAGTTTCCTCGAAGAGAACAGTTTTCATGTAAAAATGTATGCATTATTGATCGTCTTTTAGCAATTACTATTCTACTACTGTTTGCTTGAGATCGAAAGTTTCCTCGGTGAACAGCTTTTGTTGTGTTTCTTTTTCTAGAATGCTATAAACAATGGGATATTATATACACTATATATATATATATATATATATGTATATATATATATATATATATATATATATATTATATTATATTATATATATATTATATTATATATATATATATCATCAGACTGCTTAATCTGTTTTGTTTCTCCATATGTGCACATGAAATATCATAAAACAGCTCAACAACTCGTTCTCATCAAAATTTGAATAAGAGTACTTAGAGAGTACACATTGAAAAGGAAGTTGATATAATAACGTGTTGATACAAGAGCAAGGGTCCCCTTCATTTCTTATTAAGGTACGGGTGGAGGAGACCGTCATCAAAAGACAGTCTGCTTGACTTGGATGACGGCCTCGGGTTCATGTGGTATCTTGGGGGGGGGGGGGTTAAGTAAAAAAAACAAAAACACATAAAACAATGGATCAATGGATACAAAATGCCATGTGTGAAATGGATCTAAAAAGATTTTTTTTTTGTCATGATGTTTGTTAAGTGACATAGTAACAGTCACTGACGGTAGTATGCTTGTGGTATAAACGCCCTGAAAACGTTGTTTCACAATAAGCTAAATTAGAATCGAATGCTAAATTTCGAACGTCACACCCATGATAACCACTGTAAATTACCATTGATTCCCTCTCAATTTCCATCATACAATCGTTTTAAGGTTTAATGAATCAAATTAAATAAAACTGAAAAACAAAAGTTAAGGAAGAAGAGAAGAAAATGGGGTGGAGGATTTCAAGCCCAATGGTCTAATCCAACACAGACCCGAAGTTCAAAGTACGGACGTGATGAAGCGGCCATAAAGTGATAAAAGTTTATTTGATATTTAATAAACCAGGAGCTACTCCTCCGATAAGAAACGATCAACATGCAATCAATTTATGTCAGACTGCAATCGTTATGAGTAATTTGAGCGTGTCCATTCAAAGAAATTAGGATACAATGTTCACAGAGTAAAAAGGGTATTACTGAGCCTGAATGAAAGAATATCCGCTTTGTGTGTGTGTGAATGAGGACTGAACTATTATGTTTTGTCAAATTGTAGTTGCAAAAGTAAAGCTTTGAAAATGAGCCAATGAGAAAATGGTGACATGGTGATTTGAAACATTGGAAAGTTCACCTTTACTGTGTCATAGACTTCTAAAACACTTGAATCAAGATGAATTATAGGTAAATTCGAAAAGGGATGTGAACCCGAAAAATAGTATTTGTTATAGTATTCACATCAAGACCACTTCGTTCAATGATGACATAACTCTATGATTATTCCGTCAAGAATGCTCTTCTATTTTTTTTTCCACTATAGGTCGTTAGTTCGGTAACATCGAAGGATAGGCTATAGGCTTATACCTGTTTTATGTCGGCTCTTGTATGACTATTATATATATTATGACGACTATTCTTGACTATCAACTCTCCTGTTAGCACAGGTTGATGACCCGATACCTCTATTTTTGCATCCGTGATATTCATATTGCAAACACCATTGAATATGTAAACATATTATTTTCTCCCAATTGCACAATCTATGTTTCCTTGTGCCATTGCAACAAAACCATTAGGCGCCGATTAGAGCGCATGATTCCATCCAACAATGGGAATGGCGGGACTATTTTTGGTCTTTTTTTTTTCAAGCACCTGATGATTGACCGCAGCCGGAAAGACTGCTGGCGCCATGTGCCATAAAACTGGGCGTTTTTATGCCAAACTGGTACCTTCTGCGCAGAAACGAGAATTGGAGTTCTCACCTTAAAGTAGTGACACGCCTCAACAGGGCACTCTATAGAATGGAGTTTAAAGGGGTGGTATAGTATTGGTTGAGGTGAAGATTCAGCTTTTAGTTTTTTACGAGAAACTTAGTATGCACTTTATGAAATGTTTAAAGGTCTTGTTTACCTTTGCGAGCACTGATTTAAAAAATTTCAAGATATCACATTTGATGCATATATGTAGGTCTGTTGTGTCACAAAACATCCTACCATATAAAATTTTTGCAATGAAGCCTAAGATATAAGGAGATATCAGTGTTTTTCTCATTAAACCATAACTTTAAACTGTTTAGTCTGGAAACATTTTCATTATAATTATTGTTCACATTTTGTGTATTTAACAATACTTAACATCGATTATATTCAAATTTTTACAGAGGCTGTTTCTATCCCTAATTCACATTTTAGAACTATTTTAAAGCGGCAGTGCTGGCCTTTTGTTTCTTCTGCAAATGGTAGATTATGCCTTTAAGAGCATACAATTCTAGAGAAATTCAAAGTTTATTGATGAAACTTGGATTTAAAACGTCCGAGATGTCCAAAAAAAAAAAACAAAACAACAACAACAAAGTAAAACAAAGCAATCCTCATAAAAGGTGTGGGTTCCACCTATTATTTGGATCGCTTTGTTTTGAATATCTCAGCTATTTCAAAACCAATTTTTATCAAACAAACTATGAATTCCTCTTCGAATTATATGCTTCTTCATATTTTATCAGAGGTTTCTCATTTTCCCAAAAGATCGTCATAAAAAAAAAAAAAAAAAAAACGTTAGAAACCTGCAGCCCAACTTCTCAACCGAAACTGTACATCCCTTTGATCAGTGTTGATAACGCTGGTTCGGGGAACTCTATTCGTCGTGGACCAAAGTCTGGTAGTCAGCCTGGTGGTATGCGAAATGACTAAACATGCCATGATAGATCCATAAAGTCTATTATGCAATAAAAATTGACCACTCAAGTGGCAAAGGGAAATACTAAAATCTCACCACAGCCATCAAGGCAATGGTGCATTTTTATAACTAAGAAATATGCATCTAAAAGTGTAGTTAATATTTATACCACTTGCAGTTGTTTTCAGATGAAGTTCTCAATGTCTTTACAGGACAGGATTATACACACATGTAACACACACACACACACACACACACACATATCTATATATATATATATATATATATATATATATATATATATACTGAGTATATGAACGATGATTCTGAGTAAAATGTTGACTTCAATTTTGCAGAGTAATGAAATGTGTAATAATCCCTCTTTTGCAGCTTAAACATAACGTATGCAAAAGGTATGTATGCTTCATGGTAAAAACCAAACAAAAACAAACAAAGTCCTTGCGTGAGTATACAATCAAGCATATTACCCCAAGCTTACACAGCCTCCTACAAACTAATGATTAAAAACAACACCACCAAAAACAACAACGACGACGTTGACGACAACAACAACAGCAACCTTCAGAATAATTTTCCTGATTGTATGTATTAAAATGTGCCCAAAGGATAGTGCTTTTTAAACAAAGTGACGAATGCTTTTCCGGTCGTGACCTCACAGGGGCAGAGTCCCTTAACACTTTGTCGCTGTTTGGAACAAAAATCGGGAGTTGCACAACAGCAAATGTGTCTATTTTTTCCTCAGATCAAAATGTTATGATAGGTTTGAAAAAAAATAAAGAAATACCTCTTAGGACAAACATGTCCTACAACGCCTTACGACACCATACTCTCGGCGTTCATTTTCACAGCTTTTACATCAAAATGTTGTGGTAGTTTTGAAAAAAAAAAAGTACCTCTGAGGACAAACATGTGCTACAACGCCTTACACTAAACTCCTGGCGTTCATTTTCACAGCTTTCTGAATAAATTTCCTCAAGCGGCGCCAGTGCAAGAAACGTGTAAATAGTATCGTGCAGTATATAATTTACGTTTATGATCATTTCTGCTTTGAATCTCGAATCTCTTTTTGTTGGACTACTTTGCCCGCTCTTGTTTTCATGAAAGGAACATTTGAGGGAGGCCTTTTGTTAGACATGAAGAACAAATATGATCGTAACATTTGTTATAGAAAGATTATTGGCACCTAGATGTTGTCAAGAAAACTTGTAACACTTCAGGTATATCTGATCAAAGAGAAAACAGTCGATTGCATCGTTTTACTGAACAATTGGCTTATAGCTTTAAAAGCTCGGATTCCCAGTTAAACCTGCGCATTTTACTTAATCTGAGACCTTGATGTGTTTCGAAAATTAGTCCTTTGCTGGTTGCTCATCACAAGGGTAGAGTTTCAAACACACAGTAAGTTCATGTTTCGTTTGTCACTTTTTATTATTCGTGGTTTCATCTCAAATAGAAAAAGCACTTTTAGTCGTATATAATTACGTAAATGAAGTTATAATGTAAAAAGTTATTGATTTTGTGAAGTTTGTGTGTATAATTCATGAAAATATCATGTTGTTAAATGGAGTATAATGACATGTGGACATCTTTGCATTCCGTGGTGAAGGACTCAAAGGCACATTATACAATGTTGTAAGTACAATGTACTGCCATCTTATGTCCTTCATTGTTTATCACTTGTTTTATGTCTCGTAACAATATGAAGCTTGATGACGTGTTTAGCTCTTTTATATATTTTTTTTATATTTTGTCATATCTTTGTTATGTTTTGTATGTAATGTTAAGCCCAACCATGTATGCGCTGACTGGAAATTTTTGTTAAGCACATGTCTTTCAAAGTCTTATATTTGACTATGATAGCGTATACTAATATCATAGTTATGTATTAGCAGCGTATGAACACAAGATGACACCTTGACAATAAGCTCTTATATTCTCGGAAATTTCATCTATAGGTCGCTAGGCTAATGAGAGCTTAACACAATGGTGCCACTGGAAAATAGCATCCTTGAAGCTGTACTGATCCTCTTGCTCGTCTTTGGGGGAGGTGTTCACGCACAGAGCGGTGCAGCAAGTGCTGTTAACATCTCCTACATTGAAGACACTGTCTATGTCTTCGAAGGGCACGAAGCCAACGTGACCGTAACCGTTCACGGCATCATAGAAGACGGCGTTCTAACTTTCAGGTCATCGAGCGTCAGTGATTTCATTCTAAAGGAAGCCAGCATCATCATTCCCTTGTCACGAAGCGATGATTTCCCCATGAACGTGACGGTGACGATCGAGGGCAAGTTCATATCGCTGGCGACACTCGACGTCCTGTTCGACGTCGATGGCGAGGGGCGAGCCGTGGTGGTAGGCTCGCAGAAGATCGGCGTGAAGCGTGTGCCGACGCTCATCCGACAGATCTATGTCTACGTGCTGCTGATCTGGCTCATTCTGAGCTACCTTTCGATGGGAGGAGGCATGGAGGTCGGCGACATTTGGCGGCGAGTTCGTCGTCCGTGGGGAATACTAATCGGACTCATCTGCCAGTTCGTCATTATGCCGGCATCGACTTTCGTCATCGCTCTCCTTCTCGCAAGTACGTATCAGGCATACCGGCAAAAGAAGTCACACAATTTTACGAAAGCAATGAGAAATGTTACATTGTCATGGTGATATGATCATTAAACAGTTCTATTTGATAATAATTGAGATTATCTGAAATACAGAATCAATACACAAGCAATACGAAAACTGCACATTGCTGATTTCTCATCGAATACGTAACTTGATATCTTAAAAAATTAACAATAAGTGTGTATACTACCCACGATATGCGTTAAGTGGCAATGTAGATTTTTTCCTCGCACGGGGGAGCCTGTTTAGTTTCTAGTTAAATCAATTCAGCAATATCAGCACAACCTCTTATCAATGATAACCATATTCTGTTTATTTATGGTACTGATAACTTTATTGTTTGTCTATTGGATTGAAATTCATTTTTGTGAGATATGTAATCAACTAGTTTGTTGATCTGTAAAGACCTGTAAAGATCTGTAAAGTAAAGCGCATGAAACAAAATTATATAATTGAATGGAATTGTCATTGACTGTCGTACGATCTAACAATCATTATGCGTCATCAGACAGTGCAATCTTTATGAAACAAGGGATAGGCCTACTAAGGAGTAATCTTATATACAGAGCTCTCGTCATCCTCTTCATTCCTGGCTGGGAAAATTCCCAACGATTTAAACAACAAAAACGCAGGAGATGATGCTCCAACGGCTCTCGGCATTGTTCTTGTGGGAACCAGCCCTGGTGGCTGGCTTAGTAACATATTCAGCGTCCTCCTCGACGTCGATCTCGTTCTCAGCATCACAATGACCTTTTGCTCCACCGTGCTCGCCCTGGCCATGATGCCGCTGAACTTGTACATCTACGCGACTCCGTTCATTGCCGGCAGCGCCCGCCTGCAAACTCCCTTCAGAGACCTCGCCCAGCAGATCCTGTACCTCGTCGTTCCCTGTTTCGTCGGCATGGCACTCTCTCACAAATTTCAAAAGTAAATATGAATTACTGTTAAACATTTGTTTCTACGAAGTAATTCATGTTACTGGGCATTAAGTACTTAGTGTTAATGTATGTTTTTAAGAATCTTGTTCCGAATTTTTAGAAAGCAACGACGCACTCCAACTTACAAACCGACTACAGTTTGTAGTATTCTCATGTAGTGCTTTTGGTTAGTTCCGTCATATTACACTGTTCCCTCGTCATCGAGGGAATGTCTTGGTTCTGTTATTCCTTAAAAGAGAATATGCGTTTTGTTATGTACCTATCCTTGCGCCATTGCACCTACATCTGTAATTCATTTCCATGCTTTGATGATTTTAATACTCTGTTTTTTTTTCTCCAGTGTCATTATGTATGGTACTTTGATGAAATACATGAATAATTCAACTAAATGAAGGGGAAAATATATGAATAAGGAACAGACATTGAATGAACCCTGGAAAATATGTGCTTAAATTTACTGTTGATTTCATTATATACTATGTTTACTGATATAAATGACAAGTGTAGACTGGCCATCGAATATATTGAATTTGGAAGCATGCAGAGACTAACTACCAATTTACTTTTCCTGATAATGGTATTCTATGTCAACGTCAACCATTTTAATTGCATAATTATCACTTGTGTTTAAACACTAAATTTCATTTTCCGTGAAACATAGTAGAAGCAGAAAAACGTGTTAGAAAGAAGAAATAAAGTTGAAAAAAAATTGTCTTTAAAGATTGATACGCCATGTAATTGTCCATTATTCTCTTCACCAAATGTTTATGAACTAATTTTTACAGATGATAAAGGGTGCAAGATAGGAGTTTCAAGCAATGCTTTTAAAAATGTAGAATTATCTTATTCTGTTTCAGGCTTCTTTCATATTCTAATTCCATCACACTGATTTCAAATGAAGAAAATTTGATATAAATGTTATTCAGACGAAAAAGGGATATTAAAATGTCTAAACAGTCCAAACAGGTAATTTGAGTGTGATATCCGTCGAGCGAGCATTTAATGCAGTCTTTGCATGGCATGTGATGGTGTTTTGATACACAGAGGTAGCCAAAGTGACATATTGCAAGTCGTATGCTTTTGAGGGGTTGTGGCATTCCTATGCTTAATTGTGTTAATATAATATAACCGATGCCTTGATGAGATTATCTTGGTGTCATATCATTTTGAGTAACAAGCCTTTACTTGGAATGTTAAGTTTCATGATTCACCCATTAAATCCTCGTTGATGTGGAGCAAGGTAGTACTTTGAAGTAAAATACATACTTAAAAAATAGGGATTTGTTTCAGGGACTCGTAAGAAACAGACTGTCTGTTCAAATTCATTTTGTCCTCTCTTTGCATTCGTCGTTTTAATCATTCCGTACGCCAGAGCTGCTTCTTCTCCACAACATATCTGGAAGTATAACTTAAGTTTGTTTGTTTTTCATGTGTTTTGCAGATTCAAGAAGTTATCCCGACTGGTTATCAAACCAATTGCGATCCTGCTGATTATTATCGCGATTGGTCTTGCTGTGCCAAGCGACTTCTACGCTTTTGCCCGATCGCCGTTCAATGTAAGAAAACGTTTCTTGACGAATGGATGGTTAAAACAAAATATGTATTCTATTTGCAATTCTATTTTCCTGCTAATTTGCCATTAAGGGATATCGCGAAATAGAAAATAGTTGACATGAACCATTTCGATCTTCCTTTGCTATACACCTCATGCAATGTTCGTAACGCAAGTATGATGTTTGGTTCTGGAAACCCGAATATGATTTCGAGCGTCATCAGAAAAATAAAGTTAAGTTATCCTTTTCTTTAACGATTAATATCAAAGCAGACATCTGCACATCATGCTTGAAGATTAAAAAAAAACAACAACTTTTCCTACATCAAATCTATGCATTAAAGCCGCGTATCCATATAGTCTAGGTAAGTTTATGGGATTATTCTAAAACAAGTTGTCTGTGTATAAAATTTCATCCATTTCATTTCATGCGATCGTAGTGTGCAAAACTTGCTCAATGATTATTCAAACATGCATATATCTGGGCTCTACATCTTAGCAGGGGTCACTTAAAATTTGTGTCGGGCAATCAAATTTTTCTTTTTGGTGACTCGATCGGGCAACTAAGATTTAAAATGGATCGTTACTTTTGCTTTTATTTCGGGCCACAACATATCTATTTCGGGCCACCAAAATTTCATATTTAAAACTTTCATTGGCCCGAACGGACCACCAGACAAATGAGTTAGGTGTCGAGCCCTGCCGGCATAAAATTACCTTATGTTCTTACGGAGAATTATACACGGGACCTGCGGCTGTAGAAGCTTGGTTTTATGCAGCCCCCATCATATTTCTCGCAATATGACCATAGCTCAACTCTAATGTATACAGACATTTGTGTTTATACTGAGACAAACTGTTGCACATTCCAGTGAAGTTTCATCTACTATATGCCCTGTACAATTTTAGTATTGTACAATCATATTTTTTTCTGTGCTATTTGGGAAAAATATGAAAATAAATTGAAATTGAAATTGAACTTGATGGCTCGCCAAACCAATTTAAGTTTGTTTTGTTTATTTGTATACTTTCCCATCTTGTGACAGAACTGGATGGCAAGCATCGTTGTCCCCGGATTTGGAGCCTTCCTTGGACTGTCAGTCTCCCGCATCTTCGGCCGAGACGTGCGAACGTCTGTCACCATCGCCCTCGAGACCGGCATCCAAAACGGACTTCTCGGCCTCACCATTGTGGCGCTCTTCTATCCTCAGCCCGAGGCAGACCTCCTGGCGCGCGTCATCCTCACCATCGCCCTGGTCACCATCTGCGAAGGCTCCGCCGCGGTTTTCATCTATTCCATCTTTAGGTACAGTCACGTGGTCAAGTGATCCCTTGCAACATTTTTTCTTTCTTTCTTTCTTTCATTCAAGGCTGTCATATATTCAAGATATATGCTGATGTGACGACAGTCTTCTGCATTCACATTTCCATATGAGCAGTAGCCCTATATGTACCATAATTGTGTCAGATCATATATTTTGTTTCATTGTCCTGTGTAGCTCCCAATTTTTCTTTTTCTTTTCTTCAGTCTATTAACAACCCATTGTATGAGTAAATTCCAGTTATGTTCGGATGTACACTGCATGCCTTGTAATTGTGTTGGAAAAAGAAATGACTGTATATCATTTGTAATATATGCTCAATGCAGAAAATTCCGAATAAAGTTGTTAGATTATATAGAAAAAAATATATATATATATGTTCGTATTACTTATGTTGATTACTTATGTTAATATTTCTTTACTTCCATGTATACATTGTGCGTATCCATGTTATTCATTATGTTGAGATGGAGAAAAAGAAAAAAAAATGAACCTGTAATGTGACAGTATGTGTTCACATGCAATGAGAAATCACACAATCTGTGTGGTTAGATTCCTTTTGTGGTAATCTATCTAACATTTTTTTTTATTGTCATTGTATCTAGAGTAAACCCTTTGGGGCAAGATATTGCACTCATGTAGATATCGTGTCTTTTTCATTATGGCACTGATATACTGACAACGAACACTGTAAGAGACTTACTCTTAAGGCGAATTTCTTGGTAGCATAGACGGAATACGCACATTATATCCTCATCATCAACAGAAGATGTGAATATCATCTGTCCTATACAGGTACTGGCTGTGCCGCAAGAGGCTGTCGCAGATCTCCGCAGGGGGAGAAGATGGCGTAAGAAAGGACTCGTGTGGAAGCACCGCGGTGGAAGACAATGTCCTACCTCGAAATGGCGCCACAAACGTAGCGTTCGACATTTCTTAGATTCGGGAAAACCCGTCGAGAGTTTGCGAAAGCTCTAGAAAGATTCATGAGGAGCAGAAATGGGATGTTAAAATATCCTGAAAGGGTTTTCAATTCGTGTTTCAATGAACTGTACAGTAAATACTGGTGTGAAAACATATAAACGGAAATGTAAAATGTTTTTATCAAGTGTGGACAAAAGAATAAGAATATCGTTCAAAAATTTCACACTGTCTAACTAAGTAATGATAATCGACGGGAAAGCCCGTCGATAGTTTGCGAAAGCTCCAGAAAGATTCTTGAGGAGCAGAAATGGGATGTTATAATATCCTGAAAGGGTTATCAATTCGTGTTTCAATGAACTGTACAGTATAAATACTGGTGTGAAAACATATAGACGGAAATGTAAAATGTTTTTATCAAGTGTGGACAAAAGAATAAGAATATCGTTCAAAAATTTCACACTGTCCATGCTGTCTAAGTACTGATAATTGCACCATTAAGCTGTGCAAATCAGATAAGTTTGTCATGATTTGATATTAGTCCTTAATACTATTCCTTTTCGAAATGCATTGACATAATTCATCAATCATATTATTTGCATTTGATCATTCTAGACATTGTATACAATACTAGTATACTAGTATTCATTCACGAATACACGAATTTGTTAATGGCTTTTATTTCTATATTATTGGTAAAAAGATATTATATTATCTTAATCATTTTCTTTAGTAATTTTTGCCATGACATTTTTGGTTTCAGTTTTCAAGACTACCACTGCTATTTCATGCTTTTGTTGTTTGAAATTTATTGGTGCTAAGTCGGTGCTGTTTGTCCTTCGTCTTTCATATGGACACAAAAAAGAGTGTTTCGAATAAGGATGCGGCTGTAATTATAGCGTGTGATATATTTAGTATGCTGGATAGATCTATTTTTGAAAAAAAAAAAAAACTTTTAACCGGAAATTCTATCTCTTCTCGAATGTATTTGCTCGAGAGTAGGCCTAATCACCTGGAATGTTTACATAACTCATATGAAAAAGTCTTTTGTTCTTTTCACAATCACCTGATTCTCCAAATTTGATTCTCCAAGTTCTGGTTTTGTAAAAAAAAAAAATAAATAAATAAATGAATAAAATTATCAAAATCGTACAGGATATAACATTTTGAAAGTTATCCATATGCATGACTGTTGGAGAAGGCTATACTATACCCGTATGTATGTATGTATATATGTATTTCTGTGGTTGTTGTGTTCCTTACACTATTATACTGGTTGAATCTAATATTTCTATAGAAGTTCGTGGAGAGATTAAGGTCTAATACAACAGTTTGTTCCAAACTACAATGTTCTAGTCATGATACGTACTTTGTTTCGTAATAGTAGATTGGTATATCCACTGAAACGATGGGAAAGAAAGTATCTGCTTATTATGTATTTGTGGCTGATTTCTGTCATTGTCTGTATTCTCTGTCTAAATAATTACCGTTTATCTTCTATTTTGCCATTTTGATCTGTTTTCAAATACTACATCGCAGAATGTACTGAATGACTGAAAACTAATAAACCAGACAAAAATGCGGATACTCATATTTTTGGTATACTTCGCACCTTTCACGCAAGGCATGAACTCTCCACATTCATTTTACTTTACGTAAGCTATATACACGTTCTAGAATATAATATAGAATTTTCTGTTCCGTATCTGATCAGAATTAGATGGTTAATCATCACCACATCGTTGTAGATACAGTTCTGGGAAGTCATTTCGTAGTAATATAAATAAATTGTGTTCCATTGATCCAAATATCTACCCCAAATCAACATGGTGAGTGTTTTTTTCACCGCGATTTTAACTGTCAGTTTGAAGTTCTGAACCTTTACACTTTAATGAAATACCCCGTAGTTAAATTCTTGCCGTCAGTACTGGTACTACCATATTTTGTGCTTGTGGATTTATGTGCCACATTTCATGTGCATTATTAGATTCGCGATTCTGATCATGACACTCTTTTGAAATTTATAACACAATCATGCCAAAGAACTTCGGTTCTTATCCTTCCGAGTCCAAGAAAACAACTGAGACCATGGTAAACAATAGACAGGCTCACTTGCCAAAATAACAGACTTGTACCCACGATCTGTCCACATGCTGTCCATTGAGAACAAAACTGGAAGAGATTTTTACGTGGCTTTAGTTGCAACTGAGATAGGTTTTAGATCAATCCATTTGTAGCTATTAAAAAAGAAAGAAAGAGTGGATGACTGTGTCAGTTTTGACACTAAGCACTATAGAGTCCAAGACATTTGTGATTAAAAGGAAAATAGTGTCTTGTGTAGTGATATCTATCGTACAGCTGAATTATGAAAACATGTTAGAAACTGATATGACCATCAACCAATCAGTTGTGAGCTGTACGTTGCCACCATAGTATTCGCTTCTCAGTTATGACAATAATTGATCTTTACAACTCCTTCCTCTTTGATGGGTGCATTGTGCGTGGTATATAATCATAAAAAATCTATTCATGATCTATTCATGTTTTTCATAGATTAATTTTCTAGCAGACGACATACGTCTGAAAGTACACGCGGATACATGAGTTGTGTACACTTTGTAGGTACGCACATGCGAGCAGTCTGAAAGCTATAATATACCAAAGGGTTACTGGGTTAGATCTGTCCTTAAACGTTTCTTATCTGGGCGGCGGCTATAAAATTCTCTTATGAAATATTATCAGCAGACAAGTTTGCACCACCTACAGAGCAAAACCGTCACAGATATCGAGCGGGGTTAATTTCGTCAAATGATATTTGTTCACAGATGGGTTATGCAAATAGCAGTTGCCTTCTATTTACAAGAACTCATCATGTACACATGTCGACAATTTTACAGCATGACGCGAAGTTAGATCAAAGTTTGTGCTGAAAGTAATCACAGTGTTGAGGCAACAGATTGTGTATTCATGCACACACTATTATGAAATTTGGAATTGTTATTTAAATGTCCGATATCACACCATAACTTATCTCACATGCGAACTGGCATTACGTTTCGGAAGATATAACTGCGGCAATGGCTGCAATAATCACAATGTCTTTCGTAAATTTTGACACAACAGATTTTCGTTAGACCATGACGCAAGGATTTGCATCACGCCAAGTCCTGTTGCATTTTGGTTACATTTTCAACATACAATTTATACACGTATCATTTTTAGGTTTGTACGTGTGTGTATATGTTAATGTGAAAGTTTTGTGAGATTCGTCCAAACACATTGAGGTTGAAGACTAGCCATTGCTGTAGACCAGGGATTTTATCAGGCTATGAAGAATGGCCAGTAGTATAGACAGGCAGGGACAATATAAAGAGTAACGAAAGATTGCTGGCCTTGCAAAATAAATGCCAAAGTAGGCCATCTCACCAACGTTTTCCATACGATTTTGTCAGCCAGGTTCCGAAGTTTTACCAAAACTTTATCAAAGAGTTTCAATTTTCGGATGCAGGTTGTCACAAAAAAGAATACTATATATATATATATATATATATATATATATATATATATATATATATATATATAAATATATATATATATATATATATATATATATATATATGTATATATATATATATATCGATATGAAGAGCTTGCTACCAAAAAGCGCTAAATCCATTGAAAAATGATGGATTTAGCGCCTTTTGAAAGCAAGCTCTTCATAATATATATATATATATATATATATATATATCTGAATATTGGGATTATCATATTAAAATATGAATTATATATATATATATATATATATATATATATATATATATACACATATAAGAATATTTAGTGAACATATGCGGATGTGTATTTGTTTGTGTGCGTTCGTGTGTGTGAAGCTCTATCAAAAATAAGTTGTATTACTTTTCTTTCGGCGTACACTGCATTTTTGGTAGGGGAACATTGTTGTCAGAAGCTGTTTTAGGATTGAGAAGTTTGAAATAAAAGATGATCGTGCGTTCACGAAAGAAAGCGATCTGCACAAACTGCCTCCGCATAATCCCTCCGGCACAAAGGACGGAGTCAACTAACTTCCGCTGAATAATTAGATCTTTTATGGACAAGTTCGATAGCCATGGCTTGCCTTTTGTTGATCCATGTTTATACGTGCCTCTTTCACTTCAAGATAAATCGCCTGGTATTTTGCTGTCAATAATGAGCCAACTTGAGGGAATCTTCTTTCGGAAAAGTCTTTTTCTATACCGTTGTGTGTGCTAGCCTTGTTCTACTGGTTGCGGTGCAAATGGTTTCAGCTGACAACCTCTCGCAACATCTGAGTACAGTGTAGGATACACCCTGATTACAGTGCATTACGCCGTAGGCCACGGTATTCATGATTCTTTTTTAAGACGGCACAGATTGGGGCATGGCGCGTGTTAAACCTATGGGAAAAACGTTGGGTTAGGGTTTTTGGTTATGGTTATGGTTAGGGTTAGGGTTAGGGTTGGGGTTAGGGTTAGGGTAAGGGTTAGGGTTAGGGTTTGATGGTTAGGGTTAGGATTAGGATTAGGGTTAGGTTTAGGGATAGGGTCCCCGACAGATTTTTAATTTCCCCAATCTGTGCCGTCTAAAAAAAAATACGTCCCCATAATATACGAGTGTAATCGAAAAATAACGCCATCACCTGTAGACACATTACCCAATCCTGCTCCAAATCGTGCTCTTTTGGCTTGAACTCTGATTTTCGGCCGCTATGTCTCCGCTTATGATAACTCAAATATTGTGTGATTTCAGCCCTCACATTATCTGTTTTAGTATTAACTCTTGACTGGAGCACTCTATGTTCTGGCCAAGGGTTACCACTGCATTTCCGCCCCACACCCCTACCTTCACGAATTTCACAGATGAAGAGCGCCATCACTCGTCGATGTATAGCAGCAGTTGCTGCTTTACCTCACCCTTCCCCGGACCGATGTGTACAATCCTGGTCCTACGGGTGCTGTTCGTTTTTCCGAAGGTTCGACATTCTGAAGGTTCGTTATTCCGAAGGTTCGTTAATCCGAAACACACAAATTCCCTATACCTAGAGGTTCGTTAATCCGAATATGAAAAAGGGTTCGTTAATCCGAACACTTGTGGCGTTATTCCGAATGTTCGTTATTTCGAAGATTTGTTCATCCGAAAATGAAATTCGGAAAAACAAACCTTCGGAATAAGGAATCTTCGGACTAAAGAGCCTTCGGAATAACGAACCTTCGGAATAACGAGCTGTAACCTGTCCTACTGTCCTACTAACTGAACAGTTGTTTTACAGATCAGATTTGTGTTCTCCGTTATGCGGTCGGCTGGTTACTGTTGGTAACCATTTCAATTGTATTTAAAGTTTAAACTATTTAAAAATTCAACTATTTTTATGAGATCGTACAACGTATCTGATGAATGCATAGTGATTACCAGAGAACACTTAGCATGCTTTGTACACGTGTTTTTAAAATTTGTGTAAAATTTTGAATGATTTGTGTTTATATCTATAATTTTAGAACACTCATGCATATTGAAGTCTATACATTGACATCCAGTTGGAATATGACATGGTTATTTTGATGAGTCTTTGAATACTCTGAATACTTTTATATTCTATGTGCGGAACATTGTGCTCCTGTACTCGCTATACACATTCGATTATACTTGTTTGTGTATTTTTTTTCCTCATGCTTTTGTGTTCTGCACAGTCAATGTTTCACTTTTTTTCCTTTTTCCTGCTAACTGAAGTCTAGTATTTATGAATTTCCATGTGCTTGTTGTAAGAAACCTGTGAAGAAAAAATCAAAAAGGATTGATATGTTCTAACTGCCAGCAGTGGCTTCATATTGCTTGTTCTGGTATTTTTGAAGGAATTTATGATGATTTGACAGAAACTTTTAATGACTGGCAGTGTAATATTTGTTTATTTAAACAGCTGCCTTTTTATATTGATTGTGAAACTGCTGCAGACGTTGATTTACATGAGGTCAATATGACACAAAGAAATTTGCCTACTTCTGGGGAATTGCATCAAGATGTATGAGGTAACGGTCTAAGGATTGCACATTTAAATGTCAATATTCTTTTGATACATATAGATGAAGTTAGAGCGTTTGTGACGTCAAACGATATACATTTACTCGCTTTAAATGAAACTAAAACTGATTTATCTATTTTCGATCATGAACTCAATATAGAAAATTACTCACTGGTGCGAAATGATAGAACTCGTCAAGGTGGAGGAGTAGTGATATAATGTTCATAAGTCGATTCATTTTGAGAACCTTATACATGAAAGTTTGAACGAGTTAGAAGTGCTTGCAGTAAAGGTTTATTTGAAGTGTTCAAAGGCAATGGTGTTCACTACTTGGTACCGAATCCCCTCTTGTAATATCGGTGTCTTTGATTTATATGAAAATTGTATTAGTTATGTAGACAGTTTAGGGTGTGATTTACTGTCCCAGCCTTTATCTGGTATCACCAAAAGGTATATTGATCTTAATAATACGTACGCGTTGACACAGATAAATTGCACTGAACCGACCCGCATAACTAATCTTTCCGCTACTTTGGTTGATCACATTGTAACTAATAATCCCCTTAAAGTGGAAAGTTTTGATGTAATTCACAGTGGAATGAGTGATCATTCGATTAGTATTATGATTTGGAAGTCTGATATTTCATTTTCTTCAAGAACTATAAATTTCAGAAGCCGGAAAAATTTAAACATTGATGACTTCAGAAATGATATTCACAACCAACCGTGGGAAAAGATTAGAGAATCTGAGTCTATCAACGAGGCTGTTGAATTATGGCAGAATTTGTTTTTAAATGTTATCGAAAAACATATGCCTGAACGGTGTAAAAGAGTAAAAGATAATTTTTTCACCTTGGATGACTTCTGATATTTACAGACTTATGAAGAAGCGAGATAAAGCTAAAAAGAAAGCATATAAATGTAAAGATGAAAATATGATGAATGAGTATCGAAAGTTACGAAATAAAGTTACAGCGGAAGTTCGGAAAGCAAAGAAAAAATATTATGTTGATAAATTCTCCCAAAATAGGAAAAATTCCAGATCTACTTGGAGTTTGTTGAAATCTATTATACCAAATAAGAAATCTGATAGCTTAGTCCACGTGAATTCTGATAATCTTATTGAAACTGCTGATCAATTTAATGAATTTTCGCCACAGTGGGAAGTACTTTAGCAGAGCAAATTCCTAATGCATCTTTTATTCACAATAAAGCTAGCTCTGTTAATGATATATTTGAATTTACTTTAATTACGGATAGTGAAGTTTGTAAAATTATTCGTAATTTGAAAGAGGTTAAATCCATTGGTTTTGATAAGATATCTGTTTATATGCTGAAATTATGCGCTTTTGAAATATCACATAGCATTGCTGATTTGATTAATCTGTCTCTGCTAATAAAAAAAGTGGTAAGTTTCCCAAGCCACGGAAAAGGGCAAAAATCATTCCAATTCATAAAAATGGGCATAAAGATTATCCCTCAAATTATCTACCTAATTCAATTTTGTCATGTGTTTCAAAAATTCTCGAACGAGTTGCTCAAAGACAGATATTAGCTTACTTGCACAAAAACAATATTCTGACGTCTGTCTGTCTGTGCAATCTGGTTTTAGACCATGACACTCAACTATTACTACCCTTATGAAAGTCACGGATGACTGGCTCCATGCAATTGATAGAAATGAATATACTGGAGCTGTTTTTGTCGACCTCAGAAAAGCTTTTGACACAGTTAACTGTGATGTACTAGTGAAGAAGCTTAAGGAAATAGGCATTGATGGTACCGCCGGAGCTTGGCTGAGAAGTTATTTGACGGACAGAGTCTGCCAAACAGTGGTCAACTCCAACTTTCCTCCGAATCTGATATAACGTGCGGGGTCCCTCAAGGGTCCCTCTAGGACCACTGCTCTTTATAATCTATATCAACGATTTGGTACAATATGTCAAAGTATGTAAAGTGCAACTATATGCTGATGATACCGTTATATATTTTTCTCATTCTTCAGTATCCAACATTGAACTTGCTCTTAATATGGACTTAGAAAATGTGTATAACCGGATGTGTCAAAATAAGTTAAGTGTGAACTGTCAGAAAACTGTATGCATGTTAATTGGAAGCAACCACGTGGTGTCCTAACAAAATGTCTTACGAGTCTCGTTACACGACACCCCTCTGAATCAAGTACATGTTTTTAAATACTTAGGTCCGTGGTGTGACGAAAATTTAAATTGGAAATATCATATTGAAAGTATGTTGATGAGTATTGGAAAGATGGTAGGTTTTCTCGGTAGACTAAGACACTCTGTAAGTGAATCGATTCTGAAATTAATTTATAAGTCATTGATTCTTCCTCATTTTGATTATGGAGACATCATATATGGGTCATCTTTTAAGAAATACCTAGATAAGTTACAAAGATTACAGAATAGAGCCGGCCGAATTATATTAAGATTACAACCCGATTCTCATGTTTCTGTTCTCGAAATGCATAACGCTTTAAATTGGCAACTCCTTGATCAAAGAAGGTATCATCACTCCCTTACCTTTATGTATAAGATAATGAATAATTTAACTCCTTCTTATTTAAAAGATGAATTTGAAATTGTAACTCATTCCTACCCCTCCCGTTTTGGACAAAAATTAAGACTTCCCAAACTTAGAACTGAATATTTAAAGAAATCATTTAAATATAAATATGCTAAGGAATATAATGACCTTCCCATGGATATCAAAATTTCCCCCAGTGTTCATATATTTAAATCTAAAATAAGTATGTTTAAGGTCACTGCTCCGTTGATTTAATTTTTTTTTTCGTTGATGAAAAAGAGGTATTACAGAATTATTTGAATTAGTACAGGTTATTTAAAGTTATGATTTATTATTTTTCCCCTCCCTTTCCTTTGTATCCTTTTCTTTTTGCTATTAGCTATTCGATGTTGTTTTTGTTGTTTTTCTTTCTCTCAACTTATGTATTTCAAATATCTACATTTTTAAAAGAGTATGATGTATTTCATAATTTCACATTGTATTTGTATAACTAACTTCCATGTTCTGGACCCCATGGAAGACCAGCGATGCCATGTTGATATTGCTGAATATGGGCCATCCAGCCGTTGTTGTTTTTATACGGAAAATCAATCAATCAATCAATCAATCAATCAATCAATCAATCAATCAATCACTCAATCAATCAATCAATCAATCAATCAATCAGTGTAATTGATACTGCTCTACCAAAAGGCTCTGCTATTATTATCACCCTGCAGCGTTGCCAGATACCCATTTATACACCTAAGTCGAGAGGGACATGGTGGGTAAAAAACATCTTTTCCAAGGACGTATAAGCACTATGGGCGGGAATCGAACTCGGGTCCTCCGACTGGGAGTCGGGAGTCTTTACCACTACAGGATCCCATGATTGACGAGACAGTGATATTAAAACGCACACACACACACACACACACATACAAACACAAAAACAAACAAACAAGACACCTTACGAAAGGAGGCTATAATCTTCCAGGGATGAAGGGATGTACGTGTACTATCCCGTGACGAGACTGACAATAATGGCGTATATCCTAGATCATGAATGCCGCGGCACCCACAACTGTTAGCCTCTATTCGAAGGCACTGGCGTGTTTCGAGTCTGTAGTAGTGTCAACGGAACAGCTTGTACCGGGGTCGTCTCCAACAACTGTGCTAGGGCCGTTTACATAAAAGTAGGACCACCCAGATATAAGATATAATTCTCCTGAATAAGGCAAGGGCACTGAACTCTACGGCGAGGCTTGCATTAGTAATTTTAATCAATAACCTATAGAGGGCGTCATGGCTACTCCCAAAGGGACTCTACCTCAGGCTGGAGTCTCTTTATGGGTATAGAAGAAAAAAAAAGTTTGAGTGATTTCCCCTTTACGCTTTGTCGGTGAGAGGCCATCAACAATACTACCGAATGAAAGTAGAACGCTTCATTTTTCCTGGCATGTACATTATAAAAACGCTGGGACTAGGCCCAATATGAAACCCCCTTTTTAAGTGTAAGGGAACTGTCCGGCCCAGTGGGGAACAAATCCAGGGGCCTAATTACGACTCCTGGAGGGTTCAATTCAATTCAATTCAAAGTTTATTTCATTTTCCGACAAAACATAAGTTACACATTTTTTGACAACAGAGAATAAGGTAAACAGAACATTATGTATTGAAAAGAATGTACAATAATTGAGGACCTTATAGTAATTATACATTGTTGTAGAAAAAGAAACAGAAGTGATCGAAATGAAGTACATGTATAACTTTGCTTAAAGTGCGAAAAATGGAGAGACCCACTAAAAAGACAGAGCTTGTAGAATGTGGGCCCCTCTGGAAAAATAACATCGGTGGGAAGATTAATTGAAGCATCATAAATACAAAAGGAAAAGAAAAGAAAAAAAAAAGAAGAAGAAGAAGTTTGGAAGCCCACTGAGAATTAGATTCACAGATAAATACATTTACTTTCATAGACGCGAACAAACATAGAAAAAGACTAGACAACGAAACAACTACTGAAGAAAAGGTTGTACGGGACAAAACGGAATGGACAAGACTAACAAACAGAAGACAAAATAGCAAACGAAAATGCACAACAGAGACAGCGATCTCCGACAGAAGCATGTCAAGAGAAACAGGTGATTGTTGTGGAGAAAAAAAAAAGTGATATTGTAACGCCTGAAAGGAGAAAAGCAAGGAAATGAAGGGACGTATAACAGAAACAGGAGTAAGACAGAAATTCAAGTCTTTGACGCTTTGGGCGATAGCGTAGATGGCAGCAGACATCCACTAAAAAGAATACAATTTATTCTTCAAAGAGGAAAAAAGATAATTAAGTCAGTATGTGAGAAAGAAGGCCAAATGGCTAGTTCAGTACTGTAAAGTCATACGATTGCAATAGAAAGGACTTCAGTCTCCTCTTGAAAGAATGTATAGATGGAGCGTTTTTTATATCATGATTCAAAGAATTCCAATAATTTGGGCCTATATAAATAAGTGTATTTTTAGCAAGGATCGTGCGTAAAAGGGGTAAATGAAATTCATTGGAACGCCTAGTGGGATATTCATGAAATGATTGGTTTTTGAGGAACATAGAATCAAAAATAGATGGAATCAAATTGTTGCAATAATTGTACATAAATTGGCCTAAATTATACAAAAACAGATCTTTAATTTTTAAGAGCTTGCTAGAGGCAAACAACGTGTTTGTATGAGAACGTACAGGGGAATGGCAGATAACGCGGAGGGCTTTCTTTTGCAAGAGGGACACTCTTTCAAGTAAATTCTGATGCGTGTTGCCCCAAACTAAAACTCCATAATTCAAATGAGGCAATATTAACGACGAATATAACATAAGTAATATTTTTTGTGGAATATAAAATTTCAATCTATTTATAACACCTATATTACGCGATATTATGTTACAAATATTATCAACATGTGATTTCCAGGAAAGTTTATCATCCACAATGACCCCCAAGAATTTAATATTTGATACTCTTTGTAGATGAGAATCATCTAAAACTATGTTTGTGTTTAAACTATCAACAGTATTACTAAAAATCATATATTTCGTTTTTTGAGCATTGAGTGATAACTTGTTAGCTCTGACCCAGTTTGTCACTTTATTCAATTCAATATTGATTTTGTGAACGAGAAAATCAATATCGTTATGGGCGAAAAATACATTTGTATCATCTGCGAAATGAATAAAAGAGAGATCATCAGATACGCGACAAAAATCATTTATATAGATAATGAACAATAACGGCCCTAAAATACTTCCCTGTGGGACGCCACATTTAACTTCTCTGATAACTGAATCATTATTTTTAATTGTAACAAATTGTTTTCTATCGACTAAATAACTCTTGAACCACTCCAAGGCCTTCCCACGTACTCCATAATGCGATAATTTATAAAGTAAAATGTCATGATTGATGGTGTCGAAGGCCTTGGAGAAGTCCAAGAAAATACTAACTAAATGAGAATGATTATCAATGGCATGAACTACTCTATCAACGAAATATAAAAGAGCATGCGAAGTACTATGTTTTTCACGAAAACCAAACTGAGAGTTCGTAAAAACTTCATGTACCTTCAAAAAATTGATCATTCTCTTATAAATAAGTTTTTCTAAAACCTTAGACAGTGAGGACAATAATGAAATTGGGCGATAATTGCTGACTACAAGTTTATCGCCTTTCTTAAATATTGGTATTACTTTAGCCAATTTCATTTTATCGGGAAACACACCGTTAAAAATTGACAAATTAAATATATGAACAAGTGGATCAGCAATCGAGGAAATAACACCCTTGAGTATAAAATTATCTATCTCATCATAACCAGAACTTCGTTTGTTCTCAAAAGAGGAAACTATATCAATAATTTCAAATCTATTAGTCGGTGTAAAAAATATGGAATCAGAGTTGCGCTGGCCTAAAAATTTAGTAAAATGAGTTTCTGTTGCAGGAATAGTTTGAGCATAGTTTTCACCTATTTCTGAAAAATAGGAATTAAAAATATTTGCAATATGAAGAGAATCATTAATCAATTCATCATTCATTTTAATTTTGTCAATGTCAGAGTTTTTACTCGGAATATTCATGGCCTGTTTTAGAACTTTCCAAGTATTTTTCATGTCAAACCTATATCTCGAGAATTGCTTAAAGTAATATTTTTTCTTTTCAGAACGTAAAATCATTGTCAAAGTATTTTTGTATGATGTATATCTATTCTTCGATCGCTCAGTTTTTTCCAACTTATATTTATAATACAAACGATTTTTCCTATTAATTGAACGAAGGATTGATTTTGAAATCCAAGGTAACCTGGGTGTTTTTTTGTAATCTGTTCTATTTTTTTGTTTTGGAATTACATCATCTAAATGATGATTGAATATTTCCATAAAATTATGAAAAGATATATTGATATCATCGCTGTCAAACACTCTTGACCAGTCAACATTCTCGAGAGCCACATCAAAACTAGCTAACTTTTCGGGTGAAACTCTACGACTAAACAAAGGAAATGAAGGAGGTTTAATATTAGATGAGGTTTTAAGAGTAAAATAAGTCATTATTGGAAAATGATCAGTCATATCTGAAAGAATTATGAAAGAATCGGGGAGGGGTAGAATATTACAAAAAAGGTTATCAATGAGGGTGGCAGAACGATCTGTAATACGTGTGGGTTTGGAAATGAGCGGAAGAAAGGATGAGGATAGAAGTGTGTGAAGAAAATCACTAGAGATATTATCATGCTCAGATTTCAGCAAATCAATATTGAAATCGCCGAATAAAAAGCAATCCTTATTTCGGAAAACGTGTGAATATGCCAAATCTGAATAATAGGTTAAAAAATCATTAGCGTTTGAATTAGGAGGTCTGTATACAATGCCTAACATAAGATTTTTACATCCTGGGATGAGAATTTCTATAAACAAAGATTCAACCGTTTCGTCCATTCTAGAAATATCTTGATGGACAATAGTTTCAAAGGAACATGATATGTACAATGCAACACCCCCACCATTCTTATCAGGCCTATTATTAACAAATAAATCGTAACCATCAATTGCAAAGGAATTTTCTGCATTAGAAGTTAACCATGTTTCACTTAATCCAATAACCGATAACGATTGACTTTCATCAGATTCTAATAAGTACTTTAAATCATCAAAATGTTTATTTAAACTCCTAATATTTAAGTGTAACAAAGAAAACGTATCCTCAGAGAAGTTATGAATCATATCCTTGTATTGATTTACTGTAATATAATTGCATAACATATTTTCAGTGAAATCATTACTAAAATCATGAGGCAATTCATTTGCTCCTGTATTCAGGGTATCGGTAACAAAATCATCATAAGGGGTGGTTCCTGTACTGGTTAGCCCACTAACTGGGTCAGAGTCTAACCTAGTGTTCCTAAACAATTCAAAAAAGTCATCATTCGATACGGAATAAAATGGAGCATTAAAAAAATTAGCCATGATTAAAGGTACGAGACGAGATTATAAAAGTCTGCGATGTCAACAAAACTAGTATGTCGTAAATAAGTGGATGATACAAGAAAATAACCAGTCGCCAGAAAGAGGCAAAACACTGGAGTAATCTACAAGTATAAATGGCGTCAAAATCACGATAAGCAGGAGATCGCTGAGGAGAAGAACGTGAAACGAGAAAGAGCAGAATAAGGTAAGTGAGAACGTTGAGAAGCATCGTCAGAGAAAGACATAGAACACACACAACACAATAATAACAATAAATCAAGTGTCTCTGTGGGCTTCCGAAAGAGGAGAATAGGGATGAGAAGGGAAGTAAAAGAACGAGCTCGACCGGCTGTTGTCGAAAAAGGAGAAGTACAAAGACGTGAGTTGCGCTAGCGTAAGAATTCAAAATGCTGCACAGTGCGTAAACTTGTGAATTGCAGCATAGACACACAAACTGAAACTTTGACGGAAAAAAAGAATCAGTAAGAGTTCAGTGGAAGCAGTATATATCGACAGCATGAATGGCTGTCCGTGCCAATCATACATTTTTGGCAAAGCAAAATATCCAATATTGCATAAAAGGAAGAAGGAGAAGAAGAAGAAGAAGAAAAAAAAAAAAAGAAGGGTGAACTTGTTAAGCAAGTGGTATTGCCATGGAATATACATGCTACATTACCGGAATATGACAGCCTCCTACTCTCAAAAAAAAAAAAAAAAAAAAAAAAAAAAAAAAATCGAGTGAAAATATTCTCTCTTGAAGGAGTGAATATAAAAATGATTGCATTTAAAATGAAATTGGAGTGAATTTTTGGTGAAAATGTTAATTTTCACTCATTATGGAGTGACCTCAGGGATCACTCAAAGATTTTGGAGTGATTCCTGAGGTCACTCTAAAACGAGTTAAAATGAACATTTTCACTCAAAATTCACTCTAATTTCACCCTAAATTCACTCTTTTTTTAATTCACTCCTTGAAGAGTGAATATTTTCACTCGATTTTGTTTTTTAGAGAGTACATCATCATCCTTGTTCAGTGTGATATCTTTTGGGACTTTAATGTATTGTGGTTTGTCTGCTCTCGGAACACAATAAATTCCACAGGTCTCTTCATGGCACTATGATTTGTGTACTACGCAATGTAAAAGATTATGTAAATCATTTTGAATGTCCCTTTAAACAGACGCCACTCTGTCCCGGAATTGAACGAAGATGGACAAGCAATAAAAGAAATAGTTCTAATCTGGCAGCTCATCGTATTAGAAAGACATCGAGTCATTCATGAGAGCATCTTCAGCTACCATACTACCACAGGTGGATTTTCAGATTTCAGCGGCAACCTCGTAACCGGATGGAAAATCTTCATTGTGTTCCCTTCGTGCGTCCTTCGAGTAAACTTCTTAATAACGATCATCTTCGTGTAGTCTTCTTGCATCGTGCGGGTGTCATCGAGTGACCTGCACTTGTTTCGGCTCTTGATTGTTGTTGTTGTTGTTGTTGTTGGTTTTTTTTTTATAGTTTTTACCATGTTAACGGGGTCAACGACACACGAATTTAAAATTCCATATTCGTATTGCTATTTTGTGTTAACTTCACCATCTGGACAATGTGACGCTACCATTATAACCACACAAGATTTTTCCAGCACACAAGCATTTCAACTCCCCTCATACTATTTCATTAACCTCCATTCAAACATGATTATAAAGAAACAACAATCAATTTGGTATTGATGTACATCGTAAAAAAAAAAGAAATCCATTTCCCGCACTAGGAAATATAAGATTAACACGGTAATGACTGAAAGACACATTTCATCTTTCATTGAAATGAAAATAAAATCTGATCTTTTGAATTTCAGCAAAAAGCCATTTGGGAAGTACAGCTGATGACGAAGATACATCAAATTCAGTTTCGATAATGCATCCTTTTAAAGTCAATACATTTTCCCAAAATTGTAAGGTCTCTTTGCTTCCAGCATCCGAAAAATTTTTGTTGTTGTTATTTTTTCTGACTTTACTAAACGTTTCTTGTAATAAAATTCATCACGTCTTTTCCTATCTAATGAAAAATAATCCCTAAAAAATTTGTATTTCTGTCACTACACTCCTGAATTGAAACCGTGCTATATTCTCTGTATTCTTACCAATTAACACAATTTTTTGTTCTTTGATTATCTTTAAAACACTAATTTCAAAAAGATAAAATTGAATCATACTTTTCAACATCGTAATTGAGACTTTGTCTTGTAATATATACAACCAGCATACAATATTTGCTTTGAAATCATTAAAATCAACTACCTTTAAAATGTCTTTTCTGTCGAAGTAATTTGTTCTTTCTCATTTCCTAAACAAACTTGTCTTTTTCACAAGAAGTCTCACTGCCACCGAGCAGGGCTCTCAGGGATAATATTGCTAATGCTAATAATGCTAATGCTAATAATAATGCTAATGATAATAATAATAATAATCATCATCATCATAATAATAATCATAATAATAAACATGTTTTTTAACAATGATGATAATGATGATGATATTTAATCATGATAATTATGATAATAGGAATATACATGACTTATATTGCGCCAAATCCATTCTGTAAAGTGCTCAAGTCGCATAAATACAGAGCAAATACAAACAAACTTTTATATGTTTTTTGAAGGAGTCACACGTCATAAACGCTTTGATGTCGTCAGGAAGGCTATTCCAAAGTTTGGGGCATGCAGGCGTAAGTAAAAATCCTTTCTCCCCATGATTTTAGTGACTTTAGGGAGAACATGGGAACCAGAAGCAGGAGACCGCAACAATCTTGTGGGGATGTTACTTTGCACTGAGAGGTATTGTAATATTGGCAGGAACCATGAACACAATGAAAAACAAGCAATGATTAAAATTGTAAAAAAAAACAAACAATCATATTAGCAGGGAGCCATTTGAGCCACTTCAAGACAAGTATGATGTGGATGCGTTTGGTGCCTGACAGTGTGACCATTTTGCGAGCTAGTGAATTCTGAAGTTTATGAAGCTTGGACAAAAGATTCTGGTGCAAATTGTAAATGAGAGCGTTTCCAAAGTCACAACGGGAGGAGATTCACGCGTGAATCAATTTCTCGGTAACAGACTTGGACAGATATTTCCAAATGAAACCAATATTGCGTAATTGGCACTGGGAACTGATCTGCATTAATAGAAATTTAATTAGACGTAGTCATTTGTTAATAGCAAATCACACGAAGGTTGCGACATATTGTCTAGGACAGCTGAACAGTGTGACCAGAAAATGAAATCCAATTGATATCAGTATTTCTGAGCTGAGCCCTTGAACCAAAAATCTGATTTGTTTTTTTCTGCGTTTTCGATAATTAATCACCTACGTTTCCTTGGGTTTGGTTTGGTGTTATTTTGGTGTCGTTTTATTATTCTCAAGGGACCATGGCAAAGAGCGGCAAAATATGCAAAGTGCAGACAGATAGACCGATAATTAAAGTACTTAGTGAATTAACACTCAGCTTAATTACAGTATATACATATAACGTTAATGAATCAAATAGCATGGTATCTTCAAATATGATTTAGAATCGATTAAACTGGATGAAAGTTTTAAACTATTCAAACGTTTATAAGTTGCCATGGAGCAGTGATATCGGTCACAAGCCCAAATGCAAATTAGATGAAAAGATGTTGATTGATGATTGATTAAGTGAATTTATTTCTGTATTTTTCATACATGAATATAAAGTCAAAGTCAATTACAAAGTCAATTAGTACAAAGTCAATAAGTTATGGAGTATTGTTTGATTCTAACAGTTGAAACAGATAAGTGATTAACTAAAGTCTACGATAGTATTCCATGTTAATACAAAGTGAAGAAGAGCAGGTGTTATTCTATGTATACATAAGCTGGAATTACATGCACCTGCAGTTAAAAATCAAACAAACAAACAAACCCAAAATAAAGCAACTTTTAATGTAGGGCCTGAGAGAAATGCAGGAGATCATGACTACAATTACACGCTCGACGAGGATGGTGGCCCCAGATGTTTGCATTGCCTCCAAACTTGTTCAAACAAATTATTGATCAAAGTGATGCTTTTGATTTTGTTTGTTTGTTTGTTTGTTTGTTTGTTCATTTCCATCTGAGAAGATGGCTGAATAGCCCATATTCAGCTACGTTAAGCTGGTCTTCCATGGGGTCCAGTTGGATGTGAGGTGGGACCACTTCACCGGGTTAAACACCCTGCTCTTTGCGATGAATGAATGAAGCGGGATCTTTTACGTGCATGAGTTGTTACTCTCTCATACATGGGACCTCCATTTTATGTCCTATCCGAGGGACAGAGTGTTTTGCCTCTTGCAAGAGGGGACGGTATGCTTACACGCAACATTGCTCAGTCCAGACTCGGGCTCGAACCCAGACCCTTAGGATCGTGAGGCAGACGCGCTACCGACTGAGCCAACTCACCGCCCTTTTTTAAGGGCAGTTTAATGGTCACTGCTCTTCGACAATCTAGCGGAAATGTAATCAAATTTATTCTACATTATCTTATCTTCAAAGGGAGCGTTTACTGGTATCTCGTGTGCGCATAAATAAGACTTGTAAAGCGATTTTGATTATCATTACATCATCAAACATACAAATGTAATCGCTATGAATGAAAATGTTTCTTGGAAAAAATACAATACTTTAGAATTCCGTAGATTTCTTATTTCATGTCGACATTAGTTCATGAAACTTCTACGATCTTCTCTTCGATCCAATGTTGTAAGTTGAAATTAGTTTGATCATGAAGTGAAATTTTATTTGCAACAAACTGTTGTGTGCAAAATAAACTTAACCATTAACCCCAATTCTAAAGTAACAGTGTATCTGATATATGCTTATAATTGTAATGTCTTGGTCCCAATAAAATGAACAACGATAAACAATCTTTAAAAATTTGAATAGAGTAACAATGCACAAAAACCTATACAAAAGTGCAATGTATTCATAAATTGAACTGAAAAGGGATAACATACTAAGTAGTTAGTAGTTGATATAAATTTGTGAGCTGCAGTATGCGTCTGTAATAATTATGTCCCAAAACAAATGTCATGTATTTTTTTTTTTGCATGACAATGAATCTCTTGATACTTGAATCCTAAAGCAATCAACAATAATCGAATGGTATGTATGGAGTTTTCAGCTTTATATCAGTCTATAGGCCTGCAGTAAAAAAAAAAATGATGTAGATATACTACATGCTATAGGCTCTCTTCTTACTCTAAAAGTTACTTTTTCCAATAAAAAATGAACATATCGCTTTAAGATCTACCACAAATGACAAGATACAAAGGTGCAAATGACATGCATATCAAATGTACATCATCAGCAACGTGGTGAAATGTCAATTGCATGTGAGCTCAGAGATTTTCAATTCGTAGTGTTGCTCCAAAGCGAATTGAGTGGGTCGATCAGCGCAAGTCCGCCTTTGTCATGAAAAGGGAGCTTTAGATTTTGACGCGCGGACGTTTGAGACGACGAGTGCGCTGAACGTTCTCCTCTCCCCTGCGTCGTATTGAAAAGTAGCTTTAGATTACGCTGGGACGCAACGTATAAAAAATAAAATCGCGCCCCCATACTATGATCAGTGCATGAAGTAGGTTCTCTACGTTGCAAACTGTGCGGACGTAAAAATAGCCCAGTACGCGTAGTTAAAAACTCAGGCGACGCAAGCTAAAGATCGACTTGACGCGCGCTTCTGCGCACGCTCAGAACATTTTTTTTTTCCTCTGAACGTCCGCGCGTCTAAAATCTAAATCTCCCTAATGACAACGGATGTGGTAGTATCTTTGATATAATATCGCCGTATGTTGTTCTTCCTTAGTCGACAACGAAACCGTGGTTGATGCGTGAAACATCTCCGTTAGTCCGTCGCGCTTCTTCGAAATCGACCTACGTTGGACATTCCCTTCTGAGGAGCTTTCTTCTCTCGAGATCCAGTCTGGAGTTTGGACTAGTTTGGACTCCTTCCTGGATCCTAGCTTACAAAATGCTGACAGCACGTTCGGAAGAGTCAGCGGTACCTTCGTCTTCATTGGTCGCCACGTTTTTGCCTATTTCATCATGTTCGGGCAATTCGTATCGACCAGGATATTGCTTCATGATGACATAAATGACGGTCATGGTGAATAGAAAAACAAATGTCATAGCGACGAATAGGACCGGGACCCTAGTCATAAGGTCGGCCTCGGGTTGCGGAAGCGACAGAACAATGACGGAGGTTGCCAAGAGAGCGTTCTGAGCACCTGTTTCTATGCAGATTGTGATGGCGGCGCGGTTTGAGAGACAAGACATTTTTGAAACAAGAAGACCAAGGACCGCCCCGATGACTGGCAGAAGAATGGCGCACAGATAGGTCTCGACCGGAGATGCAAATGCGTAGTATTTTACCCACACACTCGTAGCGAAACCAATAATAATGACGACGGCAGCCAGGGGTTTGAGCAGGCGACGGAACCACTTTGCAGCCTTAGGGCAACGATGGCCGACGTAAGTGCCGATAGTGAGTGGAACAACTAGGGTGATGAGCTGAAGGAAAATCTGGAGGAAGGGTATGCGGATGCTGCTATTACCGCTGGTGTAAGGTCTGGCGTAGATGAAAAGATTTAGTGGCATAAGTCCTAGGGCGATCACGGTGGAGCAAAAAGTCATCGTCAGACTCAATATGAGGTCGCAGTCGAGAAGGAGAGTAAAGACATTACTCAACCATCCTCCGGGACATGAGCCAACGATGATCAATGCTACAGCCGTGGGGGCGTCGAGTCTCAAGGCCCTGGCCAAGAGAGCCGCACAGCCAGGCATGATGATGAACTGGCAAAGAGCTCCGATAACAACGCCTAATGGTCTTTTTAATTTTCCCCGTATCACCTTCCATTCCAGCTTCACGCCCATGGTAACATAGTTCACCATTAGCCAGATCAACATCACGTACGTGAAGATTTTATGTTTGAGGTTGGTCTTTCGCTTCACTTTCACGACGAAGGGCTGAATATCGAATCTTGGATCGATCAAGCCAGTGCTCCCACGTACTGTAAATTGAATGGTGTCGATACCAAGAGAAACTCCCCGAACGGGTATCGCTATAGTCTGCAAATCTGCAGCATCCAGTTGGAAAACATTTTGATCCAAGGTAAATATACGTGAATTACTGCTGGAAACCTCGACGGTGAGCGGCTCTGTCACTCCTGTCAGATTCACCTGCAAAATGTCGGTGTCTCCTTGTGAAAGTAACAAGAAGTCTTCTGGCAGGGTTGTATAGTTCAATTCAGCCGAACTGCCAACCGCCGACACAAGAAGAATGATCGTTTTAAGAATTATTTGCATGGAAGGCATAATGTTGGGATGTGTCGATCACCAGCTTGGTAGAATATCATTGAAATGAGAAGCATATATAGAGGATATCGAAGTGTGATGCTTCATTTGCCTAGTCCGATGTTAGTTAAAACTCACCCTCCTGAGAGACTGCCGATGACTGACTGACTGTTGATGGCGACAATGGCGTATTATTCATGTTACACTGTCCTTCCCGTAGCAGTAATCTTCAGCCAGAAGACTTTGATTTTTTTTTTATCGATGAATCGTACTAAGTACGCAATCACCCTCCTTATAGGGCTTTAATCACTCTTCATCAGTCTATGCAGGTTCTTGAAAACGATAAAGAACCAACTGCGGCGGTATCTAAGCACCTGTGAAAAAGCTTATACGATGAAGAGATGATAGAGAGTATTGGTCTGAATGTCCTGAATAACAGTGACCTAAATAACAGTGACCAGTCGCAATATCCATAATCTTTTTAAGGCTCTACCATTTTTTTTTTTTGTAGAGAAAGATGATCACTGCAGATTTGCAACTAATGATAGAATTTAAATGCTGCCAACGTTCACTGATTTAAAAGAATTATCCTGAGTATTCATAGCGTAGGCCTATACGGTTTATAGAGGGAAATAATATAAACCTCGGTTTCATGGCTGTACGCAGAGAGGGCGGGGGGGGGGGGGGCATGACGAAGAAAAGAGGTGATGGTTACAGCAATTTTAGCCATCCCCATTGTCCTTTAACATTTGTTTTTCTTTCTTTTTGACTAGAAAAAACAAACACCTGAATCATCTCAACAGATTTATCAGTAAACCATATGGTTATTAAGCATATTTAGGGGTTAGTACAAACTGGGTTTATATCCTAAATGCAGATTTGCAGTTGAATCACCACGATTGTTTTGTTAGAGAGTAATTTGTAGCATTCTGGACATTCTAGTCACGTTGCAGGAACTTATCAAAGCGTGCCTATATATTCCCAGTTTATACTAGTTATTCAGCAAATCAATGTCAATTATCAATCTGGGCCCTGTTGCATAAAAGTTAATATTGTGGTAACTTTGCCATCCAATGGTAACTACCATGGTAACAATACTCAACAGCCAATCAAAATCAAGAATTCCATGGTAGTTACCATTGGATTGCAAAGTTACCACAATAGTAACTTTTATGCAACGGGGCCCTGCTATAAAACAATATTCAATAGATAGTTTAGTGGCAACAATGTTTATAATTGTAAGAAGATTAGTCAAGTTTATTCTGCCGACATTTGAGATCGTGATTGAAAGTGTTAATTGTTCTGCTCAAAAAGCAAATGAATTGCTTCTTGATAGGCCTATTATACCTGATTCTTTTAACCAGGGATTTCTGGTGTTTAACGACATTTTCCATCACCATGTAAATTTCGATTATTTGTAAAAAAAAAAAAGTACTGTCTGCAAAAAGTGTGTGTGCTTGTGGGTGTGTGCGCTGGTTCATCGAACGAATGGCTCTCAATCATTTTTTTTTTTCGGCAAGGTCATGAACAGAATAAATAGAATTTATACAGCACTCTTGAAATTATGGCAATAAGAAAGATTCACCATTTCACAGAGTAATGAAAAGACAATCACCTGAAGCAAGCGTAAAATACAAAGGAAAAAAGACGTGACACTGATATACACTGCCTTACTGAATAGCGAAATGAATATATTATATATAATTATATATATATATATATATATATATATATATATATATATATATATATATAATGAATTGACAAGGAATTGAAAAGGAAACGGGCAGTTTGCAGAAAACTGGTGTTGTCTTGTTTTCCGTTCAAAAAAAATATAAACCAGAAGAAACGGATAACTTGCACATTTTGTTTGTATCCACTACTGACAGACCAATACCCTACTGAAACAAATAAATAGTTAAATAAGATAAATAAACGTTCACGATGATATTGCAAAAATCAGAAACAGATTCCAAAATAAAAACTACCTACTTTCAAGGCATTCCGCTAACCGTCTGTTGTTGATAAATCAAAATGAGGCACATCAATACCCTCTCGTGCGGACCCTACAAGGACCAGGAAAGGATAATGGGGGTGATCCCTGTCTTTGACCGTAAGTATTACTGGTGTGTAACTACGAACGTTGTTTGAAGTACGGTTTGTGCAGTATATCTATTATTATAGTAAGCAAGCAAACATTCAAAGTATTTTGAAATGTTTGATTAATGCAATGCTCGGTACATTGTATGTATTTGGTGTGTTTTTTTCCTATTTTTTTCATTGTTTCTCACATTGCAAAGCTCCCTTCCCCGCTGTCTATACTAGTATGTGAGAATATGCGAATAATCTCATGACATAATCTTTAATCCGTAATGAGTAATTTGTTGTCCGAGCTATTTATAGTTTAAACTAGATGAAAGGAAAGATGATGTATCTTGATACAAGAAACGACACAATTCAATGACAAAACATGACAGAAAATTGATAATAAGTTGTACTTTTCATAGGGCAATCTGATAAAAGATGCATTAAAATCAAGCTTTATGAGCTGATGGATATACTGAGATGAACATTTATCATACAATTTATTACAATTCTTCCTCATAAAGTCATTATTGTAAAAAAGCGACCTACTTTACATACCTCTACGCATTTAAGTATATGCGTCAGTAATATTTACAAATACACATTCTACAACAGAGGCATTTGACAATTGTATATATGAACATGATGATAATGGAAGATTTCGTTTGTTTCTACTGAACACACACTACTATGACATAACTGCTGGCATAGCAAATAAATCTCTCAATATTTAACTCGAAGCTCTCGATAAATTGGCGTCCCAATATCAACCAAGGATCGTCCAAGGATTTTGCAACGTAATGGAGAACTTAATCGAACCCAAGCATATCGTGCACCATCATTTTCATAAATAATATTTCTTAAAATAATGGCCGATTTTGAACGCATCATGCCATCAGTCTACACAAGAAAGATCATTCATATCAATGTTCTCCTCCTTCTTAAGGTATTGATACATTCAATTCAATTCAATGAGAGCCCAAAGGAGGATGTGATTGAAAAAACAAACAAACAAACAAACAAATCGTCTTGTGTTTGAGGGTGAAGCAGGAAAGACAAACGAAAAACCCAAATCTGAGCAATTCGTATTTAAAGAGCCCCTGAAATCCAAATGCATGTTGATTTGTGTTGATTTATGATACCCTCAACATCCCTTTTGCAGTGAAACGAATATCTAGAAACATTCCATATATTTTTACTATTTTTTTCTTCTGTTTTTCTTCAGATTACTTGGAACGCCCTCCAAAACTCCTTCCAAACCAATATTCCTCAGATGACCTCATCTGTCAATCATTGCAAAAGTACTGAAATGCTTAACAAAAGACATTGGAATGCACCTTCCCCTCGACTCAGCATAACTTGCATGTTCCCTCGCCATGTCTTTTGTTAGTCACATTAATATCACATAAACATTCAAGTCACGCTGAGTCGAGGGGAAGCTGCATTTCAATGTCTTTTGTTAAACATTTCAGTACTTTAGCAATGATTGACAGATGAGGTCATCTGAGGAATATTGATTTGGAAGGATTTTTTGTTGGCGTTCCAAGTAATCTAAAGAAAAATAGAAGAAAAAAAAATCGTTAAGAATATATGGATTGTTTCTAGATATTCGTTTCACTGCAAAAGTGATGTTGAGGGTATCATAAATCAACATAAATGAACATGCATTTGGATTTCAGGGGCCCTTTAAGGGGGAAACACATCGAAATGCTCTTCTTTATCCTGAAAACGTTCGCCTCTGTAATGGGACACAGAACACTTCTCTGTTGCCCTATATACAACATGCAAAAAACGTCTTGTTTATTTATGCTCCGACAAAATAATGAAGATGCTGACGCGTATGTAATAAAGATGACTTTGAACGTAGGACCTACGTAATGTAACAGCAAGGTACTTTTTTTTTACGGAGAATAAGGTATAGATTTAGATGTGTTTACTCCGTTAGACAAAGAAATGCTATTAGACGTTCTATTTTACAAAAATCGTACATAGATATCAAATGCATTATAGACAAACAGACCACACACACACACATACACATATCACTACCTACATATTTTTCCGTCATGAATTATATCGTAGTTATCGTTGAATGAGGTAAACTGATCAACCATCTAACCTGATGAAACGTTCAGCAAATAGTGACCTGTACGTCTTACAAACTACTCCGACGCTCTTTCCAATTCAAACGGTCTTGCACCCAGGCACACATTGTAACATTGTGGTATGATACTGACACACGCGCACAAAATAATGTGGAATCCATAGAGAAAACAACCGTTCCAGTTTTCAAGATGCTCTAACTGGCTTTGATGGGTCCAATATGGCGAAAAACTATGTATGTTGTTTTTGTTTTGTTTTCTTCTAAAATCCGGGCTTAAACCCACAGCTGGTTAATGTTGAAAGTCAATTGTCACTCTCGTCACTACTAACCAAAATGTGTGCGTACGTGACTTTTTAAAAGTCTTCAGAAACCAGCGAGATTTGTCAGTGGAAACCAAAACTGGTCAAACGTGAGAGCGGTGACCAGCTAGTTATGAATTTGTCAACATTCCCTTATGCTTCTTTGAGCTCGAAACCCGGGTTGTCCGTCCCAGGGGTGTCGGACATCGGATGACCGGTATTCCCGTTGCTCTCGTAGTTCATCTTTGGTTCGACATCATCGACTGCCACCGCGGCTTTTTCCTGCTTCTCGTCCTCTTCTGGCGCCATCATCTTTTCACAACGACTGCGACACACGAGGTACCTGAAAGATAGAATGCTGATTGTTTAGACATGGACTCCATGGAAGACGAAAATCATTCGAATAATGAATACGAAATGGGCAATCCATCTATTTTGTAATCTTTGGTTATTCATGTATGATTTCAGTGTATTAAAAAAAATTTGAAATGGAAAAAGAATAAACGAACAAAAATATTATCAGTCGGGCGAGCATTATGATAACTCACGCCATGGCGAATGCACTAATGATATAAAGTTTGTAATAGAAAACCTTTCTTATTTTCTTCTAGGTTGATATTCCCAAAACAAGCTAAAGAATCTAACCACTAAGCTAGATTTTCTCGAATGTATACTGAATTAGACCTACGAATTTTGCATTATAACACATTTTATGTTGAAAGGATGAGCCAGAGAGAGAAGAAGAGAGGGAGGGAGAAGGAGGGAGAGGAAAAGATTGGTAATGATAGCAGAGCACATTATCATAAGATAGATAAATGAACTTTACCTCATGAAGGCTTTAAAAAGATATAACCCCAACAAGTACTTTAATTGTGGTATACGGGTCTCGATATCTCTTTCATGAAGAAAACCACCTGACGTCATACCTGAAACATGAATAGAGGATGGACGCCAGAGTGCCTTCGATGAGCGTTACCAGGACAACGGTGAGCTGGACTCGTGCGATCAGGTCGGCCTCGGGTTGTGGGTAGAATAGCGCCACGATGGTGCGGCCGAGGAGAGCGTTTTGCACACCGGTCTCCAGAGCGATGGTGATTGAGGTGCGCACGTTTCGGCCGAAGATTCGCGCGAAGGCAAGCCCGAAGAAGGCACCACAGGCAGGCGTGATGATGCTCGCTATCCAGTTCTACAAAAAGATAAAAAGATGATTTAGTGATCTCCGGGTACTTACACGCTTCTTAGTCTGTTCAGTAGTTGTCTCGTTTGCATATTAAAAATTGCATGAATATTTTTCCATTTTTCCACTTCCGGGGGTGGATAGGAATGGGAGAGTATATAATATATTTGACGAAAGGTTAATGAACCTGATAACAGTCGACTTGTCACAATATTATAAGCCACAACAAATTTAGGGCTTTTGGTTTACAAGAGCTACTGTTGCCCTTACATTTGCCGTTTCAACGTTCCATATATCAGGTAAGAAGGGAAAACAGTTGGGTTTGATCTTTCATTATGTAATAACAAATAATGATTCATTACGAAAAACATAGAAAAGTAAGATAAATAAATTCACAAATGTGTAGATGAAAGAATGAAAATGCCCGCAATCTCTATGATAGCAACGCAGTGCTTCTTCCGTTCTGAATACATTGGTATATTTCTAACATCATTGCAATTTTTTTTAGATAACCGTGATAACTATGAAAGATTTGGCAGTGGGCCGTGCAGTAAGAGTTGAGTATTTGGATCGACCCACCCTGAGAGGAGAGGTTGTGTAGGCGTAGAGATCGGCCGGGATGCCGAGCGAGAGACCGACTATGATGAGGAGGGCTGACACCGGTTTGATCACCTTGGCGCAAAATTTCTTGAACCTTTATGAACAGATCGAGGTGAGTAGACATTAGAAAATGATTAAAGAATAGAAGAAATCAAGTTACACACTTTATATTTACCATAATGACAGGACGTCACTGTATACGACAACTTTAACGAATGTGTAACTAAGTGATTTCCTTCATTTGTGTGGGATTGTTGTTCTAATTGGTGTTTTGCTTTTACTTGGCCTGTTTGAAGCGTAGAAGCTAGGAAATTACATGCTGGTGTCAGAGGAAAAGAATGTAAGTCGTGTCGTCTCATCGATGAAATGGGATAAGGTAAAGATCACAAGATGTCACCGACAATAGCGGGAGCCTGGCTTCATCCAAAACGAGGGCCTATCAACATCGTACAACTATTTCTCTTACAAAGCCTTGTAGACCTATCTAGTGATGTCCTGATCTCGACGGTGCTATTGATTATAAAAATTATCACCTAACTCTTGAGATTCATCATATTATATCTTAACGAATGGCTTTCATCGCTACGTTATTAATGCCCAATATGCGATCTTACGTTTTTACCAGTTTGTTTCATTTTGCCTCAAAAAGTGCTATGTTATAGATAGCATGTATGTACTTTACAAGTTGCCTATTACGAAATTTAGGAGGCATACAGCAATGAAGATGTAAATGCATTATCATAAGCTAATCGCTGAGTGCATAGTTTATTAGTGGTGTTTGGACTTGCTTTGGAAACTTGTAGGATAAGGCGATGCCAATGAACACGGGTAGCACAAGGATAACAAGCTGCTGGACGAGTTCGACGTATGGCGTGCTCAACCGAGAGTCTCCCCGCGTGAACGGCGTCGAGTAGATGAAGAGGTTCAGCGGCATCATTCCCAGGGCGATAATGGAGGAGAAGAACGTCATCGTCACGCTCAGCACGAAATCGACATCGAGGAGGACGCTGAAGATGTTGCTGAGCCAGCCGCCAGGACAGGTGCCGACGAGAACGATGCCGATAGCCGCCGTCGGCTCATCTGTAGGGAAAGTAAAATATTTGCTTGTAATCTCTTGACAGTTTATTTTCATAATAGAAGTGACCACTGTTAGGTACATTTAATGTCGGAAGGTAAAGATAATCATTATGTTTCTCTAAAGTTAAAAAAAGGCTAGAAGTCAAAGGTTTGCTAATCTCATACATATGAAAATGGATTCATTGATTAGTGAATATATTTCAATATATTCTTGTTTCCAAAGATTTCTGGGAATGACATACTAAAAGACAGAAAGGATGAAGGTGTTACCTGTGACAAGGATGGCAATAGCGTAGGTCATAGCTGGCATGATGATGAACTGACAGAATATGCCAATGAGGACTCCCCATGGACGCCGGACCTTCTCCCAAATCGCTTTGAGGTCCATACTGCCGCCCATAGAGATGTAGCTGATAACTACCCAAGCGAGGATCACCCAGATATAGACCACCTGAATGAGGCGAGGCACGCGCCTGACCCCAATTGTCTGAGATCCGACGGAGAGGGCGTCCTGGCCGCCCTCTGGTGTGAACAAAATTTCCAGATCACCGATGTCGATAAACTTCCCCGCGATGGTCACGCTAATGTTGCGCGGATAGGTGTCCCCCGTCGTCAGGTTTTCGCTGAAGTCTGCGTCCACCAAATCGAAGTTCCGTGGTTTTTCTGAACGCATGGTCAAAATTCCGTTTTCCGTCACTTCTGTGACATACAAGGTCACGTTGGCTTCGGAGCCCTCGTACACATAGACGGTGTCCTCGGCGTAGGTGATGTTGACGGAGGTTGACGTGCCGCATTGTCCGCTGACAGTCGAAAATAGGACCATCAGCGATGTCAGGATAACGACTGTCCTCATTACACCTTGGGGAGCCATATTTCTGCACAAGTTACAACAAGATATTTCATCAGGTAGCAAACATTAACAAATGATTGTTATATATAACGCATCAAGTACTGTTCTTTCTAAACTACGAAGAATGTTTAAATGTTATGACTTTCCAGACTGAAGTTTTAAAAATGTTGTAATTTCATGTAAGACACATTATTAATGATGAGAATGTTCAAATAATCTCTGCTTGTCGAGCGTTCGAGCCCAGCCGAATAAGTGACTGTAAGAAGTTCTAAACATTCTAAGATCAATCGCACAGTCTGTGTTCTTGTTATATTTTCCGTCCTTCCAACTGTATGCTGGATGCTTGTAAACTCATGACATTTGTGTTATAGGCAGAAAAGTGTCATTGCATTCGGGGATTTCCCACATTCTTGTTTGACACTCTCCTGTCATATGGACCAATGTTTACTGATAGATTATAATGGACTAGTTTATGTATAGGCCAAACTGCCAGATGAGATATTGTGACTGAAATAATCAGATCGTTCTGTCGACATTCGGTGCAACTTTCGATCCACCTACCGTGAAGAAAGTGAGGATATGTAATAGACCGACGACAGGTAACGAAAATCGCTAGCAAGTATTTATCACAGCCTACTGTTGTATAGGTTTTTCTGCATGAACTTTTCACAGTGATTGCAAATAATTTAAAGCTTCAGCGAATTTAGAATTGATAAGTAGATAATGATTTCTAAACGCATTCGCGTGCACTTTTTTAGGGGGTTGGGGGATTCAATCAATTGCCTTTGTAAGAAACTGATGGACTTCTGATCAGTAACAGTATAGGTGTAGAAAAGTACTATGTGCCATGGTCAACATTATTACTATCGCATTCACATTGCAAGCTTTATTCGGCTGATGAGCATGTGCATGCATAAACGCTGTGACTGACAATTAATAATTTTATTAATTTTGCATTTTGTTTTAGGCGCAGCGGAACCTGTCCGGCTCGTGCCCAACAGCCCAAGGGAATGGACGACGCAGGGACCCACTCATTGCGCCTACATCTTGAGGGTCCATGCATGGAGACGATGTGAAGTACGAAGCTTTAACATTGTTTTTAAGTTGAACATCGTGCGATCTGGAGCTTGATTAAAATAATATTTGACTTATTTTTAGTTAAAACAATAAAGAAATCGATCCTAAATGTGACTTGTTGATGGTTGAAAATCCATGGTGTTTTTTGTTTTGTAAGACCTGAAAAAAAAAAACTCGTTATCCTTACCCGTGTAACAAGGTGTAAGTATGACAAAGAACTCCTGAGGCCTCACGCCTAATGCATGAGAGTTGAGGTTCGAAGAACGATTTTTTAAGCATTTAAGAAAATCTTAATGACCTGCAATATTCATTTCTCATACGCCGCCTTATGAGTGCTATCGACATGAGACAATTTCGGCAGTCGACAAGGTAACAACGAATTCCTTCATCCACGGAAACTTCAAAGTTCAACAAAGTTTAAAAAGGTGCCTTTTATGAAAAGCCATCCCGAGTGCCCCATAATATACATTTGAGGCTTACATATATAAACACACACATACACACACACACACACACACACACACACCCACACACACACACACACACATATATATATATATATATATATATATATATATATATTATATACATAAACCCCTCAAAAAAAGTTTGGAAATCTGAGTTTGATCAATCATTTCTCATCTTTCCTTAGAAATGATTTATTAACATTTGTACTTAGTACCACACAAAGATTGTTTAATTCTCTTTGAAATGATACCATACTTGTTATGATTATCGTATACATGAAGGTGCAGTGCTTACAAACATGAGGTAAAAACAGAATTGAAAAGTTGCAAAATGACCCGATTTTTGACGTCCGTAATGCAGTTTCTTCGTGATGAGTGAGTTCCCCATTTTTTCTTTGGTGTACATTTACTGTAACATCAGCATTTTTTATGGAGTGAAACATGTATGCGTTCAACCAAACAGATAAAACACACACACACACAAACGATCATGACTCAAACCATTTCATCTCACAGAATCTCGCCACATTAACCGCAACAAAAGACATAAAGAGGTGAAATGGCATAGTCTTGATTTTATTGGAGTTTCATCTTTATAATTTTTGTCTTCATTTTGTCGTTATTTTGTGTTTACTTTATGTTTACTTTGTTTTTATATTGTCAATGAACATGATCGGGGCTCAGCATCTGGTGGACGAGCCAAGTGCTTGCACCACCGCATGTATCAGCGTCTATATCACCCCTAAATGTAATATCAACGCTAAGTGTAATAACAACCCTAAATGTAATACATTTTAACCCTAAATGTAATAATCGAGTAAACCCTCTATAAATGTAATACATTTTAACCCTGAATGTAATAACCGGAGACAACCCTAAATGTAATAGCAACCCTAAATGTAATACATGTCAACCCTGAATGTAATATCGACCCTAAATGTAATACATCATAACGCTAAATGTAATAACGACCCTAAATGTAATACATTTTAACGCTAAATGTAATAACAATACTAAATGTAATATAATATGTCAACCCTATAAGTGTAATACATTTTAACGCTTAATGTAAGGATTACAACCCTCATTATAGGGAGTGTAACTAACGCACAATATCGGGCAAAAGGTCAGGGGGGTATATGTTACGGCACATTTTGGTAAAGAGCAGTAATAGCTGCTTAGATTTGTTTTTGTTGTTTACCCAGGTAAAAATCACACAGTCTTATTAGTTCCTTTGTTTGCTGCAAAGTTAATTAGGTCCATGTGACATATAGTTTTAAATCTATTACCTTTATCATTGTTTATCATACAATCACACAAACATTTTGTATTCCAATCTTCATTCAGTGTTCATGATTGTTTACATTTTTGTTGAAAAAGAAAAAAATGGGCGAAAATTCTTTGAAAGACTTTGAGAGAAGTCTGAACTAAATGTTTGTATGATAAAGGTAATACATTAAAAAAAAAACTATGTCACATGGGCCTAATATACTTTGCAGCAAATAAAGGAACTAATAAGAGTGTGTGATTTTTACATGGGTAAACAACAAAAACAAATCTAAGCAACTGTTGCTGCTCTTGAATGTTATTGAAGGTTGCGTCATGTCCCCTACCCCCTGACCTTTTGCCCGATATTCTGCGTTACTTACACTCCCTATATAATGAGGTGTATTAAATTTAGGGTCGTAATTAACACTATGCGTTAAAATGCATTACATTTAACAGAGTTGACATGAATTACATTTAGGATTGTTATTACATTTAGCGTTACATTTAGCGTTAAGATGTATTTATGGTCGATATTACATTTAGGGTTAAGGTGTATTACATTTAGAGTCGTTATTACATTTAGCGTTAAGATATATTACATTTAGGGTCGATATTACAGTTAGGGTTACGATGTATTACATTTAGGGTCGATATTACATTTAGGGTTAAAAAGTATTACACTTAGGGTCGATATTACATTTAGGGTTGACATGTATTACATTTAGGGTTGTTATTACATTTAGGGTTGTCTCCGGTTATTACACTTAGGGTTAAAAATTACATTTAGGGTTGACTAGATTATTACATTTAGCGTTAGAATGTATTACATTTAGGGTTGTTATTACATTTAGGGTTAAGGTGTATTATTATTTACAGCCGTTATTACATTTAGCGTTGATATTACATTTAGGGGTGATACAGCGTCAACAAGTATCTGACGGAGTCCTGCCTATGTCGTTGCATTTGTGACCCTCTTCCCCACAGCTCGACCAAGTTGATCCCCAAAATGTCCTATGGGGTTGCGGTCGGGGCTGCATGAAGGCCAGTCCATTTCTAATGATGCCCTCTCTCGCTCTCTCTCGAGAAAGTTGCGCACATGTCTCGCTCTATGTGGTTTTGCGTTGTCATCTTTTTGAAGCATCTCAGCTTCAATTTGCCCTATGGCGCGTGCTTTTTGAACATTGTTTACAAGTGGCGTGATGTACAACCATAAAACTTGATGATCTATCAAAATTGCCTGGCATGCCACCACTGAAAACTTGAATGTGAAGTTAAGACGTCTATTGAAATTTGCCTTCATGGTTGACCAGTTGAGAACAAAAGACATAACACAAAAGAACATGTTCTTTATGTACTCTTCACGACCATTCTCATTCATAAGGACAGTTCTTGTTCATTTTGCAACCTTTCAATGCACACCTTATCAGACACTTTTGAGTACAGTTCTTTACTTGATAGCATAATCATAATGAGTAGGATATCATTTTAAAGAGAATTTAATACTCTTTGCATTGATATCAAGCATGGATTGTATAGTGCTTAAAAATTGGATAAATTTACAACTGGAGTCAGATTTCCAAACTTTTTTGAAGGGTTTATATAATGAATACATACGTACATATGCGTATATATTGACATTTTAAACACTTAGAAATTTAATATGCACCGGGGTATACTCGTGAAATGCATGATGATCAATTAGATTATTGTCTGGTAGTTTTGTCAAAAAATTCATCAAAATTTGTTGTACATATAACTTTATTATAACTTGCTCACTTTTACTATTTGTAAGTTAGTCTCTCATTACCTGCCATGTGTCCAGAATGGGACCATGGACCTTGCATATTATGTTAACATGTTCTTTGTTTTGTTTATGAATAAAGGCATGATTCAAACAAATATATATATATATATATATATATATATATATATATGTGTGTGTGTGTGTGTGTGTGTGTGTGTGTGTGTGTGTTTCGGGGTGTATTATGTATTCTCTAGTTGTATTAGGTGAGTACCATCTGCATGATATCCGTGTATACAAAATAAATTATAATGGACGAAACGATGCGCCGTCGTGATAAGACTGTGTAAATCACGTCTGACCTTTGAACCACGATGGCTCCCACTGAGGGCAACTCATTATCTTCGTGAGAAAGTATCGGCAAATAGGCGAAAGGTGTTAGCCAGCTTATGACGGACTATATATATTTGCACAAAGACATGTATTTGTTTACTCTGTCTTTATTTATGAGGGCAGTTTCGTCTGCCGTCGCTGCGATGCGGTCTAGACTGAGATCATAATGTTGATTATCATTTCAAATGTAATCAAAGGCGCTGTGAACATATCAAACACAATGCCCTTTTTTGATTTCTCCAAGCATTACGTAATTATGTTTGGCACATTCGTTATTTTCAAGGTGTCCGGCAAATCTATGCGTCATGTCTAATTTTGGTCGCAAGAATTGCATGTTCTAAATTTAATTCCAGCATCAAAACGATGATCACACGTTTTGCCAATGTGCTATTTCAGGATATTGTGTCAACAGTTGTGATCGACAGGAAGGTTTTGAAAGTCAACCCTTTCAATATTCGACTTTAAGGTGTCCGGAAAATGTGTAACGCCAAAGTCTTTTATTCCCCAATGACTGATTTACGGATAGACGATCCTTGCGGATAGGTCGCCGAATCAAGAGCATATTTCAGCAAAACTGATGAATTATTGATAGGACTACCTAAAAATGTGGTATCTATATTAAATGAAAAACAGGCAGTTCATTATGTTTGCTTGTAATTTAGGAAGACGGTATCTTGATCCCCTTCCTCCTCCCCCCCCCCCCGAATTAGTGCATCGTTATTACCACATAAATTTTCGGAGCCTGCGTCAAATATCGACTTTTCCACTTTCTGTAAACAGTCATGCGTTGTGTGAGCAAAAGTGATTCTAGTGTCTGATGTGTTCATCAGTTATTAGCCTATGACCTCGCAAGATTTTTTTTTCACACAGATTCAGACACAGACACAGACACACACGCACATACACACAAAACATACATACACACACACACACACACACACACATACTTTTACATAGTAATGTCTTGTTCAAGACTGTGTCCGTTGTCAATGTTAAAAGCATGTCTTAGATTACAATCATCGCGCTCCCTATGTTCATTCGAAGCATTTTGATCTAGATTTTTTTATTCATGACGTACGCAAACTCTTTTCTCTCATTGTAATCTCTCTGTCATGCACTGAATAATAATACTGGTGATCTTTGATTTGGTTTTGGTTCAGTTTGGTATAATTTCATTTTTATCTTTCAGGTTCCGTAACAAATAGAGAGAGAATAATCCATAACCAAAGTGAAGCAGACGATACAAAACAATATAGGAAATGCCACTTTCGTAACATCGGTTGCCATGGTGACCACAGTCCCAAATTACAAGGGAACTTCCACACTGATTGTCGGCGAAGGGAGAGAAAATTATTCAAATAACCGCCTCCATAAAGCGGCGTAACTGGAATATGCTTGTAATGTGCTGGTCTTTGACATCATGTTTGAAGAATGAGCGACAATCTTAAACATTCTGGTAAAGTAGTAGTGCACAGAAATTTGTACGACAGAATAGAATTATATTCATAAGTTAAACCTGTAATGGCCATAATAGGAAAGATTTTTATATACGTTGCTAGGTGCTATATTTCCAAGTTTTATATGTACAGTATCAGTTGGCGAAGCTGCGTTGAATAAGAGAGTTAAAGATGAGAATTATGATTGACAATAAAAGATGTCTGACAGATAAGTTATCTTCAATGATAGTATGCTCACATAGTTCCATCCTCTGATAGACAAATTATTTATGGTCTTACTTATAAAGAATAGTCAGAATTACGAGATTACATAAAATCATCATTTCACATGTTAACCATTGACCTGTTAACTTGTACACAGAGTTTGACGATAAAATTTCCTTTATTATTACATAATAATAAGAATAAATTTCAGCTTTTGGATTGAATTATTGTAGGCTGGTGATGATCTCGCAAAAACTTCATGTTACGGAGAAATGGAACTTTTAAGCTTTCCCTCCATTTTCAACATTTTCAGCAATTTTTTAGTAACTATCATGCATTATTATGCATTTATATTATTATTTCGAGCAATGCTTTCAGCTGCTTTATCATCTTTTGCCAAAAATCCAAAAGAATGGTTGTGCTTGAGACAAATATTATCATTCGAATGAAATGTACATTCATGTACACTTGTACAATTCCATATACCTTTCTTATCGCAGGTCTGGTTTAGATGAACCTCACGCTGCGTATGATGCTATTCTATTTAGTAAAGCGAAACCAAACATTATGTAAAATCTTTAATTCTCTTTGATTCGGATATGCTGACAGTCCAACTCATTATCACACATCTCACAACCAATCACGACTTTGTTATCATAATCCATAAAGAAGTACAGCTGTATTATTTGAATGAGACTGCCTATTACTTTCTCGTAGACTCAGTATACAAGAAATGATTGTTGTGTATTCGTCCTGAAAAATTAATGAAAATCACTGTTTTTGAAGTAGAAGTATGAGCATATATACCGACACCAGTGACAGTGAATTTTTTCCTTAGCAAGACGTACGCGGTAAACTACATATTTCACGTGAGGGCAGGTACAAAATATCAATAGAGCCATATGAACTTCACACCTAATTATCAAGTTATAGATGTAAAATATATCGTGACAAAACAAAATTACTTGATGAGTAATCATATCAAAAATTATCTGAGATATATTCACAGTACTTACATGACTTAGGTGAAAGGAAAAAGAGGAAAATGGTTAACTTATACATGTTACTTTTTCAAAACTCGTGAGCAAGCGAATGGTTGGAGTATAGAAAGCACGCAGGTTGTACTAAACTTATCAAACTGTACTAAATATCAGATATACTAGTACATGAACCAAATGACATCAGACTCATTTCTTTGTCTAAAAGTTTTATCTCCCGAAAGCATGGCATAGATCTCACATCTAAATGGATTTATTTTGTTTTAAAGTTGCTACAAACGAATGACGAGATGAGACAAAGAAAAACACATGCACATTAAACGCGCATCATCTGCAGAAACACGGCTTTAGTGATGATATCAGCTGCAAATGACATTGGAGTTTCTCAATTATGTTGGTTCAAAGCGTCATTAGTGTAAAGGCATAAGTTCCACGCTGTCATGCTCATGTCCTCATAAATACACCTGCCTCGCAGCTGGGTTTCTGACATCGACACCGTCAGGTCTTCCCAAGGAGTCAAAAGTACCAATAGACGACTGACTTGATCGCATCTGTCTTGAAATGTCAGATCGTCGTATGTTGGATCTACCATAGTCGGAAACGAAACCGTAGTTGATTAACGAAACATCTCGGTTAGACCGTCGCACCTCTTCGAAATCGACCTGTGTAGACTTCGAAAACATTCCCTTCGGCGGAGCTCTTTTTGTTCTCTGAGATTTAGTCTGAAGTTTCGCCGGACCTATTCCCTGGATCCTGGCCGACAAACTGTTGATGGCGCCTCCTGAAGAATCAGCAGTAGCCTCGACTTCATTGACGGCTACGTCTTTGCCGTTTTCTTCATGTTCGGGCAATTCGTATCGACCAGGATATCGCTTCATGATGACGTAGATGCCGGTCATGGTGAGTAGAAAAACAAATACCATAACGACGAATAATACCGGGACCCTAGTCATAAGGTCGGCTTCGGGTTGCGGAAGCGACAGAGCAATGACAGAGGTTGCCAGGAGGGCGTTCTGAGCACCTGTTTCTATGCAGATTGTGATGGCGGAGTGGTTTGAGAGACAAGTCATTTTTGAAACGAGCAGACCGAGGACAGCTCCGAATACTGGCAGAAGGATGGCGCACAGATAGACTTCGACCGGAGATGCAAATGCGTAGTAATTTGCCCACAAACCTGCAGCGAAACCAAGAATGATGAGAATGAAAGCCAGGGGTTTGAGCAGGCGACGGAACCACTTTGCAGCCTTAGGGTAACGATGGGCGACGTAAGTGCCAATAGAGAGTGGAACGACGAGGGTGATGAGCTGAAGGAAAATCTGGAGGAAGGGTATGCGGATGCTGCTATTACCGCTGGTGTAAGGTTTGGCGTAGATGAAAAGATTTAGTGGCATAAGTCCTAGGGCGATCACGGTGGAGCAAAAAGTCATCGTCAGACTCAATATGAGGTCGCAGTCGAGAAGGAGAGTGAAGACATTACTCAACCATCCTCCGGGACATGAGCCCACGATGATCAATGCTACAGCCGTGGGGGCGTCGAGTCTCAAGGCCCTGGCCAAGAGAGCCGCACAGCCGGGCATGATGATGAATTGGCAAAGAGCTCCGATAACAACGCCAAATGGTCTTTTTAGCTTTCCCCGTATCACCTTCCATTCCAGCTTCACACCCATGGTAACATAGCTTACCATAAGCCAGATCAACAGCACGTATGTAAAGATGGTGTTTATGGGGCCGGCATTTCGCTTCACTTTCACGACGAAGGGCTGAATATCGAATCTTGGGTCAATCAAGCCAGTGCTCCCACGTACTGTAAATTGAATGGTATCGATACCAAGAGAAACTCCCCGAACGGGTATCGCTATAGTCTGCAAAGCTACCACATCTAGTTGGAAAGCATCTTGATCCAAGGTAAAGATACGTGTATTACTGCTGGAAACTTCGATGGTCAGCGGCTGCGTCACTCCTGTCAGATTCATCTGCAATGTGTCGACGTTTCCATTTGAAATCAACAAGAAGTCGTTTGGCAGGGTTGTGTAGTTAAATTCAGCCGAACTGACCCCCGCTAGTACGAGAACCATAATCTTTCCGAGATTTAATTGCATCGAATTCATGATGTTTGGATGATTGTGCCAATCACTATAGATTGTCATTAAAATGGGAAGCAGACGAAATTGAAGACTTGACTCTATCGTCCGACAATTGGTTAACACTCGTCCTCTATAGAATGAATGATTGACTATGATGAAGACTATTATTCATGCTGCATTAGTTCTACTTCGTTTGGTTCAGTAATCTCCAAGTAGAAGACAATAAGTGCAGTTCTTTTTTTCCCTGTGAATCAAATTGTGCTTCAATCTCTCCATTTATCGACCTGTCACATTTATCATGCACGTCCTTTGAATCCTGTCGAGCAATACTCATTTAAGCGTCTGTGAAAAGCTACGATGCGAAGATAGTCTACAGTTTTATTAGCTCTTCCTGTGCCAATGGGAAATGTACACAAATTCCACACACATCCTTATGGACTGGAAATGATTGAAGTGTGTTAACTGATCTATGCGAGATATCCCGAATAACATTTACCAGGTCACAATAAATACCGACCGACCACATCCACACGTGCGAAGAACTCTGGTGATCACAACACTTACTAACCCACAGTCGAGTACGATTCGATGCACACCTGTTTGCCACCTAGGTCATTATATTCGCCATGCAGCATGTATTTATCCAGCGTCTGATTCGTATTGTCCTTATAGGACGATGACTGAAAATGTACCACACAAAACGCAAAGCTGACTTTGGTTACACCCCCATTGACACGGTGCAATTCCTCACTGAAGTATCTTGGATCGATAACTGCTGAGACTCGTTGGTTTTAGAGCCAGTGAGAGAGGCATTTTTCATCGGGAGAATCCCTCCAAACGAACGCCACCGTTCAGAAGCAGTTCTTCTGCGCTCAGAAGTGACTATATTATGCGGTGGGATATGGGCTGTTCCATTGGCGGCTTTGCACCACGGAATGCTATTGTGAAAATGTGCTTGCCGTAGAAAGGGAGAAGGAAATTGAAGCAATAATACCCGCCTCTTGATGTTTTGTTCAAAAGGGACTGACGATTTTTTCTCTCTCTGAAATCCTCGGACCGTGTCTGAGACTCGTACTGTTTTGTTTTGTTGGTGTTGTTGGGTTTTTTTTTTTCTGGACTCGCCAGAAGATTTTAGCATCGACGGCTGGCATCTTACCAAGGCACTATCGCAGACCGCATGTTATTCTTAATCTGACAATTTGTCAGTAACTATTATAGTTTGCGTCGTCACCCCAGAATATATAGTAATCATGTATAACTTCTGGGAAATGTAATACACTCATGAAAATGACAGTCCCATTTTGCAACTTATTCACTTTTTGTTAAAATGCATCAACATAATCAAACATTGTCAAATGGGGCTATTTTCTTTTTTCAGAGTCGGCCGATTTTTATCACGAAAGAGAAAGGATCACTGAAGATTTGCAGTAATTTGCAAAAATCGCACTCTGGTGACATCTACTGATTCGAAAGAGTTATCATGAATATTAACTGTGTGAGGAGAAATAAAAGTCCCAGTATCCACCGTCGATTGTGTTGACTATCGTCAATTTCTCAATCGCAACAACAGTGGAGATCTGTTACACCGTAATTGGCTCGTTCCAGTAGTATACAGTGGTACGTTGCAGATGGCGAAGCATATTCTCTCCCTAGGATAAGTGCAAACAATTTTAAAGGAATTGAAAGAGAAACAAATAAACAGAAACACGCACTCATACACACGTAAACACACAAACACACACACACACAAACACACACCACAAATTACATGCACATATAAACAAAGAATTTATCCTGTGATATCTAATCATTCCTGCCTATACAATAATGATTTAATTGATATTTCGGCATTCTGATGAACTCTTGTTTTGGCATATCAATATATACTGTATTTTTTAAGTTACTTTGCAATTTACAGTATATACCTAGGTTTTCCTCTGTATATACGTTTTGCTATTTAATGTACACACAGTATATGTTCATCAATACTACTCATGGCCCCATGGAAGACCACTACTTATTGGTGAATATTTATTCATACTTATTGGTGACAAAAGATCAGAAATAAATAAATTTATAAATGAATAAATAGATAGATAGGTAGATAGATAGATAAATAAATGATTAAATGAATGGATGAATGAGTGATTAAATAAATAAATAAATAAATAAATAAATAAATAAATAAATAAATAAATAAATAAATAAATAAATAAATAAAAAGCCTACGGTAAGCCTATAACCTTGTAACCTTTTCAGTGGGTCCCTCCATATTTCACAGATTACATGATATTCTGTCAGACTTTCATGTGAATGTACGCTTGTTATGCATGCTCAGCACCGAGTTTGTTGTTCTAAAAAAAATGAAAGAAATTTGGATCCCAAGATCTCTGTCGGTGCATATCATCAATTTCCACTATCACATCCATGGAAAATTAGAATATGCATATTTGAATGTCTTACAAAGAAAGTTATTACAGGTCCGCAAGATCATGAACATCACTAAGTTTATACCACATTTTTTTTTTTTTTTAGATCATGTGATAAAAAAAAGCAGATTTGCCATTCGACAGAGTACAGGGTAATAAAAAAAAATGATTTACCTTCAGCAAGGGTAAACTACAAAGCAAACTGTGTGAAGCGTTGATATGATGTGCCATATTGAATGGCGAAATATCGATCAAAAACCTGAAGTAATATGATTACATGAAAAATGAAAAAGAACTAATGTTTTCATTTTTTTTGTTTCAAATCAATTCACATTCTCTTGTAATGTAATCATAATTTTTCTTTCGACAAGAAATCATTACCCTTCCGTGATTACTTTGTTGACACTTAAAAGACATCAGAAGTTTTTTTTTGTTTTTGTTTTTTGTTTTAAAGAATTATTAACCCTAGAAATCATTTGAATTATTCTCTGTTTCGGTGATATCATTAAGAAGACAATTTCAAAATGAAACAATCTCTTATGGGAATTTGTCAAGCATTTGGTATATTTCCTTGAGATTATACACTGGCCATGTGCACAAACGTACGAACCTTCACTCTAAAAAATTCCGAGTCAGAACTGACCCGGAACTGGGTCCGTTGGGGTCACACACCGTTCCGGATCAAAATTGACTTGGATTTTGGTCATGAAGACCCCGAATGGGGTCACCCTGACCCAATTCATGACTCTGAATGGGTAATATCTGACCCCATGCCTTGTCATTTCTGACCCGGAACAGTGTATGACCCCAATGGACCCAGTTCCGGGTCAGTTCTGACTCGGATGTTTTAAGAGTGTTCACACACACGCGCGCGCACGCACAGACAGACAGACACTCGCATATATATATATATATGTATATACACATATATACATACATATACATATACATAATAAGAACAATTAATTTTTACCTAAAGGTTTACTTAAACCAACACAACTTGAGGAAAAGAAGGAGTCATTTCGGTGGACCAGTATAAGAGTATACGTCAGATGTCAATTCAAGGTGGTACATTACTCTTACTCCAGCATTCTATTCTCTGTCTCATGTCTGTAGATTGAATTATCGAAAGAAGTCCATATACAAATAAGAAGTTGAATAGAATTTGATTGATTGATTGATTGATAGAAAGAAAAGAAAGATCGTTTTGTATTACAAATGTAGAAACCACAGTGTAATTACTATATAGCATCATTAGTGATCGAGTGCCAATATGTGGATATACGGAATTATCTTCACGGCAGAAACCAACAATTTATATCGGGGTGTTTTTCTTTTGCGTCATCAATTCGGCATTAAATTCTATTACTACTATACGCTTATACGATAGGAATTTATGACTGTAAATCAAGGATAATAGGCCCACGATTTCATTCATAGGGAGTATCAAAATGACGGAATTTTATTTGCAAGAAATAATTGTAATCTGCTGACGTGTTTCAGAAAAAGTGGTTTTTGCTCAGACACTTGTTTTTTGAAATGTTACTTTGTTATGATTGTTTCTTGACACCTCAGTTCATTGAATGTACACGACAGTTCATTAAGATTCAATGTTACAAAGTGCTTCTTTGTTGAAATATTACAGTTATGTATTTGTGTCGATGAATATTGTATATATGGCATAGATGAAAATAGATCCCAGTGGGCGAAACACACACACACACACACACACACACCAGAGAATGCGAATGCCATGGTCACAATCGGCTAGGCCTACAGGAGATTAGAACAGTGGTGTATCTGAAATTATGCCGCCAGTACAGTCCTGGAGCTGTTGTTGTAATTACACGCGTACACCGATGGAAGGGATATGTTACAATTTGGTAGTGGAATGGAAATAAAGTGTACAAAGAGAAAGCATAGACAAACAGAAATGAATATAGCACTGGCAAAATCAGTCAATCAAGGAGACATTATACGTTACAGCAGACCTTGAGCAGACGTGCAGAGTCGAGTACAAGAAAGCATTACTTGTACAAGGTAATTCAGGCATTCACAAGGGCACAATGGCTTCTGTATTATTACGTCATCAGTACGGCTCTATTGTGCTTTTTTTTTTTCTTCATTGGGACCTAAACGTGTACAGGGAAGAGAAGTAAGGTGAACAATCGTCACTGATGAATGGCAACCCACACGAGTTGGATAGAAAAGCGGTTAGCCTGAAATTCGTTGGAAATACTGAGATGTGTCATGATGCGCTCCACTCTAATCCACGAGAGTCCAATTGGAACAAAACAAGCACAGAATTCATTCAAACACAATGATGATGAAAAGAAAGAAAGAAAGAAAGGAGACTGAGAGGGCGTTAAAGTAACCACGATTGCTTTTTAGCAACTTTCCGAGTTTGGTCGTCCATTGTTTACATCTTACTTTGAAAGCGCTCGCTCTTCTTTTTGGTTATTCGCGGCTTCGCCGAGACTGAATTTGACGCTTTCTCGTGAAGTCGTTATAGTTATACAGCCCCCTCTCTCTATGCAATTTTATTGCTCTTTAACGCTAAGAAATGGTGAAATGATTCACAATTGCCAATCGGACGCAAAATAAGTGGGATTTTGTGAGCAAAAACACGCGGAAATCAGAGTGCCCTACTGAACTTTCCATTATGCAGTGTGCATGTAGGGCCAAGAACAAAACTTTGATATAAAACCTTAATGATGAAAATGATATGTGAGATGATACATTTCATTAACTCTTTCCTCATCAAGCATGGGTGTTGGTTGCCGTCAGAAGTAAAAAAAATAAATAAATAAAATAAAAATAAATAAATAAATAAATAAAAAAATTTCAGTCTTTCATTTTAAAGGTAGGTAAAGCTTGATGATAGGCTCAAATTCTCTGCCAAGAAATTTCATTGTTTGGCAGTTCATGTTTATGAATTTACATCACTGATTATTAGCTACTTGCATTGATTTTGTCAAGTAAAACGTTTAATTTGACAAATCTTTACCCAATGCAGTAATAAACTCTAATGATTTCAGTGGGAATCTCAATCTAAAGTTTTCAATTAGCTGCGTTGAGATGCTACCTAATGCTTCACCCCGGAATTTGCATGTGGTGGCTACTACGTGAAGATGGCATAGAACATTGTAGAATGAGAGGCAATTAATAAATCACTAATAGAAGGAACGACATTTCATGCGTGCGCACTTCAGCTAAAAGTTCTACACTGGACTACCTACAGTAATACAATTTGAAGCATTTTGTAGAGGAATTAATCCATGTGATTTGAGTGGAACCCTTTTCGTGTGTGCGCGCTTGTGTGGATGTAAATATGCGCGTGCGTAGTTTTTTTTTTTTTTTTCAGCTTATCAGTCGTTACCCACTGCATAGGATTAAGGTACAAAATAACATGATATTTTGAAGAACAGTTGTTCCTAGAATGCATAACACTGATAGCGACTATAACCCGTGGAGTCTCGTACATGTATTTCTAATGGCGTTCACGAATGTACTTGGTCATTGGTGTTCTGTGATAAATTGGCAGGGTACTCGGACGTAATTATGTCATTGTGCCTAGCATACCTGTTTACCTTATATAACTGCTCATCGGGAAAAAAAATGAATGAATGAATCTTGAATTCTTTCTGTTAACTTACGATGTTGTATGCTGTCAACCAACACAAGATGTTCAGCTGATGTTTGCATCATGTTTTGGTTAATATTTGTTGGATTTGTTTATCAATATACCTCTCCCATAACAGTATGCAATTCGCTCTATATACATCCCTCTGCGCCTCATAGGTCATTAGATAGATGGTGCATTGCAAGTGTTCTATTTATTGTTATTAATTTCATTATTATTGTCATTATCTTTATTATTATTATTATTATTACTATTATTATTATTGTTGTTATTGATGTTGTTTTTGTTGTTGTTGAAAAGAGGGTTTCAAAACTCTGACAAACGCGCAAACAAAACTCTCAAAACCAGGCAGTTCATAGCATGAAATCGATTTGTCATGAATTAGACTTTTAAAAGAAGATAAAGAGGAAAGAAGGGCCGTAAGTAAACAAAGACTGATGAAGACTAAAGATCTCATTTCTTTCCACCTAAAATAAACTCTCTTTGTCAATTTGTTACTATGCGGAATTGCTCATAGACAATACATGACAACAATTAGATATGACCGCGAATGCACTCTATGCCATCTGTGACTCTACTTCTGTATGTCTTTTCTGAAGTTCTGGGCCCAGTTTTATGAAGATTTAAAATTGATTTTATAGTTTATTTCAACTGTAAGTTTATGGCAGCCTGTGTGGCAAGGAAATCTAAAATCGATTTTATCTTTTGATAAAACGGGGCCCTGATGAACTTTGGAACCTCTGTCCGGAGTCGAAAACGTATAGAGAATGGCATTCTATTCATAGCATTTGCTAGTCAACTCGCAGTCTTTTGCTTCCAACAAAGTCTACAGAAGCGTCGCGTCAAACGAGAGTCCCCAACCTTAACAACAAAAATGAAAGGCATATTTGATGTTAAGTATTTTCTTTATACACTCCAGATGTTAATGATATCGGCCTTGATCAATGATTAAGAGCAAATATTGTTTTGTTCAATGACCAGTCTTATAATCATTGCCTTCAAAAATATCGTAGAGCTTATAGATTATATACTCGGAAGAACACTGCGTGCTGAAAACAAATTAGATTTAATGTTGTATGTTACGACTCAACAGCGAGGGTCATTTTCTATGAAATTCAAGAGCAAGAATTGATGATTACGCTATCAAAAACGCCCATAATGCAATGACGAGCACACAAATGCCATGTATCACATTTCATGATTTCGTCTCCTGACGCGTACGGCGCTTTGATAAATCAAAGATCTTTGATGCTATCTTGTTCGACAAACAGACGGGAATTTATTTCGTCAGCCGAGAGCAAAATTTATTTTTCACCGGTAAATTTTAAAAAAACTTTGTTCACTGAATTGTCCACACCATTCAAATTTTGCCTACAAATTTATAAAATATGAAAAGGAGCGAAGGCCCTATTTCCATCTCAGATCTGGTACGTAGAGGAGATATAAATTTGAATTACAATCGATCGTCATCATAAACATCGTGACAACAATTGCTGCAATTCATTATTTGTACACCCTGTATTCCCTGTATTCGAAACGTTCTTTCCTTTATTGTTAACAAATTGTAAGAGAGATTTCTTTTTACGGCGGTACAGTTTCAATCCTCTAGCAACACGCTTGAACCTCTATATACGAATCACTCTTCGTGGTCAGACATTATGAAAACTACAAGGGAAATGTGTGAGGATTGATTATAATATGTTAACAAAACCAAAACAAACCAGCAGTTGAAGCACTAGTGTTGAAGACTTCCATTTTTGTTGTTCTTGCCCCCCCCCCCCTTTTTTTAGGGGGGGGGGGGGCTCATGTTTGAAAGGCAGAAAACTATAGTTATGCCAATAGAGATGGAGGAGAGTATTCGAAATGTTGATATGTATATTTGTGAACAAACCGGCGGATCAATGCATATATACATAATATGTATATATAACAATGAAAAAAGGAAGATATTGATTCACGACAAACTCACCCACTTTGACTAGTTTGTCCTCCGTTCCTCTATTTCTTCACTTCTGGAGGTCGAGTTTCTAACTTCCAGATCCTGTCTGTGCACACCTGTGGATAGAATGTATCTCCCGATATCCCCTTGGCATCGGGCTTTTTAAACTTTAAACTGGTCTGCATGCGCACCACTTACGGAGGTGCTCATGTGGAAACATCCGCCTTGAATCATCGAACCGGCGCACCCACTTTGAATAATATGAAACAGAAAGAAAGCGGGCCAGTTGATGAGATGAGAAGTGTTATTGGCGGGTTAAAGCTATAAAACGAACTTCCCATTCTACACACACCTTAGACACCCCGCACCGTGGGTGTCCCTGTAATAAACAGCACTTGCAATCGGAGGCTGCACACGTCGTAATACACCTGTACTATTATAGAGGTGTACGCTGTATTCTGTGAATAAATATAGAACAACAAAGGAGTATGAGAAAAGAAGATCACAGTTTGCGTTTGAAAGCCCCGCGATGTTTGCTAAGAGTGTCAAGAAAGTGACGAGATGGCACAGAGAGCCACAGACTTGGAATGAGAGATGGAGGGATGGAGGGATGGATAGAAAGAGGGGCAGAGGGAGAGAATGAGTGAAGAAGGGAGGTAAACATGTGTCTTTGTGAACTCTTCAGCTATCAATGGTGAAATTTTTTTTTTCTTTTTCTTTTTTTTGAGCCACTGGCGTCTGTATTTTCCAGCAGAAGATATGTCTTTGTATAGATGTATATACGTATGCATTAAAACGAGCGTTCTTGTGAGGAATGAAACCCAAAGATTTGATCCCGGGGATTTGAGTCTTTGTGAACTCTTCAACTATCAATGGTGACAATGCGATAGAACATTTTTATTTTTTTTTTTTGTGAGTACATTTGAGTCTGTATTTTCCAGCAGACGACATAAATATGTCTTTGAACAATTGTCTACGTATATGCATTCAAAATGAGCGTTCTTGTGAGGAATGAAACCCAAAGATTTGATCCCGGGGATTTGAGTCTTTGTGAACTCTTCAACTATCAATGCTGACAATGCGATAAAACATTTTTTTTTTTTTTGTGAGTACATTTGAGTCTGTATTTTCCAGCAGACGACATAAATATGTCTTTGAATATTGTCTACGTATGCATTCAAATGAGCGTTCTTGTGAGGAATGAAACCCAAAGATTCGATCCCGAGGATTTGATACACCATTGTGGTTGTTAAACAATGTACTTTTGTCTCAGAATCCATTCTGACGTTACACTGTGACTGTCGTGTTTCTCTTCACAAGGCCGTAAATAAGACAATCTTTCATGTATAAGCACATTAGAAAGTAACCCCCCCCCCCCAAAAAAAAAAAAAAATGAATTTCCTTTTATAGAGTTGACAATCCTTTTTGATTAATATCATATTATATTCATTTTTTTTTTGGGGGGGGGGGGGTCAATTCATTCAGGAAAGACGACCTTTGCCAGAAGAATGTTTCACTAGCAAAAAAAAAAAAAAAAAAAAAAAATCATGCGCAGATCTGCCGGATTGAAATTCTGCATCACCTATATTGCACAGACACACATTTTTTGTTTTTGTTTTATGGTATTCTTTATTTGAGTTTCATTCAATATCAAATCCATATTAACAATAAAATTAATATTACCACCAACAAAAAAAAAGCAGCTGTATTCTTCTTTCTTGTGCTGCTAAATCATTTTTCAAGCATACAGTACAATATATTCGAGTCTTTTTACCAAATCATACCCTGTTTTTATAAGAAAAATGACATGAAATTCTGCATTATTCTCAGAAAAAGCTATTCTGATCAGCCTAATCAAGCCATGTGCCTTATCACTCACACACCCAATAAGAAATTTGTGCTACTAAATCACTTTTTTAACTTAACTTCTTTTTTAACTTAACTTCTTTTTTTTTTGCAGAGCACACGCTATATACATAAATATATCAGGTAAAGTATAGCTCTTAAAAGGGAAAAAATTTCTTGATCAACTTGATCAGATTGCTCAATATCCACTTCATTACATAAATTCTCTTACACTCTTTTGAGAATACAACATTTCCCGATACGTATCATAAAAAAGCATTCTTAAATCAACCGAACAAAACTCATCATTTTTATCTAACCTATCTACCTACCCCCCCCCCCCCGTACAAAACAAAATAACGCTATGTGTATCAAATTATCAAAACAAACCATATTCCTGTCTAGCCCCTTAACCATTACTCTATTACCTAACTACATCTACCTAACGCTAACCATCCCCACCTATTTCCCCACTAACATACCCCCCCCCCCTCCCCGGTAACCTTCCCTCAACACACACACCCATATTATGTACAATAGACATCAACAAAAAACCAACAACAACAACAACGACAACAACAACAACAACACATACATACACACACATACATACACACACACACACGCAAACAACACACAGAGACACAAAATCAACATTATACACAAAGCCACATGTATGGTCTGATTACTTGAAGAAATTATGTCACATTGAAAATTGCGGTGTTCAGTGTCGTGCCGCGGGTGGAGACTGAATGTCTGGTTTATTTCTGGGAGGTTAATGTATATGTATTACAGTAATATTTTTTTTAAAGGACTGAATGCATTGTGCGGTCATTCAATCTTGAATTCCTTTCTGACGTGACCGTGAGTTGACATTCTTTGGAGGTATCTTACACAAAAGGCTTCATCCCGACGATTGCTAGGGGCATAAGATACAATAAATTCGCGCTGAGATGCGGAGAATTTAATTGATGAATCAGGGCCCTCTTAAATATCTGTAAAATCCATTCATTCTTTTCAACATGTCACTATCGGAGGCACACTATAGCGACCAGTGCTGTAACAAAGGACAAAAACACACACATAAACAAGTTTTGCCAGTTTTGGCTCGGTGCCCGTCATTGAGAATCCACTGGAGGTGAGGATTGGTCGAACGTTACCTTTTTGGACTTTGTGTGCAAGGTTCACACTCTTCCGATTCGTTTAATACTTTAATAGCGAGAAGGTGAACGTCACCCCACCAGAGTTACTGCCTTGTGAGTGTACCGAGGATGTTTACACGACGACACACTTTCCACCACCCCCCCCCCCCCCCATAAGACCCCGCATCGGACATCATTGATCAATACATGTACCTCGAAACGTACACAGGCGCCATTAAATTCGAACAGCTCAAACATATCAATGTTATTCTTGTGCCATAAATTGTTCTCCCGTTTGTTTGCCATTTTATCATGGCTACATAAAACGCAGTCTCTGCTGCCACTCATTGCATCGTGCACAATTCAGAGAACTCGGCATGTGCCGACTTTGAATGAATATGGCTCTGCTGGCTATCGCGTGAGGTTGACCACACGCCGCTTCCGAATACGTTAAACAAGCTTGCAAGCAAACAAACAAGACATAATTATATATAATTATATCAGTTTGACACTAACATTTTCCAAAATATTTGAATTTGAAATTTTGGTGGTTAGAAAAAGAAATGCAGTGGCCTGAAATGAAAGGAAATATCAAAATTTATTGAAATGAGAACACACAGACACACAGAGACACACACACACACACACACACATATCTGTATATATATGAAATTTTTGGCAGCCTGAAAAAAAAAAGAAATTAAAAAAAGAAATGTAGCGGCATAAAAACGATAACAAAACTTCATTTAGAATTAAGCAGCCCAATCAGGCTACCAAAAGATACTCTTTTTGGAAATTTGGTAGCCCGATTTCAATTTTTAGTGAACCCGGGCCATCGGGCCACTGCTAATGTAGAAGCCGTGTTTAGGTCTGGCAAATAGATCAGTCAAACACAAAATAAGAATGCTGTGGAATAACAGATGACACCAAATTTTTATATAATACATGGTCATGTATCATACAAATTCACGAATGATATTTATGTCAATAACACTTCAGGTAACAGTACTACTACATGTGATCATTCAATTGAATTCAGTTTACAATTTATTGAGAAAGAAATTGTGAGATTTGCACGATTTGGAACGCAATATCATCTCATCATATCTGCATATCTGACTGTGAGTAAAATCAGTCATTCAAGTCAGCTACATTTTGCCCGATTGGTACTATTTTGTAAAACAAACAAACAAACAAACAAAAACGTTGCGATACATGATGCGATGCATGCGATGGCAGCATAATCTTGTCTTCGTACGGTATTCAAAATGTGCAAACATGAAGACAGCAATGAAACAGCGCTTTGATCAACCACAATAGAGCCTTACAGAGCAACCAACCAAAACATCCAGGGGCTTTGCGCTGTAGCTGCAATGATTTTTCTTCCCTTCCTGCGCGTCTACTAAACTCATTCATACAATTCAGTGCATGCTGCCATCATTCCATCAATTCACAACATGGGCATCAATTTTGCAGTCCCTGCAGCTAAATAAAAGACATCCAAACCACGGGTGTGGTTGACAGCTTCACGGAAAAAACAAAAAACAAAAAATAAAAACAAAAAACAAGCAAACACAGACATGTCCATATCTGACAACAGGAGACAGGATTTTAATTTTTTTTTTTTGTATCTTTTAATTTCAACAGATATTAGTCTGCTGTAGATAAAGAAAAGCGCACACATGGTCTGGTTCTCAGCGAGTAAAATTAAAGACAAACAAAGCAAAAATATAACCCCATTCCAGCATGAAAATTTATATCAGATTGTGTGCCTGTAACCTGATATACACGTATGTATACATATTATATTTCTATACACAGTAACTATTTTGTGAATCATTAAAAGACCTAAATTTAGAAAAGATTTATGAGCAGGGTAATGTTTGACTTGGAGGCAATGCAATCATTTCCTCAAATATGCACAAGTGATCATGAACAATATCAGCAAATATCTTTTTTCATTTTGTCTGAATTTTACCATTTCATTAGACTGACTTCATTTCCATTACTTTTGCCAAGTTGCAAAGTGAAAAGGAGTACTTCTATATAGCTTTGAACAAGTACAAAGAAAAGTACAGCATTCTTTAGATCACAATTATGATGATTCAAGATGTATGACACAGTTGACGTCACATAAGACAACTTCCATGGGGACCGACGGTATCAGATCACCAAATGAACGCATATTTGATCTGCTCATTCCAATATGCAAACAAACACCTCGCAAGAGAGAGCTCTGATCTACTACAAAGAAGCCTTTAAAATTGCTACATTCACTCAATTCACATGTATATTTGGGTTTCATTCCCCTTCAAGGCAATTATTTCCCTCCTCCAATTTTTGACATATTCTTGTTTGAATACATGTATCATGTTCTTTGAAAACTATATAATTGCTGCTGAAAATATTGGAAGGGACATCAAACTGCTGCTTGCTGGATTTGTTGTGATATGGGATTGATGCATACTTACACAGAGGTGCTCTCTTCTGTCAAAGCAATTTTTTTGACGAGTGATAGAGCGCATAACTTCTCCGTGGCTCAGGGCATGGGTACAAAGGAGAGATTCTGGTTTCTTCTTGCTCCATAAAACCTCCCTGCTCCCTACCTTCAAAACAACTTTCTTGCCCTTCCTGATGTCATGAACAGTAAGGTCTGGGGCCCGTTTCATTAAACTTGTCATCAGTTGACAAGTTGTCGTCAATGTGAAAAGCTACTGAAATTCTTGCATCTGATTGCCTGAGAGCAAATTTGTCATAGAAATGTGGCAGTTGTCACTGATAAGAAGTTTTATGAAACGGGCCCTTGAAGTGCTGAAACAAGCATTCCAAGACCTAATGTCATGCACCTCACCCTGACAACAGCAGGGAAGGTCATAATTATTTATTATCATCTTGGAACTTTTCAATTATGAGAGTCACTGCATCGTGGAACAAAGTTCTCAAACTGTATCCATGACAGGAGAAGGTGTAGAGTTACGCATATAAAACCCATCTTGCTGTTGTGAGCTGGTGCACCTGGTAATGGCAATGACCACTTCGTTAAGGTAATGTTAGGTACATTGTATGAATATCTTGCTTCCTCGTTTTCTGATACTAGTAATCACACTACCTGGGTCTGACATGTGTGGAGGACAGAGCTCCAAAAAAACTAAGAGTAATGTTAAAGACCTGGGGCCCGTTTCATAAAACTTGTTATCAGTGACAACTGCCACATTTCTATGAAAAATTTGCTCTCAGCCAATCAGATGCAAGGGTTTCAGTAGCTTGTCACATCTATGACAACTTGTCACTGATGACAAGTTTATGAAACGGGCCCCTGGTAGTGTGGGGAAACATGGGTGCCTATGGTGGCATCAATTCAATGCAATTCAATTCAATGGGTGGTCCGATTAAATCAATCTTCATTTGTTGCTTTCCAGGGTACACTCCGAAAACAATGAACAGCATCCGCCAGCATGCTCATTGAATATGTGCATCTAGGTGCAAACTCATTGGTAACCGTTTTTTCTTTGACTGTATGTGTACTCACATAGAGATCAGTGATAAAGTTGTACATAATTTGTTACGGGGATTTTAAAATATATCAGAGCTGCGCCAGCCTCCCACTCCATGGTATCCCCATACGACCAGGTCTTCAAACTAAAACAAAATAATACTGCGACATATCTACTCATGATTATCAACCCAGCATTACTTCCTTTCATACAGAAAAATCACAAAATCATAAATTGAAGAAAATCATGTGTTGATCGGTCATTCCAAGGGTCGACAGACATTACATTCTGGTTTTGCAGTTTCTGGAGAACAGTACTAGGAGATCTGGAAAGAGTGCTTTGAGGCACGCCCGCACTCTTCTGCGAGATCCTCTCACTTTTCGGCAGACTTCTTCCGCCTACTCGTTTTGTGGAAGACCGCCTTGACGAGGTCCACGCCTTCCGAGTCACTGCTGTCCGAATCCGAGTCCTCGCTGCTGTTGGAGTATGTCCCTATTCCCGGCAGCACCGCAATGCACCGAACCTGGCCTTCGTCTGATGAGTCCTCTTTGACAGCAGAACAATCATCTCCCTCTCTGGTGAGATGACCGTTATCTGTCGAGGAGGGATGCGTTGGGGGCACTCCTGATGAACTGACCGCAGCGCTGTCCGTGGGCAAGGGATTCTCAGACTGCGGGGGGTCATCCACGGGCTCCGACCTTGACGACCAGGATGACAAAATAACACAGAATTATTATAAACTAATATCAATGCCAACACCTGGCAACTGGACACAGGCATTGTCGTATACACATAATTACTTGGAATGACCCCTCTTCAATGTCAAGGTTTAAGTAAATACACATATTTCTGCCCATTCCAGAAACACTTCAGCATCTATGTTCGAGAGAAGACAAGTTCATTAAATGTTTACAGTTACAGGTGGTATACACACCTTTTGAAACTTAATAGATGTGTCACTACAGACTAGTCCACTTTGCCTTTATAAAACATCTCTATATCTACAAATATTAAACTGATGAATTCCTGTGTCTGCTGAAGCACCTACTTCTTCCTCTTGACGGCACCAGCCAGCAGGGCCGCCTGGCTGCGCTTGCTGCTGGATCGAGGTCTCCTCTCTGCAGACTGACTGGCTGGCTTTGTAGACTGACTGGGTGCAGATACCGTCCTGCTCATGATGGTTTCGTATTAGGTGGAGTCAAGGACGACACAAATTTGTTTCGGAATAATTTGCTAAATGGCACAGTGTAATTAAAGAATTCATAATATACAAATTCATGTTTCATTCCCCATTCCTCTCCTTCCTCTTTTTTTTTTTTGTCAATGGGGTTACAATTTATTGCACATTGATCCAAGAAAAAGAATGATCACAACAAAAATTAATTAAATCAAAGATTACAAGATAATGCAGATCTCTGTTTGATAATGCCATTGCCTCATAATTCTTCCACAGATTGGAACATACATTGTAGAAGCATATATTCAGTCACATTTTGGGGTCAACAACTTACAATTAAAATAACAGGACCATTTTCAAAGTCATAATGGCTAAACTGTTATACAACTCTTAAACTGTATGATGTAAACAATAAATGACGTTTTTGTCATTCAGAAAAATTCAAGAAAGGAAACTCAGCGAAGATTTGGGTACAATAGAGTCACAAGTAACCGCATATCATTTGCATATTTCCACATACATCATAGTATACAGGTACAGTAGCTTTAAATGTATTCAAAACTAACCTCATAGCCTTTTATTGAACTTTCTTGTTAATCCATGAATTACAAAAGGATATCTTGCATTCGTTTATGAGCTGCTTCTCTTCATCAAGTCGTTGGTTTTCAATCTTCATCTGTTTTTCAGCAACGTCGTTCAGGAAATTTGACTCATCCTCGTCAATGCCACGAATCATGTTTTCTGCAAAATGTTGAATACATGATAAAAACAAACATATATGAATGCATGCAAACAAGTAATGAATAAACTGCTGATTAACTGGACACTAAGGGGCAAGTGTGTTCAATGAACACTGTTATCCGGGGCTTCTCATACATACAGGCAATTATCTGCTTGCCAGACACATTATAATCAAAGTCTTTGAGACAACAACCTAATATCTATCAGTCAATATTTGTCATCTCCTTTCCTTGTATGTATGTACTTAGGCATATCAAACTTCTTCCCATGTTCGAGAATTAACCCATGTTAATCTTATTTATCTATTTGTTGTTGTTGTTCAAGGAATTGACACAAACATAAAGCAAACTCAGAGAATGACCTTTGATGTCGCAAACATGATTCCAAGATAATCTTACAAGACTTCTCTGACAGAGTTTGCACTGGGAGATGGTACAGAAAAATAACTTTTCTTCAGTTATCAATTTATACAATCACCATTATACCTCACCATGTGTTTGTTTTTTCACTACGTACTGTAAACTGTATACTATCAGTTCCTAGAGCAAACCAGTATGATCATGCAACATTTCACTGAATTTCACGAATTATCATTTTCTCCAAATTCATAGATACAGGCAATCAACACAAGATATGCACAAGACTTAGACTGTAAATTTTGCAAAGTTGACTATGTCCACTACTGCAACATGAAGAAGAGAATTAGCATTTATAGCCTAACTTCATGGCACTTTATCAAGTGACATGAAATTACCCTACTCCTGTCTAAAACTATAATTAGTGTCATACAGTTGTGTAGAATACATAACCATATAAACCTTTGTGATTTTTTCCATTTATTCTGGTTAAAAAAAAGTAGAAAAGAAACAACAAAATAAACAAAATGGATATTACTATTATCATCATCCCATCACCTACTTGTATGCAAACATTTCTTCTACTTACATTATTTATTTGTCTTTTTTTTTGTAGCACTAGAACTGACAATAGAAAAGCTGAGCCAACTAGAAATGTCGCTACAGCGACTGGTTATACCCCCGCCAAACAACATTTCATAAGCTTTGGTCAAAACAACATTTGATAAGCTTTGGTCAAAAAACTGAGGAAGTAGTTAAATCCGCAAGATCTTTCCTTGATCTTCTGCCATTAATATGCCGTTACCATGGCAACGTACTTTCGGGTACTGTCGAAAAATGCGTCTTGCACATCTACAACCAAAGGCACACATCTGTACCAAGTTTCATGGAAATTGGGCAAAAACTGAGGAAGTAGTTTGCAACACAAAATTTTCCATCATTTTGGCTCATAATATGTGAGCTGTTACCATGGCAACATACTTTTTGTCACTGTCAAGAAATGTGTCATGCTGACCTATATCCTAAGACAAACATTCAATATGAATTCCATGAGAATTGCAAGAACACTGATGAAGCAGTTTTGCCATGAAGCATTTTGCCCTATATTTTACCAATAACATGCCGTTACCATGGCAACGCACTTTTTGCCACTGCGGAAATATGTGTCTTGCACATTAACATATTCAGATGAACATCTGTACCTAAGTTCATAAAAATTGATCAAAAACTGTGGGAGGAGTTCGCGACGCAAGATTTGTACCCATTTTTGCCCATAATATGCCGTTACCATGGCAATGTACTTTTGGGTACTGTCAAAAAATACGTCTTGCACATCTACAACCCAAGGCACACATCTGTGCCAAGTTTTATGGGAATCGGTTGAAAACTGAGGAAGTAGTTCGCGACGCAAGATTTGTACCCATTTTTGCCCATAATATGCCGTTACCATGGCAACATACTTTTGGGTACTGTCAAAAAATACGTCTTGCATATCTACAACCCAAGGCACACATCTGTGCCAAGTTTTATGGGAATCGGTTGAAAACTGAGGAAGTAGTTCGCGACGCAAGATTTGCAACGGACCGACCGCCCGACCGCCCGACCGACCGTCCGCTGATTCCTATATACCCCCTTCAAACTTCGTTTGGCGGGGGTATAAATATAAACAAACCATCAATTCTGCAGCAAGAAGATATGATATGACACATAATAAACATAAATAAAATTGAATAATACTCGGTATCTCATTGCTCTCTCACAATTACTGAAATACAATGTACTTACAAAATATGGTTTACGGAAACAAAAATCAGGGTTTTTGCCTCAGTTTTTGAAAGCTTCTTCTATTCCACAGCAAGGCAAGTCAAACAATGCTGTCTTATGAAGATGGAGGAGTTAAGGCAGAAGATGATGCTGATAAGAAGAGGATTATTTTCTTTCTTAAATACTGAATTTGTAATGATGAATTCATTATGACTTTAGAATTTAATCAAAGTACCCAGTTAAGTTAGATATGTGAAAGATGTAGTATGGATATTACAATGTAATCATTATTTATTATTTTCTGTAACAATTATAGTAAAAGATCTTTGTTTGGAAGATGTTCTTTGTAGTGTACATGTATTTTGCATTTTATGCTCTGTATTGCTGTTCTATATTATTATTTGTGTATATTTCTTATATGTAATGTTGGTGGAAGGCACATTTCCATAGTTGCACTTGTGGACAATACAGCATTCAGTTCAATTCAATTCAATTCAATTCAATTCAATTCATGTAACTGCACCATTTCAACTGTTATGCTGGACAGTTCATATTTCCTCAGGAATTTGCAAACTTTACCTATATATATAGGGCTTGACATCAGCACTGGACCAGTGCTTTATGTTGAGCCATCAGACTTCCAAAAAGGTTATCTTTTGGTGGCTTGACCTGGCAGCTTAACTTAAAAAATGTTTTTTTTTTTTAAATATTTTCTTGAAATTCGGGCAACTACATATTCTTTTTCAGGGCAGCGCAATTTAAAATTTAAAGATATTAGTGGCCAAAAAGAGACACCAAAGAAAAACTGTTAGTGTTGAGCCCTGCCTAAAGTATGGATACTTACTAAATTTGAATTGCTCATCATAGTCTGATTGTTTCTTGTCCTTCTGTTCCTGTAATTTCTCAAACAGAGATCGAGGATCATATTCTTCTTCCGGACATTCTGTTGCGGAGGCAATCACAAAATAAAGAGTAAGTATTCCCTACATTTAAGGAATTATTTACAATGTAGTTCTTAATGAAACTGGGCATCATGTTTCCAACTTTTTGGTGAGATAATGAGAAACCTCTTACGAAATATGAAAGAGTATACAATTCTAAGAGAAATTCAAAGTTCATATAAAAAAGCAACCCTAATAAAAGGTGGGTCCCACCTTTTATCAGGATTGCATACCAAAGATCAAACGTAGGCCCCTTTAGGGTAAGGACATATAAATTAGGTTTGTGAGACGATCAGATCATGCATATGGTCAAATTGTAACTTGAATCTACATTGTAACTTGAACCTTCAAATGTAATTGTAACTTGAACCTTCAAAAGAAACAAACAAACACCAACAAAAACAAAACAATAACTTTAAGTCCAATGTACACAAAATCAAGTTGCAAATGACAGCAGCATCAACATCCTAGACTCGATACATTCAAAATAACAAAACCTTGCAACTGATAAACAAATTGCCCTCCATCGGCGTAAACAACAAAACCTTGTTGCGCTGTCTTAAAATATGGCCAGGAAACTGACACTCTTAATTCAAATAAGTACTAACATCATGAACTCAATTTCCAAAGATCTCAATGAAAATTTATCAAATTGTGATAAACAGCATTAGCTTTTCAGAAATTTTGTAGTAACTAGAGGGTGGCAGTCATATTTGTGAGGAGTTGACATATCTCAACATCTATGATATCTGAACATTTTCACATGTGTGTGTGTGTGTGTGTTATTAATCTCTCTCTCTCTCTCTCTTCAGGATATGGCATGCAGGTACGTATTCTCCTTGTCACATGATCAAGATGGGCCATGAAAGGAAATTAAACAGGGAGAGTAGTGTAAACTTAATCTATATTTATTTGGTAGTTTACAAACAGGATGGAGAGATGTCCATAGTTTGTCTCTAATATGACAATCACTGTTTTTACCATATACTGGTCATGTTATTTTTTTAATGTTTATTTGTAAATTTGTAACTTCATTACCCCTTGTCTGACTACTGTTTTACTGATTCATTCAGTTAAATCAATTTATTTCACCTGCAACTGCTAAATGTCTTCAAGAGGCTACTTCATTTCTTCTTGTCTAATTATGTTTTTTTTTTTTTTTTTTTACTGATTCAAACTATTTGCAAGATTACCAGAAGATCTGAAAATTGGAGTTTTGGCTTCCTGTCATTAACCTTGTTTTCTACCATGCAATGTGACCATGATCTATAGAATGGGTTTTGTTACACTGTACCTTCTGGTTGATCTGCTGTGCGCACCTTCTCCCATTCTTCTTGGCGACGCTGTCTCTGCGCCTGCAGCTCACTTTCAGAGACAAATGCTTTCAAGTTGGCACTTGCCATACCCTTGGAGAATAGATCAGAAAAAAACAAAAACAAACAAGACAGTGAGAGTGAGCACATACTGTACCAAGTATCATCAGAGTAGAACGTCCTAAGTATGGTAATTTTTAGATTTTATTTGTTTTTTTTTTTACACTCAATTTACAATTTATATATGAAAAAAAATTGTTTCTGTAAACAGTCTACACTGGTGGTACTCTAGCTCTCAAAGAACAGACCAAATATCAATGAGAGATTGTACTGTACATACAGTAACAGCAGGGCTGCACACTAACCCATTTTTTCTACTGGTCCAACCTTTATGTCAAACCAGTACGAGAAGTAGGTACCCAATTTTTTTATTGGTCCATTCCTGAAAATGTCACTGGTCCGACAGTGATTTTTACAAGTCAGGGACTGTCAGAACAGTGCCAGTATGCAGTGTTGGCTACAGTCTGTATATAATGGATCAGCATTTTACTGGAAAGCATGCACTGTACTTGTAACAAAATAATTTGATTACAGGACAAGTTCACCTTAACATACTCTTGAATTGAGTGAGTGCAGCAATATTAGTACAACACATCAGTGAAAATTTATTTTTGTGTGGAAAATTAGACAATCCATTCAAAAGTTATGAATTTTTGAAGGTTTGGTTCCACCACCGCTGGATGAGAAGACTATTACAGCTTATGATATCACAAATGTACGTGTCAAACAAAATAAGAAAAACAAAAAGAGAATTTCACAAAAGTTCTTTCTTGAAAAAAAAAAGTACACATTCCCTTGACTTGCCACTGACGCATGCTAAAATTTCCCAGCATTCTGAATGAGGCAAGTGCTCTTTTATTATACGTCAAAAAAAAGTGAAAATATGTTATATTTTCTTTACATCATTAGCTACAAATGTGACCTCAGAACCTGTAGTAGTCTTCTCATCCAGCGATGGCGGCACCGACACTTCAAAAATTCCCAACTTTCATAATGAACGAATCGTCCAATTTTTCTCAAACTACCGAGTGTTCTACTACATATTACTGCACTCTCTTAATCCACATGTAAATTTATACGAAGGTGTACTTGTCTTTTATTACTCTTCTGCTTGAAATAGAGATGTACAGAATGTAAACTCTGCACTGAAGCAAGATAGATTTATCAGCACCCAAACCAAGGTTCGACCACCTGTGCTATGCCAAAGGTTGACTGTGCACAAAACAGGTTTCTACAGAACATGTAGCAGGCAGTCGAATTTTGGACAACGTTATCTATGGTATGGAATACTGGACAGGGGCGGATCCAGGGAGGACCGCAACCGGCGCATGCCCCCCCCCCCCTTTATTTTTTGTTGAAACAAAAGAAATAAAAAGAAAAAAATGGGGGGAGGGGTGCGTGCGCCCCCACCCCTTTAATTTTGTAAACACGCCCCCTCTTTACGGAATTCCTGGATCCGCCCCTGCTGGAGAGTATGGTCGTTTATCTTTTAGTGATTGTGAATTCTGTAATCTCATTGGTCAATCAACCACTGAATATATCCCGTATTCCATGATAAGGTCATATTGTGCGCATGCGCTAAATCCCCCACTGAATATATTCCATATTCCGTGATATGACGTCATGATATTACACAGCCAGCTGCGCGTGTACCAAAGATGTTTATAGGAAAGTGCGCGCTAATCCTGTACAAAACAAATGGACAGCGCACGGTCCTCAAGCGTATTAGTATACGCACATAACCTGAGACCACTAGACGCTTGATAAACGGCAACAGCAACTTCTGGCTACTGCAGTATCTTATGGCGTGTACGTATTTGTATGCACGCATACACTAATCAGCTCGCGAGACGTATAGGCCTAAGTCGTTGTCAACATTGTCATGGCTGACGGCCGGCGATTTCAACATCATTCACGAGGGGAAATCAGCGAGAAGAAGGTTAGCACTTACACTAAAAGATAAAATCGTTACCCCCTGCTTGTTCTTATGAAATACGGGAAATATCTACGGTCTGGTGCCATATTCCATTCGGCCTCCGGCCTCATATAATATGGCACCACACCGTAGATATTTGCCCGTATTTTGTGAATAAGCAGTAGGTAGCTAATGATATTTATGGGAAGCTTGCATTACATGTATTTCAATATTCACAATGAAAATTCCCTGCAAATAAAGGCCTTGTTTCATCAAGCATTTCAAAGTGAACACACGCGCAGATTAAATTTAAATTTCGATGTCTACTTCTCATCTGTTGAGAATGAGAAGGGCGTTAAGTTGTCTTGAACACTATGGGTTTAGCGACAACTTAACGCCCTTATCATTCTCCACCGACGATCCGATCGTACTGATCTTGATGTCATTGATGTACAAACGCCTAGTGTGGATATCCCATACATTTAGGCAGCAATGCACGAGTCGGAGGCACATTTTTTAATTGTCGGGGCTTCCCTTTATACATTATCTGCAATCTGGGAGGTCGTTCCACTGGGAAATTGTCCTTGGGTAGAGAGACTGCCGGTAGCCGGAAGCAACTCTTTATTTGCCCTTATACACACATTTCTTGGAGGAGTGCCTTGTGGTTGGTTCCCCCCCCCCCCCCCCCCCCCCCCCCCCCCGAGTCAAATTGGTGCTTTGTAGACAAATTCTAGATGTTTGATGTTACTAGACTAGAGTACTACTAACAGGGATTAGGAACCCCTAGAGTATCAAGTCCTGTCTCTTTGTAAATAATGAGAAGGTGAGATTTGAATCTCCTTCTTTCGAGACTTTCCCTGCCTTTCCCATTCCAAACGCTTCATCATAATGTCATGACTCACGATACATATTTGTCACACTAGCGCCACAGGCACAGCGGTTCTATCATAAATAATTGCTGTAAATCTATGCAAATCTTGCAGCTCGTTTTTGGATCTTTTCTTGTTGTTGATGCCGATACTGATGATGAGCTGTACCTGTAGATATCCTCCCCACCCCACCCCCCCCCCCCCCTTCAATCTTGCAGCCCCGCGAAGAAGTGAATAGCCGAACTGAAGTGAATAGCCAAAACTTGGCGATACATACGGCGGCGCCTGCCCACCCACCAAGCACTCACAGTCACAGTGCATATGTCTAATACAGTAATAGTGACAGTATGGCATGCATTCATCACTTCGGATCTTTATCAGCTGTTTATAGAATACATCTAGCCTGTACTTGTAGTGTAAATTGTAAGCATAAATGCTGCTCATAGTGTATACACCGATTTCTATGCACGGGACCACACCAAATTTGTGTATGAGGCAATGACCAATTTTAGGCCCTAAATACCCTGGCCTGGAGAGTGAACCGTGTAACCGCAGATCATTCTATGAACAATGAAATCAAAATGTATAGTATGCCTTATTCTTACTTTTAATGAGAGACGTAAGTGAGAAACACAGTAACAGGGCCAAGTTACGGTATTCCCATCAGATGGAGCATCCGTTTCCAGAGCTTGTATGCCTATCTCGCCCACATCATAGTCGAGAATCGGTCAGGATCAAAGAATACTAGCCTACTCTCTCGGTTTTGCGTAGGACGCTCATGGGCAGGTTCTGCGCCATTTTGGGAAGCAAAGCGAGCGATGTGATAGCGGGCGTATTTTTACGTGACACTAAATGGAGATATTTGCTCAATTTTCAACTGGTATAGGCCCTAATATTCATTTCTGGTAAGTTTTTCTGTTTTCGTTTGTTATAAACTACATGTATACAAATCATATATATACACATAACAGAATAGGAAATGATTCAGTCAGAAAGATGAAATCTGATACAATATGCACCATGTTATAGTACCGTACAGACTGTGAAATGAAAGTTACATGTACTGTATATGAAAGTTACATGTGACATCACTGTTTGAAAGAACAAGAAACAAATTTCTACATGATGAAATCAGATCAAATGAATGATAAAATAAAGCTAACAAGTCTTTAACATTAACCTTTTAAAGCAGCAACCATGATCACCATTATTTAAAACTACTTCCCTCGTGTTGCTATACTCTTTTACAAATCCCATTTAAAAATACAACAAACTTGATATTCACAGTAAGAATGGAAATAAATATGCTCTTAACAAATCATATTGAAAAACATAAAAAGGTACCACTCATACAAAATCATACAAATTAATGTCATGATGAATAAACTACTACACAACCAAACTTATCAAAATATGAAAATAATACGAGTAACTTCATAAGATTACAAGCCTAAACAAGAAAACTGAATTGAAAAAGAGAATTGAATAGAAAACTGTTGATAAAGCTATTAAAAAAAATCCCTGCCTCCTCATAATTTCGGAGATATAAAGATTTTCTTTCTTTCTTTCTTTTTTTGATAGAAAATTGTCCAAATATTTCACCATGTCATGAGGAATAAACTGTAATACACAACCAAGTAGGAGATCGAAAATTGTCCAAAAATTTCACCATGTCACGAGAAATACACAACCAAATTATCCAAATACATGACTATGTATGAAAGTAGTAAGAGAAACTTCATAGAATTGCAAGCCTAAGCAAGAAAATTGAATTGAAAGAGAGAATATCATAGAAAACTGTTGATAAAGTTGAAAAAAAAAAGGAGAAAATTAAAGGGAGGCAGAATTCACCACTACAGATCACGTAGTATGCTCGCGGTTTGCTTCCTAAAATGGCCGCTGTTAGGATCCATGGCATGGCTTACTACCTTTTTTGTGCACAACGCTAAAGTAAAGGTAAAATATCGCAGCTGTTACTTTTGAGTTTATTGGTGCTCAAATAATTCATGAAAGGCATTTCAGCCATATAAAAATCTAGATCTGTGTTAAAAGTATTTTAAATTATCCTTATAAAGTTGCAGCTAATTTTTTAGTTTCTAAACAAGACTTGCATTTGACGCAGAAATTGTATGAACGAGGGTGCAGTGTTTACCGCGAAATGGTGAATTGAGTGAGTAAAATTACTAGAATGTCTATGTTTTTTAAGTTTTCACATAATTCCACGGTATTGTTTTAATATTCATTACGTTTCCCCAAGAGATTATGTGTGTGTGTATTGATTACTAAATCATGTGTTCATATCTTAATGGCAAATGGTAAATATGAACATTATTTTGGTACATAGACGTCTACCTGTGTTTACAGAGAGTAGAAAAACCTAGTGAGCCTACAAAACATTTAGTGTATGGGACTACATAATTATACGCTCTTCTCATTCATGTCAAGGCGGTGCGGTACTATCTACTCACTAGCTAGCAAACTATCACTTATGATTGTATAATTAATGTATGTACAAGATGAGAAATGGGGGACTAGCTACAGGTCCGTTTACGGCATTATCGCGAAATAGTCCACCAGTGCACCACTCCATTCACCGCCATTCATTTCGTCTAACCAGTTAAACTAATACTCTGAGTTTATAGATACTAGATAGCTGGGGCGGGGGACTTCTTTCAACCTCCATAGACTTTGCACATAAATGTATTGTAGTGTAGACGCGCACGAGAATGAGAGGGGACCGATAATACGATATCACGATTTAGCCCTATTTACCCATAGTTGATATTCAAAGAGATTATTTTATTCAGCTTAAAGGTAGGGAATCCCATTTGCATGCCTTAAATGAAGAGTTGTATAAATACAGTGGTATGTTGAAGAGAGTATCATTTTAGAAACTCCCATAAAGTATTGGAAGTGGAAGGTAACATTTAGTACATTTTTATTGACCGTTAGATTTTGAATTGAATTTTTTTCGGGGCTCACCGTAAATTCCAGTACATTACTAGGCTACCTTTGCAGACTCATGCACTGCATGTGTGTCCATCATGTATATTTTATGAAGAAAGTTCATCAAAACTTACAAACATTTCTATATGTCTATACATTCTTGCCACACACTCTATATGTTATTACATCAGCTCTTATACTTTTAGATTTGTGTTTATAGATAAAAGATACAGAAGACTGCAACGAAAAGGCTGAAGTGTGGCTGACACACAAAACTACTGAGTAGTTGAGTTTTGTGCATTATTCAAATTGTAGATAACTGTTGACTTCCAAATTTCTCAGCAGTGGCCTAAACAAGTCCCCTGAGGTTCATATTTAATGTTTTGCTGCATTTTGGGAGGTCTGTAAAAGGTATCCCCTACCTTTAATGCAAGAACCACAACACAAGCAAAGGCAGCTGGCAAGGGCAGGAGCAGGCAGTGTTGGGGGGGGGGGAGGTGATTTAAAAAAAAAAAAAATCCTCCAGAGACGAGCATGCAGAGTGAAACTAGATTTCTAGCCTCCAACTGTTCTAACTGGAATGTTTATAGTCTAGAGTCCAGCAATAAATGCATGGCCATCATCATGCAACATGGGCAGCGATGGGATGCGTTCAAACGCTGAAGCGTACCATACCCATGCCCGGGCCGCAGGAACGCTTGAGCGCTCCCATCCCAGCGAGTCAAAAGTGGACCACCTCCTGATGAACAAACTCCAAAAAGCTTACCAAAGCAAAAGCGAAATGCCACCAGAAGTTGGCATGTGAAGACCGCACGTTGTCATATAATGCAAAGAATTTATTCTCTTTTACTTTGTTTGGTACATCTGTAAATAGCTTAAGCGTGCGCACCATATAAATGCAGATAAATGGCCTTAGTTGTGCAAAATGTGTGACCCCTCTAAAAATACCTTGTGAGGTACACTTTCTCCTCAGCTCAGAGTGCTTTAGCGCTCCAAATCTGGTACAGTGTTCCTATGGTACAGTAGATTTGGGTTTGGTTCACTTTGGTTTGCTTTTGAGCACTCGAACGCTCCATTGCTTCACGCACAAAGCCAGAATTTCTCAAGATTCATTTTTCTGAACAACAGTCAAATTTAAACTTCAAGGGCCAAAAAGGGCCCTTTCAAGCTAGGGTAGGGATGGAAACAATCTTCTCTTCAATCGTAAACAGTCTCTCAGAAGCTTGCTAAATTAGATTCAAGTCTGTTTTTGTTTTTTGTTTTTTGTTTTTTGTTTGTTTTTTGTTTGTTTGTTTTTTTTTTGTTTTTTTTTTTTACATGCAGTCACTTTTCACATACAGTGTATCACCAAGTTCATGAGTTAGCATGGATGTACCTGCAGAGCAGAAGAAAAGAGAAAGAAAAGAAAAAAAAAAAGAGAAAGAAAAGAGAGTACCAGTTACCATACCAAGATTCAACCACACACAAAAATGGTGGTAATGGGTGCAAGTAGTCCAAAGTCTGTGGTCAAATATTGAACGGCTTAATATTTTACAGCTATGAATTAACAGATTGATAGACTCTAGTTGTTAGCAGACAAATGAACTGCATATGAAAAGCTAAAAAATGACTTGATAATGTATCTGATAATATCAATCCTTCTAGTGAATGCTAACTGCATCACACATGTGAGTCACTAGTTTTACTTATGTCCATATCTGCAGTTTTACTTGGACTGCCTGAAATTCTTCTGTGTTCATGATTCATCATGAATGAGTTCAGAATACACCACCTCGTCAGTGAGCTGATGAAAGTCTTAGGGTAAGTGATCATTCCTTCTTTTGATAAAGTATGGGCCACCTTGTGTATCAGCGTAGTGATTTGCATTATAAAGTACTCTGTGCCATGCATTCTGATAGGAACAAAATAAAAAATAGTGTGAACACAATTTTATATTTCATGACGCCTCTGTCATACTTGCCAACTAGTAAGATTTTATCAGATTCAGTAAGATTTTTTACGTTAAAAATAGCAAAATCAGATTTTCTGTCAGAGAAATCAGATTTTAAAAAAATATTTAGATTATATATACCTTTCATGTGTATTTTCTAAAGATTTGACCGAAAGTAAGATTTTCAACTTCAGTTTGCATATAAAATAAGATTTTTGCAATCCACGAGTAAGATATTTCATTTTGAAACGTTGGCAGGTATGCTCTGTGATATTTGTCACGGACAACCAGGAGTTTTCTACAGACTCATGTGCCCTTTTGCCATGGGCTACTAAAACTCACAAAGGAATGGCTACATTCCTGCTAAAAATAAAGTTGTATGTTGCCTTTATGTCATGCCCTGTCAATCAATCAGTTTATTTGCCTGCACGTATCTTTTTCTCCACCTATTAGTATGAGTCTGTCTCTATTCAAGTGCAGTTTGTATCGGACAGAAAATGGGTTACTTTGCAGCTGCAGAGTTGTAGAACAAATCTGACACAAATTATCTATGCATCTCAAGCAAGCCAATACAGTAGATCATTTTAAATCCAAGAGCCTTTCAAAACATTTTTTTTTTAATCTTGTCAAGAGATTATGCTTTATGCTGTATGCAAAAGTTTTTTCCACATTTCATCTTGCCTTGTTTCCCCTTCTGTCTCTCATTTCTGTTTTCCTTTTAATACATACTTTCACTATTTTCCCTCCTTCAATATGCATAGAGACATTATTATTTGTGTGTGTGTGTGTGTGTGTGTGTGTGTGTGTGTGTGTGTGTGTGTGTGTGTGATATGCTATATATAAACATGGTTTATCATCATTATTGTTTTTATGATTTTTTTTTTCTTCCAAAAGGAGCCAAGGCAAGGAAGGCCCAGAGGTGTACACTGAGCTGCTGCTGAAAAATGTGACTCCATATGTCACCACCCAGGTCTCTTCCCACACAGCGAAGAGAAAGATTGCCTCCTACACCAAGCACCCGCAAGAGTTCCTCAACAAATATGACGAGCTCAAGTCAAAGAAGTAAGGCCCGCGTGTGCCATGATTCAAACCTTTTGTGTGTTTCACGTCCAGAAGAAGAAATCACCTAGCAATGTCCAAAATCTTTGGTGTTATAATAATGACTGTTTAAAGTACGTGCTGTCCAGGTGGCCTTGAGGGAATTAAAGACACAAGAGATGACGCCCTCTGCAGCATTGACTTATCACTTTAACTATGCACATGTCATATGAATTCAGAGAATAAGAAGTACATGCAAATGTCAGTGAACTTTATTCCAGCCTTAAAATAGTTCACTCGAACTGGAGCTGATCCCAGTTTCTAAGATGTGACCAAAGCCTTGTAACCCTCTCAAGCAATAGTTGCTTTCTGCTCTGAGCTGCTTAGTAAAGTTGTGGATTACAGAAGCTTCAAATTGTAGTACAGAATTCTCAGTCAAGGACTGATGGTAAAATGGGCAGGACTTTGCATTGTCAAGAATGATTAAAAGACGGATGTAAATTATGATTTAGGACCGTATTGTGGCAATCTTTTAAGCAATTACAATGTGAGAACCTCACATGATCCTAAACTCCCTCATGACACCAAAATATGCAGTCTAACACCAATGCTGGCTTGCCCAGTTTTACCTGTGTTGTCCCAACTATGTGGTAAACTGCACAATCATATTGACATGAATCCTGTCTACTTCAAATAAATTTGGTATTCTTGTTTTCTGTTTGTTTGTTTGTCGTTGTTGGTTTGTTTGTGTTTTTTTTTTTCATTTTTGAAAGAAAAGGCTTCCACATTGCGACAGCTAAATAGCTATTCAGACTGGATTCTGGATAGAGACGAAACCCAAATTTGAGGGCAGAAATGAAGTTGAAACCAGCTGAGAATAAGCAGATAAATCTGGGAGTGGTAATTTTTGCTCCTTTTGGATAGCAACAGCTTGCCACATTTTGCCGCTCAGAGTGCTCTGTGACATGTTCTTACTTTAGTAATTGTATTAAACAACACATCTTCTGTCAGCATTCCTGCCTGACTTCCACTTTTTTTGGCACACAAGCCATGCTGCATACAATACAATAATGTGTAACATTTTCTTCCTAGGTACCCATTTACTTACCTGAGCGGAAAAGGGCATTGTGGACAATGTAATTGCACATCAATTATTTACATTGAGTGGAAGTGATTTTGTGGTTGTTTCCAATTTTTTTCAGATACATTTATGCAAATGCTTTGAACCTATTGAATATTTGTCTGGAATATTTACATCAACGATTTCTCAGAAAGTCTCTAAAGTGGCTAGTCAGTGGAATTGATTTTGCGGTTGTTTCCCATTTTTGTTAGATAAATTTTTATGCTAATGCTTTGAACCTATTGAATATTTGTCTGGAATATTTACATCAACGATTTCTCAGAAAGTCTCTGAAGTGGCTTGTCAGTGTTCTATTTCCAAGAAGAGAAGGACCGCATAGAAATCAGTGACTAACTCTGCAGAAACCTGAATAAGTGTGAGATGTAATGCAGTTTTCTTTGCTGCCAACTTCCTTTCAGTGTGCGTGATCTGGATGCGCTGGTCTACCTCCTCTCGAAGCTGACGGAGGACAAGGAGGTGATTGCCACGCTCGACGAGAACGCAAAGAAGCTCCTCATGCCGATGGACAAAATCAGTCTGCCGCCCTCGGGCACCAAGATGTCGCAGGAAGAAGTGTCGGAGGTAAGTCAACAGGCTGGATCCAAGTTTGTATTGTTCCATTTTGGTCTCTCTTTCTCTCCCTCCTGTGTTATTTTTTGTTTTCTGATTTCCTTAAATTGATCCTAACTTTAAAAAAAAAAATGTATCAGGGTCATCATATCATTATCATCATTATCATCATCAACATCATCAACATCATCGTCATCATCGTTATTAATAGCAGGAGTAGTATTAAATAGAAATAGTGGTAGCAGTAGTATTATTGTCATCATCACCATTTGTATGTGATCATACAAACAGTTGTGTGTTAATAACAGTTGTTTTTTCCGATGATGGTGAATGCCTTTAGATGAATGACACCATCTTTTTGCTAATATCTGTACTTGTTGGATGATATTCATTTCATTTCATCTCTTGTGCAAGGTCCATGTAGAAATGTCTCCCTTTTTTTCTTTTTTCTTTTTTGCATATTTCACTGTAAACACTCAACCTTTTTTTTTTTTCCTTTTCTGTCCCAGCTGCGAAACCAGCTGCTGAGTCTGACCAGTTCTAGGGCTGCATCTGGCCAGGCATCGGAGGTCTTCAGGAAAATGATGAGAGAAAAACAGGCTAAAAAGAACTGTAAGTCCGTTTTCTCCTTCTCATAACATTGTCAACAAAAAAAAATCTGTTTTGCTACCATGCCTGTTGTGCTGTTTCACATCATACACTACTACTTTGTGAGTTTGACTATTTTTGACAGTAACCTTTTTTTGATTTGTACGGTTGACAAACATTAAGAAGAGTAAAGGAATGTTGCTCAACAATACAGGAAAAAAAGAAACTGCAGTAGGAGCTGTTCTCGATTTTTTTTTTTTCTTTGAGTCTAGCTAGTTAGGATTAATCAAATAGTTTTAGTTATAGAAGAACAACAGAAGCAGTAAAAATGTTATTGCTGGCTGAATTGAATTTTTATGTTCAACTACAATATATTACAATTTGGATTACTATGTGATTACTGTCATCAGAGTTCATTTCACTTTGATATTCAGCCTCCATCAATCTTCCGAACCTGTCGCCGTGGGTGTTTGAGCGGAAATTTCTAACCGGGGATTTCATCCGGGATGCAGATGCCAAAGTGGAGCCGGCAGTTCCTCTGGGCACACTCCCTCTGGGCATGCAGGAGATCGCCATTGTGCAGGACCTGCTTACAGTTATGACAGTGAGTTAAAAGAAATGCTACAGGTGCTGTAAAATATGATATTTTCGCGGCATGAAATTTTCGCGAATTGGAGCTGACGGCCTTTTTCGTGGCATGAAATTTTCACGAATTGCCACTGGCATTCAATGCATATAGTGTTGTAGTGTAGACAAGAACTTTTGCGTGCATTTTACTTTTGCGAATCTTGATGCTCGCAAAATTCGCGAAATTAAAAATGCACACGAACATTCCTCGATTTACAGTAGCTAAAGGACTAGTGATATCCCTCTGGAAAATATGGATTACACTCAATTGAAAAGACTCAATTGAAAAGACAGTCAATTTTTCGTATGAATGAGACCAAGTTGGCTATGGCAGAAAATTTCTGGCATTATTGATTTATAGAACCAGCGTGGCCTTTTGAGCACACCCTGCTAGAAAGTCACTTAATGTGAGAAAGCAGGCAACAGTGAAAGCTATACAGCTTATTGTCATTTTTAGGGTATTTAATGTTTAATGTTTCTCATGTGAGTTATTTGTCAAGAAACATTGATTGACCACAATTCTTTTCATACTCTCTTGAGCTAGAACTGGGAAAAAGATAGGACTTGTAGCCACTGGTACTCCTTTGTCATTATCGGGGGGGGGGGGGGGGGGGGGGGGGGGGTGGGGGAGGGAAGAATTGCAGACACAGAAGTCACAATGAGCACAATGCATGTAATCCAGATTATTCTGACTGTCTGTCTGTCTGTCTGTCTGTTTCTCTCTCAGTCTGCTCTTTTCTGTAAAGCATACAATTGTTTCCCCTCGCTTGAAAATAGCTCTTGACTAATGTGATTCTTGGCACACTACCCCTCCACCATATTCTCAGTCTTGGCATTGAGAGCAATGGTGTGTTTACTAACATATTAATGTACCTCAAGGTTTTGTTGTTGTTTTCAAAATCACCAGTTTGCTGCTTGATATTCAGTCTTCTTCCCCCCCCCCCCCCCAAAAAAAAAAAAACAAAAAAAACAAAAAAAAAACAAAACAAAACAAAAAAAAAAACTTTAATCCTCCCATTTCTGCAGGGAACCGAGGGGAAGTACATCCTCATACAGGCGACAGCCGACCGTCTTGAACCTTGCACGTTTCAGGTGGACAAGTCTCTGGATGGCTCGCTGCAGGAGCTCGTCAGGAGAATCTTGCCCATCTGCAGCAACTACTCCACTGTCATGCACTTCATTGAAGACAAGTCCTCCTTCGAGTTCGGTGTCGTCAATCATGCGCTATGCGGCGCCATGAGGACGTTGGTCAAGGTACGAGGAAAAGTCTTGTTTAAACATTTTGTAGAGAAATCACAAATCTAAATATTGTAGAATTGGGGAAGTAGGAAACATTTTGAAACTGTGCTCCAAGTTTGAAAAATGGTTTGCGTATATGTTAAACCAAATATAATTTTCTTATGTTCACTTTTGCAGTTTACCATATTAACTTCATTTTGTGTTAATGACGGATACAAAGAGTTGATACTGCCACAACTCTTTCGCTAGAACTACAACATTTGGAAAGAGACAGAAATAATTTGTATACAGCTGTGTAAGGGTACTGTAAAACCAGAAACATTTAGAGCGCGAAACTTTTGCGAATTGGAGCCAATTGCGTATTTTGTGGTATGAAACTTTCACCAGTTGCAAGTGGCATTTGATGCATAGTGTATACATACACTATTGCGAATCTTGGCTCTTCACAAAATTTGTGAAAGTTTCATGAGCATGAAAAGTTCTCATTTTACTGTAACCTTACCCATTTGATATTGGGCCATGTGATCATTTCTGTGCTGAGTATCCTTGGTCACTTGATACCAAACGTTACCTCAAACACTCATATTACCTCATATCTTTGCATCCACTGATACATGTCGTCCAATGACAGGAGTATAACATCCTGATCGCCCAGCTGGAGCACCAGGCCAAGCAGGGCCAGCTGCCCCTCCAGCGGTTTTGGTTCTACGTCCAGCCCTGCATGCAGACCATGGAGATCCTGGCCGCCATCGCCTCCTCCGTGAACCGCGGCGCGTGCACCGGCGGCTCCGTCCTCAGCCTGCTCCACGAGAAAACCATCACGATGATCGGGTAGGCACCACGATATACCTTCAGAGAAGGTCATTTGTTTGTGCCTTCTTCATCATTCATACAGTCATTGTATACACATTATATTCCAAGGAGTTTTTAATTTTTGTGAATTTTTGGAGTCGGGTGGTACTCGTGAATGTAACAACATGCAAAAATATCAACTCTGATCCTGACATACATGCAATGTTCATGTGTACCAATGCGCTAAAGTGCATTTCGCATGAATGTGATGCACTGGCATATGACCTGAAATGTGAAACTGGAAAATTATGCACATTTTGTGCGACAAGAATGTAGTGTAAAAATAAGAGCATGCAAATTAGTTTGCTTGTAATATGTAGCACTTTTTTAATATTTCGATTCCACAAATTTAAAAACACATGGACGTCATCTTAACCTAGGGGAAGAGAAAAATTACTTACACAAAAATGTCCACCTTTCTGTTCAATGATAAATACAGAAGATGGACATTGGAATTTGAATGTGCTGCAAAACCACAACATCATAAGTTGCTTGTTGCATGGCAGATATGATGACATAAATGATATCCCGGGGTACCAAATAAAAATCAGCCATTTTGTTGAATTATTATTTTTTTTAAAAAGGTTGTACCCTGGGTGCCAAAAAGAGGAAATTATTTTGGTGCTGGAGCTAGCGCGCGCTAGCCATTGCACTGCACTGCACTAAAGCACACGCTAGTGATATCGCAGCTTCCATGCACGCATAGTATAACATGCAGTGGCATGGGAATGCTATGTACATGCACACACAGTGCATGCATTTTTCTCTGGCTGTCCTTGAGTGGGCATGAGGTGGCGCTACACAACGTGGTTACCTGGGTTACTACGGTACCCCGGGGTAACGCGTGATGCATCATATACCGCATGGTCACTCACATATGAGTTTAGGTGAATATACATGTATACCATGTGTACATTCTTAATACAGCTACTGATTCAGAGTCTGTAAATCTCTTTCTTCTGTTGTCTTAAAATGTCTGTCTGTGTGTATGTGTTTTATGTGTATGTCACTGCTAGTGATATGAGGGCCCAGGAGCTGTGTCTCTTCCTGACCCAGTCTGCCTGTGCGCCTTACTTTGAGATCCTGGAAAAATGGATCTACAAGGGAGTCATCAAGGATCCTTACTGCGAGGTGAGACAGGGGTACCCAAAATTCATCTTTGTAGTCGTGCAGTGGATATGGTTGTGTGTGTATGTTACATATATAGTGTATTTCACTTTTATTCTGTAAATCACACCCTGACTCAGTTCTGGATATTAACAGCAGCATAGATAAACCATCATATGTTTTTGTTCTCAGTGATAGAGCAGAGTGTCCGACAGTCAAAACTTCAGCGATCAGAAACATTTTTTCTCTTGCACGCTACAAAAGTTGTATTATGTACAAAAGTGACCACAGCAAACTTACAAACCAGCCATAGAAAAGATAAAAGGGAGTATACCCATGCCACAACTGGATCTCTAGAAATAGGTACCTGTACTACATAAGTCAAAACAAAACCGTCTTAGCCTGTGTCAATTGATTCTGTTGAAAAGTATGAAGGTCTCTAAGGGAGAAGACATCCTTGGTGGTGACTGTGACAATGGAGCTGTCTCTGTGCTCCTCCATTGTTAGCACACAGTAGAGGAGTGTAAGGGCTCTAGATATTTGGTACCTTTGGTAGCAGGGGTGACTGAGCTCTGTACTCCATCATTGGCAGTTCATAGTAGAGGGATGTAACGGCTCAAAAAGTCGTTACCCTTGGTAATAGCAGTGACTTATGTATTTCTGTACTCCTCCACTGGTAGTTGATGGTAGAGGGGTGTAAGAGCTCTAGAGGTAGGCAGCCATGGTAGCATTAGTGCATATCTCTGCACTCCTCTATTGGTAGCTCATGTTAGAGGAGTATAAAAGCTCTGGAAATAGACACCCTTAGTAACAGTAGTGAGTTGTCTCCATACTCCTTGTGGTAGTTCATAATAGAGGAGTGAGAGGGCTCTAGAAGCAGTTGCCCTGTGCAATGGCGGTGACTTCTTCTCTGTACTCTTCCATGGAAAATTCAAGATGAAGGGGTGTAAGGGCTCAAGAAGTAGTTACCCTTGGTAACAGCAGTGATTTCAATTCTTTACTCTTCCATTGATAGTTCATGATAGAGGAGCATGAAGGGCTCCAAAAGGAGAAGCTGCAGCAGGAGTACAACGATGCATACTGGGAGCAGCGCTACACCATCTGCCGGGAGCGTAGCCCCATCTTCCTGGAGACAATAGCCGACAAGATCCTGCGCACCGGCAAATACCTCAACGTGGTCAGACAGTGTGGTAAGTTCAAGGCCGAGAGAAGGCAAAATCTGTCAAAAATGGAGACACTAAAACTTTAAATCACCCTACTGTGGGAGGGGGACACTACCCTCCCACCCCCCCCCCCCCCCAACTCACTCCAGTCGAGTGGAAGGGGCTCAGTCGCTACACTCCCTCGTTTTGTGCTCCCCCTTTATGGAATTCCTGGATCTGCCTCAGTTTACTGATATGTGACCGGCGACAACGGTTTCAGGCAAAAGTCGAGAATTTTGAAAATTCATTTTTTCACTGAATCTCATTGCCCATTTCCTAAGCTTTACATTGATATAAAACACTTGTATTCTTCGGCACTATAAGTGGGCATAGAAAGAGAAATAAAATGCACTTTTTAAGTTGTTAACCTGACAAAATTGCGAGAAAACAGGCTTTGAAGATTCACCTCTTTCTCAAAGACAATGTCCGAGCGGCGATGCGAGGGGAGAATCACCCATCCGTACGATGGTGCCTATCGATGTTAAGCTCCGCCTCTAGCAACCACATCGCCTTCTGATTGGCTCACTGAGATAGTCAAATTTCCCAGGCACCTTCCTCGGAGCTCAGCGTATAGAGCCGAAAAACAATGCATTTTGCTCGGGTTTGTTTTACCAATACGTCTTTCAAGATGGCGAATACGATATTGTACGTATGGTGCACATGTACAATGTACTTGTGTATGGTGCACGCATTACGCAATGGCATCCACATGCCATGGCCGTGTGCATGTAACAGGAGCCGCAGTGGCGAATCCACACATTTACACATCGCGCTTTCATTGTGGTGCATTTTGAAGGCAGAAAATTGCTAGTGCTGGCAAGGGTCACGCTTCCTGTTTGTTTTGCTTTTACAAGACATGCATAATTATGTTGCTTTGTTCGGTGGTGCTAATTAAATTAAAACAAACAAACACGACTTGTTAGTTTGGTGCGATCTTGACGTGTAGTATTTGAATAGAATTGGTTGCATGTAGTGTGGCCGCTCCTTTCCTGTCATCTACCTTCCATTAAATCAGTCTGCTGTCATAATTTTTACTACATGTACAACAAGTAGACAAATTTGAGAATATTTAGTTTTCTTTTCACACGATTATGTCATGCTACATGATTTTTGTTTCACTTCCGTTGTCGAATATTGCGGCAGAATGTAGTTTGGATAGAAAGCCAAACGAAGAGCACGCAGTACAGAGCGAGCGTATATAAATTACTATAGCAAGAACAATGGAGCATGTAATCGTGCATGCGTGGACAAAGCATTCCCCAAACACTGCAACTGGTGTCTCCGAAAGCCAAATTATGTAAATGTATGCGACGCACCAGCCAATCGCATGCGAGACCCTGCGCCGTAGCAACGCTGAGGATATTGGCGCGGCGTTCGAAAGAAGCTCGAAACTGACGAGTGCGATCCCACATAGGGTGCTTAAAATTCCATTTTCGATAGGAAAAACGTGGTCTTATGCTATGAAATTTAGTGTAGATGTAGAAAACATATCAAAGATTCGATTTCTGCAAAAAACGTAAATCGACAAAAATAATGGTCAAAATCTTTGTACCCCGCCTAGGAGGGAATTTGCTCTTGCGACTTTTGCCTGAAACCGTTGTCGCGGGTCACATATGTTCTACTTATATTGTTGCATTCACTCAATCCACATAATATTATTTGGATTTCATTTTCCTTTCTCAATCACTCCCTGATGCCCTTGCAGGTCAGGACCCTCGCTGCCCCAATGCTGAGGAGATTCTGTACACTCTAAAGGAGCGGCAGTACGTCGAGCAGATTGACAAGGCCTACCAGTATGCCAGCAAAATCTTGCTGGAGCTCATCATGGAGGAGAGGGAACTTGTGCAAAGACTGAGGTAATTATAAAGCATCATCACAGGAAACAGGGAAGCACAAACACAGCCTGAGAAAAATGTGGCATTTTGCTTTATTTAGTTCTTATACAGAAACCCAGGTCCAGAATTTTTTTTGTTTGTTTGTGGTGGGTGCTACGTAACTCAATGCTACAAAGATCCTCAATTCACTCCTTTTTGTTGTTCTCCTATATTCCTCCCTATGTCCCATTCACATTTGTCATATCTACCCTCCATTTAACGCTCTGAACTCATTGTAGAGCTGGGGGGCATTTCATGAAGCATTTTTCCGACAACTTTGTTGGACAAAATTGCTCTCAGCCAATCAGATGCAAGGATTTCAGAAGCTTTTAACAGTTTGCCAGACAAAATATCTGACAAAACACTTCATGAAATGCCCCCCCTTGTCAGTTGTAGATGAATGTTATTAGTTTGAAGCTTTTTTTTTTTTTTTTTTTTTTTGCAGTTCTGAAGGCTTGTTTGAATATTAGTTTTAAATTTGGGGCGCCTAGGCCCCAGAGAGTACGATAGGGCATCAAGGCCATCCTGTGTCCGTCCTGTATGGGGAAAATGACTTCTTATTGATACTCCAGCTGATATTGCTTACAATATTCTGCGGCATTATAAATTTAGACAGTGATGTGCCATCAAATTGCCAATAATGAAATATTTTTATTTGCATCTTTTTCTGAAACATTCAAATGTCCTCACCATTCACAGACCAACTGAGATGGGTAGATTATATACCACTACTGTAGTACACACATTTACTGAATGTTGTCTTCAAGCACCCAGAATTTTAACTTGTGTTTGTAGCAGGGGAAAGAAAATGTGTGGTTAGTACAAAGTTAGGTGGTAGAAGGCTCAGTAGTGCACTACATATTCTTTCCTTGCTATGTATGTGGCCATGAAAAGGGCTTACCCACTCCCGACATTTCAGCAAGCATGTTCTTGCCATTCTCTTGAAAACGGCAAGGACATGCTTGCCGAAACATTGGGAGTGGGTAGGCCCTTTTCAGCACTACGAACATACCACAGAAAGAATATGTAGTGCACCGTTGAGCATTCTGCCACCCAACATTCTACCTCCACGGAAACCTTAAAGGAGTCATATAGTTTTGGTTGAGACCTCACTTCAGATTCTAACATTTTTTGGTGAGATAATGTGAAACCTCCTGTGAAATATGAAAGAGCATGTAATTCCAAGAGGGATTCAATGTTTCTTTGATGAAAATTGGTTTTGAAATGGCCGAGATATCCAAAAGAGAGCAATTCTAGTAAAAGGTGGAACTAACCTTTTATGAGGATCGCTCTGTTTTACTTAATTTTTGGATGTCTCAGCCACTCCCAAACCGATTTGCATGTAATAAACTTTTAATGCCTCTTAGAATGGTGTGCTCTGTATTATTTCGTAAGTAGTTTCTTTGTATCTCACCAAAAGTTAGAAGCCCAATCTTTGTCTCCGTCTATACTATACTATCCCTTTAAAAGATTTTGTAATGCAAAGTTAAATTGCGATATCTTCTACCCCAATTGTTTATGACCAGATCCATAAAGAGGTACTTTCTCCTGGAGCAAGGGGATTTCTTTGTGCATCTCATGGACATCACGGAGGAGGAGATGAGGAAGAAGGTGGATGACATCATCCCCAGCCGGCTGGAGTCACTCCTGGAGCTGGCCGTCCGGACCAGCCAGGCTAATTCAGACCCCTTCAAGGATGACCTCAGGTCAGTGTCGGAATTTGTCTCCCTTTCCATTTTGGCGTCAAGCTCCGGAACTTACTTTATTTAGCCTTTCATGTATGGATGTGTTCATTATGCAGGGCTGCACACAAATCCATAAACCCACAAAACCTGTCTGTCAGACCAGTTGGTACCCAGTTTTCCCTTGTTTTACTGGTCCATTCCTGCAAAAGTTACTGGTCTGACAGTAATTTTTACTGGTCAGGGATCGTCGGACTGGTGCCAGTGTGCAGTCTTGCATTATGTATCATCAGTAACTGTCTGGTGTAATCGCTGAAATTTGATGGGATCCGTGTTTATATGGAAGCGTTTTCTGACGCTTTTATAATTCTGAAATTTCCCTCACCAAAAGACTGTGCAAAAATAGCAAACTTGTCATATGCAAGCTATGAGGCCTGTAATGTCATACAGTAGAGTGGTAACTTTATGTCATGCAGCATTATATTCGTCAGCAGCATTCTATTAAACAAACATTACCTATGTCTGTATTATGGCAGTTATGCCTGAATCGACCGAAACATGTATTCAGCTTTATATTGTTGTTAAAAAGGATGAAGAGATAACCTGTCATGAAAATAGAGATCTTGTGATTCCTTGTCCTGATTATGAATTTTATGAAGTCTCCCAATAGTAGTCAGTGGCACTTCTTTGAAACCAGTTAGCAAGACCTAGCACTATTTCCACTGTATTTCATATCCAAGGAACATAAATATACAGCAAACCAATCTTTCCTATGTTTCAAAGTTAGAGTTCCTCTTAAACAACATAAAACCAGACATTTCGCATGCATGAAACTTTCCTGAATTTCATGAGGAGCCACAATTTGCAAAAGTACAATGGATGCTAAAGTTTTTGTGTACATAATCCAGTATGCTCGTAATTTCTTTCATGATCAGCCATTCGCAAAAGTTTCATGCCTTAAAAAGGGCTGTCGGCCCCAACATGCAAAAGTTTTGTGCCGTGAATGCTTCTGGTTTAACAGTATTATTTCATTCATGTTTCATGATACTCCCATTACCTTCCTGCTACAGGGTGGACCTGTTACCTTATGACCTCATCACACAGCTTCTCAGAATTCTTTCTATCGAGTCCAAGCAGGAAAAAGGTATGATACATTTTACTTTGCAAAAGAGTTGCTTTCAGTCAGGTTTGCAGTCAAGAATGATCACTGAAACCCTGACACAAAGTGAAACACACAAGCATGATAACACTCTAGGCTCTTTGTGTTTGTGTTTTTTTAATCTTGCGTCATTATTGGCTGATTTCTTTGTGATACTTTGGCTTTAGTAGCATTATTATTATTTCATGATTGCATGAATTGTGTATGTAATAACATCAATCTAAAAGACCAAATGGCTGTCTTTGTAGAAGTAAAAACTCATTTTGACAAAGAGTAGGGAATGAAAAACAGATTTATCACCTTTGAGTCAAGAAGAGAATATATTACAATGGCATTCAAATATCTGGTACAAAGGAACATGTACATGTTGAAGATTGTATCCCAATGGGAAATATATTTTCCAATATCATAATGCAGTGAAAGCACTAATCTTTGAAAGTTTGAGTTTCCAATCATCCATTCATATAGTGTAGTCGAAGTGAGTTACTTGTGCAGGAAAATTCCCCCCTGATTGTAACTTCTTTCTTCCTTCACAAGCAATTTGAAGGCAGTGACTTGAATATCAGAACAAGTTAAAGGGTCCAATTTGATAATGATGTCATTTCTATATTTCCCCATGAATCAGCTTAGAAAGAAATATATCAACAAAAAGTTTGTCTTTATCTTGATGCTGATACCTTGTTATCACACTGCTTGAGGATCCTCGGAACTCTGAAAAGCTAACAGCAGTTTCACGATCTTACAAGATCTTTTGATCACTTTAAGAATGCCTCCATTCTATCCAGCTATGCTGTCTGAGATGGATCCAACAGAGTTGAACATCTCTGGGCTGGAGGCTTTCTCCTTTGACTATGTCGTACGATGGCCAGAGTCCCTCATCTTGAGCAGAAAGGTACTAGTTGATATTCAACAACTGTATACACCTAATATTTCGCGAGGCATTTATTTTCGCGAATTTTGCAAGTCAGGTGCTATTCGCGAAATTAAAGACACTAGAAAATAATGATTCTGATCCCGATATGAATGTGAGATACACATATACATTTCTCTGTTCAGTACAGTAGATCCATCTACTCCACGATCGCGAATTTAACCACTCGCGAAATCATCAGAATTCCTGATTCACGAAAATTTATTAGACTCGCTAAATATAGGGCGTATAGAGTACATCGACATGGTTAATAAGTCTGTGTTAAGTTTTTTTTGTTTTTTTTTTAGATTTTAGAAAGAAAAAAAATGATTTGCTAGCTGCTGCTGTTTTGTTGCAAACATGGAAAAATAGGAACACTGCTTGAATAGAACAATATCACAGCAGCTTTTTTAAGACATGTTTTCTGCCCCATAAAAGGCACAAAATATTGAGTAAAACAGGACACATCTTTACATTGAGTATTCATTCAAAATGGAAATATTATGTAAGTTCATCAAGAATTATGGGTATGATTTAAAAAAAAAAAATACAACTTTTACCAGCTATGGAGGCAACTCGTGTGAAGATATGATATTCAACAGTGTCCCTCCCTTGATTGTTGTAAAAACGCATGTTGTGGTTTACTGGCATGCAAAAGCCAAGCCTCATGCCTCCTCCCCCCCCCCCCCCCCTTTCTGGCACACTTCATAGTTTGATTATGAGATCGATAGTCACTTTTAAGTATTCAAACTTCATCTGTCTTCTCCCAGGCCTTGACAAAGTACCAAATGCTGTTCAGGCATCTATTCTACTGCAAGCATGTTGAGAGAACACTATGCAAGTAAGTTTCTGTTTGGTCTCATTTTCTTTTTGTTGTTTTCCCATCTATAGACTTTTGTGTGTGCATGAGTCCATCTTAGTGTGGGACATTTTGATTGTAGTTTTCCTCTTAGCCCCATATGTACCTGTGCTTTTAGTTGTTAAACTTATAATACCACACTACTGTCAAACTTGCTGTAGTGATGACCTGTCAATAACAATCACATGTCCATAGCGACCACATGGGAATTACCTGCAAAGATTAAGAAAACATTCGGTTAAGAACCTGCCGACAGCGACCAAGTACCTAATTTGACCAACGAGCACTGATATGGTTTCCACTGAAAGACTGACAACCATGCACAATGACTGCCAGATACTGCTTGGAGGTTTGCGGCGGCAGAACAACCAGCTCATAGACTTGTTCACCATTACATCAAATAAATACGCTGAAACTTGTCTATGGCAATGTGTGTGTTTATGTTTAGATATAAATGTAGATATGCCCATACATATGAACAAACAAGTCACAAACGTGACTTATTTTAGACATATTTTATATGAAATCTCACATAAGTGATGCCCTGCCAACAAGACCAAGCAGCTCACTTTGACGGGTTGTAACTTACCACGTGAGATTATTCTTGAACTTTCACATGTCACAACATTCTTGTTCTTCTGATTTCCCTCATGACAGTCACAATGTACAAAAACATTGTATGCTCATTTCAGTTCTTTCAGTTCTGCAACTTTCATAGTAGCTAGCTGCAAAAATATTTCACATTGCATGCATGCTGTTATGTACAATCAGCCAACATAAGTGTCCAGTTGTTGTCTTTTACTCCATGTTAAAAGAGTCTGACAGTATTCACACATGTTTGTCCTCTGTCCAGTATCTGGCTGCTTAACAAGGAGGCAAAACGCTTCACGCTGTACTCGTCCCGCTGGTATGCGGCAGCTTTCGCCCTTCGCCAGCGCATGCTGCACCTGGTGCAGAACCTGCAGTACTACATGATGTTTGAGGTGGTGGAGCCCCACTGGCACATCCTGCAGGACAACCTCCGGCAGGTGAGTTTGGGCTGGCAGCCTGGCCCCACCTGGCTAGAGAATGCCCTCTATGGTGGCTGTATCCTCAGATTATACCCTTGATCAGTTGATTACCCAAGTATTGTTTGGGCCAGTGTTAAGTAGGGTTATTCCTATTCCAAATCACTTTTTGTTCTGATTTTGGTGTTGTCTTTCTACTGTCTGTGAGATTGTAGACCAATCTGACCTGACAGCTAAAATCCACCATTACTGTGGTGTCCCATAGGCCTATGTACATGGAGTATGGCAAATGCATGCATGTATGTTAACCAGTGTAATTTATATTGTGCATTTGGTTTATGTGTGCTCATCTGGGACACTGCAGTTAATGGTGGGTGTTCTTCCATTTTGGGTCAGTCTATACATGAACAAAAAGAAAAAAAGTGTGTATTTCTGTCCAATTTAATACCTGGCATTCATATTCCTAGCTATGAAGTAATTGCAGCAATCAGCACAAGCTGATGATAATGATAGCAAGGTATTTGCAAACTGATGACTTGATTAAAAAGTTTGGAGTGCAAAATGTGTTGAATTTCTTCTGCTGAAACCTGAAATTCTGCGCACCGTGGCTGGGGTGACAAGACTTAGTATCTACAAAATGTCAACTGTTCAGGAGAGGAAAAAAACTTCTCATCCAAAGCACTATATCAAATGGGAGAGCCCTTCCTTTGACATGCGGTGGTGGCTTCATTTTGGGGGTAAGACAGCTAGGATTTGGACAGGACATCATTTACTGGATTATCTGACCTGTTATCCCAAAATTGTCACCAAAATTGCAGATTCAAGGTCTTCTTGCCCCAGTGACGATATGCTATTCCCATGCCAAGTCACACTTTTAGACACGCTTTGCTCAAAATTCATATATTCCTTGTATAATGAGGTGGCTGCAGTGCTTGAGGTCAACATACTATCTGAATTGTTGATATGACACCCTCCTCCATGCAGGTGTCCAACATTGATGAAGTCTTGGAACACCACATGGACTTCCTGGACAAGTGCCTCAAGGACTGCATGCTGACCAACCCAGACATCCTCAAGAATGTTAGCAAGCTCATGTTGGTCTGCGTCACATTTGCCAACTGCATCCAGGTAAGCATAAAGTTGAAACGGTGTGAACATCATTACATGGCTTGACTTCTGTATGTGAGGTCTGTTGTGTTGCAAAGGATGTCATCTGTTCTTCTTCCTCCTCTAATTCCTCCTTTTCTTCCTCCCCTCTTTCTCCTCCTCCTTCTTCACTGGGGTGAAGCATTTCACAAAATACCTGCCTCAACAAACATTTTGAGTTATGTGCAAAGGAAGTATTGAAAGAATTACTTTTCATTTGGACACGGACAGAAAAATGAACAATCAAATTACGCCCCCCCCCCCAAAAAAAAAAAAGACGTGAAATTTCTAGAATTTTTTTTTTAATGACAGTATTGTACAATCACAATTTATTATTTGTGCAATTGTTGTTTTATTGACCTCCCACAGAGGGTCACACAAACCATGAATGTAGACTCAGAGGTCAGCCTGCTGATGGACACGTCCATGTCTCCAAAGAGTGACCAGGAGCGAGACCAGCTGGACTCTGAAAGGCGGAGAACAACGACCAAGGTACTTTGTTGCTACATCTCCACGTGTGTCTCTATTTTCTCTCCTCCTTCACTGAGAAGACACTGTTCAGTTTGTACAACAGGGGAATCTTGTTACATTGCCGTTGACGGGTCCAGCTAATGTACCTTGTCACAGCCGTACACATGGAGCACACCAACAAATGCACACTGTATGAACGTGTTCTTGCTTTGATAGGCATACACAAAAAGTACGACGCAGTGTTGGTGAACAGGAAATGCAACAGGAATGTGCATAATCTCGCTTAAAACAAAAACACACCAAAAATTCTTGATCCACGTTGTCAAATGGTACTAGTATGTGCAGCGTGGATTGCTGTCCATGAAATTGTCTTTCATTGCCTATTTTTGTGTCAGCAATCTTTCAATGTAGTCAAACCTGTCTTAGCCACCACCTGTCTTCAGTGGCCACCTGCCGTATACAACACTGAAAACACTTCCCTCTGAGAGAAAAGGCATGTTAAAGAACCTGTCTATAACTGCTACTTCTTCATCTCCCTTGGGTGACTACTATCGACAGGTTTGACTATATTCCAAAATTAATTCTTTGGAGCATTAAGTATGTACTATTAAATGGTTTAAAATGCGCAGTTCCCCCACTTTCTAAAGAGGATATGTTAATGGTCTTCAGATTTTTTTCTTCCCATGTAGTTTTATCACAATGTTTTTATGACTTCCTGTGCTGAATTACAGCTCTTTCTCTATCATCTTGTTACTGTTATTGTTGTCATGCCAACCAAGGTGGTCAGCGAGCATGTGGCTCAGCTTAACACCAGCCAGGACTTCTCCAACACCATGCACAACTTCGACACCAACTTCTCCTCCCTGCTCATCGAGCTCCTGGACAAGCTGAGCCTCTTCAGCACGGCCAACTGCGAGCACAACATGATGAACATCATCCACCGGCTGGACTTCAACGGCTTCTACACCCTGCGCCTGGAGCAGCTGGCCGCCACCCGCAGTCGGGCGGGGCACGACCCCCTGGAGGGGGAACCAGTGGGAGCCGCTGGTGGCGGTGGTGGAGGGGCAGAGGGGAGGTAGGGGAAAGATGGACTGGGTAAAGATATTCCAAGTTGGGAGTAAAGGGCAGCAATAGTCTCTGGTGTAGTTACCAATGGAAAATGGGATGATCGGATTCTGCAAGCTCCCTGGGATAGACAGAGATAGACAGACAGACAGACAGACAGACAGTATGTTTGTGATTCTGATGAGGAACTGGGGGAGAGATGGTATTGTCCATTGGGATGTGCTGCCCGGGAAAGAGAAAATAAAGGAGACTAAAAGCCATAGTTATGTATGGAAAGACATAAACATACATTGTACATGGATAAACATACATTGTATATGGAGGATGGTGTGTTTGGTTGCCTTGAACACAGATGGGGAATGAGTCATAGGCTACAAACAGCTTGAGTAAGTTTCATCTAGACTTTGATGGGCCCTAGAACTAATGCCACTTTAGACGTCATGTTTGAATAAATCACTGTTTTGAAGATTCACACTATTGGAGGAGCGTCGCTTGTGATTGTCTACGCATGTTGTAATCTAAGGACTCGAATTTCAAAGAGAAAGTGTGTAGCCCTTTTTCTTTTTCTCTTGCCGTAAGTTACAAAATCATTTTTGAAACAAAACAAATGACTATCTAGAAACTTATTTACTGTGTTTGACCAATATTTGGATGTTTGGGTCATAAGAATATGTGATGATGGCATGTCTAATGTGACCCATCGAAGATCCATCTCCATAACCTGATTATTGTCTATCTAGAAGTACTCCGCACTTTCTTAGTAGGAAGATTTGCACTCTTCACCTTTATGCCTTCTGCGTCTACTCCTGACCAGACATACATATCAAAGATGTGTTCTCACTCATCATCCACACGAAGTTAATTCCTTGCTAGAAATCCACAGAAAGTGTTGGATTTTCTTGCGTAGTTTTGTGTGCAAAACTGCTGAAGAATTTACGCATGGTAATGTCATAGTCTGAATCGATCCTAACTGCGACTGTACAAATGTACTTTGTATTTGTTTCAAGAGTGCCTCTATTGATAGAGTATTTATTGATACATTATGTTTGAATTGTCATGTCTTCCCCCCAATAGTCTTGTTTCACTGAAATTTTTGTCCATGTGTTGAATTCATACAACTGCCTTTGCTTGCAGCATGTCCCTTTTAGTGCATGTTAACCCTAACTAGGCCGGGCTATTTTGGTAGATGATAGAGCCGGGGGGCTCCCAGGCCCCCCCCCTCCCCAGATCTCGGTCGTCGATTGCTACGAAAATTGGCACACACATTGCGAAAGATGTAGTCTAAAGTACCATGAACTTAATTTTTTTTTCTAAATTATCATTTATGCCAAATTATGCTAATTTATGCATAATGATGCATGAAATCAGACATTTTGGTATAAATCACTAAATAAAGCTCAAAACAGTATTTAATTGTTTTTTATGCCTCCGCCACGAAGTGGTGCCGGAGGCATTATGTTTTCGGGTTGTCCGTCCGTCCGTCCGTCCGTCCTTCCGTCCGTCCGTAATGAATTTTGTGGACAAGGTAACTATCAAAACCTGTGGAGGTATCCTAATGAAACTTGGCATGTATGTGTATTAGGGGATGAAGTTGTGCCTATCACTTTTTGGGTGCACATGCTCAAGGTCAAAGGTCAAAAGGTCAAGGTCAAATACATAAGATTTCACTTTTTCCACCATATCTATTGAATGCCTGAAGATATTTTCTTGAAACTTAGTGTATACATGTATTACCCAATTAAGATTCTCTGGTGAAAGTTTGCGTCATGAGGTCAAAAGGTCAGGGTCAAATACATGAAATTTCACTATTTTCACCATATCTATTGAATGCCTGAAGATATTTTCTTGAAACTTAGTGTATACATGTATTACCCAATTAAGATTCTCTGGTGAAAGTTTGGGTCATGAGGTCAAAGGTCAAAGGTCAAAAGGTCAAGTAAAAACATCAAAACTTCTTTTTTTTCTCCGTGCCTTGGAAAATTGTTCAAGGTATCTTCATGGAACATAGTATATACATGTACTGACTGGAAGTGATTATCTAGAGAATGTAGGGTTCATGGGGTCAAAGGTCAGGGGTCAAAGGTCAAGTTTAACACTTCAAAATTTTACTATTTCCCTCATATTTATGCAATGTCAGCAGGGTTATTATTTTTTTTACACTTGGTGTATGCATGTGTAACCTAATAGAAATTCTCTGGAAAGTTTTTTTTCCTTCTTTTTTTGCCTCAAAGGTCAAAAGGTCAAAGATCAAGTGAAAGTGCTGAACTAACTTTTTCCTCCATATCTCAAAGTGGCTCAAGTTATCTTGAAACTTAGTACATATTATGCATGTTCTACCTGAAAGTGATTATCTTATGAATTTTAGTGTCAAGGGCCAGATGAAAATGGTAACAATTTACTATTCAATTCAGAAATTGCACTTTTTCTCCACACCTGTATCTTGAAAATTACTCAATGCCTAAATGTATGAATGGGTCAAAGTCAAGTTAAAGTCCTTAAATCCCTAGATACATGCTCTCCTATTCATCCAATTAAACCTAGGTCAAGGAAGGTGAACATTCAACACATTTGTGACAAACTTGTCATTTCAATATTTTGCCAATTTTGTGAAAATGTAATCACACATTGTCCACATGTACTATCTAGACCTATTGGGAAAATCATGCATTATGGCGGAGGCATACCAGTCGCCAAAGCGACATTTCTAGTTGAATTCATGTATTTCCTTGTTTTTTTACTTCATGTTTTTCATTGTTTTTTGATGAAATTTGTCGGGGACATTGTTTCGAACAAGAAAATATGTTATTAATTGATTTTAATCAATAAAAACCCAAAATAATCATGCTTTTATGAAATTTGCCTGTAAGCACAGTTTGCATTGAAATTGTACACGAATTCACATTTTTGAGCAATTTTTGGTCTGACATGCACAAACATATTTATGCGCAACTTCGGAACCGCGCGCTGGGGCATCGCAAATTTGGTGTCAAAAGATGTGGGAAACTTGAAAGAAAAAAGTAATGAAACGTCGCGATGATAGCTTTTTCGCGATAGCGATATATCGCACGAAACGTCGAGGTCCCCCCTCCCCGGCCTAGTTGGGGTTAATGTTATGTGAGAAAGGCAAATTGATGCTAGTTTTATGTACAGTCTGTGTAGTGTGTCATTTTTGAAGCATGCGTGCATGACAGTGGATAAACAATGCTCACAAACATTGTGAAACTGGCAAAGCGGTATACCCTAGATAATGTGTCACAATTTTTTCGTGTTTCGCTTTACATGAACGTGATGTTATGTACAACCTGCAATTGTATTTTATATACAGAGAAACCCTGTTATGGTGAGCTCACTTACATTGAGACACCAGTAGTATACCCGTTTTAACAAGGTGAATTAGGCAGTATTGTATTTTATATACAGAGAAACCCTGTTATGGTGAGCTCACTTACATTGAGACACCAGTAGTATACCCGTTTTAACGAGGTGAATTAGGCAGTACTGTATTTAGCTGGTCTTTTTTTTTTTTTGTACATTTGCATGTTTGTGAGGAGGTACTGGTTATAACAAGATAAAATTGGTAGTCCCAGCAACATCCCTATAAAGGGTTTCTCAGTACATTGCACCTGTTGATTTCACGTTTTTTGAGAAGTAGTTTCTCTAGTGAGCTGGTGATCCGAGGAAAACTTGGCACTTGAATATCAAAGACATGCTTCCTAATGCTTGATTAATGTGACTTTTTGGTAACGTGGTTGCCTCTGATTGTTTTCCTAGCTGCTACTGAGTGACTTTCATGCCATCTAGGCCCAGCCGAGTGTAAAGCTTCCCCCCTCTGAGAGAATGTCTAGAATTCTCTATAATGTGTACAAAAGAGGAGTACAGCATGCTTTTGTAAAGAGTTTTGAATGAATCATGCAGTGCTTGTGTGTAGAGGGTGTAAAGCACTCTAAACCATGCATGTGTATATATTTACTGTATGTATCAAATACCTTTCCACACTCATTTGTAAATGGAACACACGAGCAAGTGACATGTAAATGTGTACAGTTGTAATGCATAAAATGTAAATTCAGAGACATAAAAATTGCTGTGAGATGAATGCAAGTTTGCAAAGGTGGCCATACTTTGATTATTGACTTCTTTATACACGTAACCTGAATCAGGGCATTTGAGCTTCAACACACATTGGCAAATACACTCAAGCTCAAGCACTAAATACATTCCTTTTGAAAGTGTAACCATTGTAACCATTTATTGGAACTAGAAACAAGTACCAAAGGTATTCATTTGAGGTGGTCATCATGAGGCAAAAGAAAAAAAAAAGACCCCACATTACTGACACTAACTGAAGTACATGTACTGTGTGCACTAGCCTACATTTCATCATGTATGATACCGTATACTTACTGGAGGGCTCGACACAAACTTTTCTCCGATGGCCCGTTTGGGCCATCAATTCATTTGAATTTGAAAGTGTGGTGGCCAAAAGAAAAAATAAATATTAAAAATACAAAAATACAGAGAAACATCATCAATTTTTCAATCTTAGTTGCCTGACGGGGCAATTTGGTGGCCCGACATCAATTTCTAGTGGCCCTGGGCCAAAGTTAATGTCGAGCCTGTTACTCTATCATTCAAATGAAAACCATTGAACATCACGTCCAGACAACTGCAAACCCAGACCTCTCTCCCCTCTCTTCTGGCCGAATCCAATGACTTGACAACTGGAACTTTAAATGATTATAAACTAGATGCTTTGCAGTCTGAAGATGGGTTTGATAAATTAATAAATTTAATAAATAGATGAGTGAGAAAAATGCCATGATGTTGAATTTGGATATGAGATGGGACCTACGTTTTCCTAAATTCACAAATCAAAGCTCTGGAGGCACTTGCCAACAGGCACTTGGTTGTAGCAATCAAAATACAGTTCGACCTCTCCTATTTGGCCTCCCCTTATCCTGATGTCTCTGTTGTCTGGATGCGACATCGGCATAATTTTTTTTTTCAATCTAATAATTACAGGGAAAAGGGGGATTTCAAACTGAAACAAAATTCCTACACAAACTTGAATGACTTACATATTCTCAACATAATTAACATACATTCAAATCTAATTTTCATTTAAATAACACGCATTCAGATATTCGGTAGCCTACCCCTAAATCACCATAGGAACATGGACGGAAACTTTTCATCAAATCTGGGCACAGTACAGGTGAGATCGTTCACTGAGAAAATTATCAGAATTCTGAATGCAGACCAGCTGATGAGGATGTGACATGTTCATGCAAACTTGATACAAGTGTACATGTACATTTCAGCTACCATTGGGTAGGCAGTTGCATGTATTAAACATCGAGTCTTCCATATCCGGCTAAATCTCTTATCCAGATGAGCATCAGTCCTGATATATCTGGATAGGAGAGGTTGGACTGTGCAGTGTACTACTGATTCTATCACTTTCACTTTCAGAGATACCATTTACATAGCTTCAAGAAATTGACCACATCTTCAAATTATTGCAACAGATTGACAAAAAGCCCTTTGACGTAAATAACCACACATTGTTCAGTCTTGGGTAATAGCCATGATAAAACATAAATGATCTCTGACACTGAATAATAGTTGTTTATTTACGTCAATAAAGGGCAATTTGTCAATCAGTTGGAAGAAAACCTACTTGATGCAAGAATCAATAATTTGAATAACCTAAATTAATTCACATCTACAAAAAGTGAGTCCATACCTATGCTGTACAGGACACAATTAGGTAAGCATAAAAAAACATAATCATGTTAAAAATTATTAAGGGGCCAAGATTTTTGCATGTGTCTGCCATGTACATATGTAGCTACCAGACAGTGTGTCTATGAACAGGTAGGTGAATGATATTACTGAAACCACACTAAGCTCTTCTCGGGTGAACAGATCACAACTGTAATTAGCCATTTAAAGTCATCTGTAATGAAACTCAGCCCAGAACTTTGCACTGCATGTATTACAAAGCAAAAGACATTTCTAGGAAATTAGCAAGAATACCAAACTGTGAAATGTAATCATAGACAGGCAATTTGAAATTCTTGCATCAATCCAACATTTTGTTTGCTTTCATGATTAACAAACTAAAAACTTATAAAAAGACACCAGCACATAACAGCAAGATGGCACTGTGTGAAAAAATTAAGCCCCAGCGTCGTCTGACCTCCTTTAGGCCATTAATAGAAAAATTCAAACAAAGAATGTTTCTTTTGAAAGAAACAGCAACAACAACTAAAAGGTCCAGCCTGCTGGACCATCTGAATTTCACAATGCATCAGTCCTTTCCCACCATGCTATTCAGCTATTGCTTCCAGCAATCAACGTCCTCGTAAAACACTAAAGACTAGTGTGTGGGCCTGAGAAAGAGGAAAGTGCACTTTTTGATGACATCAACCATAGCTCGTGGACTTCGAACAGTTTTTTATACACTGTAATGAAGGCACTGCTTGTCAAATCTCCTTCAGTCCCTGAGGCAAGGGAATAGACGTGGGTGGGGACCACTGCGTCCGAGTTCCACCAGTGTTTAAGGTGGAGAAATGCAGGGAGGCACCTGCTGATGTCCTCATGTCTTTCTCTGGGCAGCCAACTGCTTGAAGAGATGCCTGAGTTGCCTCTTTCTGTCGTTGTGGCACCCTATTTGGAGGAGTAAAAGGAAAATGAGAAACAAGATGAGTTTTAGCTGAGGAGCAACACACCTGATGAGGATGCATAAAACATTACACTGTACTGGAGTTTGATGAGCCACTTGGGACAACTGAAATTGAATTATTTCGGGTATTTTGTACCAAGAATAAAACACAAGAATATAAAAGGAACTGGACCTGAAAAATCGGTTAATTACCTCTATTTTTGGATTTAATTTACAGGTTGCAGTGAAAATTATGACATTTGTTTGTCAAGCTATGAGTGATGTGGTTCCTATATAGACAGGCTCATCTAGTGAAGATAAAAGGAACATCTATACGTGTTCATTGTGGATCAAAGTGGCAAATATGTCTGTACATGAGCCAAGAAAGTAGATAAAGTCTCTATGGAATTTCATGAATTCAAAGGCATAAAGCCCTGAAGTCTTCTAAACTTAGGTGTTTAGTGTTTGTACAGATGTCATGCAACATGTGTCATGTGTTGTTCCTTGGCATTGTGTGTGCCAGAAATAATAGCATTTAAACTAGTAACACTGCAACGCAGGCATGGACATTTAGCAAATCTTCTAGCAGGTTATTTGGAAATGCCTTCATGATGAGGAACACAGAACAAAATTCTCATTACAATGAGCTATAGTATGAAGTAAAATTTTAGGCCCCCAAATTAGCATCTTTAACATCTTTATGTACATAATACAGTTTGGCTATAAAGCAATTTCAAAATATCGAAACAAAACTGCCTGTCCTGAGGACTTTGTTATAACACAAGTCGCCTGTACCTGTGATATATAACACAAAAGACTTCCCTTTTGCATCGCTATTAAACAAAGGAGGAAATTTGATTGTAAAGGAAGGAAACAGACTCTGTGGCCATGTACTCTTTGCAGAAGAAGCATCATGGAAATCATGATTGTGTGTAAAACAATGCATTGAAACCACACTTGGCATTATGCTACGAGAAGCACACAACCCATTCAGTAGAGACTCACCAAGGAAGGTGTTGGTGGAGTACGAGGGGGGACTGATGCAGTCCACACCACCCTCCTCTGCCATGACTGGCCCATCATCCCACATCAGATCAAAGCCTCCTATCCTCTTCTCCTTGCCTGTCATCCTGGGGGTAAACAAGGATGAGAAAGTTTTATGAGGGGGTGGGGGGTGGGGGGGGGGGGGGGAGTGAGTCCATGACGTTAGTTAACTTTCATTGTACAAGCTGCACATTTTTGCATACATATATAATTTGCAAATTGCTATTTGTTAGACATTTTCGCATGCTGTCAATTTTGCAGTTGTGAGAGTCTATTAATCGATACTTCACCTTTCTTGAAACAAACAAGAATGAGTAACAGGTTGCAATACTTGTAGGCCTACTGAAAATTCTTCCTCCGCCCTGACAATCCCTGTACACAAACAAGTGTATGGATGAAAATAATATATTCAATGCTTGTTATCTATGTCTATCATTATTTACCCTCACGCATTTCCTTCATTAAGTTTTACGGTACATAGAAATGTCATTCAAAAGTGATTCCTCAAAGAGTGGTCCTACTTTTCAGTTTTGTCATTCAAGGTACACACGCACACAAACAAAAAAGTATCTAAATTGGTGTAGATACTTGTAGACACTTGGGTTAAGGGGGGTGTTTCAAAAAGCTGTTCGTATAAAGTTACGAACAACTTAGAATGACTGGTAATCAGTTCTTGTGCTGAGTTACTGAAATTCTGATAAGTATAGCACATCAGAACTGATCACCAGTTGTTCTTAAGTCGTTACTAACTTAATGAACAGCTTTATGACACAAACCCCTGGTCTGATAGAATCTTGACACACACTGTACCTGGCTTCCATGTCGACAATGTGGAGAACATCCTCCAGGAGACCAAATTTGAGGACGTAATCCTCCTGACTGCTGGCCGTCAGTGAAGGGGACGCATTCACTTCTATCAGCCAACTGAAGGGAAGATAAAAACAACTGCAGGTCACTGGAAGCAAAGACATCTGCAACTGTAATGGCCATGTCTGTGAGAGATATGTGTAACATCAAGTCAGATAGAATGGAAAAGATGATAGATTTGAGGAGATAAAGAGGAGTGAAGAAAGAGAAGGGCCATGATACTGAGATGATGGAAGGCATCTTCGTGGAACCTGCTCACTTTATTAAGTACTCATAAATCCATATTTTACTTCTTCTTTTTTTTTTTAATGACACTCATCGATCTATTGGCAAATAATTTTTGACATCTTTTTCTGTTTACTGATACTCCTAGATCCGAGGGACAGTAGAGGTAAACACAACCTAATACATTTTCATTGAAATATGTGGAAAGTAGATTAACATATAATTGAATGATTCAATACATGTAAAAGTGCATACATATACTGTATGTAGAGAACTTATCACGCTACGAAAGATGCATTTTCTTTCCTCCGTATGTGAGCCACATTTTTTTCCTCTGGAATCATACTGCTGCATCTTATTCACAAGATTTGCAAATATATATGTCAGACATATTAAATCTATACTGAGCTCTGAGCAGTCTCAGAAACTTGGGAAAAAATCCTTTTGACCACATCGGGGGGGGGGGGGGGGGGGGGGGTTGAAGATAATGTGAGGGCTAAGTAGGTGAGGCTTACGGTTTGAGGTCCTGGTCCATGAGGATGTCGTAGCCATAGAGCTCGAAGCAGTGCTTGTCATTGATCATGATCTTCTGCACACTCTGGAGGCTCTTGATGAAGATTTCATTCATGTCCCTGAAGAGATTCTCCACCTTGGCAATACAAGTCGAGAGACACAAAATGTTCCGTTAGTGTTCGAGATGTTTTCGGTTTGAGAGACTAACATGACAGTTTACATCTATCACGTGTAGCTTTCAAATTAGTCATTTCTTCATTTATAGAATAATGACATTGATTATGGTTGTAAGAATTAGGAGTACAGATGTATATCCTGAAGAAAGAAAAAAAAAAGGAGGGAAAATTTGAATATTGAAAATACACATGTGTAGATTGTCTGTGAAGAGTAAGCTGAAATGGATACAAAGATCTGTATTCACTTATGTCCTTTACACACACATAAACTTAGGAAAACAGCACATGGAGCTTTTTGACCTGACCAAAACTGGACATGTGCTCAAATTTAGAATACAGAACTACGATTAACTGTGAAAGCATCTACAACTTCCTTTCTCTAGACTGTTGAACCAGTCCACATGAACAAAATGCAAGTGAAATACCCCACTGCTCACCTGTTCAATGCCATGCTTCGCTGTAAGGTACGTCTTCATCTGTGGCATGGACCACTTGCATCCCTTCTCAGGGTCATAGTCAGGGGCAGTCTTTTGTATGGCCACATTGGTCAGATGGACATCTGAACACAACTGGGAGTTAAGGGGAAATACTCTGATACAAGTTTTCAAGTATAAAATGTACTCACCTTGTACAAACATGTGTGAATGTCACACTGTAAAGATATAGTCTGCAGAGGTATACACATCACACTACCACAATCTTCCTTTACCGCATCACTGAACATATTTTTCTTTTCATCTATTTTCCTCCTTTCAGCAAATGACAAGACACAATTTGGGAACACACTATAATCAAGCCTGCGAGGCTACCAAAGTGAAGCCAATGTAAAACCATTTCATGCAGAAAATTGACTACTATAATTACTCCGATGACAAGGACAGAAGCAACTACAACAAAATTAGTTAAGTGAGTCGTTTCAGAAGGATACATGCATCATCGATGGAATCCAGAGAAAACCTCGTATTTGAGAATCTGGCAAATCCACTGCGATACAACCAGGCTTTCAGAGGAATGTACTGTGATAAGAAGAATAAAAACAAGACAAACAAAACAAAAATGAAAACACACATCACCAACCATTATATAAAGTGAACCCTTCTTATTTTCAAGCATTTTCAACATCACTGTGAAATACAGTCATAATGAATATGTAATTGTGAGGAAAACAAAAGTTAATTCCATATTAGCTAGGCCATGAAATTGATGTTTATAAGCACACACATTTCAGTTTCTTCACATGCTGAATAGAGAGATGCTCTAGTTCAGTAAGTGAAAGATTGTCTGAGACAGCACATGACAGTAACAGTTTTTTTTTACAGTTTTTTTACAGAGCGATAACTTACATTAAGCCATACACATGGTATTTCAACCAGCAATCACACTTGTAACCTACCGAAGTGACCAGCACATAGACCCTGAGATCAAACTTTCTCCCTCCAATCAGGTAGGGTCGCTCAATGTACTTGGAGACGATGTAGGTTTCCACTGGCTCCTTGTCATCTGCTTTCTCATCTCGAGGTCGGTAAATGTCGCTCTGCAGAGAGAGTATCACATATTTTTAATAAGAGATTGGTACACATATATATAGTAATTTGATTATACAGTGGAAACTCAGTATAACAACATCCTTGGGACCAAGACAATTTGTTCTTGATATCAGATATTTTGTTATATCAGTAGTCAATAAACAATACAAAACAAAGGAAATAAATTTAAAGGGACTGGAGAAATTCCTTTGTTACATCAGGTATTTTGTTATATCAAATCTCTTTATATCGAGTTTCCACTGTATCACCACAAAGCCCCAGCCTCGCTCTCTTGGCATGTACACATCTCATCATGACTCTTATTCTGACAAAATGTGTCACCTCTATCGTTTGCCTTACAAATGGCAAAACTCGAACCATACAGTTTACCGTAAATAGAAACAGAGTCTAAACAATATTGCAAACTGCAAATAAACATTACATTTCTTACCAGCACCCGTTCAGTCAGGACAATAATGCCTGTATCATTCTGGCTGTCCGATACTCTCTTCTTTTTCAGTGGAACACTTGTTCATTTGGTGATTTCTAGACTCTGCTTTAACTTTCTATATCATTATTATCTATTCACAGACACATTTTCAAGATCAGCTTATGGCAACTGCTTGGAGCGCAGATTTTTTTTTTTTTTGTTAATATCATCATCATATGCTTCTTTTGCAGGTAATGTACTCTTAATCAAAACAGGGTGGAGTTTGCTCTCACCTTCTTCCAGTCTGTGATGTCTTTGAGCTTCCTGAAGAGAAAGATGCCCTTCCCTTGAGACTTGGCAACTGGTTTCATGATCCAGACCGACCCAGGGTTCTTCTTGAACTCATCAACGAACATGTGGTACTCAGACTGTAAGGATTATATTATTAAGGGGGGGGGGGGGAGGGGGGGGGTCAAGAAAAGTAAATACGCCTGAGAAAACAAATGTTTGATGGGCATGGGCAGTCGGCACTTCTGTGTGCAGCATTTGAGAGCAGGATGATGCAGGAAAGTTTTCTTACAGACTTCAGCAAGGCCTGTTATGTATCAGGTAATTCTTTGCTGTTTGAATCACATTAATCTCTGAAAGATTATACATCAGTGACTGTCAATTGACAATGGTATGTGTCTATATAATGCATTTAGCAATCATTCGATTGGAGAAAGTCTTCATTTCTTTGAGCACACCATAACTACCAGGCAACATCTTCAGCATTCCAGGAGGCTATCTGAACATAACAATGGAATTTCAGTAGACATCACATACAAGTATATCTGGCATCAAATATCACAACACTTGGGAGTAGCTATTTGAGTACAGTGGTCAAGTTACCGGAAGTTCAAAGGTGGTGGGAAAGAAGTCACATTTGGAGGCCTCAATTTTGCCGCTCTCCCGCTCAAGCATCTTGCGATGCCGCTTGAGGTTCTTGACCATCAGGTTCTTTCTCGTCAACTGCACAAAGACATGAAGAAAAATCACATAAAATTACACAGTGAATGAAACCTTGGGATTTTAAAAAAAATAATAAAATCTTGATAATTCAGATGGCCCAAGAGAACATAGTAACGGGTACATGATCTATATTTCTATAGAGGTCTGGTTATAACAGAGGCATTCGTTTTGTGCAAAAAACTGTAGAAAGTGTGTCTTAATGCTTAAGTGGTTAATTTGCCAACATGCTGCAGTCAAGACCAACACAGTCATGTTCCTTCCAATGATTAGCCTTTGTACATTATACATTGCCACCATTTGAAATAACAGTGGATACGACACTCCATGGTTCAAGCATACTATATGTTTCAAAAGCATAATTTCAGATTCACTGTGATGTTACACGACATACTATCATGCCTTGAGAATTTTGATCTTGAAATCATTTATAATTGCATACATACATCTTTTAAAACAGACCAACTAGCAAGGGTACAATCCTGTTTCTCAATGTCGATCTCACAATAAATACCAGTTTGATAAAATCATAATATCTGTAGGCTATTTGGTGATCAACTGGCAGTACGAGGCAAACTCCAGTAATCAGCAATTTTGTAAGAGTGCTGTCCTCCAAAAATAACATAATATAAAGGTACAAACATAGAAAAGAATCATCATGTCATAATTATGCTTCTCCTGAACTTTTCTTCTGCTTACCATCTTTTTACCTAATTTCCAAGCCTAGCTAATACGCAAGTTCTAACTCTTTGCTCTCGTCTGGTGTAAAACAATTTCAGGTCTCATTTCTGCGATACTCGTATCAAATCACCATCCTGTTATTCAGTATGACCCCTGCACCCCAATTAAGTCTCACCTCGTAGTGATTGCGGAAGTGGTTGATGCGGACATGGTCCTCCATGAAACACTGGTCAAAGTACTCCCTCATCCAGCCCCGGTCCGCCCAGAACAAATCAAACTCATTGTCATCTCTACACAAAACATACATCATTGAAGTAAAATACCCCATGCACTTACTGTAGTGTTATGGATATCATAAAAGACAGTGTTTGCTTCATTTGAACTCCAAGCAATATCTCAGCATTGCACACTTTAAGTTATCTAAAAAAGAAAAATGCAGTTGGGAGCATAATTGTTTCTGCAGGCAGGAGGGATGAGCTAGTGAAGGGTTCGGTATTTTGGTAATTGCCTACAGGGTGCCAATTTAGTCTGATTTCAGGTGATATTTACAATGATGGGTGGTGTAAATTATTTTGGTGGTGATGGAAATGGCAGAGATGAAACTGCAGTTGATTATGATGATGTGATGATAACTTTCCGTATATCTGTGTTTGTATTGAAGGAAAAATAATCTTTTCAGATATTTATGCTTTGCTCAAATTGAAAAAAAAAAAAATCCTCTTTCTTAGTGGATGCACTGAAACATGACTGACTGATGATAAAGTTACAAAAAAAAAAACCACTTTCTTACATAAACCTGATGAATGCCACATTTGGTTTATTAATTACATGTGTGTGTTCTTGATACATATGCTATGATTGTGAAATGGCAACCCTGAAAATGTCGAGAACACTGGTAATAATGGTAAAATGATGGCAGTAACAACCCAAATTGTGTGTGTGTGTGTGTGTGTTTTAAATAGATCTCACCCACATTTTGATAGATAGATAGTCACCCACATTTTGTGAGAATAGCACATCACATCAATGGGCAGTTTTTGCAATGAAAACTTTGGGTGGAGGAAATTAGACTTGGGCAGCAGAAGTTTCACATTGCATCAAATACTGCCTACTGGAAGTTTCTAGAATGCTTGATGCTGATATTGCTTGGAGTGGACAAAGTAAGCCTGCCTCTGTCATACAAATTCAAGGAGCAGAAATATCACACAGATGTCACCAAGTTATTTTTCCCATTGTTTAAGACCAAAAAGAAAAAAAAAAAGCATAACAATGCAAATTTGAATCAGATGAAAAATCTTTGCAGAATTTGTTTTAAGCACCCATCCTTTGCTGTTAGTGCACACATAGCAAAACAGAAACATGATTGCATGTTACATACAGTTAGAAAAGAAATACTACCTTAAGAGATAGACCTTCACAAGTCCTTAAAAGGATATTGGCTTCAAGTGTATTATTTCGATTTAGAACATTAAATCCCTCAAGTTTTAGTGATCAATTACAACACACAGAAAGAAAAAGCTATGTTGATGAAATATAAAAGTAAAGAATCATCAATTTAGTTTCATAGTAATCAATTGTTCATTCTGACTCAAGACTATTATTTGGTTTCTCTTCTATGACCCATCATAGCTATTCTTCCTCTTTAGGTCTCTTGTCCTCCCATTCAAACTCCTTATTCTTCTAGTATTGCATATCAAGAAGACAAAAAAGCTACACAAATGTCTCTCATACCCATTGTCCAGTGTTTCTTAGGGGCGGGGCTGTTGGGGGGGGGGGGGGGTCAAGGGTCAATTATTCCTGCTTAGACAGGAAAATCCACATACAGACCCTTCAGGAAGTTATGTGTGTTTTGGTTTCTTTTTCTCTCTTCCAGATATTTTTTCTGAATTTTGTTCTGATTTTTTTTTTTTTTTAACAATTTTATTACAGACCTCTAAAAAGTGTGGGAGCTACAGCCACAAAACCCATCTGTGGCCCTTGCATATGATGCACTGCACAAATTTTATTTAAAAAGGTCAGTATGTCAGCAAGAATGGCAGTCATTTCCCAAAAGAACAAATACAACAAAATGTTGAGCTAACACCTCCTCTCCTGTATGAATGAAACAATATGTTTGTGATACAAGTAGGCCTATTGACGGAGGTTTGACATTCATTGTTGAGAACACTGCACAGAAGTACTCAAGGCTTGCAACTTTTGTTGCAAGGTTCATTTACACTGCCTAGTTCCGCGAAAAGGCTGTTCCTTCCCAATAGCACAATGATTTCCTGAATCTGCTGAACATCGAAGCTAGGGAACCCTTGATGCAGCTGATTATCTTTGATATATGAAGGTAGTATATCATGAGTGATTTCAGTTGTATTCCAAATGTTGGTTTATTGTACAAGGGAACAAATGCAATTCTTTATCTAATGTCTGCATTAGGAAAAACGATGGAAAAACACTAAACCTATTACTGATCCAGTGAATATAGTCATTGCCAATTTAAAAAGTGGAAAAAAAAATTCAACTAGCTGCGTAATAGATGTGGCAGTGTGTGCGGCATGGGAGAGAAAGAGGAGGTTAGTTTCCTAAATTTGACCAAGCTTGAGGAAGAAGCATTGAAGACTACATGAGCATTCCATATACATCACTTTGTATGCTTACTGTGATGGACTTTCAACAAATTATTATCTGGACACTATAGATTACATCTTAACATGTTGACATTAAATTCAATGGTAACTCCCATCCACATCCCCCCCCCCCCCCCCCCCGCAAAAAAAAAAAAGAACTTTACCAGAGATATTTCAGATACTGAACAAAATGCTTCAAAGACCTATAATTAGGGATTATATGTCTGCACACAATAGAAAGGAAGAGCTTAATAAATATTGCAGTATCCTGCTACAATATCAATATTTGACAGTATAGGGAATGTATAATAAATTATCCCACACTATAAACAATCAAACCAATTTTGATCAGTTTCATTGATTTGACAGTGAACAATGTCAGTGTCCAGGTGCGAGGCAATCAAAAGTCTATATATGTAAGCAAACATGAAATTTTCTCCTACTTGCCATAAATCATTAAGGGCTTAGTAAAACTTCATTGTTTGCAGTTGATATATTAATATAATAGCGTGTATTGTGAGGGTGGGGTTGATTTCTTTTTTCTTTATTCACAGAACATAATCATCTGCAAAGAGCTTTCATCAACTTTGTTTCCCTACCTTAAAAATTTCCATAAAAACGTGGCAGGGTTTTAAACAAAGCATTTCATAAAAATCGGTGTTATTCTGGTGAGATTCATATTTCTGCTCCTTTATTTGCTAATGACTCCCAGAACATTTTCCCATCCTTTCTTTTTTGTGTGTTAGGTCTAAAATGCTTGAGAAGTGGGCTAACCTCAAAGTGATTTCTAAAGTGGTTTATCCGGATGTGCTCCTTGAAGTAGCTGCGGTCAAAGTGCTCCTTCATCCAGCCCACATCAACCCAATTGAAATCAACCTCACCCTCACTGCAAAGACAGAGAGAGGATCGAGGCAAAGGCTGTTAACAAGAGGATGCCATCCAACAAGGCACAAGGCACAGTTTGGAGTTCGGGTAAAATGTGTGACATCACTATCTTACAGCTTAAACATAGTCAAGATTGCTCTTCAGGTAATTGTGTTGGTTGAGAATAGAACATATTCACCATTATTGTAATGTCATTTGCACATTTCCATGCCTCCAATGTGATTCTGATACAGAGATGGCCAAAAAACAAACAAACAAAAAAAAAATACCCAAAGAGAAAGAATTGTGTATTAGTGGCCAGAAAAGGTAGGGAATTCACCAGGGAAAAAATGGCAGACAAAACAGAAGGCAAAGACGAAATGAATTAGGCAAGGAAAGGAGGAAAAAAATCTACCCTACACACTCTTTGTGAAGATCGAGAGAAGAAAATGGAATGAATAGAGTAGAAGAAGAACAAAAAACATCAATATGGGTAATGATGGCTTTCTGCTCTTGATAAGCATGAAAAGGGGAAATGCAGCAGCTTTCATACAACCCATTTACATTTACAATGTACATGTTTTAATTACTGTGATGCATGCATCTGCATTTTTTTTTGCCAATTAAAAAGCATTTAAGCTCAAAATGCAACCTTTGCTAAACATTCAGTCCTTTCCCCCTGAAGAATGAATTAATTCGCATGAGAAACCAAACTGCAAGATTGTGTTACCCTTTACAACCTGAAATCCTCAAAATCCTCCCATGTTCTCAACAAAATGAAACAATAGCAAACATAAGCATCTTCAGATCACATAACAAAAGATTAAATAGCAGTAACAAAAATAGCACTATTAAGCTGTACCTATTTGGCACTAAACAGAACAATTTCATATTAGTTTGTGGATGCAAATTTCATTGCCTAATTGTTATCTTGAATAGACGTACTGATTGTTCCTGATACTTGAACAAAACCATGAAAGGAACAAAGGAAACTTCTTGTCTGCATTTCAAAACAGTAAGTCTTCCACCAGACCCATCACAGTCAAGTGAAACAGCTTCAATTGTTGCTATTTTTTTTTTATGGGAATACCTTTTTCTATTAAAATGAAATTGTTTGGCATGTAAATTTGACAACAAAATTTAACATAAAAATATTCTTTGGCAAGGAGCATGGTATGACTGCAAAGTGTATGCTGTTCTTACAATATTACTTACATCTGTAGGGCCCTACTCCTGAAACTGAAGAAGAAAAAGAGCAAGATCTGGTACCAACATTTTAAACAGAGTCCTGGTCCTAACTAGGAACAATTCTGAAAAGGAACCTACTCTCTGACTTCAACCCAGCCCTTGGATCTCAAGACATCTAGAATGGTGTTCTGGAGGGAGCACTTGAAACGAATGGCCCTGTCACTGAATGGAAAAACAAGATAGGAAAAGGACCATGACACCTCAATAGCACTATTATAAAACAATATGTCACTGCTAAGAAGATCTAGTTGTGTTTTCTTTTTTTCTTCTATAATTCATTTCAGAAGTACAAACATAATAGCTAGAAGGTACACCATTACTGCTTCAGAATCTCAATAATGAGATTCTGAATATTAATAATGGGAATATACATGTAGATCAATAATGGCACATTTTATGCTCATCTAACACATTTTTATAGACACAAAAGATCTGATCTTCCCTGATGTACAAATGGTGTTCAGCCTACATGTGTTTGGAATCATATACTTAACTTTTCAGCACCTTTTTAAAATGTGTACTTTTACATAATTACATCATATTTTAAAATAAAATTTGCATGAGAACAGCGCAATACAAGTATATGAAAAAGTATGAGATAATACACAAATGTACATTGTAACAGCTATTATGAGCAAAATAGTTACCAGGTAATAAGATACCAAAAAACTACAACATGTCATCCAGTACCTGGATGTGAAACCGATATACTTAAAAGAGTCTACATGCATGCACTTTTACTTAAAAAAAAAAAAAAAAAAAAAAAATCGCAACAAAATGTCATCTTTCACTGTTTGCTGATTTCATGTCATATACTTGTACAAATGTACATACTTTCTAAATTCATCACATATAAGCTCATACAGGAGAATACTGTATTCGAATATTTTGAGCTACAGTCAAAAGTTGAGTACATAGGGTCCTAATGGAAAAAGTACAAATGCACAAAGTAGATTTCATTCTAAGTGTAAAACACATTCTTACCCAATGCCCCTAGGCCGCTGGCTTGAAAACCGGTACTGCTGTGTGGTCTATGGAAAAAAGAAAAAAAAATCTTAGATAATAGCACATGTTTATTCTTTTAGCTAAATGGAACAAATCAAAGTAATCATACCACTTTTAATAAGGTGACTATTAATTGAAATATGTATACACATAGCTGTGCAATGTGCAAAAGACGTAAAAAAAAAACAAAACAAAAAACAAAAAACAAAGATCACATGAGAAATTGTCTGCTCACATATCTCTATAGCTACCTGTGAACAGTTCCTCAAGAGTTGTTTCACATTGGTTGGTCCATAAATTGTAGGCCTATATGTACATGCAGAGAATTTTAGTAAGATTCAGTATATGTTGATATGGTTCTTCATCTTCCCTGAAGCAAGAGCCTAATAATGATAAAAATGACACTGTGGCACTAGTAGACTAAATGTACACTGTTACATATATGTACAATGTTGTACATACAGTAGATTATGCAGGCTCTGCAAAAATGGAAATACATGTGTAACCAAATTGCAACTTAATGCAAGGGGTATATTCTGCATCAATTAGCTATGATTGAAACTATAAAGCTATTATTATTATTATGTCTTTATTATTATTATTATTATTATTATTATTATTATTATTATTATTATTATTATTATTATTATTATAATCATTATCATCATCATCATCATCATCGTCATCATTTATTTAACCACAAATAAAGAATGTTTAATACAAACATAAAACAAAAACTAAAGTCAACATTACACCTGGCTTGCATTTATACAATTGGATGGGCCTCCACTGTACTGTACATCATTACATGCGCATGCAGCACAAAATGATAAAGATGGCGACAATCGCATTACATGCAGTGGCAAAATTAATCTGAGCAGATACCCATATTAATCAGTATAGTAGGCCCTAGCACCAGAGCATAGAGCAAGAAGTCCCGTAATTATCTAACATTACAAATATGATTTAGAAGTGGTAGATCTATATATCATCACATGTATCATCATACATGTATTTATTCATTTTTTTTTTTTCAACCATGCAGTCTCTGCCTGATGCTCATACAATGACAATACCACATTACCAGAAAGTTGAGTACCGGTAATACGCCTAGCACTAGCAGTACAAAGTTAAATATCTAACGTTAGATAGAAGTCTAACGTTAGTCTATATTATTAGGCAATTGTGCACTTTATACGGCCCTATTGAATAGTCTATATCGGTTGCCTATTATTCAACTTAATCAGGAAGCATGCATGAATTGAAAGAAGAATTCAGAACCACCAACTTGTTACTACTGCACACAGAAACACGTTAGCCTGTCCAGACAATTGCAATTGTGGATGGTAGTGTAAGCCCTATCTATGGATTATGGCTAGAAGGGTTCTAACAGTTACCTTTCACCTAAACTGTTATAGTCATAGATCTAATAACCGCAGCAGCGACCCCAACCCGCAGAGCAGAGTCGGGGTTACCAGCGTCCTTCGAGCTTCCACCATACACATGCACATGATACAAGACTCAGGAGAACAACCAGATCAGCATTCCATGCCATGATCATGTTCAGTGTATGTGTATCTATATCAAAGTTTCGATGAATTACCTGTAGAATAACTTTTTGTCAAATTTTGTTACAAGCGTTTGATAGTGCTCATAGACTCATTGTATTAAATGCACTCGTTAAATTGTTTCAACTTGGGGACGGACGCGGTCAGACAAGACAGGTTGCTCGCCTTGGCAACGAGACGCCGCTCCGACCCGAACGCGAAGCTATTTTACACTGTGTACAAGGAGCGCCCCGTACCGACCGGTACCACAGCTCACTTTTGCCCTTTGTATTCAGACGCTTTGGTGTCTAAAATGTGGAAATTGACGGAACTACTTACCTTAGGATTTTTATTCATGATAACTTCCTGCCTGAAACAAACCCTTGGCGAATCATGATTCTTTTCTCATAGACATTATGAGCTCACTCTCGCCTCTCGAGACTGGATCATGGACCACCACTTGACTGCATGGACGATGTATAATAATGTGGCTAGGCTATTTGATAGCGATGATGGCGCCATCACAGTCCCGCCCGTTTACTACATTACCAGTACAGTCTTTGCGTTTTACCAACCGTCGTAGAGTTCACGGTACGACGCGTCGTAGTGAACTCTTTATACTACTGAATATATTTGCCCATGATGCTCGCGCGAGGCGAATATACAAGTAAAAGGTGTACCCCCCCCCAAAAAAAAAAAAAAAAAAAATAATAATAATAATAATAAAATAAAAAAGACAAGTGCATGCTTATCTGTGTACGCCCCATCATCTAGCGTACTATCTCTTCCATCAAATTCACAAAAAATTCCTTCTTTCTTAAATTAAGTTTCTTGCGCATGGAACTATAAATTACACAGTAAACACAAAATATAATCTACACTACAAACAACCTGAATATTTAGTATACAGCTACTACAAAATAAAAAGGCAATTGATGCTACTACTATACCTAGTTAGCCCATGTGCACACATACACACACACACACACACACACATAATTCATATTGATACAATCGTATTATCATCGCATCCTGGCTGTCATCCACTCAGCTGCCCATTCAAGGCCCCCGATCCACTGTTCAATCAGCCAGCCCGAGATTCGAGGTGCCCGTAATTAAAATAAAAAAACATGATATGCAGAAAATGTGAATGTTATGTTCTGTGCATGCAGATTGGAAAATGGAATAAGCAGCACATTATAACATGCCATCCAACTCAACTTAAGTTTTTGTTAGTTCGTTCTTTCTCTCTCTCTCTCTCTATCTATCAATCTACCTATATACCTATCTATCTACCTATCTATCTAAACATACATACATACACACATACATACATATACATAATTATGAATATATGTATATGCACTATATACCTTACACATATCATACATCCACATACATAATTACATGTACATAAAGGCCAACCAGTCTATAGCGGCCGCCCAAGATAAACCCAGGAAGCTATTATATACGGTCTTAAGCATAGCTTTTCTCTTGGAGAGATTCTTTTTTTTTTTTAGTGGTTGTATCCAGCAGGTGGCCACTACAGGCAAGTTTGACAGACATGGGATTATGCCACTTATGAACAACTTATGAGCCAGTTCGGGGCTAGCTCATGTACAGATGGGTACAAACGACCTTTCTTCTTTCTCAGTTGATTAGGCACTCCACTAGTCTTCAAGCAACAGAATGCATTAGCTTGCCCGACATAACAATTCATGGAATCCGCCATCAGTCATGTTCAAACAAATGATGTACTCGCCTATACCAGGTGATCAGAATGATCCATCAATTGACACTTTGGAAAACATCTCTTTATTTTGCATTGAATGTAATGACAATCTTCTTCTATTGATATTGCCAAATACTGCTTTTGCTGCCAGGTGGATGCGTGATGGCAAGTACCACTTTAATACAAGGATTACTTGAATAATCATTGCATCACAGATACTTTATATCTCAGTGAATTTAAAAACCAACATGCTCTGCTGGTACAAATGACCTTTTTCTGCTCATGCTCAAAGTGGAACCCCGAACTGGCTTATGGGGTATTAACTGTGTACCAGACATATTTCAAAGTTAGACTGGAAGAATACTTGACAATGAGGAGAGGAACAATACACTACGGTACTCGGCTATACATTGTATTGTTATTGGTGACTGAATCAGGGCCGGGTTGAGAGATCACGGTGTTTCTACCCTTCTGGCATTGCTAAAATGACCTAGATACTGTGAAATTGGATACTAAGCAATCTCATTTCCATCTCTCTCATTATCACACAGCAGTCATCATATTCCATCTATTAGGACAAAATATGGCACACATATTTTCTACAATATGCAAACAATCATGACCAAGGAGTTCACATAACAGAAATTCCATACATATCAGCTCAATTAACAATTTATCAAAAAGTATAATTTATTGGTGAGAGTATATAATCATTTCACCTAGAATAAATTTCATTGACATAGAAACAGGAGTGTTGAATTTTATGACACAAACCCGATGATAAATTAAAGATCAAGCAACATTTACCGGTAGTCAAATACAGATGTTAAGATATACAGACAAACACTAATTGCAGAATTATAAATATTAACAAAAAAGAACAAAAATACAGCTTTTCAGCTGATGATACCATCAAATGATAGAGGCAACCTTTGCTTTGTAGAGTTCACGCAAGTTGGAAGCCAACCCATCTGAGTGCCTTCAAAAGAAACATCCTTTTCAATTAACACAGAAGACATAGAAACATACTTCCTACAGACATGAAATAATATGGTTTGCATCAAAGTTAAGGAAATGCTGGATAATCTAACCATCAGCCCTCATCACAAATATGTATGTGTAGTCTAAGGTAAAGTTGAATGAACTGTAGAAAGAAACGATAACATGATTAAAGAGAGTCGCAACCTCATTATCACCAAAACAACATACAGTATGTTAAAAAAAAATTACCATTGGATTTCGGCATTGATAACTTTCAATATGATTAAACTACCCTATATGAATGCTATTTCAGGGTCTGAAAATATAACATCTTACCTATAATTTGCAGAAACCCCCATTCAATTTGGTTAGGTGGTCACAGAGAAATGTGGATCATTGTAAAGCATGTCATGGGTTTATTTCTTCCAAGTCCAGCACTTGGATGCTTTGGAAACTGCGTATTAATGTGTGAACACAATGGACAGAACTTGGAGGGAAGGGATTCCCGACATGCTCTACAAAGATCCTAATTTCTCTTTGGCCACTGAAGCAAATTGGATGGGGCTTTCTGCAAGATGTAGGTAATAATTTATAGTTTCATACCCTGAAATTGTATTTGGATTGATTTTCGAAGTTATCGTTGCGGAGGGTCCCGTTGTAATTCTTGTTGGGACACACAGTACATCAGATATTTCATGTGTATTGGAATGAAGCTCATCACAATTTGGCCAACAGGTACATACATAAGCCTTAATCAAGTTCCCAATCAGCCTTGCAGTACTGATGTAATTCAGCCAGAACTACACACTTCTACTGAACACACTTCCAAATCTTTCTCCTTTATACTGAAGCTTTACTGCAATGATAGATTTGTACAGGGGAAAAAAAAAAAAATATATATATGCATCATAAACTCTCTTGTAACAGCATTGTCTTAATTGCAAGGACCATATTCTTATCAACACAAAACGTCTGGAAATATTAACATTTCTGACAGAAGTACATACACACACACACACACACACACACACACAAATAGAATATACTCACCTGTATAAAGTTCATTGCCATCAAAGAAAGCTGTTTTTCCTCATGCAACATTTGGCTGGCAGAATCACTGACTGAGACTGCAAACAGAACCTTGGTCTGGAGCTGAATAATGTATGTGCCAAATATTTTGCAAAGTCTTTTTTTTTTCACGAATTTCGCAAGTCAGGTGCTATTCACAAATCAAAAGACATGTAAAGATATTTCCTTTTATCCCAACAGGAATATGGCACGCAGTACTACGGTATAGACCCACAATCGCTAATTTAACTACTTGCTAAATATATGGCGTAAACAGCAATTACTGGGTTTCTGAAAGAATTTGATCTACATCAGTTTGACTGTGTCTGTATCCAAGATGGTATCCAAGATGATATTGTACTCAGGGCTAAACACTAATTTTTTCCTCTGGTGGCCCATTTGGGGCACTCCAAATTTTTAAATTAGAAATTTTGGTGGCCAGAAAAAGAAATGAAGTGACCCAAAGTAAATGGAAATATGACAATCCATTTAGAATCTTAAGTGCCCGATCGGGCCACCATAAAATAGCTTTTTTTTTTAAAGTTGGTGGCCCGACATCAATTTTTAGTGGCCCTGGGTCACCGGACCACTGGTAATGTCAAGTCCTGTGTACCTCATGAACATCCCCACAAAGTGTTTGCAATAAGTGCAAACAAGGAAGAGCTACTGTCACAACAACAACAACAAAAAACCCCAAACAAACACATATATTCAAGCACCATTTGAAGATCAATACTTATTACAGTATACTTCCATTACTTTGTGAACATATCAAATGTGCATGTTTTGGCAAAGCATATCAGAATCACAATCGACCAATGATTTACCCTCTTTCCTATTAAATGATAGATAAGTTTCATAAACTTGCTTAGTTTTAACTTACTTAAAAATATTAAAGATCCCTATAAAACAATGATAATAGAAATACAGTGCATTCCAAAATCAATGACGAAAAAAAATCCTACCAGTGTTGCCTCAACCAACATGCCCACTTACAAATTTTTCACGGACCAAAGCTAGCCCACCAGGGTCACATGCAAGCATACCAGCCATACAAACACACCAGATGTGGTCTATTCATATTTTCAAACTTCAACTTTTGAAGTTGGAATGATAACTTCAGATAAATTCCATGAAAAACATTTTTTTTTTTTTTTTTTGCATATTTATGTACTTTGGAAGTTCCCGAAATTGCCAATACACCAGCGCAAAGAAGAAGAAAAAGAAAAAAAAAAAACATTTTGTCAAATTTGACCATACTACACCTAGGCAAATTCAAAAGTGGTACACAATCCACACCATCTCATCTTCTGTTAAGGTGATTATGTTTGTCCTGTATATGATTTGTCTGTTTGTTTGTCTGCTGGTGAATACTGTATGAGCTGAAAAGACATGAACAGCTTTTGATAAAATTTTCAGTATCAATTGATCAATTCAGTACTTATTTATGTCGATGTAGGGTAATTTGTTAATCAGTTGCAATGAAAACAACTCGACGGAAGAATTTCATGAATTTGAATTTTGCAGTACCCACTGCAAACTACAAGGACTTGGCTGTCGGGCAGATGCTCAGTGGTCTAGTGGATTTAAGACACCTGTCTGGGATCGAGAGGTCGTGGGTTCGAATCCTACCCGAGTATGTATGCCCATGATTTCTTTTGTCATGGCTACTACGAAAACATTGATCAATTCAGTGCTTATTTAAGTCGATGTAGGGTCATTTTTTAATCAGTTGCAATGAAAACAACTCAACAGAATTTCATGAATTTGTATGTCCACCTGTTCTGAAGTTGTAGTGCAGAGGAAACACACACACACACACACACACACACACACACACACACACAATTGGAAAATACAAGTCAGTGTATTGACAGTGTACATAACAGTGTGTCTGGTGGATATATATGTGTGATACAAGCAAAACGTTCTGCCAATTTCAGCAAATTAAAGTATGTAGCAGTAAGTAAATATATTCTTCTTTTTCTTTTTTTTTTTTACTCCACAACAGTGACATCCCAATGAAGGCTATGACATGTCATACCCGAAAAAATTGAACACAATTGCAGTAAAACTTGTCTATAAAGACCTACCTCGGGTAGAGAAAGGCACATTTTCTACACATGTGGTCTCTATACACAGGTGTACACGTACATTTTGACTGCATTGCACTAAGATTAGCTGGTCTTTGCAGACATGTGGTCACCATACCAAGTGGTTCCTGGAAAAATTCATTAACGTTATCGTTTAAATCTTTCTTGCCACACACAGCTCTCCATATCTGGTCCAGTGATAACACCACCCTTTCATGAAATGTCCTATTGCTATTAAAAATCAGCAATGCCAGTGAACTTATAACAAACATGCATACAAACATTTTAAAAGAACAAACAAGTACAGTTTTGGAAGACATCATAAATTTGAAATGAATGTTTCCCCTCTTGAGGCACTGACACTTAGGCCACAATAAAGATTTTCTCTTCCATCTAAACACTATCTTGTAGTAATGTACTTGTATATTTCAAGCTGTTGTGTTCTGGGCTGACATAATCCATTTAGTCTAATTCCAAGGCTACTCACCTAACGAACAGCACTCACAATATTGACTGTTCATTTTTTTTCTAAATCTACTGCTGGAAATGTGACAAAATCCAAAACCTTAATCACCTGTAGAAGCCTCCAAATATTGCACAATATCAGCAATCAAGAAATGACAATATCTTGAGTAGTTACGAGTCACTTCCATTCTCTACTTCTCAAAATATACATAGACTATGTGAATACCAAACATAATCACTGGAATAAGATTCATCCAAACAGCCATCTAACTGGTAGAACCCATATGATGGGGCCATTGCATCACAGCTGCTGTATTTTTGTTTTCTTTTAATATACCCTGATACACCATATAGCGGTATTTTGGTTTATCTCACACTGGCAGTTTGAACATAATGAAACCAAGACCAGTGTGCATGATAACCTAAAAATCATAATCCTGTAGAAGTTTTGTACACGGTTCTAATAAATCACCTATATTTGAAGCATGAAACAGCCAAATGCTCCCTGAAAACAAATCATTCAAATAATTTCAACACCGAGCATACTTCATTCCAGAGGCTCTCAGAGTCAATGTTAAACTACTGTAGATGGATTATGCAAACCGATCATTAATTTCTTAATGACAATTTACTTACGAATGGGTCATAGATCGGAGAGCAAGAATTTCATATCTTATACAGTTCAATATCTGCACCTGTACTAGATTAAAATGGGACCCACTATGGGATTTTATACTTTTTCTAAATAGTAATCATACAGAATCATCAAATTAATTCAAGCATCAAAAGAGTCATTCTTAGTCTCTTAAGTATAAATAAGTCTTATATTCTCTTATATTTTTGTTAAGTGGTGAGTTGGAAAGAAATTTGTAAAATCAATAAATAACAATGAAAAGAAGAAAATGTCTCCAAAAAGCTCTTACAACCTCAGTCTCTGCTATAAGGTTGTCACTTGCTTCTTTCTTCTGACAAATATCTCTTCCTCGTCGCTACTGACGTTAGCATCCCCATTCCGCGTCAGAAGGTCCTGGTGATCATTGCTACTCTTACTGGCTTTCGTTCCTTGGGTATCTGTCAAAATCCATCAAGGGAGTAATACAACAGGAGATAAAGAGTTGTTGTTTGGACAGTACTGTAAGTGGCATTACAATGTCAGTTTAATTATGTAAAAAAAAAAATGTCCATTTTGAAAGAAAAAATGATAATTCCATTGGCTTACCTCAATCAAGCCAAGAATGAAAGGTAAAGCTCACTAGTTACACTATGACAGTGTATTATTGTGAGTGATATACAAACTAAAGGTGTATCACACGGTCAATTAGCAAAATTTTAGTGGCATGAGAGAGGGGAAAGAATATTATGCCAACAGGTGCACTCTTGTGCCTTCAATCAAAGCTATATGTTTAGGCTGAATTCAGATAACTGATGATAACTATTATGCAAAACTGGGTAACAAAGTGAAGTATAAGTTGCAAAAAAGAAAAAAATTGAGTAGCATGTCACAACTACAGACTTGAGTGGGATTACAACAAGAATTTGCCATCTACTCTGTTTCACTCACCTCTTGTTTCAACTGCCTTCATGATGACGTGTACAGTGATTCCACACAAGCATATCACCATGCCAACAAAGTTGAGACTCGACATCTGGTCACCCCTTAGAGAAGCAAGGTATAATGTGCAGATCTCCTGCATTGTTTAGAAAAAAAACAAACCCCAAAACAGAAAAATGGATGACAATGACATGGAAATTTACATACAACTTTTGTTCACTGAAAGCTGCTATCTAAAATTCTGTGTATATGCCATATATTTCACGAGTCTAAATTTTCGCAAATCAGGAATTCCTGATGATTTCGCGAGTGGTTAAATTCGCGATCGTGGAGTCCTGTACTGAAAGGAGAAGAGTACACGTGTATGTCATATTCACATCGGGATCAGAGTCAATATTTTCGTGTGTCTTTAATTTCGCAAATAGTACCTGACTAGCAAAATTCGGGAAAATAAAAACCTCGCGAAATATTTCACGTATACAGTAACTAAAAGAAAAAGTGTATCTGCAAGAGATTAGGTACAAAGATAAAAGGAGATCACACGGATGCATAGGCCATTATCTTACGAGAAATACAGTATTCTTAAAGTGAAGTTTGCATAAGACCCTCGGAAGTAGCAAGGAAAATTCTGAAAAACAATGCAATACATCATGCACATCACAAGAAAAACAGAAGTGTATGACAAAGAAACCCATAACTGATTATCACAAAAACATTTCAATGAGACTGATTAGTTACCCTTACATTTTGTTGTTTTGTTTGTTTGTTTTTTAATGACTGTACCGGTAAGTGTTTCACATCAAAAGGGCACATTCTTATGATGAATTTGATCAGTCTACATGTTGTATATGGGAACAAAGCAGATGACAAGATTCGTAGAACCCACCTTGAATATGCCAGATATGGAGAGAGTGAGTGTTGAGGTCTGCGAGAGAAGAAGGTATTCCGACATGGCCAACATGAAGGCAAGACCAGCACCTACTGATAGCTTGGCACACGTCATCGAAAATACATGAAAGTCGCTGAACCCAAGGAAGTCTTCTGTTGTACAGATTTTGACGCCTGTATTTAAACAAAGAAAGTAAACGTGGTAAATCTAAATAAAATCAATAAGCCAATCTTTCTCCACCTTCCCTTCCCTTTCACACACACAAGTACACACACAAGTACACACACAAAAAACTCCAACATACATAGAAACACATAAGGTCACTTACACACACACATTCACAAACACAAATACTCACAACAAACATACACAACCATATACTTGTACACCTAACAACATCCAACCTTATTCAAATCATGTTGGTTGACATTACATAAATTTGGATGAGTGATGACGGGAAAAGAGAATAAATACTGTTCAGTCACCCCTGCTAAATCGGGAGGGGTCCGCAAACAACAGAAACATGCAAAATAATTGTTAGAGTTCAAGCTCGTTCAACCTTAAATGCTCGATTGCATCCAAACTTTCAATTTCACAATAACTATACGTCGCATACCGATCTTGTAGATGGCTTCCTTAAATTTTGTCATACAGCTGTAGAAATGCAGTGGGACAAGCCATACATCACTGGAAAGTTTACGGTTCTGAGATGCCAACATTTGGAATTATTCAAATTCAATGACTTTATACAGCCCTTTGCAGTGATGGATTACATGAGAATGAATCTATCTGACATTGTGCGTTAGAATCTAATGTTAAGAAGTGAATGACAAAAGAAACAAAGAAACTGTACATACCTTCAATGCCAACTGCAAGAGGCAGAAGACCCAATATCATGATTGGTTGGAGATGATATATCGTATCTACTGGATTTTTCAGACCTTTACAGAGACAATATAAGAATTAAAGAATACATGGTGTACTGCTGACAAGACCTGGTTTGCCATTTGCATAAAGTGGACAATTTCAATTATTTACTTCATGACAAAAAGGAGCATGTTTCACAAAAGACAACATCAAATTCAAACACAATGATTTGCAACTGGAACTTGTCTACATTATGTGATTTTATAGAGAAGTATCATGCAAAAAAAACAAGAAGAAGAATGAAACACATAATTCATCCAGATCATCTGACTCAATTCTGCAGAAATCTACAAATTACTAATGCATGATGAACTATACACATACAAGTGATGAGTGGAATAGTATCATCACAGCTTAACTTTGAAGTGGGGGGGGGGGGGGGGGGGTCTCTGAACCGCCCACAGCTGCCATTCTCAAAAACTGAATTACTGATGTGCATGGGTGCCCATGCGTGCATTGTGTGAAAACATGTTTATCATATCAGCATCCAGGTGTAGATTGCAAATTAATCTCTCAATACACAGACATTCAATTTGCCTCGCCTCAACCCATACAAACTTGCAATGAAATTGGCTGCTTTCTTCGGCAGATAGAGGTCGGCAGTGCAAGAAACCTTTAGGGTGCTGAAGGAGTTTTTAATCAGACAACAGAAAGGTGCTGACCTGTTCCTTCTCCCTGGGTGAGGATTTGTGCCAACGACCACCTGAGTCCACTCAGGATGGACGCGACAATGACCAGAAGAAATCCTTCCAGGTTGAATTGAGTCGACTTGAATGTGAACATGAAGAGGCCTATGGCTATCAACATTACAACAATCACCTGCACCCAGTGCTGCACAGAGCAAATTGAACAAAACAAAGCAAAAAATAAAATAAAATAAAAGCAAAATTAACAGAGAAGAACCATGAATATTCACCTCTAGTAAAAGAGATAACAGATTTTTTTCTTCAAAGCTGAAAATGTGCATTTTGTAGATGCAACAGAAGTGACATAGAAAGAAAATCTTGTAAATGAAGCTTGTTGATCTCACATAGCTTGTTCCATTTACAATAATCAATATTATACAACACTTATCATAACCTAAATTAGAGATAAAACTGACTGATGAATCAAAATGTGGCTGTTACTCTGTACAAAAAACAAACAAATCCAAAACAGAAGAGATACTTAGGTTTGCAAACTACAATGTATTTCAAACTTTCCTCTTGCGATAAGGAAATCAAAGTATGCATACTTGCTACCTCGTTTTTTTTTTCACTGCAAAATTAAGCTTAAGAGACAAGTCTTTCAAGCACATTTCCACAAACAACACTACAGCTCTATAAGACAAGCTTTCTAGGATAGAAATGCATTTCCCCTTCTGCACGAATCTTTCACTCACCGGTTTTTGAAGACCAAATATAATCGCAAAGACTAGGATGAAAATGATTGCGGATGATTTGCACATCGTGTAGAGGGATATTGTGATGAACACCAGACTCCAGTTTGAAAATCCAATGTCAAGAGCGCTGGTTATGCCTGCAGGAATTTCAACAACAAAAACCACACACACACACAAAAAGGATAATGATACATGTTAACAAGGAAAAGTAGAAATTACGCGGTGCGTAAAATATGTCCCCGCCGGAAGTAGCATTTAGTATCAAAATGTACTATATAGGTCAAAAGATCAAGGTCAAAGGTCAGAGAAGTCAAAGGTCAACATTCTGTGTAGAAGTTTTGTAGCCCTCACCTAGTGCCATCACATAAAGCAAACGGAATCGAAATCCGGTTAGAAATGGCGAAGGAGTAGCATTTTGTAGCCAATGTACAATATAGGTCAAAAAATCAAGGTCAAAGGTCAAAGAAGTCAAAGGTCAAAATTCTGTGTTGAAGTGTTGAAGCCCTCACCTAGTGCCATCACATAAAGCAAACGGAATCGAAATCGGGTTAGAAATGGCGAAGGAGTAGCATTTTGTAGCAAAATGTACAATATAGGTCAAAAAATCAAGGTCAAAGGTCAAAATTCTGTGTAGAAGTTTTGAAGCCCTCACCTAGTGCCATCACATAAAGCAAACGGAATCGAAATCGGGTTAGAAATGGCGAAGGAGTAGCATTTTGTAGCAAAATGTACAATATAGGTCAAAAAATCAAGGTCAAAGGTCAAAGAAGTCAAAGGTCAAAATTCTATGTAGAAGTTTTGAAGCCCTCACCTAGTGCCATCACATAAAGCAAACGGAATCGAAATCGGGTTAGAAATGGCGAAGGAGTAGCATTTTGTAGCAAAATGTACAATATAGGTCAAAAAATCAAGGTCAAAGGTCAAAGAAGTCAAAGGTCAAAATTCTGTGTAAAAGTTTTGAAGCCCTCACCTAGTGCCATCACATAAAGCAAACGGAATCGAAATCGGGTTAGAAATGGCGAAGGAGTAGCATTTTGTAGCAAAATGTACAATATAGGTCAAAGGTCAAGGTCAAAGGTCACGACTGAAATTCTGTGTAGAAGTTTCAAAGCTCCCATGTAGTGCTATCATATAAAGCAAACAGAATCAAAATTGGCTCATAAATGACAGAGAAGTAGCAAATTGAAGATTTTGATCACACACGGACGCACACACGGACGGACACACGGACGGACACACGGACGGACGGACGGACACACGGACGGACGGACGGACACACACACGTACGGAGCCCGTTTCATAGTCCCCTGCTCGAACTCGTTCGGCGGGGACAATTAATTCATCCATTTACTCATGTCTCACTGATCTATCAACAGATATCTTCACAGAATACATCTACCATAGAGACTTGGAATCACACAATGATTGAATTTGAATGCAAAGTAAATATGCTTTTGGGGTGGTTTTCATGAAATTGATGGCAATTTTGAAGGAATAACAATAGAAACACAGTGTAAAGGCTGTGAAAGTCCTGGGTGTAAATCATATGGGAAATCGGTTCTTCCTAACTGCACACATGAAGTGTTTCATGATATGGAATTTTTTGTTTAAAACTTCATAAAGTGTGCTATCAACATGAAAATAAAGAAATGCAAATACACATCTTTTTAATACTACTCTATTTTGTACATATGAATTCAAACTGGCACAAGATTATTAACAACAAAGGTAAACAGATTGATAAATTAAGACTGATTTAAGAATTTGAGAAGATGTGAACGTTATCTCAAAGGAGTGAAAAAGAAAAACATAAGATGAGCATTTCCACTTATAATAACAAGCAACTTGACAACAGTATGATCACATCAAATTATCATATGTTTTGTTCTGCTTTATTAGACACATTTCTTTTCAAATGAGGTCTCCTTCACATGTTTATCATGTTCTCAAAGCAGAGTGAAGGAGAGCTGTGGTGGCATTTTTCCTCTTCAATATTAAAATTACTCATGCCATCTTGGATGAGGCTAAGTCCTAACTAAATAAAGGTTTCATAGACATTTGCATAAAATTAATCATTGATGCAACTCATGTATTTATTGATAAGACTTTGAATAACATGTTGTGGCATGATTGATATTCCACATTCTTAACAAACCTCACCATTGCAGAAATCACCTGAAAACTTTAACAGCTATGAAAAGCTGCTGACCTCAAACACCAAAATGGATAGTATAACGTACGCAGAATTTTCTGAACCTGCACAACATTTTGCATGAAGGTCATCTGATGAGTAATGATACAGGATTATTTATTGTTTCCTCACCTGTTGGTGTTACAATCCTGATGTACGCAGACCAGTTGAGGGTAACCGGCTTAATGGACGTACACAGCTTCAGGAACTTCCGTACAATAAGGGCTAAAAGGTATTTCACTGCCAGGTGGATGATGGTGATGGTCAGTGGAAATTTGAAGTCCTGTCATGGTCAAAATGTGACACAAAATATGACAAACATACGAACAAAATACAATGCAAAGTTACTATAATAATGCATCAATTACAGTATTCAGACCAAGTGATTTACATATCTAATTCAAAATAGACATGGTCCTTTGATTCAAACCATAGCCTATCTTTACTTAAGTCGTTTTTATGAGACATTTAGGTACCTCCACTACTTCTTTCTACAAACTTATGATAAAAAAGAGGCCCAGATTGTGAGAAACAGGACACAGGATGGAAGAGGGGAACGAGGAAGTGATTATGTTGTGGGGGTGTTTCATAAAGCTGTTCGTAAAGTTAAGAATGACTTACAAGCGACTGATGATCAGTTCTTGTGCTGAATTATGGAAATTCTGATAAGTATAGCATATCAGAACTAATCACCAGTTGCTCATAAGTTGTTCATAACTTTACGAACAGCTTTATGAAACAGGGACCTGGTCACCTTATAATCAAGAGGACACATAGTGCCTAATATACAATGTTTTCACTCAATGTGGAAAGCCATGATCTGCTTGGTTTGAGCAATCTGCCATGCTATAACTTCAAACAAAGAAAATGAGCATACATGCCTTGACCCGAGGAGTGAAACGGTGAACAGATATCACTGCTTTACCATTCACGCTCCTGTGATGGATTTCGAAGGGAAATTTTGAGGATATTTTCCCCTAACTTCAAGAGCTCACATAGATGGCTACAACAGCTAAAACTGTTCACATCAAAGCTATTGAATGTCAAATACGACAATGAATAAAATGGAGGTCTTGCAATTTACCTCTAAATCCATCTTATGATGTGATGAATCCACTGTATTCTGTAAGAGTCTAGGGCACTATAATTGATATTGTCAATCACCCTCATCTTTCAGTTCTTGTTAAAAAGTAAAGAACCACAGTGCATTTATTTATTTATCTCTATCTATCTAGTTGTGTATTTATCTTCAAAATTCATTTAGTGTTCTTATGCAGAGTAGTCTGCTCAGTACATAAAAATTACTTTGCAAGACAGCCCTGTATTACACTAAAAATAAATAATGTAATTTATAATCAGAGATGTTTTTGGAACATTGAAATATTACATTCCACACACAGCATACACACTACATACTATACATGCATAAGTATTGTATATAAGAACATATACTGCAAAAGTGGATATTTTTGCGCGACTAATTTTTTCACGCTCAGCCCGTTAAGAAGAGTTTTGTGTGTTTTTAATTCCATGGAATCAAGACAGTAAGTACTGGAACATATGGCATGCAAAAATATTTGCATGCCTTTATTTTTGCACTAGTTTATGGTTGCATAAAATGTGCGAAAATTTCAACATCGCGAAAATGTCCACTTTTACAAAAGAATCAAAAGCAGTAAAACATTACAAAGGGTTGATAAGGATCAATGGTTAACCTGCAACAACCACTTGTTGTAGAATGTCAGGCTGATGGAGAAAGTGTAGTAGAAGAGCACAAGGGCAACCACTTTTACTCCGAGCAGAAACACCTCCATCCATCTTGACTGCACCAGTCGAGGCGGTGACACCTTAAAATGGAAAGAAACGCAATGCATCTTCTTCATATATGATATAATAATTCTGTGAAGGTGAGTGTACAGAATGAGGCTCTCAAATTTTATGATTTATAATTCAATGGGATAATCATAATGGGGGGCAGGAATTTTAGGTATATTTTCCTGCCAAAGCACAAAATGCATTACATAAATCTGACAACTCAACAACAAATTCAGAAGTAATGTGATACTATGGCAAACAAGCTGTCATTTTCAGAACTTCAATTTACAATTGTAACCAGACCCACTCTTCAATGACCCTCATTTGTGAAAACCAAGTCACCACAGCAGCACACCAACAAGGCTCCATACATATCCAGAACTTACCTTATATACAGCTTTGTGAATCTGACCCTCCAAACGATTGGGTAGTCTCTTTTTCGATGGCATCTTTTGTTAGGCTTTTCCCTAGCCTTTTTATGAAAATAACAGAGTACACTTCTAGTTGCTAATCACCATCACCTGATATTGTTTGAAGGTGTACACTGCTGTGCCTGCAAAGGTAAGGCAAGAGCATAGAATGAGTTCATAGAATAAGTAGAAAAAAACAATAGAACAATATTTTTCTGAGTACCCTTCATGATATGATGAGTTCATAGAATGAGTAGAAAAAAACAATAGAACACAATATTTTTCTAAGTACCCTTCAAGGACAGACTACGTTATGTCCTCATATTTCATGGTTTAAAATATGTCAAGCAAAAGTTCCATTTTGCCTGAAATACTCCTGTTTCCTACGTCATGTATTTTTTTTTTGATTTGCTAACTAGTGTGAGAACAACTAAGCATTACCCTACAGCAAAATATAACAATAAGGCACAATAAAGCACATCCTACATTAAACCAGAGGTCTAACATAAACATCATGAATAGATCTGATACACTGATCAATACATCCTGTGTCTCAGCTTGAGAACTACACATTTATGTTCGGTTTTTCTCCTGTTACAAAACTTGTGAAACTATTTAACTATTAAATTGATATAGAACAAAAGTCCCTGTTTGCAACAGGGTGCCCATTTGTGGCAGGGGCAGTTTCATTCATTGATAAAATAACCCCTTAAGAGCATCAAGTGTGCCTAACCCCACTTTAGTACAAAAGGAGGAGTTACTTGCAAGTTTTATGGGAAGTAAGTGTACTCGCACACCTGATGATTGGGCCTTGTATCATCGAATTAAACGGCCCCTGCCACAAATACAAGCATCCTGCTGCAAACAGGGATGATAACTCTTGATTTAAATATACATTTTTAAATTTCTTTCTCACCTTTGCTATGGACACACAACACATTACAATTAGACTGTAACAGTATGGTTCAGACTCTAGTACAAGAAAAATGGAAAAATATTTGACGGGGGAAATATAATGTTAAATATAAATTGAATGTTAACTGTATAAACTTCCCAACCCAGTCCTCCTAGACCTACACCACTCCAGGTGCCGCACGTACAAGAGCTCTCCACGCACAAGGGTATGTCATACCATGCTCCAGAAGAAACCCTGGGGCACTCCTTGTACACAATTCGCATTGTGGCTGGTTGCAGTTAGCTCCAGAACAGAACACCACAAAATGCCTTCTTATGTTTGTTTCTACTTTACTTTTTTTTACCCACAGAGTAATCTCATAATTGCGTAAGCAGCTAACATGCAGTAAGCAGCAAAATACACACACTCTCATTGATGAATGATGATATAGATCTACAAGTATAGTTGGGTGACCAGCATGTCACCATAGTTAATGTTTATGCATATCTGAATCACATTTCGTCACTGAAATTCTATGAAATCCCACTCACATACAGGAAAAATGCTGAAGATTCCAATGGAACCACAAGTTCAGTTTGATACCGGAAATTTGCCTATCGTCCTCAAACGCGAACGATGCGGAATGGTTGCTCGCTAAGGAAGGGGCCCGCAACTCATCACCCGAGCTCCCACAGACAAAGCATGTAAAGACGTGCTGTGACCCTGCCAAGTTTCAAGTTTTTTTAAGGGATACTGAACACAGTCCCAGGCATAAACTTAGATTCAGTGCACTTGTAACAATTTTAAACAGGGTGGCTGTATTCGGGCCCCTGGTGAGGTACGGGCACCTCACTATACAAATTACAATGTAGATCACACTACTACTCTCTGTACTAAATTTAATCTAGATCTAGCTAGTTTCTAGGCCTACAACATTTATCTGAATATTTCAAATCTTGGTCAATACCACGGTTAATCATATGGTCAACCTGTAAATTACACTAGGGCCCTAAAGCTAGGTAGTATCTTAAAGGGATAGTACAGTATTGGTGGAGATGAGGATTTGACTTTTAATTTTTGGCGAGATAGAACTGAACTGTCTAGATTCTACCAAGAAACCATATAGGCTCTAGTTTATGAAATATTTGTACAGAGCATAAGAGGAATTCAAAGTTTATTAGATGAAAATCGGTTATGGAATGGCTGAGACATCCAAAAACAAAGTAAAACAAAGAGATTCTGATAAAAGGTGGGCCCCACCATTGATTAGGATTGCTCTGTTTTTGGATAAATTTATCTCAATTCTCAGCCATTTTGACATGCGATGGCAAAACCAATTTGGCAATTACGGCAATTTTCATCAAATATTCTAAATGCAAAATCCCTCTTGGAATTACATCTCTTTCATATTTCATAAGAGGTTTCTCATTATCTCTCAAAAAAATGTTAGAAACATTAAGTTAGGTCTCAACCAAAACTATACGATCCCTTTAACGTAAGTAATTTACAATAATCAATAAGAATGTCACTGCACTGTGCACAGCCGTGTACAATCCCAATTAACATGTTACACATAACACAAATATACGCACGTGGGATTAAGCAAAAATGTTTCCGATGCCAAGGCCAAGCAATGCGAAAGGTAGCCCACACATTGGTCAACAGTCATAACATGTTACCACTCTTGGTTACCCCATCATGCAAGTGTTCATGAATCAGGACAGGGAGATACAAAGATTAGCCGAAAAAGTGACGAGCAAGTTATGGCACAACAACGTAATCTGTCCACTGTCTTCCACTTAGCAATAGTTTAACACACACAAATACTAGTACATGGGGCTATTAGAATACACTCTGGCTAGGCTACGTACGTAGGTACACAGACACACACTCGACAAACCAAAGGGGGGGGGGGGGGGTGCTGCACTGGCAATGGCGACACGTACACGTTGATCATTTTTCTCGCGCCCACTGGCAACACTACCCCGCAGTCGCCATGCAATGCAGAACCCACTTTAAGATAATAATAAGAATAATAACATTAAAAAGATAAAAACGAAATTTGACGATTTTCAGTCGATTCTTAGGTACACTTCCGACGTACGGTATTGGCCACAGAAAAAAATAACAAAAAAAAAAAACAAACAAACCAGAAATAAATATTTTATAGAGCATGCAGATTTCGTAAACAATAATAGTAGGCCTAACTTTTATGCAACGGGGCCCTAGCTGATATTCGATTTGCAAAGAGACTCGAGCTGTTTGATGATAACGGAAATCATAAGTTCGTCAGTATGGTCCGGCAGAAACTGCGAGCAGATTTCATGGCAAACATCATAATTAATTGATTATCATCAGGTCTATAGATCATACCCATGTCATGCCAAAGCATGTTTAAATCCTTCCGAAACATTTGCAGGATTATTGCTATTCATCATTATTATGAAAGACAATTTGTAGGACTTGATAGACTTAATCGAGGAATTGAGTGATGTGCAATGGGCGACGACTGCTGCATGAAAATGAAAGCTTTGCTCACAATCATGGATTATAGCCTAGTAGCCTATAGTTTAGCAGTGATGGATGAATGAAGTCATCGATAGAATCTTGGTTTGATTTGATTTGTTTTGTTTTGTTTTTGTTTTTTTTTCCGTGGGCGTACCCAAGTAACCTGAAGAAAAACAACAATCACTGGCATCACACGTGTGAAACCAGTGATGACTGTTGCTATTAAAGAAACGTATGCAATGCAATTGCGTGTTGATCTGCATTTATTTATTCAACTCATCCAGTCATCACTTTATGTGGCCAAGAATCTAAAGAATATGAATGTGTGACATATCATGATACTTCTACTGTTTTTCTTCAGGTTACTTTGGTAAGCCCACTGAAAAAAAAAAAAAGGATAAAAACCAAGATTCTGTCGGTGACTTCATCCCAGTTTGTCCACCAATGCTAAAGTACTGTGCAATTAAGATGTCTTTCTGTCTTTTGTTAATCATATTATTATTCTCTAGTTAATGATTGATAGATGATATCATTGACAATACCTAATTGGTTTGAAAGGCGTGTTTTTTTTGTTTTTTTTTTTTTTTGTGGGCCCATCCAAGTAATCTAAAGAAAAATACGTTGTAATAGAAAAATCATCCATAAGACATATGGCACGTATAGGCCTAGGCCGTAATAATTTTTTGATGCTGAGGGTAACATCAACTCAACAGCATTTGCATTGCATATAGGTCCAGTAATAACGGGTGAATAGGGGCTAATGTATTATGCAGACGGCAATGTCAATTTGAAAGATAAGTTAATTGATCAATTCATTCAATCATGACGTCAAGTTACCATTTCCTATTATCTTCTCGCAATAACGACGGTTGATAGCAACGGGGAACACGAATCCAGCTAACAATAATAATAATAATAATAATAATGATAATAATAATAATAGTCATTATTATTATTCTTATTATTATTATGCATATGAAAATATGGATCAGAGCGACGAACAGTAACAATCACAATAGTAGCCACAATCTTCTACTGTTTGCTTGGAAAAAACTTTTTAATAGTTTGTAGAGCGTATAGAGGGAAAAGGAACATTTGGCGTCGTGTTTACATGCTTTGAAAGAAGTCAAAATAATCGCAATTGATGAATGATACCACTGTGTATATGTAATAAGTGATTATTCTTTCGCAACTCTTCAAAGGTACAGTACATTTATTGGTCATTTGCAGTGGTCATTTGTTGATAGGAAGATGACCACGTCAGGAGCTATAGAGACGATGTGTGCGAAGCGTTCATTTTCAACACATCAACGTCAAAAAAGGGAGGACTGCACTTTACCTCTTTTGGAACAATAAGATAAGACTTGCGACTCGAGTGTTTTGTAAGACCATGCATATCAAAATCCGAAATGATTCAGTCGGATAGCTTTCATGAAATCGCTAGCGTTTGTTTTAAGTATAACAGTTTCGGAAAACTAGATATAAGTAGGTCTGTGCTCTTTGATTTGCATGTTCGTTCGTCATTTATTTTCTACGCACCCTGAAGACCTATGTACCATTTTATATATTGGTCGTAGTTCCTTGTCCTATGTGAACTAATCCTCTTGAAATTGAACTTGGTGAATTCATTTTGTATGTATACAATATGTAGACCGTATGAAAATTGCACTTCATCTTCAAGAATTCTGAAAATAATATACGCTTTGGCAGGTTTTCCGATGGAGAGGGACATGGGCAGGTGCAAATATCCTGAAGTTCAAACACGTGCCTCGTAATTGTATACATAATCATATATATCTCATTATGTCTCAATTATTTAGTGCCCGGTGTGGTGATTCAAGGCAATTTTTATTTCAATTTTACACAAATCATTCTATAAAGTTGTCTTACAGACATAATGGAAATGTTGGGTTTTTTAAAGTTCTCATAGGAGCAGGAGAAATACATAAAACCAGACAATATTTATGTTTGTGCCAAACTATAATACAAGAAAATTGATGGAAGACCCTCATTGCAAATATGATAATAATTACTGTTATATAGTACAACATGGTTTCGGTAACGTAATGTATAGCAGACGTTTCGAATTAGAAGTTTATACATTCTTCTACGAAATTGGGTAGCAGCTGGGAGTCCAAAGTTTCGAGATATCTAATATAGTGGTTACGCATATAGCAATGACTGAAAGCCCCCAGAGGTTTGACGTACGTGGCAGACCCCCTAAAGATGAAAGGATATGACTATGGATGCAAGTGCCTGACGAGATAAGTAAATGGTATAAAGAACGAGGAGATGTGCGTTGGAGAAGACACTGTATTCCTAAGATGGGATTAGGATGGATGGAGAATGGTACATGTATATCAAAAATAAATTAACTCCAAAAGAAAGAAAGAAAAATTCCTTACACAACGTTCCAAAAATGACAAAAATCGGATAAGAAATAAGGAAGATATATCATTTTGAAATTTTAGTTAGTTTCGGAAAATATTTCTTGACTAATTCATATGAATATCCATATGAGCGAGTTGATGGTCATACCCTTACAATTTTCATGTCTGTTATATATGAAATTCGGAAAAATTGTGATCTTTAGCTAATACAGTTAAAAGAATATTCCCATATTACAATATGATATATATCAGACGTAACATTTGTTCATTTTATTTAGGGTGGTTCTAAGACAAGTTTTATATGCATGCAGCTGCATATGAGATTTTTGTCATTTCTGTATGTAAAACAAATAAGAAATTGAGGGAGTATGACATCATCAACTTGCTGATTTGAATATTCATAATGACTGGTCAAGTAGTGTTTTCCGAAAAATGTTGAAATTTCAGAATGTCATAACTTCTTTATTTCTTATCCGATTTTGATCATTTTTGCACTGTTCTGCGGGGATTTTTTTCCTTTCTTATGAAACTGATAAAATTTTAGAGTGGATTTCTTCTTTAAGCGTGGTAAAAAGGAGATGTAAAGGGAATAAATGAAGACGGAGACAGGAGATGCCGAGAAAACGGAGGAGAGGGCAATCAAAATGAATGTGAGAATGTCCAAGTCTGTGAGAAGGTGATAGCCCTATCACTTATCATATATACATATATGTGAAGGGAAATGTGATGGGCGTCCACAACAATTGGGAATGGAAGACGTAGGTTTATTCATATTGAAACGCTAAGAACAGTTGGTTTGGTGGAAAACTTGGTGAGCAGAAAAATAGAAGTATATAATGCCCATAGAAAATCGAGCACGTGTGTGCATAACTATATAGGTACAGTATCTATGCTACGTATTTGTCAAGAACGATTGTTTGATTGGCATTGACATCTAATACTTTAAATCGTATTACTGTTTGATAGTCCTGAACTCGATCACGCTTCTTGTTGTGGTACAGACCAAGTTGGCATGTTAAGATTGATTAAGACAATATTATTTCCATAACCTGTATATCTTGTAATTATGATACCTCATTATGTGCGGCTAAACTGAAGTGAACACTGCTCTTAAAGCCCAATTTTGTAAGACATATTCGATACGACTTAGATTTTGTGTATGCTGCGTCACCATATCTTTTTGTTTTTCTAATTATGGCAACGTGTTGTCATATAAACATCTAACTGTCCCAACAATACGAAGCATTGTCCCGCTGAAATGCTAGCCTCCATACATGCGCCCTCGTGAAATCAACTTGACAAAGGCAGTTCCTTGACTTCTCGCACTTCTTAACAGCATTTCTTCTTGTGTGTATAGATGCATATATATATATATATATATTATAAGTAAAACAATTAGTAGAAGAAGAACGCCGTCAAAAAATAAATCATAGGTCTTGAAGATCTTAAAAACGGTGCATAGCTCTCAAATATATATATCAGGGCTCCACACTAACTTTTATTTTTGGTGGCCCAAAGGCAAACATCCGACCTTTTTTGGTGGCCCCGGGCCACCGGGCCACCGTTAGTGTCGAGCCCTGTATAGTAAAGGCGGCTGACATGTATGAATCATTTATCACAGTCAGGGTAAAAGGATGTCAATCATAGTTTCTACACAATGATGTCGTGACAACAGTATAGACTTCACGATGTCATTTCTTACATGCTGATTTTACGAATACTTTTTCCACTTAATCTCAACAAAAACACGTGAATATCGTGCAGATGTATAAAAGAGAAAGTAGCCGGGCTGGCTCAAAATTTTCTATATGGCATCAGTCGGGCTTGTCCACGCAGAGCATTACATCAGGTATGGTCCATAGGTCAATGGTTTTTACAGGTAACTTGGAAAAGAAATATTTCAGATAATGACCACAGTGATTACCCTGCTTTGCTGTTGCACCGTCATACTTTACTCTTAGTCTTCATGTGGCTATAACCTTGACACATACATGAACAGAAAATTATTAATTGTCTTACATATCCACCGTCCAGCGATTCCGGGGCAAAATGAAAAATACTGTTACTGATATCATTTTGATTTATGCTTCTGACACAATTAAAGAAAACCAATCTTTTGGTCATCTGCATCAATCTCATCTTCTTCTAGCCACATCTTTAGACCTTTGACCCCAGCCCTGTCCGGCTGATATTCACTTCCTACGGGCAGAATATCGTGTTCCGGTATTGGGTGAAGCTTCGTACTCGGGCACAGCCCAGCAGTCTCATCGGCGCGCGAATGGAAGCTGATTACGCCCTTCTCGTGTAGTTTATCCATTATCGTCATGGTTACCGCATCTTGGGAGTGGCAGTTGTCCCTGATTCTGTCGACTTCGATCCAAGTAGAATCTTTCATGCGATGCAACGTCTTAAGCATTCTGTGAAAGAGATAAAAGTTGCAGGTTCGCATGAAATAGTTTGTTTTGTGCGCAGAAAGATGACCAAACTCATGACTTGGGTCAATTATGTATATATATATATATATATATATATATATATATATATATATATATATATATTTGCAACTACAATATGCTTCTCCTATATAAAAGTCATCACTGCAACACGTAAAACTTTGGTTCGAAATTTCAAATCTAGTGAAGATTTGTGTGCAGAGCAATTGGAGACTTCTAAGAGAAGAAAATTGGCTCATTTGATTTCCACAATATTTGATTGATTTTTGTGTCACTGTTTTGTCAAGACATGTGATTTTACTTTCTATTAACAGAAAATCATTTTAAACCTCTTGTGAAACGTGATAAAAGGTTAACATTAAAACAAACTTACAGTCTTTTCGAAATACGCTCCTCCTTCTCGACCTTGACTGCTGCTGAAACTGCACACTTCAGGCGAATGCTCTTCGCAGATCCGACGAGGATCACCGCATCCGGCTGCATGAGGTCCTCGGGCCAGGTGTAGACAAAGTGATTCCTGGGAGGAAGGTTGGCCACGCCCCTTCCAACCTCTGACGTTATGGTGAATGCTGCGGTGCTGTTCCAGAATCTAGAAATGATGGTGTAGATAGGAGGGGGTTGGAAAAGAAAGCTCGGAGTAGAGTTCTTGAACACTAAGAGTGCAGGCTAAGTTAGGACGCAAAATAAGCTTGATTTCAAACGTAAGATTCTTATCAAAAGATTACTTACTTCCATAATTATGCTTCACAACCGAGAAAATACATATACTGAGAATAAGCAATATCAACTGTAAAAAAGACAAAAAAGTAGAATTACAATACAAAGTTTGAGAGTGTGTGTTTTGTTTTGTTTTGTTTTTGTTTGTTTTTGTTTTGGTTCTGCAATATAATAGGCCTATCTCTTTCATTTTGAGAACGTACAGAAATACAAAAACAAAGGTCTTGCTCGATCTCAGGACAAGTCTACAGTGTGACGATCTGACAGGATGATTGGATAATTTTACCTTGTGTGTATTACTTCGAAAAACATGGCAGAGTCACTAATAATTATTAACGCTCACTTTTGTTGAAAACAAACATCGATTCAGGAAAGACATTTTTTTTTTTTAAACAGGAAATGATATACAGAAACAAAACAAAACAAAAAACTAGAACACTCTGAGAAGGACGACGACGCTATCCTGATCATAATAATTCTACTCACCGATCCAAGACTACTGGGGCTTTCTTGCTGATATTCGCCACCTGCGCAGCCAGTATGTAGTTCCCCAAGGTGTAAAAAGCCCCTCGAACCAGCTGGTTTTGAGAGTCAAACGCCTCCTTCAAGTGACGGATACAGCAGGGGGGAGACTGTCGGTGGACGGCCCCGATGGCCCGACTTAGATGCTGGCTGTACGCGGAGACACCTGTTACCATGACAACAATGGAAAATGCCCACTTGTTAAACTATTTTGTTGAATATTTCGGAGGGAAATTAGAACTGTTTGTTATGTTTGGAACGCACCGACGTGATATGATTTTGTTTGATGGTGGTAATGTATGCATGATCCAATATAATATGATTGTACATAATTGACTTAAGATATCTTGTTTTGAGACATCCCATTCAGTTGCTGGAATGAAATTAAGTGAAATTGAATAGCAACGGAGAAAATCCAGGCCTAAATGTCACTGAATGTTTGTGTATGAGTATTGATTTGAGACTTTTTCAGAAGTGCGAGAGAAGAAACAGGTAGTCAATGTCATTTTAATTCTCGATACTTTGAGAGATAACACTCTGTAATATAGCAGTCGTATTCTAAGATTATAAAAAAAAAAACACCCCAAACTGCCATGTGTTATACGTTCCTACATAATATCCACAAGAAGAAAGACACTCATGAACACAACTAAAGCATGATTTTCAGCTCGAGCAAGGCACAGTGATCAGGTGGTTACGCACATTGGGTTTGTAAGGAATCATCTTACCGGCATCATAGGTTCCTTCCAGGACAAGCACGGGCTGTCTTTGACTTCGCGTTATTTCAGTTTCGAAGCTGACTTGCTGCTTTACTATCCCCATCATTTGTCTTGCTTCTGGTAAATAGTCACACTGTAATGTAAACAATGAGTGTCAACAGAAGGAAAGTTTTCGAAGCTGACGTTAAATTCATGAAATGTATCTAAACTTGATCTGATTAGCCGCCAAGTTTGCCTTTGTGTAACTCGCGCATGAAAGTAGGCTATCCCAGTTTACATGCCACTCAAATAAACAAAGAACAAAAATCTAGACATAGAGCACACAAAAGCAGCGGTCACACTGGCAAAAGATCGGGATCTTAAAGATCGCGATCTTTTGTCAGTTTGACTGCGACTATTAGTCAGTTCGGAGTTAGCTCATGATGGGACCATTGATACGAATGCCATAATTTTTTTTTCGCAATTGGATAGGGCACTTCACTCGTTTTCAGAGCGACACAAATGCATAACCTCTACGTAACAAGTCTGATTCAAAACTTAACATCTATAATTTCGATGAATCCGACTTCAGAGCACTGTTAAGTCACTTATAGCGGTCGTATAGGGGGCTACCACCCACAGAAAGAAGAACAAAATAGCTTTCAATGGGTTATGCAATGAGCCAACTGGATACGCTGCTCCATGCCTATGTCAGTGCGTAAATTATCTTTTGTTATGCATAAGGAGAAGCCCCCAGTTAGAAATTACCACAAAAAACAGTACCCAAACCGAATTGGTCTATAGGCCCAATGAAGAGCTTGTCTTGAGATTGTACTACGTACAAACTCCCTGCAGCGTTATCCTCAAAAGTTGGGATGCGACCCCGCCCACAGCCGTGTCCTCATACTGCGTATACATGCTTAACATAATCATACTCGTGCGGCGATACGAATATCTATAAATTCGCTTCAAATCATCTCGTTATATTTTCTACTATTTTCCTTCAAATCACTGGGATAATCCCACTAAAACCTTGGAATTCCAAACCAAGCTTCGTTATCTCATCTGTCAATCATTGCTAAAGATCCAATATGTTTAACAAAAGACACCTTCCCCTTGGACTTAGCATAAATTCCACGTTACTAATATGACTAACAAAAGGCATTGTTGGGAAACATGCAAGCTATACTCAGTCTAGGAAAAGGTGCATTCCAATATTTTTGTTAACCAATTAAGGCCCTATTATAGTACTTCAGCAGTTGTTGACAGATACGTGTCACTGGCAGAGTCTTCGTTTGGATTAAAGTTTTTGTTGTTGTTGTTGTTGTTCTTGTTGTGTATGTTGTCGACGTTGTTGTGTGTTTGTTTGGTGGGGTGGGTGTATCCAAGTGTTATCTGAAGAAAAATAGGAAAATTAACGTGAAATGATAAGATATTCGTTTTGCCACATGTTGACATTATGTTGAGGGTATCATGAATCAACACAAATCAACATGGATTTTTACTGCATATAAGTCCTTTAAAAGTTTCTGTTCACCTTGGAGAGTATGTCCATGGCATCGTAGAATCTGTGGAAGACACTATTATTACTTCGATCAAGGTAGGCGGGATGATAGCTCAATCTCTCAACAACCAAGAGATTCTCCTGAACTTCTCTCACACATCCCTCGAGGAACACGATGGTCTGAGTGTTCCTGCCGCCGGGAAGAATCCTGCACTTGAAGTAAGCAGCCTGCCTGTACTTCAGCGCCAGACGGTGCACGATGCCCTCGTGATCCTTGGGGTAGGTCAGAGGTAGGATCACGGTGAATCCACGCTCGAAGTGTTGCGGACGGTGGGGAAAGTAGGAGAAGTTGTTGAGGATCTCGCCGTCGGGGAAGGCGGCGCGCAAGTCGGCGAGGAGAAGCTGGTTGCAGAGGCAGTTTTGTACGTTGTCTTGCCGGGTGTCCAGCGGGTTGTAGGCAGTGATGGAGTACATGAATCGTCCGTGATCGAATTTGGCGGAGAAATTCGCAATGGGAGTCAGAAGGGGTTTGTTCTCTTTCCGCGAAGGGCTTTTTGCGAGGTTCGCAGGAGCCTGCAACTCTTGAACAAGTAACATATCATCTGCATTACTTCTTTTCGTTTTCGTATGAGGTGCACCGTCTGACAGGACATCTTCTACAGTAGCGATAGCTGGTTTTTCCTCAGGACCGCTACTCCACCGCTTCTGAGAAAAATATTCTTCATCGCAGAAATAAATCACTCCTTTGGATGTAACGATGGCCGATACACAGTCGAGCCAATTCACTTCCTCGTCTTCAGCCATGTCGGACACCATTTCAAGTGAGATAGACTGAACACCCTCCAGCCTTGGCACATCCAAGCATAAAATGTTTTGAAAACGATAGGCCTACTGGCACGCGAGTATGTATATAACGGAACACGCCACCGCCCCATCATGCTGCACTTCTGCAAAAGAAAAAAAAAAGGCGCCACAAACTGCAGCTGTTCGGGTCAAATTCACAATAATTCCAAGTGTTCTACAAACATTGCATCACGGAGCTACAACAACCGCTACCTCCATGATTGCATCACTCTCGGTCGATTCCAGACAGGCATATGTGAACGGCGTGCATTCCTGACTACGTACTTATGCTGCCAGTTTGAGGGCCGATGGCAGACCAAATAAAGCTCACCTGCCCCTAAAAGAAAGATAATTTATGAAAGAAAGAATTTGTCTTCTTTACAGCAACAACATGATCTATCATCCTCAAGCAATGTCAAGTGTGGCCTTTCTTTCTCTCAAAACTTGTGGTAGATTCTCCCTCGATTTGAAGAGCGGACTTTTACAGTTATTGTACTGTCTTGATCATGAATGTGCATGCCTTCATTCACGTGAACGATATAATGTATTCATGACGTCAAGGGCATGGCTGCTTAGGTCAACAACGTTGTCTCTGTGAGGAGAGGCCCCGCCCATTATTTAGGAGGCGTCGTGTGAAGGTTTTAAAAGGTCGAGGCATCCGAAAATGAAACAGCATGATGTAGACATACTAATCTAACTATCAATGGAAGGCACAAAGCATACGTTGATGATTCTCTAAAGCCTGAATCTAACATTTTTCTCATTTTTTTTTCTTGACATAGGAGACTGTGAGACACAATGGATTGCAGTATGTTAGATGGGGCAGGATCTACACGCATGTCACGGTTTATTGATCTCGGGATGTCAGCTGTGTCTGCAAGTGAGAAAGAAAAAAAAAAACTCACACACACAATACACACACACACACGCGGCATACACACACACACACACACACACACACTAGGCACACACACACATACACACAGTAGACACATTATACACACTAACAATGGAAGAGACAGGGAGGAGGGGAGCGTGATTTCGATCTGTTCATAATTTCTCATTTATACTACTAGATGATTGTGGTGCTAAAATGATATCCGTTGAAAATACTGTAGGCTAATTTTCCTACAAACAATATCGCAGCAAAACAACGCGACATCTAGTATGGTAAATCTCTGTGCACTTGTTAGACGCTGTGCCCAGAACTTATGAGACACTTCTGTCAGATTGCTGCGTCCTTCCACATGTTTCTGCGTCTTCAAACATTTCCCTCCAAGATTTATTGTTTTTGTTTTCTTTTTCGATGTTTCGATATCATTTCTTATTGGTGCCAACTGCTTATTCCCAAATTATAGACAACAAAAATGACTGAGCCTATACGCCTATGAAATTGCTCGGCCACCTATATCTCCATCTTTCTTCATTTTTGATATCCTTAGGCAATCATGGCAGAGTAAACACACACACACACACACACACACATACACACAAGCGATATTATAAATATTTGATAGGCATATATTTATAGACGATACACTTTAAAAATTAAATGGTAATCATTGTCACTCCTCCAACCTTTTTGTATATGTTAAATTTAATACTCAAAATGTTGTATTTACCTTTTCTGAAATAGTGGTTCAATATATATATATATATATATATATATATATATATATTTATATATATATATACATTTTGTTCATTTTGTTCAGACGCTTCTGAATCATTGATAATTTATATGAAAAAGAACCAAATTGTGTGGTTTTAAATGGCATGCTGTGCAATTGCCCTGAACGTATGTTTTTATTGAAGCTCTAATTGGATATTGCATGTTCACAATTTTTATTGTGCATACTTTTGCCACTATTGTACTGCATTATGTCATTTATGTGCTCACTTAAAAAATGCCAATATTTTTTTTTCCTTCGGAGACAAGAGCTCTACATGCAAATGAGGATAACATCGTCCGATTACCAACATTTAAAGGACGACCCTGGGCCATTTCATCAACCAATGTTTTGTCAGTGGTTTTCATTAACAAATTTGCTCTCAGCCAATTGGATGCAAGGATTTCTGTAGCTTCAAAACAGTTGTCATTGACAGACAAGTTTGTCAAAACAATATTGGGAAATGATTTTAAAATGAGAGTGGGGCTGGGAAGGTCAGGGGTCGCGATCATTTTTTTTTTTTTTTTTTTTTGGCGTTATTATTATTCCGTATAATGTACGCGGAATCACTGCATGGAAGGGAGAGTTAAACGAGGTCATCCCACGAGAAGGACACCCACCAGTCATACAGCCCATGAGTGCGACACTAGGCAAGAGTGCGACGCTAGGCAAATATTGCCCATGAGTGGATTCGTTTTTGTTTTGTTTCGTTTTATTTCATTTCCGACACATGATTACAACATTTGAATACACATACTAATGATGGCAACAAAGCAATGAAAAGCAAACTATGGAGAGTGATACAATTTTGTAAATTTCAAGACAAGTACAGAAAAAAAAGATGGTTGGAAATGGAGGGAACTGGTAAGAGCAGTTTGACAGTATAGGTAAAATCAGCTCATGAGTTCGACATTAGAGCACGAGGCTTAATGTGTCGGTCTCGTGGGCCTTGCTTGCTTAGTGTAGAACTCATATGCTGTGTGACCCTCGGGCTGCATTACTATTGGGCTGTAAGACTAATGGGCTGTATGACTGTGACTCGTGGGCTGTATGATTCGTGGGTGTCGAACTCGTGACGTGTACTGCTGCAGGACAGTATACTGCACAGATGGACTACGTTTGCTAATGCTGCTATATTCTCTCACAGCTGTTGTGCTCATTGAAGCGAATGTAAGGAGAATCATTTGTGTTTGTGGTGCAACACTAATCCTGTTCAGTGTTGAATGACAGTGTTAAATGACATGTACAACATGGAGAAATTTCGACACATACACGCATTAAAATAAGAAAAAGAAAGAATGATTCTGAGGGCAAAATCTTTGATGTACTTGATATGTATATCTCCAGAGGGTGTTTTGTCGGGTGTAGGGTAATTACCCCCTAGGCAATTACCCCGGACCCTTCCCCTGACCATAACCCTAATCCTTATCCTAAACCTAATGCCAACCCTAACCCGCACTCCGAAACTTAATCTTTACGCTAACCTTATCAATAACAAGTATTTGGCCGGGGTAATTGCCCGGGGGGGGGGGGGGGGGGGGGCAATTGCCCTGATACAGTTTTGTCTAATGCAAAAACTACTATGAGTGCCGTCTAGGAATGCTTTTGTTTCACGGTAGTCTCTTCATTTTTTTTTTCACACAATTTAATCAGTGACGTGCAGGTTCACTAAAAATCGTTGTTTCTTTGGCCTGCTTGTTTGTTTGTTGTTGTTGGCTTTTTAAATTTATTTATTTATTTATTTATTTTTTTTTGGGGGGGAGGGGTGTTCGATGTCTAATTCCTGTATTTTGTAATTGTGATTTCACGAGATGTGAAGAAGTCACCACCTTCACGTGCCTCTTTCTGAACAGCCTTGACAAGACGGTTTTGGACAGATTTTTCTTTTCTTCTTCCTTTTTTTTTTTCAAACTAAAACCACAAAAAGGTCAGAGTCAATTACAAATATTCATGATACTAAACATGGGAACAATGCAATTCAAAAAAGAAAGAAAAGAAAAGAAAAGAAGAGAAATGAAAAGAAAAGAAAAGAAAAGAAATGAAAAGAAAAGAAAAGAAAATAAACGTAGTACAGTTTCCATGGCACGAAGAATAATCTGACAAAAAGGCAAGCTCTTTTTTAATATAATTTATAGCTGATAAGTCACAAATTCTAACGTTCCAGACACACATCTTCTAATATTCTTATAATATTATATGACAAGGGATGAAAAGTAAGACATCAAGTACAGCACACAGGATGCAGCATACATTTCTGAGCAATGGCATATTTACCCTTTATTGACATGATAAAATAAGTTAACATGAAGTATTCATCAGTATAAACAAGCATACGGCAGTACTATGTACATAATATCTCGTGAAATTACGCCAGCGCGTCACTGACTTACAATTATTACATATCGCTAACTCTATTAAGGCGACAAACGCAAAAGATATGTACGAAGACTTTATACAGCTTCTGTCCTGTGTAAAACATCCAAGTAACAGGAGTTCGGACAGAAAACGAAATTATGTCGCTCTCCTCTTTTTCGTTCCGTATCCATTATGAAGTGGATTTCATAGTGCCCATAACCAGCAAGACAATATTTCTGCATCAAAGTAAATGTACAGCCTCATTTAAGAAATGCAAGTTGTTTTTGGTTATTACTGTACATTATTATTTAGTGGTCAAAGATCGTCATAGATCGTTGGTTGTCTCCTGTCGAAGGAATTGCCATTTGTGGTATATGCTACAATTCTTTGAGGAGTTCTTTATTAAACTGCTGTCTGGATTTATCTATATAGACATCTTTTACATGTATTATCTACTTCTGAAGATGGTAAATCTAACAGAATCAATCCTGTGCTCATTTTGGAAAGAGAAAAGAAAACAAATTATGAAACGGGACTAAAGATTTAAAGTAATCTACCTAAATCAAAAGTAAAAAACATGTTGTATCATAACGCATGATAACTTTCTCGCAAATCTGAGTCTGACAGTGAGAGAATATTGAGAAGGCATGCACGCTGGATATCAGAAACCTTGGAGGAAATATACTGACACTTATTCCTGTCTATAAACAAGGCAACACGATGGGATATTGATATGGCTTTGAAATAGCTCTTAGAAGTATTATCAGGATAAGACCAAAGCGCCCAAAAAAATGAAGAGTACAAAACTTTTCCACCAAAAACTGACATGTAGTAAAATATTTGTAAGTGTTCCTTATCACTTGTTTTGTTTTCTTATGATACACGCATTTTACAACATTTTCATTTCTTTACAACTGTCATTGGCACCATATAATGAATATTCGCCACCATTAATACGAACATGACATCACTGCTCACTTTCAAGGTTGAATTGTCGGCTTACAATCATCACCAGTACCACCATTTTAAACAGTTTCATTATATCGTATTCACACAGCTGCCTCCTTCAGGCACTCGCAATTACTCCCCCAGTCACTGCGATGTCTAAGGACATCCGACGGTTACAGTATCAGCTACCCTTCCAACAGTTTAGCTTCACACAAAAAAATATAATCTTCTCAAATATACATTGTAGTATGAGACAGATTAGACACATGGTATAAGGGAGCTACAAGAACATCAGTCTCTTTTCAGCCCACGATTGGGAGACTTTTTTTTTCCTAAACTTTCCGACGATAATTTTGGCAGTGGACAGAGAGACGCTGGGGGGAAGGTTTGTTGTATAAACCGAGCATACGAGCGACCTCGTATCTTTTAGAGTACTACTACTTCTTATCATTCATTTATCTAAAAGAAAAAGAAAATGTGAAAACGAATTATGAATAAAGGATGATCGTCTTACCTGTCCTTCCATACGTCACAATGCGGGTTCGATTCGGAAGAAGTTTAAATCAAATAAACGAATTATGAATAAAGGATGATTGTCTTACCTGTCCTTCCATACGTCACAATGCGGGTTCGATTCGGAAGAAGTTTAAATCAAATCTGGCTTAGCGTAAACACGTAATTGAAATAACATTGAACTGCATGGATTTTTAAATACAAATGTACATCTCACCCATGAACCTTCCCTCATTTTAAGGAGTATAATGCAAAACACAAAATCATGTGCTAACATCTTTTACTTACTGTACAAAGCGAATTCTGTATTGATCTATTTCCATTCCATTTCTCCATCATTGTTTGTCGAGTGGCTATATTAGCCGACATGATAGAGACCCAAAATTTCTGATTTAGGCAAAGTGGCATGTTACAGTCACAATATTCGACAACAAAAATCGGAAAATATGGGAAGGTTCCAAACATTCGGAACTAGTTTTGGAAAACAAAAGCAAATAAAGATACATAGGAGGGGTCACCACCGATAGATAATGGGATTCGTTTCTCTTGTGGGTTGTTGTTGTTTTTTTATCAGCCTTGAAGTTACCTATTTATAATTATACACTTCAAGCTGAAAGGTAAAGACCAGATATGAGGGGCATCTTGTGGGTCTGGAACCACAAAGCATTTCATTGTAGCCAAGATGAATTTTGTTTATGTAATTAAAATCGGTCACAAGGAGGCCTTCAACTTGCTGAATAAGGCCTCTGACTTTGAAGGACAAGTGAGTAATCGCTGGAGTATCCAATGGAATAAGACGAGTAAAGAAAATGCTTCTACTTTTTAATGCTACATCTACTGATAGCTTCCAACTTCGAGCATGTCATTTTGATATCTGTAAGCCATGTGAAAACTGAGAAAGCATACAAAAAAAAAAGGAGGGGGCCACTCCCGTGACAGCTGGTAAAACAATCCCGGGGGGGGGGGGGGATTCTCAAAAAATGCAAAGAATTCAAATTCATATCCTACAATGTGATTATGGAAGGACGTACAGCTCATGCAAAGAATCTAGGAGGGAATAACTGAGCAATGGCTATTCTATATTTGTACAATACATAGCCATATCTCAGGTGACAAATCATTGATGCAAGTACGAAAACCACAGGCCATTCAAGCTCCAATCTGAGATCATGTCCCACTAAAATGGTCAAGAGTTGGTAGAGATAGTTAGTCTCGCTACCAAGTCTCTATCAAGGTGACTAATTAATGATCGCTGGTGACAAGCAAACGCGGCTGTCCCATATATTACTATTCAACAGCTCTTTTTATATTCAATTCTTTTCGAAGGTGAGGTTATTGGGCAGTTAAAGATCACACTACATAATAATTGTTCCGAAGCTCCTTAATTCAGTATTTCTTGAGCTGTTAACATGTCTTTTTAATAACCAAGCCAATTTATTCAGTGAACGTCAAACGAGAAAGACTGATATACCAGTCCCAAACATACTCATTTCTCTAATCATAGTCATGTATCACAGGGTTTAAACACTAGTTGACAGATGATTACATAATCATTTTTAAGTCAGCGAGATATCGTTATTAGAAACTACTCGTCACATTTATGTTTCAAAATGCACGAAGTTGGTTACTTGTCAGGTGGTACCAAAGATTGAGAAATTATATCTCAGGAATATGCTCACTATAAGAATTCATCAACTATCTTGCATACGAATACATAAATGAATTATTAATTTTCAAGTATTCCATTTGCCTATAGCATGTAATCGAGGGAGATCCAGGTGACTTGTATCTTCTGTTGCTGAGGAAACGACCCGTGTCATTTTAGCAAATAAACAGCCAAGTTCACAAAGAATACTAAACTATCATTTTAGTAGTCTTATATCGAGGGGTTCATCAGTCAGTTGGTCGAAGTATGGGAGAATTTGAAGAGACTTGTGTGATACGAGTCGTAATGCTCTGCTGGCTTCACGTCCGGGTTGATCCACCGCACCATCTCGCCCGCCTTCCGCGGCTCGATGCTAGCCGACACCAGCTTCGTGCTTAGCGAGCACGAATCGATGTTCCATTTTTGCGCGAAGCTGAAGCGGACGGCGGGCAGACCGATTTTCTCCTGGTGGCCATGGACGTAAGCCTGCTTGAAGTTCTCGTTAAACTGCTGCATATCGAAGATCTTCGTCTCGACCTCGCGAGTCAGCTCAACGGCATCGTGATCCTGACGCTGCGTGCTCGTCCAGAAGAGTTTTGTGTTGCAGAGCCGCTTCGCAAACAAGTCGCCGTTGCGAGTGGTGATCTGTAGTCTGCGTCATAATGCAGATGAATATTGATGTAATAAATCTCACTAGGGGAATTCTAAATACCGAGTAAGATGAGAATAAGAACACAGCGTTTGAGGAATTTCTCCTTTTCCTTTGCCCGACCAACTTGCTTAGATCAAGGGAAATTTGATGAACGATGCAACAAAATGAAATGAGTACTCCTATCATCCACTGTACAGAGTGCAAATATCGTGTTCAGTGAACTCTGATACAATGCTACTAACATTAACACTGACCATAATCAGTATGCTTTGATTCATTCATAGTTACAAAAGGGGCAGAATTTATAGCAACGTAAGTAGACCCTTCACATCTTCCCGTTTAAAGAGTCAACTGGGCGAGATTTAAAATATTGATCATAAATCTGCCAAGTTTCATGGATCGCCAAGATAATGGCAAAATAGCATTTCAAATGATCGCTTAGTGTTTGTTGAACTATAATTGTTGAACAAGATGATACATCCTTAATCCTAATCCTACCGGGTTTTTTGAGGGACTTGAAACTACGGGGGGGGGGCCTTTTTTTGCCCCCCCCCCCCCCCCCCCCCCCTTCAGATCTCGGTCGTGTAGAGGCCAATGTAATCTACAAGGCTGTATAGTTTGATTTTTCAAATTTTAATTTATGTATTTTATATTAATTAATTTATGCTAATATATGCATTTTTTTTTTGCCTATATATAAAAAAAAATAAAGCTCCAAGACTTCTAATTTTTGGTGAACATATTCTTTTCAATATCCTCAACAATAATATTGAAGCAAAAATTCAGTTTCATAATTACGTTGTTTTTTTTTTCGTCAAAATTTGTAGCAGAAACTTTTGAAAGCATAGTTAGGCTAAAATAAATCATTATCAGCCATTGAAAGTAAAATTTTTTATTTTTATATGAATTAATTGCAAAAACACAGTTTACATTGGATTTGTACACAAAATCATGTTTTTGGGCAATTTTGGGGTCGACGAATTTTTTCAAAGGGGCGTGGCTTAAAAACGGTATGCCCGGGAGCGACAAATGTGGTCTCAAAAGTTGCGCGATACTTGAAAGAAAAAAGTCATAAAATGTCGCGGCGAGAGCATCACGCGTTGCGGAATAATCGCGTGAAACCGTGGGAAAAGGATTAATTGGCTCAAAATAATTTCCTATCGACGAGAAAGATTAAAGAGAAAAAAAAACATCAATTCACACATTATCAAAAAATGACGATAAAGAAGAAAGAAATCGGCGTGAAACAAACGAATAAAATAAACAAAACGCAATGCATACCCTTTGTCGAAATTCTGCAGGATCATTTGCGTGTACTTCTGGTGAGAATCACGCTGCCAGGGCATGTTCTCGTAATGGAACGTTCCGTCCTTCTCCGTCCGAATTCTGGTGGTGACGGGGATGAGCTGCAACCCGGATCTGCTGGATGGGGCCACCGTTGATGCTTGGCTATCGGGTTTGTAGAAGACCAGGCAACCCAAGGGCTTGTTGACTGTCTCCTCCAGAACGCAAGTACCCAGGAATCTCACGGAGATCTTAAACTCGTGAGCTGGAACGGATCGATTCAAGATGGATTACCAGTCATCAAACTTATACCTCGATTTCGAATATTTAGTATATGGATAATCAAAAAAAACCCCGAAAGGACATTAACTTAGGCCTACAAAATAGACTTAAAAACTCTGTAAAACCTTCAATATTCTGAGTTAATGCACATAGTTCGTAGAGTGAGCATCTGAGGAAAAATGAAATGACAATAAACAATATCTAATTCAACCATGATATTTCAGAAAATACGGCAAGGTTGACAAACCGCTGGAAGGATCAGCCTGAGAGGATATGTCCAAATTGCCAATTATCTTAAGAACGGGAGAGGGAGTATTAAATCACGGCAGATGTGAACATTTGTTAAAATTATATTATCATGGGTACACTATCCATTGAGTAATGAGATTACTTTTTTACAATTTCACTCTAGAGAAATGAAATTCGCGATGGACAAAAACATTTTCAAAAAAAAAAAATGCATACGCACAGTTGGAAAAAAGAGCAACTCTAGATTGTAGAAAAGGGTAGAAACCTGTACACGACAACTAAATACACATAACCTTAAAAACACCGATACGTACACATATCATAAGCACATGTGTATGTCCGCTTCTATAGCAGAATTAGAAAAGATATATTTATTTATCTTAAATACAATGCAGTTAAGAAAATGCTGCAGCATAATATTGTAATCTTAGCTGACCTTCTGGTAACTTGGGATCGTTCTCCACTGATGTGCTTGTGCTTGAACTTGTGCTTGTGCTTGTGCTTGGAGAGGCTCGTGCTTTAGAGGGCCCGGAGGCGGCGTCGTGTCTGTTGGCACTGGTAGTGACGCTGTTGGCGGCACTGGCGGGTCTGGGGCTGGGGGGAACTACTGCAACTTGGAGGTCTTCATGCGTGCGACCTGAAGGTTGATTGCCTGATAAAAAAAAAAAAGAAGAAGAAAAAAAAAAGAAGGTCTTCTTTCTATAATGATATACTTGGTTTCTGTCATTCCCTTAACCTTACTTGCTCAGAGACTTCTCAAACAAAAGACGTGACTGTAAAAACGACTAAACAAAATAATTTCACATAAGCATGAAATTGCTTGGCAATGTGATTGCTTTCGGCATGTTTTCTCACACCAGAGAGCTGAATCTGTTCTGTAGATTTAATCACATGAAGTCATTTCCGTTTGTACGTTAATTTGCCGTCTTTGCCGTGGAATGTGATGAGATCCTTACGATTTCTCTTAAATTAATTACACGCGTTTTCAGTATAATTATATGAAAACTCTTCTTCCTTGTACCTCGTGAAATATTCAACGCTGGATGTAGGGCCTTTAGAGTATTGAAAAACCTACAACTTCATAATCATAGTGATTATACATTCATATAAAAACACCCTGATACACTAAACTAAGGTTCAAGTGCAGACTTCATTTGTGTGTTTATAGTAATACAGGCGATTCCCGTTATATCGAAGTTCTTGGGCCCGGCAGTTTTCTTTCCTTATACCGGAATTTCGTTATAGTCGAACAATAACGCTTTATAGAGATATCATGCAGACAATATTTTGGGACCTGCATTTTTACTTTGTTAAAGAGATTTTTTTTTTTTTTTTTTTTTTTTTTTTTTTTTGTAACCGTTATATATACACTGTATAGCGGAAATGCACTTCACCGATATTCTGAATACATTGTATTCATGTGCTAGAGGAACTGATGTGTGTGTGTGTGTGTCTGTCTGTCTGCCTGTGTGTCTGTGTGAGCGTGCTTGCGTTTTTATTTGTGTATGTCGATGAAAGAAGGGGTAGGCATTATTCTCCGTATCGCCAATACGCAAAAAAAAAAAAAACCCAAAAAAAAAACCCAAAAAAAAAAAAAAAAAAAACGTCTGCGCATAATAAAAAGCCCCGTCACAGATGCACTGTGGGATTTCTCTGCGCCATTGTCGCTTCCGGTTGTCTCTCGCGCGTCTTTAACTAATAGTTCCCATCGTGCAATTCAATGCCATTTTCGTCTGTTTTTCTTTCGCTATTTTTTTAATCGGTTAGAATTCAACGAAAAAAAGAGCTTAAAATTTGAAAACTTTACTGATCTGCGGTCATTAGAACCATGGCTAGCTACTGCGAGGCGTCAGTGTGCTGGTCACATGACGGAAAGCGAAGAGATCTTTAACAAAAATACCCCTGGATAAAGACGGAACGTGACCCGAGTGCATATGCGGCCAAAACCCGGGACAAGTTTGTCCCCTGAGCTATCTCATATTAAATGCATCTAAAACGCCGCTCTGCGCACGGCACCTAGGTACTGGCGATACCGAGAATTAATAATGTACAAGGTTGTTTTCCGACACCCTTACACACCGGCGCTGAATCTTGATCCGAAACTTTCAGTTGAGGTGAACGTCTCCATCGCTCCCCGCGCCTCCACAGAATCGATGCGCACGGACGGCTCGATGGCGTCGATGGTGTCCATGTTTGTCACGCTGTCTGTGGTGTCCGTAGGATTCTCCTGGCCGACTGCTGCATAGAGGGCAGGGGCCATGACTGGCGCAGGCTCGTTGGGGATGACAGGGTTCATCGCGTGATACATCTCCTCGTCGGTCTCCATTTGTTCTGTTGAAGGCGGATAACAGTTTATCAAAACTGACAAAGGTGAGTTTATCAAAACTGACAAAGGTGATACACAATGAGAGAACCCTCAACCCGGTGCTTTCTTACTGCGTGATTTGGCACCGGAAAACCGGGGTATACAGTGCATATTTTCAAGGACACCGAGTATAATGAAGTATAATAAAAAAAAACAACAACACTCGTTTGGTTACGTTCAATTTTGTTGTTGAACCGGCACGCCACGGAGAGCATTATTATTGGATATCAACTACACAGTATTTGCATAACGCAATAAAATGCATATACAATTGAATTTAGGAAAATAATTCATATCTGTATACAATTTTATATCTGTACGTGCTCACTGACAAGTTGGCAGTGTTTGCAAAGTTAGATTGTATTAAGCAGAATAATCAATGTTAAAAAAGAAGAATTATGCCTACATTACAAGTAACAACTGTGAGCTAATTGATCCTATTTCAAGCTTTTGAGAATATGAGGTTTCCAATGTGTTTTGAATGTATTTGAATCATTGGATGACTCCATTTTGGTATTTGTGACGTACGAATGCGCATTCGTATTCAGATAGACACAACTTCACACAAACTCACAAACACACGCAAAATTAAATTCGATGTGTATATGGCAT